>JAQPPZ010015824.1:31815714-32453571 GCA_028583015.1 Wollemia nobilis
ATGCTAAAACTGCTAAGTCCGAGAAGCACTCGTCAACGCCCGATCGCTCGGTCAAAGGCGAAGTCCCACCGGAGGACCACCCAAACTTAGCCAAACGGGTCAACGCCCGATCCGGTCAAACGGCAACGAAGTCCGACTTCGCTACGCAGTCGAGTGGACAGCTCCAGACTTAGCCAAAAATTTTGCCTTGCGAACTTTTGTTGTCCGGAGGCTTGTGCGGCTACGGCGATGGCTTGCTTGGCTGGGAGGAGAGAAACACCGAAACTGAGAGCAATGTCTCGGATCTGAGCTCAAACTTATAGAACCCGAAAGAAATCGCTCTGAGGCGATTTGTACAGAGAACAACAACATATTTTAGCACACAGAGATAACTGCAAACCCTACAGATGCCTTAAAACAACAACAAATTTTATTCATATAAGACGAGGGTTACAAAAGTCCTCAACTGAGGAAAACTAACATCTGCAGACTAAAGCTGCAGGATAAACTGAGACGGAAAACAAATGTCGAGTCTCGCTGCTCGGACATTAAACAGATGAGCCACACTGCTCACTGAAACGATCTCGTCTCCTACTCTGTTGTTTCTCCAAATTTCCTCCCGCTCTCCTCTCTTTCTCCACTTTTCCACTCTTCCACACTCTTGTCTGAAGACCCGAACTGCCTTATATAGCCGCGGGGAGAGGAAGATAGGGGTTGTCCTCTGACAGGTTCTGACAGACCCTCAACTAGGGTTTCTGACCAATCGTCGAACTGGCATTAACTTCTGCGGCGATCGGATCTGTCAGACGTCACATCCGTCAGAGGGCACGTGCGACGTCAAGTCAAAGGTTTTTTCCGGGATGCCCGACTTCGCGAGCGCACTCCGGCTTCGCCCAAGGTTTTTTTATAGATATTTTATCTATAGTATTACCCAAAATAACATGCAAAGCCTATTATGGTGACCAAGTGCTAAGCAAAGGTGAATCAAAATCGATAAATAATTTTTCAAAGGCAACGGGGCTACTCGGCCCGCCGTGCGGGCGGCGCTACGGCAATTGGGCAGTGCTGGCGTTGGCAGCGGCAACGATACGACCCAAACCCTGTGTTGGTTGCCTCCACGGGAAAACCCATTACCGCCACCCACGTCTCGCAGATGCGACGGAAGGGAACAAACCACATGTCTTTTACACATGGAAAGCTTAAAACAACACAAAACGCTCAGCAAAACACACGTTAATTGTAAAGGTTGGGTGCAGTTTCCTTGAATTTATAGCGTTTCTTCTTCGCACATCTCATCGAATATTTAATATGCAAGGACACATCGTAAAGGAAACCAAAGCTGAGAAAAACAGCGTCTAAATGCAAATCTACCACAGAAATTAAATGTAAAAATTCTTTTAACCTTTAAATACTGTTACAGTTAATTTTAGTGTACTTAAAAAATCCTTTAAGGAAGAAGAACAAATTGTATTATCATCAACAACAATAATTACAATATAGACTTTAAAGCCTTTAAAAAAAATATGAAAGGTACGTTAAAAAATCCCTTCAGAACAAATTGTATTATTATCAACAACAATAATGATTACATTATAGATTTTATCATTCTAGGAGTTTTACAAACGGCTAAAATCTCGCAGAATTACAACAGCATGATGATTACAACAGCATAACATTATCTTGAAAATATTCAACCTGACGCTCAAGACTTGCCAAATACACAACTCAACATCAGGACAAATTTTTGGCTTTTTTTAAATTCAACACCCATCTCCATAAAATCTGCCATCTGCCATTAATGTCATGTAGAAGTCCTACAAATCAGCTAGGTACCCCACAAAAATAATAACTGCCATAAACCGTTATTCATAGTTTAAGTTGTAATAAACCGTTTCATGTAAACTAACTTATTACAAAACCCAAGTGATACATGTGATATGCCATGTAGATGCACCTCACCTGTGGATCACAGTATGACATTCACTTCGGTAGGCAAAACAATTAGGATAGGGACTCTAAGGTTGAGACACCTCAATCCCAAAACATTAGGATAGGGACTCTAAGGTTGAGACACCTCAATCCCAACAAATCCATGGCACCTTGTGAACACGTTAATGGAATTCACTTGAACATGCCACTGTTACAGTGGTAAAAAATTACACACGATGACCGAAAACGTAATTTTGAAGCTGGTATGACGATTTTGCCGACATTGTTGGTAATGATAGGAAAAAATATTAGACGAAAGAAAGAATTGGACTTGCTTTTGATTTTAAAGTTAATTACATACTTCATGCATATGGTCGAATTAATACATATTTGGCTGCATAAACGTGCTTTGCAAAACTGAGAGTGAGGTGCATACAATTTCTCAGGAAGCGTGACATTATAGAGAGAAAACTACAAGAGATTTCAGATGAGTTTTGAGTTGGAAATGAGGGGACAGAAAGTAAGGGTGTAAGAGGGCGTGGCGGGAGAACAAAGGGCGGCCCTCTGCGAGAAAGGAAATGCCTGCGCGCGTGCTTTCTCGAACGCTCTGCTGAACCGCTGCGGTGTGCACGAATACCCATCGCATCTTCCTTTGCACGCCGTGAACAGCTCCTTGGTCCTGTTGCCCTTGATCTTCACTCGCAGATCTGGAGGACACACCGTCCACGCGTCTCCTGTGCACGCCATGGCAACACATGCGCCGTTCATACTGTTATTGAAACAAGGGAAGGGAACGACTGATATAGGAAGGTTGTACCCGTTTTCCAAAGTGACAGAATAGGTGTCGGGCTTGGCGATGCCTCCCAGAAATTCAAATGTGGCCATGGTGACGGGCATTTCAACCTGCCTATCCTCGCACGACAGCTTTCCACCATAGTTGCCGGAATTGCAGAGCAAGCGCCCAAGGTGGAGAGCACATCCAGCCCTTCCCCAAATGGAGCCCGACCAGAAAGGGTCCACCTCCATCCTCCACCCCTCCCCTGCCTTGAGCTCCGCTCGCCCTATTTTCATCTTCATGTTGGATTCACCTATGGCTGGCCATATGGAAAACCCGCAGTTATTTTCGATAATGATTGTCTTGTATGCCATGGGGGATTCTGTTGTCATCATCATACTCATACTTAGTAGAAGTTGGGCATGCAACCCTAAACATAAGCAGAAGCTCTTCTTTTCTTTTGTGCAATCAAATCAAATACAGAAGTGAAGTGAAGTTACCTAGATGTACGCAGACCGTAAAACAAAGAAGAGACGTTACAACAAAGAGAAGAATTACAGACATTTCCAACAAACAAGGATTTCGACGTCCCATATTTAGCACTTGCCCTGTAGATAGAAGCTTATCTTGCTTTGAGGAATCTAAATTCAGGAATGATATGTGTATTCGTTTGTTGTGGACTTGACTGTTTCAGAAGGGGAGCATTTGTCTCTGCGCCGTCTTGAAGACACCCGTTGTCCTCGGCGACAGATGTTCTTCATTCAATACCTTTCTGACGACACCTGTAATTACATTCTGCATTGCTTTACGCTCATTCTTTCACCGATTTTTGTGCAAGGCTATGCAAATATATTTTTTTATTAAAGAAATACTTCTTACACATATACATATCCGCCATGGGATTAAGCCCGGGTCACATCACAGATAATGTAAGTGGCGTCTTTGCCGGTAGACCACAACACGCAGATTTACTTTAACTACGTTAAAATTTTGGAATTGGCATGAAGGATTTAACTTACTACGTAGGGTTTGGGCAAGGATACAGTTTTTTAGCTCTTTTTAAAGGTTCAAGATTTAAACTACAGTGTGGGTGAGTGTGAGGGAGTGGATGTGTTTTAAATTTTCGATTGATAAGCATAGCTCTCGTAGCTTTACGAGGGGTCATGGTTGGGAGGAGACTGCTCAGCCCTGTGCAGTCGTAGGAGTTTATCGCACTAACCAAATTTTAAAAAATAAAAAAGTAATGCAATTTTTTTTTTTTTTTTTGGGGGGGGGGCTGATTAGCCTTTCCATTTGAGCTAATATGATTGTTTTGGTTTTGGGTGAAGAAGGCTTAATAGGGGAAGACTTTGTTTAAAATGGGTAGAATTTTATATCAATAAAGTTTGCTTGGAAATATATATAGGAGAGTTGATCATAACCATAATATTTTTAGTAATTAATAAGCGCACGGTTTAAACTTTTGGGGTTGCTTCTATCAAACCTATTCCACCTCGTTATTGTTGATCCAACCTGAAAGGGACCACGATCACTTGGGATTTGTATCGTTAGTTTGGCATGCACTCAAAGGATTCAGATCATACTACTACCTTAGTTTGGCATGCGCTAAGAGGATTCAGATCATACTACTACCTTAGTTTGGCATGCACTTAGAGGATTCAGATCATACTACTACCTTAGTTTGGCATGCACTCAGAGGATTCAAATCATACTACTACCTTTGCAAAGTTGGTTACAACCACACTATTTTGAACCTGGGTGTCTTCTTGATAAGTGCCTGGCTAGACAAGCACTTACCAATCCACTTATATATTGTGATTTTTTATTGAGGTTAGTGTGAGAAACTCCTACATCAACATTCAAGGCTGGGCATCCCTATTTTAACCATGACCTCTCATAGGGGTGAGTGTTGAGCTTATCAATAGGGGCCAATTATACAACCATACACACCCACCGCCTCACACACTTGCCCATGTCGCGGTTTGAACCTTGGACCTCCAAAAGAAGAGCCAAAGCTCGTACCGTTGCGCTATCCCTCAAGACATACATATGTCATGTTTTAATAAGTAAATTTTAATTGAATAAATGTATATTAAATAAATAATATGTTCCATAAAAATCACCTTAGACAAGTAGCATTTTTTTAAGATCATTTCATATAAATTTTTATTTTGTAGACTTTGAAAAACTACTTGATTTTTAAAATAAATTTTCAAACTTAAAAAAAGAAATTGTCTAATAAGGACAACACAATGGTTAAGGCTTTGGATTTTATTTGGGGAGGTCCAAGTTCCAAATCACAACATACCCAAAAGGGGATAGGCTAGATAGTAGTGGTCAAATGTTTGTCGGTTGGTTACCTTAGTTCGATGCTTTGATAGGGTGATATTTTTGTTGATTTCATTTAATCAAGCGGACTAGGGTTTATAGTGGCAACATCTATAGTGGCAGCATCGATTTCTTTATGTATTAAAAAAAATAAAGGAAATTTGTAATACATATCAATGTTTATATGGTTATTTAGCTATTATTATTTGAGTTGCATATAATATAAATTTAATTTTGAAAACATATCTTAATAAAAAATAATTTGTATTTAAGATGTACATTAACTAAACAAACATGCCATATCAACTAGATAAGAAACAAATAGAAGGGGTTAATAGGAGAAAATGCATAACTCCACATCAACCTCGTTTATGTGGGTATTAGAGTTTTATGAACACAAGTTAATGAGCTTTAAGAGTAGATTGTAATGCATGGAAACTAGGGAGCAGGAGAATAATTACAAGTTCCAAGGAATTATGGAGGAAAATCAAAAGTTAGAGGAGGATAATAGAATATTTAAGGAACAGCTAAAAATATTTAGAACACAAAAAATTTATATAGAAGAATCTATGAGCTTTAAGAGTAGATTGGAATGCATGGAAACTAGGGAGCATGAGAATAACTACAAGCTCCAAAGAATTATAGAGACCAATCAAAAGTTGGAGGAGGATAATAGAATACTAAAGGAATAAATAACAATGTTACAAGAAGCTTTAAAGAGAGACATACAAGAATGACAAGTCATAAAATAAAATGTGCAAACCAATCAAGAATCAATGAGCATGTGACATAACAAACAATAGTGATAGATTTAAAAGTAAAAGAGAACATTATGGGAAACTAGATAAAAGAGGTCAACACATGAACATAAGAAATCAATAGGTAGGAAGAAAAATATGGATGGAAAATAACTTGGATTACATGCAAAAGAAAACAAATAAATATATGATAGATCAATAAATATAATAATCAAAGGGGTAAGATTATTTGTGGGTAAAATAGTATATCTCATACAATTACATGAATTAATACAAGATAAAACAAAATGCTTAAACTAAGATACTAAAGCAATAATTTAACAATCATAGCTAAATTAACCTAATCCAAGTAAAAATGAAGTAGAGCATTCAAGCGTGAACTAGAGCAAAAATGAAGTAGAGGATGTTGCTTGTTTAGGACCACTAACCTCTAGATGACCTACATCGATAAGGTATTATACCATATGCTTAGTAGTGATATATTTGTTCGTATGGTGACCATTCGTGTTATGGAAAATTCATTGTTGGTCGGCCTTGAACCAAGGAAGCTTTTCCCTATCTAGGTTGGGAGTTCTTAGAGGTGGAAATTCTATCATCTTATCATCTAACAACTATGTTAGCACTAAGGATAGTGATTGGTTTAACTTGGTAAACTTCCTCTAAGGATTTTCTTGAGCCTTAGCTAGAACTAATTTTTGTAATGTAGGAGTGGTATTAACATTACCTGCTTTAGGATTATTAATAGGGCAAGAGTCAGTTACATCATCGCCCACAATGTGCTTTTTATTGTAGTTTCCATTTGAATTGGAGGAAGAGGATGTTTCCTCATCCTTAGTTTTCAATTACCCCATACATTAAAGGGTAGCTTCTATTTGTTTTTCTAGGTCCACTACATCTTCAAAGGAGGAGATGTGAGTCATTTCTAAGGGGTATGAAAGTTGCTCTTGTAAATTGCATATGAAAATATGTAATATATCTCTTTTTGACAGGGTAAAAAGGGAGTTTCCTAACCAAATCATGCCACCAGGTTAAGAACTCTATGAAAGACTCATTTTTACCCTGCTTAAGTTGATATAAATCATCTATTTTGCACTCTTTTGTGATGTAGACAGAGAAATGTTGGATGGACATTTCTATTGAGTCACCAAAGTTCTTTTAGAGTGGCGAGGTATCTAGAAATACCATTCTAGGGCCTTGCCACCAAGGCTTTTTGGGAAAACTTTAAAATTAATGTCTCATCATAGGCAATGTCATGGTAAGTAGCCTGGAAAACTCTAAGGTGATCTGTTAGGTCACATTATCCCTTATACATGTGAAATTTTGGTGCTAAAGTTTTGAGAATAAGGTCCACTAACTAAAAAGGGATATATAGGTTTATTACAATAATCCTTATAAGAATACTTTTTCTTGTGGCCTCTTGGATAGAATCCAACTGTTGCTTGAATTCTGAGTTTTTTTAACCAATTATTCTTAGTATTTATATCCTACAACCCAAGATAAGGAACTTATGGTGTTACAAGAGGTTGTGAACTAACCAATGGATAATACTAAGAATTTGGATGGGTTGATCTAAAAGAGATCATCATATTATTATATCTAGTATTATTTGGAAGAAAAGGGTTAGTAGAGGGAATGTTAACATGAATGGGAATGCTAAAAAATGGATTAGAAGAAATCACATTCAAAACATTTGGTATGCTAGGAAAGATATCCACATTTTGAACTTGTGGAATGCTTATGGGTTGAGTGATGGCTTTTGAAGCCTTAATGTTAATGTAAAACTCATACGATAAATTCCACAAGATCAAATATACGAAAGACACAATATAGTAAGATCAAGATAATGATGTAAGGAGAATAATATGACTAGTTTAATATGTAAATAAAGGCTTATAATATATCAAAAAACACTCGTTAATAAGCAACAATATGAATGTAATAGCCTGAATCATACATGTAAGAAGCATGTAGCAGAACTTACAATATTAATTGCTCAAATGTATGCAATCCTTTAATACTTCACTTTCCATTACAAATGTAGTACTTGACTCTCTGATATTCGATATTCAATGCTTCTCTATGGAGTACTATATAAGCATAATAGAATGACTCTTTGGATACTTGACTATTTCTTTCTATATGCCAAGTCTCATGACTCTTGGCTTCTCTACTTGACACTTCTATACACATGACTCTATCTTGTATGCACACCTAGACATGACTCTTCACTTAGCACTCTCTAATCTAAAGACACTTGTGCACACTTACATATAAGAAACTTGTGCACATATACTCACATTACACTTGCATACTTACTCACATGACACTTGTGCATTTCCTACACATACACACTTACATAACACTTGTGCGTTTCCTGTATATTATTACATTACATAAAATATTACTCACACTCTAATCTAAGACTTGATCCTAGTCTAATATTTACAAGCATGTACCATGAAGGTACCATGGGGGTACATTAGCATGTACCAAATAATGTAATATTCTCCAACACCCCCCTATATTACAATATTTGGTTATTGAAGACTTTAGTCTTCAATCATGATCTTCATTCTTCAAGTGATCCTAGAACCCGTTCTTGCTCCATTTTATTTTTTCTTTCTTTTGATTTTTTTTTATCTTTTTTGCTTCTTCATTCTATTGCCTTCCTATATCCTAATAAAATGAATAATTAGTATATTTCAAACTCTATGAGAGAAATTAATCTTTGTTGATTATCAATTTTTCTGAAAGGGCTTTGAATTCATTTTATTTAGTAGTTTCTTCTAACTCTTGAATTTCATGAATTTCTTGAGCTAGATGTCCTTTTTGATTTCCCTCTCTATATTGTAACTGAGGTTGACTATACTGATACTAAGAAGGATACTGACGTTGAAATTATTGTTGTCATTGTAAATTGTATTGAGTTTGATATTGTCTTTGTTGTATTGACTTATTTTGACCACTTTGATTCATATGATTTCTTTGAGATTGATTCCTTGGATTTTATCTACAAAAATTTGTGTTATGACCCTTTTTATTACATATTTAACAATATCTATTATTCCATTTGAATCTATATCTTGGTGTTGAAGCAAGATTACCTTGTGGATTATCTTTTGAGACTAAGGCATTTTTGGTCATTTCATCTTTGGAAAAATTTTCTATTTCATATATTTGAATTTCTATAATATATTTGGCAGGTTTTATTTTGCTCGACTAACTATATCCCAAAGTTTTTTCACTATTAAAATTGATTTCACTTTATTTTCCCAAGAAGCATAATTTATCCTTTCAAAGTTGTGATTCATAAAGGCAAAACTTGTTATTCAACATAGTAGTACTCATAAGACCTTTTATGTATACTACCTTATGTTTCCCTAGGTTTAAATAATTTTAAAGTTTCTAAATTAAATAACCTATGAAGTAGAAATTCTTATATTTTCCAAATATTAGAAACTAAGAAAATATGAATTTTGCGAAATTAAATTTCCTAAGTTTGAGGTTGAATACCTTTTGACTTCCAAATTTATTAATTTTACAAATAATCTATTAATTCAAAAAACTGATAAATCAAATCAATTTAAAAAACTATTAAGACACCTTATAACTCCAATATTAATAAACCATAATCCTACTTTTCTCTAAAAAAATTATATCAAATTAATTATTTCTCTTTTTCAATTCAAATAAATCACTTATCACTCCTTAACTTAATTAAATATATGATTTTAAACTTAATAACCCTAAAAATAAAAAAACTTATAACTTATCTCTCCTAAGATTTCACTAAACCTTATTACTCTGAAAATAAACTTTAAGAAAATCCTAATTTATATTTAAATTTTACCTCCACTCTTCATCCACATCAATTTTTTCTTGCTCCATTGTAATGTCTTGACTGCCTTTGAAGTAAGTTGGAAAAAATATTTTAAGTTGCTCGCTTTAATGCAACGTGGCTCTATGAAGCGTTCTAACTTCTGGTGATTGATCGTTCACTTCCAATGTTCACTCTTATGGTAGGTATCAAACATTATATTGGAAATGTTTCTTACGTTACATATTAATGTAACGCTCCTTGATGTTACTCAAGTTTTCTCAATTTTTTTCAACGTGTTTGACCTTCTAATGCTCATATTTGCATGTGAATAAAACGTTCACTTCCTTTATCAAGTGTCATCTGATGGTTATTTATGGTTTGAGTCTCAGGTGTCACTTATTGGTTGTTTGTATCTCAAGTCTCAAGTGCTACCTATTGGTTGTTTGTGTTCCAAGTCTCAAGTGCCACTTATTGATTTTTTGTGTTCCAAGTCTCGCAGGTGATGTTCTAAGTATCCTTTGGCTTGTAGAATGACTCACTATATGTTCTCTTTGCCTAGTGGCTTGGTGAATGGATTACTGTATATGCACTCCAATTAGTGGCTTAGTGGATGACTCACTAAATATGTACTCTTCTTGGCATACTTAGTTCATGATGTCATTTGCCCTAAATGATAGCACTATGGTCTTGACTTCTTTTGCCTTTAAGATAATGCTCTAGTCATGATAGCTTCAAATCTAACAATGATGTCTTATACCTTAATAATAGGATATTGTCATCCTATATTTTGCTTTAGTTACGATGTTTTCTACCTTAATGATATCATATTGTCATCCTCTATTCTTCCTTGGTTATGATGTTTTCTACCTTAATCATAGTATATTTTCATCCTCTATTCTTCCTTGGTTACGATGTCTTCTCTGCTTGAAAGATAGAAACTCTAGTAGCACTTAATATTTCTCTATTCTACTAGAGAGATAGATGCCCTAGTATCGCACAATTGTGCTTTTCTATTAGCCTCTATTATGTTCTTTTCTCTTAACCTCTATTGTGCTCTTTTATTTTAACCTTTGTTGTAAGTGCATTGTTGCCCTAATGGCTTCAATGGCTTAGATTTCACTTAAATTTTATGTGCATGCTAAATAGATGGTTGGATGACATGATTTATATCCTTTGATGTTGTTTGGATAGCCTTTATTCTATTTGTTGGGAATGACTTTCTCTATTTTTTGGTTGAATATATTCTCTTCTTCCTTTATTTTGCTTGCTAGTTGAACGACTTTCTTCTTACTTCTATTTGACTTTTCCCTTTATGCTAATATACTTCAGGCATGTTTTCTTTTTGTAGTTGGCCGAATGAAGTATTTTTCTCTTCTTGATCAAAAAACTTAAATAATTTTTTTTTGTTACCTCTATGTATTTTTGCTAAGATATGAATTTATGCTATTATATGGTTGCACTTATCATGCCTCTATGTCAAGGTCTTTAACCTAAAATATTTTTTATGTAAAGGTTTATCTTCAAGACCTGAAACCTTTAAGATTCTACAACTTGAATTAATCTTCGATTGACGAAAGATTACATTCAGATAGATATATCAATCCTTGATATATCCTTTTCCTTTTTTGCTTTCTCTTGAACTTGAAAATGAAAGTCTTCTCTATCTTTTGTAGGAAGCTTATCACTCTACAATTTTTTAATATTATTTTGTAGGATCAAAAGATTTTATTGGATGGTATCATATATGGCTTACTTATCCTTCAATTCTAACCAAAGTTATGCTATAAGCTACTTGTATTGCTCATCAATCTTGATGATACTTTCATAATTGGGTCTACAAGATTTATACAATATGTCTACAACTTTACCATAAATGTAGTTTCAAAATTAAGGCTCCTTTAATTTCCTTACATATCAAATTATAGCTTATTTTTATAATTATTCAATAGCATGATGTCATTCTATAGGCATTAGTCTTCTTATTCTAATTCTTGAATATTTTTCATATCATACATAGATAAATATATTGGCGCAAACTACATTGACACCACTTTTCTTGTAGTAAAATGAAGGTACTCCTTTATTAAAATAAAATAAAGGAAATGGAAGCTAATTGTTCATGCCTTTGATACCATTTGATGTATGTATGAGAAGCCTAAACTTATTAACATTGAGGATAACTTATAGGACCAACTAGTGGTGCCCATAAGTTATAGTTAAAGTAACATTTGTGGAAGCTAAAGCACCAATGATTTGATAAGATATATGTGTACTATGATAAAGGACTTGAAAATGTCATAGAAACTTATGATACTAACAAACATATGGGTGAGAAGCTAACATAAAATATACAAAGCACAATACAAATATGATAGAATGTGAAGAATATATTAAGCATGAAGCCATAAGATATTATGGGATTATACATAGAGGTATTAAACACATAGTCAAGTTTTGCATGGAGTGAGAGAATTATATAAGGTAGGAATCGTTAAGAACTATAAAAAAATATAACATGTAGTGAAGAACATGACAAAATGCATGTATTCATAAATAAACATAAAAAAATATCCATTAATTGCAATAATCGTGTATTACAAATGAATATTATAGTGGCTTTCCATGAGAGGAAAATATCTAAATACAACTCCTACATTACAATATAATGTTACAATGGATCTCTATGAGAGAGGGAGATATAAAAATAGAGGTAGAGAGAAACATAATGGTTGAAAGTATAAGCTAAATATAAGAGGATGTATGTTATGTTGTCATCTTTGATTGTCCCTGGGGGTCAATCGTGCCTCATGGGGAACAAAACAATGGGCCCACAACTGAGAGCATGGGATTCGGCTCAATTAAGGGCCTCCAAGAGTTTTTACAAGGTTGGATCCTTATTAGGATGTATCTTCAAGGTGTACTTATACTCAAAAAAAGGATGCGAGAAAGTAAAAGTAAAAAAGAAACAACTCAACAAAAGAAAAGGGGGGAGATGTGCCAAGATATTCGCTAATATATTTTTATAAAAACAAGCCTAAATGCTATGTGCTAGTGGTGAATACTTCCTCTCCTCAACATTGTGAAGCACGAAACTGAATTACCAATTATATGCATGCAAGTGAAACCATGTAAGTGACTCGATCCAAAAATAGATATAGGTCCCTCACACACATACACTTACTAAAATTTTAAATTTAGGTACAATATCATAGAAAAATACATACACACAGAAATGGATCTGTAGGAGGCCACACATGGATATACTAAAAATAAACATAGGCTTACATGTATATATATGCAAACAAGATATTACAAGATTGTGCCAGAAGTGAGGGTTCAAGATTGCCCACAAGTCACTCAGGATTTTACTATTTTTACAAAAATAAATGAAAGAAAATCCTACAAATGTATACAATTACAAACTTGTCAATCCTTTTTATAGTCTAAACTACTACTATTTATATATTACAATAGGGAATTTTTCCCTCCAAAATTGTAGGATGTTCTGACTTTCTATCTATCCTTTTCCTAGGGATTCTAAATATTTAATGGAGTTATTCTCATCCATTATTATCATCATTTTGTATTTTTCATGGTTTGAGGTCTTCATTCCTTCATATTTAATGGCTCACCTACCTTTTCTTGACTTGTAGAGTCAAAATATTCCTAGTAGATAACCTATATTTTCTTAATAATGGTGTATTGTCTTTCTTATTCTTAGGAGTTTTTTCACTCACCTACCTCTCTCTTGGTATTGGTGCATTCATCCACTTCCAGAACTATCCGTTGTTTTGGAAATTTTCCTAGAACCATTTGTTTGCATGATCAAGATTTTTTTGTTGGTGTAATCAAGATTTTTGCTTGGTAATTTCCCTTAGTACTTTTATAAGTTTTGATAAGTCATTCCATTAAACCTCTTTATCAGATCTTATTTCTTCATTGAGCCTCATCAAAATTCCCAATCATTTTTTTTATTTATGCCTTCAAATTTTTTTCTTTGTTCTATTTTATGATTCCTTCTCCCTTCTTGTATATACCGACCTCTATCTTATGACTAAATGTCCTTTATCCAAGATGCTTCCATGTGTGCTAGTTGCTAGTAATTTAGCTAGTTCTTATATTGTTGCATAGAGGCTTTCACTTGAGTGGCATTTTTGATGAATGTGGGGAAGTATATGTCTTTTGAATTCCATAAACATAGAGTGATCATAGGGATCCCCCTTCTTCCTCTAATTCCTGGTTTTCTCTTTGCTATCCTCCATCATTAAAGATATTATTGAGTGTCTGGTGGAGATAATACATGAGGTGCTAGAGGTCGCTTACCCAAACCAATGCAAATAATGATAGGATTCATTTATTATATCATAGATGATGTTTAGGTTGATCCTCATCATAGAATTAAGTCTTTTCATTTATCATTAAAGGCTCATCAAATTTTATCGAGAGCAAGGCTTGGCTCAGATATCACTAAAAAGGCTTTATATTGATCATTGTGGGTTATATTCTTATCAGGTGATCAACTTTCCCATAGAGAGTGAAGGTTTCCACACCTGTACTCACTCTTTAGAGATATATCCTTGGTGAAAGTTGACATGGAACCTTATTAGGTTGGCATGGATTATGACCCCTCAATTTTAGACTCAGGCTCTTCATCATTTTTTGGGGTGTAATTTAACTAAGTTGTAATGATTTATCACTATATTTAAATACTTATATATGTATGTGAATATGATGCAGGTCATATTATTTAGAAAGAATGTGATTTCACTCATTAAATCCTTATATAGATATGTAGTGTCACAACTTTCGATGTAGCCCTAATATTAGTCAGTAATATGTGGTATGATGTTGCTTCATTGATCTCAATTCATGGTATGTGTCATAGCATATAATACCATATCCAATGATATTGAAGAGGAAATGTAGTATTTTGTTTTCTCTCTTGGATAATTTTTGCATATTCCCTACTTTGAATTGGTGTCTTGTATAGTATACTTTCCTCAATTATTTTTGAGGAGTTATAACATTTATAAATTATGCAAGTCTATGTTGGAGGTAGGATGTGAGACATAAAATTCCAACAACTCTTGGTAGAATCAAGAAACAACCAAAAAATTATTTCTTACACCTTAGAAAACCATGTGCTAGTTTTTAAAATAGAAAATTAGAATTGGGTGTTGGAGTGGTCATTGGATGATGACATGGAATCAACGTCAACCATTTCATTTTTAATTGAGTGCCAAAATATTCTATAGTTTTTTTATAGGTTCTAAGTACATGCGTGTTTACATCATCATAATCAAGCAGTTAGAGTTGATTTCAACATTGGAGAATGTGATAACATGCTAAGAAGTTGAATTGTGAAGTGTCCTAATGTGTTAAGAGGTACTCTAAATTTTGAATTGTAGAGTTTAGAGTCCAAACCTAAGCTATCAAATAATTTTGGTATAAATAATTGGTTCCATAATTGATATTGATAGATGGTAATTATGGTGTTGGCTACAACGTTGATGGGTGGCATCTAGTCTATTAGTCTTGGAAATAATATTGACAATGGAAATTCCACTAGTAGATGGTATTGGCACCAACATTGATGGATGGTGTCAAATTTCTCCTTTCATGTTTGCACAAGGATACACTATTTTCTTAGATAAAGTACCATAACATTTATGGAGGACATTCACCAAAATCACCTCCCCAAGTGGAAGCAAAATTCCTTCTTCAACATCATATGCACACATCAACCAAAGTATAGTAGGAAGTAGTTGGTTGTCTTTTTATAAATAACTATAAACCAAAATTTCCTTATAATAATCATTTAGATATTTAAATTTATTTATTATTCCATAACATTCACATTCACTATCTTATTAGTAAAATTATTTCCCATCTATGAGGTAGGTTGAATACATTCTTATCATGTTGGTAGTCAAGATTCATATGACTAGGGTTATCCCATCACTAGAATTTCTAATAGTGTATACAAATCCTCCAATATTATTCCAATCTTATATTTCCCCTCTATAAACCCATGAAAAGGTTTCATACCTACTCTACAATTGATATTCTCACAATGACACTGAGAGGGGGGTGAATCAGTGTAGCTATTAAAATTCAATTCTACAACTCTTAAAACTAAAACAGAGAGAACTTAAAAACAAGCAAAGCAATTATGACAGGAGAGCATTCCACAACACAAGATATAACGAGGTTCACCAGTTTTGGCTACTCCTCAAAAATTAGACTGCTTGGACTTCTATCCAAATCCAGCCTCTGCAAAGCACCAACTTTACAATCAGTTTACCAAGCACCCACTTGGAAGGAGCACCAACCCCTAATTTATCCGCATCAACGGAAAGGAGCACCAACCCCTAATTCCAAGCACCAACTTGGAATTTCTTTTGAATCCTTTTTATGACATAAAAATGTCTTCACTTCTTCAAAACCCTGATTGGTCTGCAATTTCTCAGAAAACACTCTATTGTTGCTCTGTGTTTCTTCACTCTTACTCCCTCTTACTATTTTTCTTCTCTGTAACAACTCCGCATAATATTTTTCAATTTTTTTCTTTTTATGTCTGGCAGTACATCTTCTCTTTTTCGGTTTACACTTTTCTCGCTTATTTTCACTTCCAGTTACAGCGCATGCTTTTCAGCACAAATCCCGAAGCACCTCGGATTCACTACCGCACACACTTTTATTTTATTTTTTTGTGCTTTTTTTGCTGCGTTCAACCCGATGCACTACGGACCCACAACTGCACTCATGCTGCTGCGTTTTCTTCTTCCTCGTTTGTCGTGCTTTTCTTTTCACATTTTGCCACGCTTTCTTTTTCTCGTTTCCCGCGCTCTTTTCGCCGCACTGTGGACCCACTAACGCATTCATGCCGTCGCACTGCGCACCCACTACAGTAGTCATATTATTATAATATATTTTACCTAGTTTTCTTTAGATTCTGTCTGCCACTGTAGATCATGTAACTGTCAGACTGAATTTTTATCATATTTAATTATTTCTGCCTGATCTCCCTCTGCAACTGTCTCTGTGTATGCTTCTCGGCTTTTACCCGCGAGACTATGACATGTCGCGATTTCGCGACATTTCTGCCCCTTTGAATTTTTCTTGATAGTTGACCGTGAAAACCTGACATGTCGCGATATCACGACATTCTCCGCCTCCTTCTCCTCTTCTCGGCATGCAACCGTGAAAACATGACATGTCGCGAAATCGCGACATTCTCCGCTTCCTTCCACTCTTCTCTGCATGCAACCGCGAAAACTTGACATGTCACGAAATCGCGACATTCTTCGCTTCCTTGCACTCTTCTCGGCATGCAACCAGCGAAAACGTGACATGTCACGAAATCACGACAGCTTTTGCTGCCATACATTCTTCTCCGCATGCCTCAGTGAAAACATGACATGTCACGAAATCGTGACATCTTTCGCATCCGTACATTCTTCTTTGCATGCACCAGCGAAAACATGACATGTCGCGAAATCGTGACACCTTTCGCTTCCGTACAACTCTTCTCTTCATGCACTAGCGAAATCAAGACATGTCGCGAAATCGCGACACCTTTCGCTTCCGTACACTCTTCTCTTCATGCACTAGCGAAATCAAGACATGTCACGAAATCGCGACACCTTTCGCTTCCGTACAACTCTTCTCTTCATGCACTAGCGAAATCCCAACATGTAGCGATATCGCTACATTTTTGTTCCTTGCACTTTACCTTTGCTTCGGCCCGCGAAACTTCAACATGTAGCGATATCGCTACACTTTTGTTCCTTGCACTTTACCTTTGCTTCGGCCTTCGAAAATGCAACATGTCGCGAAATCGTGACATCTTTTTCTCTCTCCTCTTTCCTTCGCTTTCGCCCGCGAAAATGGAACATGTCACGAAATCGCGACATCTTTTTCTCTCTCCTCTTTCCTTCGCTTTCGCCCACGAAAATGGAACATGTCGCGAAATCGCGACATCTTTTTCTCTCTCCTCTTTCCTTCGCTTTCACCCGCGAAAATGAAACATGTCACAAAATTGCGACATCTTTTTCTCTCTCCTCTTTCCTTCGCTTTGGACCGCAAAAATGAGACATGTCGCGAAATCGTGACATCTTTCCTCCTTAGCGCTTCTTCTCCGAACATGTCACGAAATCGTGACAGTTTTCTTTGCAAGCGCTTCTTCTCCAAACATGTCACGAAATCATGACAGTTTTCTTACTTGCCTTCTTTGCTTCCAACATGTCGCGAAATCGCGACAGTTTTTCCACTTGGCTTCTTTTCCTCCAACATGTCGCGAAATCGTGATAGTTTTTCTTGTGCTTTCTCTCTCCTCCGTTATGTCGCGAAATCGCGATAGAAAACATGTCGCGATATCGCGACAGTTTTCCAGCTTTTTCTCTCTCCTCCATTATGTCGCAAAATCGCGACAGAAAACATGTCGCGATATCGCGACAGTTTTCTTACTTGTCTTTTTCTTTGATTTTTTTGAATCGGGCCACTTCGTCTTCTTGGAAATTCACAGTACCTGTTCTGACTGACCTCTGAACATCTATCCACTGCATCATCAATTGATCTATCTGTCTGAGTTGACAACAATGACAATACTATTTCTGCACCTTGCTCAACAATCTCCCCCTTTGGAATTGTTGGCAA
The DNA here is from genome assembly GCA_028583015.1 of Wollemia nobilis. Lineage (NCBI taxonomy): Eukaryota > Viridiplantae > Streptophyta > Pinopsida > Araucariales > Araucariaceae > Wollemia > Wollemia nobilis. The sequence goes on from JAQPPZ010015824.1 coordinate 31,833,962, forward strand.
CACATGTGCAATTTCCAGAAATTCTTCTCCCCCTTTGACAATAATACCAAAGGGCTGCTGCAGACTCCCCCTGAGTCCATGCACAACATTCTCAGGCAAAATTTGTTATCCTTAGTAAAAATCATAAATAAGAGCAAAAAAATAGATAAATATATGAATGCTCCCCCTGAGAATGTGTTCCCAATAGCTAGTCAGTTCTTGGGTAGTGTGACCACTCCCAATTTACTACGAAGGTATTCAAAAACTTCCTTGGGCAATGGTTTAGTGAAGATATCTGCTACTTGCTCTGTAGTTGGAACAAAATCCAACTTAACCTCACCTTCTGCAACTTTATCCTTCAAAAAGTGATACCGGATTGCAATATGTTTGGTTCGAGAATGCATAACCGGATTCTTTGAGATGTTAATAGCACTGGTATTATCACATTTAATTGAAATTGGTTCTTTGAAATTAATACCCAGATCTTTCAGTGTTTGTCTCATCCATAATATCTATGTATAGCATGTTGTTGCTGCAATGTATTCTACTTCTGCTATGGATAGAGAGACTGATTCTTGTTTCTTGTTGTGCCATGCTACCAACTTGTCTCCAAGATAGAATGCACCACCACTGGTACTCTTTCTGTCATCTATACATCCTGCCCAATCTGCATCAGAATATGCAAAAAGGGTGAAGTCCTTACCTTTTGGATACCATAACCCATACTCCATAGTACCCTTGAGGTACCTAAAGATCCTCTTCACAGCTGTCACATGAGTCTCTTTGGGACTAGCCTGAAATCTTGCTACCATGCAAACTGCCTGTAAGATATCTGGTCTTGTGGTCATTAAATACAATAGGCTCCCAATCATAGATCTGTACATGGTTTGATCTACATCTGGAGAATTGTCATCCTTGCTCAATTTGCAACTTGTTGTCATGGGAGTGCTTACAGGTTTACTATCCTCCATTGTGAACTTTTTCAGCATTTCTTTCACATATTTAACTTGAGAAATAAAAATGCCCTTTTCACTTTGGTTAACTTGCAGTCGAGGAAATATGAAAGTTCACCAATCATAGACATTTCAAATTCTTTTTGCATTTTATTTGCTATGTCTGTACATGACTCATCATTGCTGCTGCCAAAAATTATATCATCAACATAAACAACAAGGACAATAAGTTGGCCATTGTTAGTTTTGACATACAAGTTACTATCCACCATACCTTTCTTGAACCCTTGTTCAGTGAGATAGTTGTCTAGTCTTGCATACCATGCTCTGGGTGCCTGTTTCAAGCCATACAAAGCTTTCTTCAACTTGCAAATAAAGTTGGGATTATCACCGAGTTGAAAACCATCTGGTTGTTCAATATAAACTTCTTCTTCAAGATTTCCATTCAGAAATGCTGATTTCACGTCCATCTGATAAACTTTGAAATTTTTGTGGACTGCTAAAGCCAGAAACATTCTGATTGCTTCAAGTCTAGCCACTGGAGCAAAAGTTTCCTCAAAATCAATACCTTCAACTTGAGCATAGCCTTTACAGACCAATCTTGCTTTATTCCTTACAACCTGTCCGTCTTCATTCAATTTGTTTCTAAAAATCCATTTAGTACCGATTATGTTTTTATTTATATGCCTTGGTACTAACTCCCAGGTTTTGTTTTTCTCAATCTGATCTAGTTCTTCATTTATTGCCTTCATCCAGCTTTCATCTGTGCTTGCTTCAGCAATATTTTTGGGCTCAATGCTGGATAACAGGGAGTAGTTACTTACTACTCTTCTTCTTGTCTTAACACCAACTGTGGGGTCCCCAATAATTTGCTCTCTGGGATGATTTTTTTGCTAGCTTCCAGTTTTGAATTTATTGTTTTCTTCTACTTCTGAATCAATACTTAAATCATCTGGGTCAATTTTTTGATTCTCTTCTGCTTCCTTTTCTTCATCTCCTTCAATAACTTCTTCATAAATAGGGTAGTTTTCTTCACAGATTGACAATTTGTTTCCTATCTTCATCAAATTTAACATCAGCACTTGTCTACAATTTTCTTTAGCCTTTTGTTGTAGCATTTGTAAGCTTTGCTTTTTGATGAATAGCCAACAAAGATACCTTCATCAGCTCTATCTTCAAACTTACCAAGATTATCTTCGGTTCTTTTGATGTAACACTTGCTTCCAAAGACTTTGAAGTATTTTGTTGTTGCCTTCTTGCCAAACCAAAGCTCATAAGGGGTTTTGCTTTCATGTGTCCTCAACATGCACTTGTTTTGGATATAAACTACAGTATGGACTGCCTCTTTCCAAAATTTGTCTACAATTTTGCTTTCAGTCAACATTGTCCGTGCCATTTCCTGTACAGTTTTGTTCTTTCTTTCTACAACACCATTCTACTGAGGTGTCCTTGCTGCTAAAAACTGTCTTCTGATCCCATATTTTTGACAGTATTCTTCAAACTCCTCTGAGATGAACTCTCCTCCTCTATCTGATCTTAAACATTTGATCCTCTTTCCTGTTTCATTTTCAACTTGGTTTTTGAAAGTCTTGAACATTTCAAAAGCTTCAAATTTTTGCTTCAAAAAGAATATCCAGGTCATTCTGGAATAGTCATCTATGCACAACATAAAATATTTATCACCATTTAAACTTTGTGTTCTCATGGGTCCACATAAATCAGTATGAATTAGTTCTAAAGGTTTGCTGGTAAAGTACTCCTTTGATTTAAATGTGGCTCTAGTTTGCTTCCCCTTTTGACATGAAGCACATATACTATTTAGTGGTTTGCCAATGGAGGGTATATCTCTTACTGCTCTTTTTGAGCTTATTTTTACCAAATTGTCAAAGCTGATATGACCTAGCCTCTTGTGCCACAGCCAATTTTCATCTTCCTGACCAATCAAGCATGCTCCTTCTGAAGTCTCTGAGAGAGTATACAAGTTTCCAGAAGTCCTTGATCCAGTAGCAATCAACTTCCCACTGCTAGCTTTTCTCACTTCACACCCCTGCTTCTTAAAAATTACTTCATGACCTCTCGTCACAGATTTGACTTACATCGAGCAAGTTATGCTTCAGACCAATCACAAACAAGACTTCTTTTGAATTGATCTTTCCATCATTGATCTTGACTGATCCTTTGCCAACTATCTTTGCTCCATCATTATTTCCAAATTTCACAGAACCTCCTTCGTAGTTCTGTAACTTCTCAAATTTTAGCTTGTCACCTGTCATGTGACTGGAGCATCCACTATCAAGAATCCAAGGTGCAGATTTGTTCTGTGCTTTAAAAGTAGTCTGAACAATCAAAGATTCCTTTTCTTCCTGGAGTTTTTCTTTTTCTTTCCATTCTGGTTTGATAGCAGTTTTGGTAACCTGTTTTGCCTTTCCCCTTTCATCATTAGCTTGTGCCTGTTTTTCAATAAAAATTTTGTTTTGTTTCACTCCATTTGATTGAGATTTTCTACCCTGATATTTATTTACTGCAAAAGTGCTTCTACAGTATCTTGCAATGTGTCCAAAATTATGACAGTTATAACATTCAACTGCATAATCCACCAAAGGAGAAAAGACATTTCTACTGGTGAAATTCCTTTGAGCTACATTATGACTGCAATCTGAAATCTTATGGCCATAAGCATTGCATTTAAAACAATAACCAGGAAAGGAATGATTAAACCTGGGTGCAGGTCTTTGCCAGTTTGAAGTAGGAGCCATGAATCTTCTCCTTCTTGGATGTGTGACTTTTGTGAATCCATCTTTGTCAGTACTCTTCTTGAGTCTGGCATTATTGCTTTCTTTGGCATGATTTGTTTTTTCTTGATCAACTCTGATATTTTCTTCTTTCTTTATGGGTTCTACATTTAAGGCCTTTGAACCCTTTGATGATTCTCCTTCATCGAAGCCCAAACCAAATTTGATGTCGGAAGGCCTTTGGTTATTTAAAATTTTATCCAGTTTTATAGTACTGTCTTCAAACTTATGATAACAGCTCAATTTCCTATTCATCTCCTCTAGTTGCATCCTTAACTTAACAATGTCTTCTTCTAGCTTGTTGCATTCATCTGTCTTTACAGTTAATTGTACATCGAGAACTTTAGACATTTTCTTAAATTCATCTGTCTGTACTTTCAAGATGTTTATTATTTCATTGGCATCCTCAAGCTTTCTTGAAACCTTTTTATTCTTTTTCCTTTCTGAGCTCAGTTCTTTAAGTGCAGCAACTAACTCACCTTCCAGATAAACTTCAACCTCATCTTCAGGTTTTTCATTACATTTCGATTTTTCCTCTATTATTCTTTCTTCAAATGCCATGAACAGAGCTTCACCTACTTCTTCTTCAGAATCCTCACCGGAGCAGTCTTCAGAAGAGCTGACATTCTTGGATATGAAACTTTTCTTCTTGAAGTTGTTTTTTTTGAAATGTGGTTTCTTCTTCCAGTCACTTCTTTCTTGGTGTGACCCTTCATCATTTTTGTTTTTCTCATTCATTGGACATTTAGTTGCAAAGTGCCCGACTCCTCCACAGTTGAAGCACTTAAATGGTAACTTACCTCTGTACTTTCCTTTTCCCTTTATTAGTTTCCTAACAAAGTTTGCTTCTATTTCATCTGAAGATTCTTCTTCTGCAGATTCTTGATTAGCTTTTATATTTTTGTGTGCTTTAAAAGCAGCTTCTCTGTCTGAGGGCTTAGTTTGTCCTATTCTCATTTCATATGCAGTTAAAGAACCATGCATTTCATCCATGCTAAAAGAGTTTAGATCTTTAGCTTCTTCTATAGCAGAAACTTTAGAATCAAATCTTTTGTGAAGAGTTCTTAATACCTTTTTCACGATGACAACATCTTCTATTTCCTCACCGAGTCCTCTAATTGCATTAATGATTCCGTTGACTCTCAGCATATAGGCCTCTATGTTCTCATCATCATTCATTTTTAATGCTTCGAACTGAGCTCGATGCGTCTGTAGCTTGGCTTCCTTGATCTTGTTGTCTCCTTCATGAATGCTCTACAGTTTGTCCCACATGTCTTTTGCTATTTTATAGCTCATGATCCTTGTCAGTTCATTGTCTACTAACCCACACATTATAGCATTCTTTGCTTTAGAGTTATTCTCAAACTTTTTCTTCTCAGTAGCATCAGATGGAGGAGTAGAGGATATTGTGTACCCACTTTCTACTGACTCCCAAATGTCATAACCCAAAGCACACAGATAAGTCTGCATCCTGAGTCTCCAGAAAGAGTAATTAGTTCCATCGAACAAAGGAGCTTTGTTGGATGAAAATCCTTCACCATCGGCCATTGTGATTCTTCCAAGATCACCTTAGCTGATTAAGCTAGTTCAGGAACCTTGCTCTGATACCAATTGATATTCTCACAATGACACTGAGAGGGGGGGTGAATCAGTGTAGCTATTAAAATTCAATTCTACAACTCTTAAAACTGAAACAGAGAGAACTTAAAAACAAGCAAAGCAATTATGACAGGAGAGCATTCCACAACACAAGATATAACGAGGTTCACCAGTTTTGGCTACTCCTCAAAAATTAGACTGCTTGGACTTCTATCCAAATCCAGCCTCTACAAAGCACCAACTTTACAATCAGTTTACCAGCACCCACTGGAAGGAGCACCAACCCCTAATTTATCTGCATCAACAGAAAGGAGCACCAACCCCTGATTTACCAGCACCAACTGGAATTTCTTATTGAATCCTTTTTATGACATAAAAATGTCTTCACTTCTTCAAAACCCTGACTGGTCTGCAATTTCTCAGAAAACACTCTATTGTTGCTCTGTGTTTCTTCACTCTTACTCCCTCTTTCAGTTCTTCTTCTCTGTAACAACTCAACTATTTTTCAATTTTTTTCTTTTTATGTTTGGCAGTACATCTTCTCTATTTCGGTTTACACTTTTCTCGCTTATTTTCACTTCCAGTTACAGCGCATGCTTTTTGGCACAAATCCCGAAGCACCTCGGATTCACTACCGCACACACTTTTATTTTATTTTTCTGCGCTTTTTCTGCTGCGTTCAACCCGATGCACTGCGGACCCACAACTGCACTCATGCTGCTATGTTTTCTTCTTCCTTGTTTGCCGTGCTTTTCTTTTCACATTTTGCCGCACTTTCTTTTTCTCGTTTCCCATGCTCTTTCCGCCGCACTGTGGACCCACTAACGCATTCATGCAGCCGCACTGCGCACCCACTACAGTAGTCATATTATTATAATATATTTTACCTAGTTTTCTTCAGATTCTGTCTGCCACTGTAGATCATGTAACTGTCAAACTGAATTTTTATCATATTTAATTATTTCTGCCTGATCTCCCTCTGCAACTGTCTCTGTGTATGCTTCTCGACTTTTACCCGCGAGACTATGACATGTCACGATTTCGTGACATTTTTGCCCCTTTGACTTTTTCTTGATAGTTGACCGCGAAAACCTGACATGTCGCGATATCGTGACATTCTCCGCCTCCTTCTCCTCTTCTCGGCATGCAACCGTGAAAACATGACATGTCACGAAATCGTGACATTCTCCACTTCCTTCCACTCTTCTCTGCATGCAACCACGAAAACTTGACATGTCACGAAATCATGACATCTTTCGCTTCCTTGCACTCTTCTCGGCATGCAACCACGAAAACGTGACATGTCATGAAATCGACGATCTTTTCGCTGTCGTACATTCTTCTCCGCATGCCTCAGCGAAAACATGACATGTCACAAAATCGTGACATCTTTCGCATCCGTACATTCTTCTTTGCATGCACCAACGAAAACATGACATGTCGTGAAATCGTGACACCTTTCGCTTCCGTACACTCTTCTCTTCATGCACTAGCGAAATCAAGACATGTCACGAAATCGTGACACCTTTCGCTCCTTGCATTTTACTCTTTTCTTCATGCACCAGTGAAATCAAGACATGTCGCGAAATCGTGACACCTTTCGCTTTCGTACAAATCTTCTCTTCATGCACTAGCGAAATCCCAACATGTAGCGATATCGCTACATTTTTGTTCCTTGCACTTTACCTTTGCTTTGGCCTGCGAAACTTCAACATGTAGCGATATCGCTACACTTTTGTTCCTTGCACTTTACCTTTGCTTTGGCCTCCGAAAATGCAACATGTCGCGAAATCGTGACATCTTTTTCTCTCTCCTCTTTCCTTCGCTTTCGCCCGCAAAAATGGAACATGTCGCGAAATCGCGACATCTTTTTCTCTCTCCTCATTCCTTTGCTTTCGCCCGTGAAAATGAAACATGTCACGAAATCGTGACATCTTTTTCTCTCTCCTCATTCCTTCGCTTTCGCCCGTGAAAATGAAACATGTCACGAAATCGCGACATCTTTTTCTCTCTCCTCTTTCCTTCGCTTTGGACCGCAAAAATGAGACATGTCACGAAATCGCGACATCTTTCCTCCTTAGCGCTTCTTCTCCGAACATGTCGTGAAATCGTGACAGTTTTCCTTGCAAGCGCTTCTTCTCCAAACATGTCACGAAATCGCGACAGTTTTCTTAGTTGCCTTCTTTGCTTCCAACATGTCACGAAATCGTGACAGTTTTTCCACTTGGCTTCTTTGCCTCCAACATGTCGCGAAATCGTGACAGTTTTTCTTGCGCTTTCTCTCTCCTCCGTTATGTCGCGAAATCGTGACAAAAAACATGTCGCGATATCGCGACAGTTTTCTAGCTTTTTCTCTCTCCTCCTTTTTGTCGCGAAATCGCGATAGAAAACATGTCGCGATATCGCGACAATTTTCTTACTTGTCTTTTTTTTTATTTTTTTGAATCTGGGCCACTTCTGTCTTCTTGGAAATTCACTGTACCTATTCTGACTGACCTCTGAACATCTGTCCACTGCATCATCAATTGATCTATTTGTCTGAGTTGACAACAATGACAATACTGTTTCTGCACCTTGCTCAAAACCCCTCTATAAACCCATGAAAAGGTTTCATACCTACTCTACTAGGTCTAAATCACCTTAGCAATAATATTGCAATGGGACCTCACATATGGCCTCTTTGTCACCTCCCCAAACTCATAGTTCTTCAATGCATCCCAATACTCTTAGGACAAGTGTCCCAACACCTATCCCAATAATAAGAGATATATAACCCTCCATATATAATTATTCACCCTTATAGACACCACCATGCAAGTATCATCTCCCCTACCATATATATTTGACCTTGGAATAAAAAAAATAAGTTAAAATTAGCATACAAGATATGACAAGATTATAAATTTTAAAAATTACATAGATTGATATGCTCATTTCTCTAACAAATAATAATTCCTACCAAAATTTCCCTATGGATTTCAACACACATTAACTACACCTAATTTGGTGATAGTGTGAACTGGCTATGCCTAATTTAGCAATATTGCTTGTTTTCAATCATGAGAATCTATATTTCTAAAAGTACTACCTGTAAAAATAATTCTCTCATTTGACATGCCCTAGAAACTAAAATAGTTATAACACAAGCAAAAACAAGAAAAAAAATTATAACCATAGGCATGTATAAACCAAAATAAAGTCCAAACAATGGTCTTATACAAGAATAAATTAAAAATTAGAATATTAACTAAACCTGGGGTTTTTTATGAACATAATTGATGTAAAGGGAAGTCATTTCAAAATTTAACTTTGAAATCAAATCTTACTTGGCATACTCTACCTTTCTAGAAAATTAGAATTTTGCTATAGTGCTTAAAAGACCTAAGTAAATAACCATTATATAGCTTGTAGGTTCACACAAGCCCAATGTGCTCCCTTGTGGGTCCCAATAGTACTTTCTATCAAGAAAATACACCATGTTAGTTGATAATTTATCCACTCAGTCTGTTGCTTTTCTCTTTAATGGTTTTCTTTAGGATAATAAATATGAGTTGTTTAACTTTTAAACCCCCTCCCCAACCATGTAGGCCTTATTGTTTAGATTAATTACTAATGGTTAGCTTCTAACCACTACTAGTTAGCCTATATTTATAGGATATTTTTGATATTTTGATACCACACAAGTTCTCCCACCCACTTCACCCTTGCATGTCCTATTTTATATGATTTCTTACTCACCAATAGTGATCTCTAAGAGCACATGTTTACATATGATTTTTCTTTGTTATTTATATATTTGAGATTGCATGCTCTTTTTTTCCAAGGTGTTCTATATTTTCTTCACTTCATGGTGAAATAACCACCTTTGGGAGGAAGATGTATGCATAGAAATAACCCAACTTAAAATCCTATTACAAAGTTGTATATAATTTCTTCTTTTTATATGTTGATGAATCTTGGGAAAGGGATGGTAGGGCTTGAATTTCATAAGCTTTAGTTATCCCTTTAGGTATTTTTACCTTTGTTCAAAATACATATCCTAAAATACAATCATTGCTAAGTAATCATTTAGAAAGCATCTAAGGCCCATTAATTCCATCAATTATCTTTTGTTATTTTATTAGCTTAAGAACCACTTTTTAGCAAGAACATTGTTTTTATCTTGGTGACAATACTACCATAGTGTACCAATTTTTAGAAATATCACTGATGGTAGGTGATATCACTCATAATATATCCCAAACCAAATAAATTCATAATTTTACCTCCCAAGGTCCTACTTAACCATTTTTACAATTATTGGTTTGCAACTCTTCCTATTTGACATTAGCACTTATAGTCAATTGAAGCTCATAATGAAATGGATAAAACTAGTCAAATGGTAAAATTATGATGTCTTAAGATGTAATTTATAAGGAATTCCATCTAAGATTGCTTGAAGTTCCAAATGAAATTTATGAAACATGAATAAAAGGTCTTCATCCAAAACTTTGTTGAAATTTTGTAATATGATATTTTTAGTCCAATTCAACATTGTCTATAAAAATCATGTATAAGCCTACAAATATTCATTGTATTATGTTTAATAAGGATTTATATATACTCGATTGGTCAATAAAATCAAGACAAATGGTAATCATATGGATAAACTTGTCCTATCCTATTAACATATATTTAAAAATTTTATGTTTTAATGTGTAATCATGTACTTTATTCATGTGTATGGTCAATTATATACTTAATTCATAATAGAAGTATGCCTACCCATTGGAATGAACTAAGACACAATATGCATACAATGCTATTCTCCTCCAAAATCACAAAAGAAAATACTATCATGATTTAAACCTTTGTTCTCATTGAATGAAAACTCCAACACATCTATGTTGAAAACTACACCAACACATCACACTAAGAGAAAATTATCACGACTTATTCATGGGATCAATACATATAAGGAGAGTGCACTAAATATGATTATTATAAATGAGAATATGCTTTGTAACATCTTGTATTAGAATCTTATCTTGATATCCATAGTCCATCCATTCCACTAGTGCTAGCAAGAATGAAGAGGACCCTTCAAATAAATATTCTCAATCATAAGGAGAAATGGTTGCATGCTACAAGTTATATAAGAGACTCAAAACCATGAATATAGGTCCAAAAAAGAGCAAAGAATATTGTGTTAGCCATGACAGTGAGGCTCGACTAAGACAACAATGTTAGGGTCTTAACTAAAAGTATTTGGTCTAGGAACATAGACTTAATAAATTAAAGTTAACACCCTACAAAAATAAGCAAAGGTATTAAAAATTATATTTGTAGCTTCTAAAATAATATTTTCACCATTGTACCATTGACTATTGATAGGATATCTACACTAATTATTTGAAGATGTTAAGTAAAGCTTATTTGGAGAAGAAAAGAAGAGAAACACTACTACCAACAATTTAATCTGTTGTAATAAATTTGAAAACAAAAAGAGAGGAGGATCTCTACGAACTTAGGGTTTTGAATTCGACAAACAAAGAAGGAAGCTGGAACGACTGGTTTTTTGGCGGGATTTTCTGATTCTACTATTTTGCCCCTGGTCTGGGGCAATGGCAGACCATGCTTAGCCCCAAGCTGCTTTACGGAATCCCTAATGGTTGCTGCTTCCTTATTTACTCCAGGTAATGGCTCTTTTTCTCTATTTTCACATCCTCCTCCCTTTGATCAAGGGAAGATAGATTCAATGATTCAAGCTCTTAAGCCAAGAACCAGGCTACAAACTCAACCAAATATGCATGCTCATCCTTCCAAAGGCACCTTCGTGCCCAAACTGGATGCGGCCCCTATGGTTGAGGTACCACCGACTTTCACTCAACACCCTATTCTTACCTTATCTGCTCAGGCTTTAGCATGCAAGTTCGTGGGTTTGTGGCCTAGTCCCACTACGATACAAAAATGGATCAACATGAACTGGGGAGCCAAAGTCTCTTCTTACGAATTTATGATGGCAGGAAGAGGTTACTTTGTAGTAACCTTTGCCTCCGTAGAAGACAGAAACACCATATTTCATGGAGGGCCATGGTTTCTTGGTTCTAGCCCATTGTATATGACTCCTTGGACCACAACATTTGACCCACAGGAGGAAGAACCCGAAGAAATATCATTATGGGTAAGACTGCCTTTCTTGCCCCTCCACCTATGGAATAAACCCACAATGGAGATCATAGGAAATGCCATTGGATCCTTCATAGATTGGGCCCCCCCAAAGCCAACAATGCCATCTGTGCACAAATATGTGTGCAGGTTAACCTAAAAAAAGGATTTCCAGAGTACATTGGAATCAAGGTGTTAGACTGGGTACATAATCAACCCCTTGATTATGAACACATCCCATTCAAATGTATTACCTATCATGAGCATGGCCATTTCTCTAGGAACTGTCCAACTAGAGTGGCACAGGAGGAGAAAAAGGATGAGACACAAGTCTTCCAAGAAATCAGAAGAAAATCAAGAAGATCAAGGAGCAGAAAAAGGCAACCACATCAAAAGCCTACTCATCAAAACACAAACAAGTTCTCTGTTCTCAGTTCAGAAGAGGAGGAGAATCCAACTACAACATCAAAACCAGATCAAGGCACATCTTCCCAAGATAAAGGGAAAGACACTCCACAGACTCCAATGGAAGAAAACTTAGAGGATATCCTAGGAGAAACTCAGACAAAAGAAAAAGATCCTCTAGAAGAAGAAACAGAAGAGGAGGTTGAAGAAACACAAACTGAAGAAGTAGTCATTCCAGGAGGAACCCTAGCAACACGATCTGCTGCCAAGAGGAGGAAAACAAATCAGCAGTTAAGAAATGAACAGGCCCAAAAGGAAATACAGGCTAAAACACAAGCCAACATATTAGAAAGCTTCTCCAAGAACAAGAAGCAGTCTAAAAAATGAAGTTACTCTCATGGAATGGGAGGGGATTAGGTAGTCCCCTAAAAAAAACTACTTAAAGTCACTAATTCAGAAGCATCATCCACATGCAGTCTATATTCAAGAATAAAAAATGATAGAAAAAATAGCTATAGCAGAATGGAATAAAATCTGGCAGTAGTCAGAAACAATCGTAGTAGATGCAGCAGGAGCTTCAAGGGGTCTGATTCTAGCATGGGACCCCAAAATCTTAACTTGCACCAACAGGCACAAACACAACAACTAGATAGCAACTAAATTTGAAATGACAGATGGATACCCCATAACAATTGTCAACTTTTATGGGCCAAATCATCCAGAACAGAAGAAAGAGACATGGCAACATCTTGCTCAATGGTTGACCATTGAAAAGCCTGAAAACTTAATCATTGGCGGAGACTTGAATATGACACTCAGACATTGGGAAAAGTCTAGAGGAGCTAGATCAAAAGTCCCGAATAAGGAATTAGTAGAAAGAATTATTGCTGATGAATATCTCCAAGATGTTATCCCAAAAAAAGGAAAATACACTTGGACCAATAGGAGATCTGGAACACATTTCATAGCTGAAAGGCTTGACAAGTTCCTAGTGAAAGAAGATCTATTGGTTCATTTTCCACTCCTCTCAAGCCACATAGTCCAAAGTTCCATATCAGATCATAAACCCATCATATTGGATAGTGGACAAAACCTTTTGGAACCAAGGAGAATCCCCTTCAAATATAATCCGGATTGGACAACTCACGAAGAATTCATCACTTTGGTTGAAAATACTTGGCAGCAACAAGTCTTGACAACCAATCCCCAAGAGATATGGAAAAGGAAAATTCATGACCTCAAAACAGCTATACGAAAATGGCTATTAAATAAAACCAAATTCAAGATAGAAAAAGCCATACTGCTTCAACAGGCTGAACAATTAGAAGCAAAAATTGGAGACTCTCCTCCTCTGCCACACCAAGAGGATGCAAGGAGAGAGTTGCAACAAAATCTCTACAAGATATATGCAGAAGAAGAAGCGCAGTGGAGGCTCCGCTCAAGAATGACTTGGCTGAAAAAAGGTGACAAGAACACCAATTATTTCCATCTCAAGACAATGCAAAACTATCAGAGGAACACAATTAGAGAAATTGAGCACGAAGGGATGAAATATACAGGGAAAGAGCAAATCAAAGAGCTGGCAAGCAAGCATTTTTCTAACCTGCTGACCAAAGAACATGGGAATCTTCAAGCTCAAGAGTTGCTTCTACAAAATATTCCAGCAGTTCTCAATGAGGAGGACAAACAAGAAATGAGCAAACCACTCACAATGGACGAGTTAGAAGAAGTTGTCAACTCTCTTCCGAAGGATAAAGCTCCAGGTCCTGATGGGTTCACCAATAACTTCTACCAACAATTTTTTCATCTTATTCGTGAAGATCTATTGAAGATGATTGAAGATGTCAGACTAAATGGTAAGCTCTTGGGTGCTATCAACTCCACTTTTTTGGCCTTAATCCCTAAAGAGAAAAATGTTGTAATGTTTTCTAGATTTAGACCAATCTCGTTGTGCAATTCTTCTTATAAAATTATCTCCAAAATCATAGCCAACCAGATAAAAAAGAAAATTGGCAAATTAATTGTTGAAGAGCAAGGAGGATTCATCCCCAAGAAACAGATATATGACAACATTATAATGGTGCATGAAGCTCTCCACACCAGTAGGAAATCCAAAAAGAAGCATATAGCCATTAAGCTTGATATGGCTAATGCCTTTGATAGGGTAGATATTCAATTTCTTGAACAGGTGTTAGTTAAGTTTGGATTTCCCCTTCAGCTTACGAGATGGATTGGAGCATGCATCACTGCCCATTGGATCTCCCCTTTGATCAATGGGGAACCTTCAACCTTTTTTAAAGCTTCCAGGGGCATCAGACAGGGCTGCCCTTTATCCCCATATCTTTACATCCTGCTAGCAGAGACTCTAGGGAGATCTCTCAACAAGCTAAGAAGGGACCAAAAGATCACAGGTATTAAGGCAGCTGTGGGATACAGACAAGTTACTCATGCTCAGTTCATTGATGACACCATTCTTATGGGAGAAGCATCAAGGAAAAATGTGAGGCAGATCAAAGAATGCTTAGATGGGTTCACACAAGCTACTGGAGCATTAATTAACACAAGAAAAAGTCAATTTTAAACCCAAAACACCTCAGAAGCTGAAAATAGAAGCTTCAGTTTAATCCTTGGATTCAAACAAGGAAAAGAACAACAATTCAGGTATCTTGGAGTCCCAATGGGTTTCCACCTGAAGCCTAAGGATAGTTGGAGTCCAATGCTAGAAAAGTTGATTAAGAGAATTCAGAACTACAACAATGGTTGGTTGAGTCTAGCGGGCAGAAGAGTGTTGATTAAATCCATTCTATCCACTCTCCCAATATATCAACTTCTTGTTTATCATGCTCCCAAAAGCATTCTTCATATGATTGATGGCATAATCAAAAACTTCCTATGGCAGGGAGGAAGGCAAACAGAAAGGAAGAAATTCCATTTAGTAAATTGGGACGTGATCACCAAAGCTAAAGAGCATGGTGGCTTGGGAATCAGAAAAATGGAAAATGTAAGCAGTGCCCTAGGTGCCAAGCTCCTATGGAACATGCTAAAGCCACCCCAAGCTCCTTGGAAGAAGATCTTGATCAACAAATACACAAATAACTCTACAAGCATGCAATTATTAAGAAATATAGAAAACCAGCCAGGTGCATCATTAATATGGAAGCATATAGTTGAGGCCAAGGCAATTATTGCAAAAAAAATCTCTTGGATCCCTGGAGATGGCAACAAGATCAATTTGTGGGAAGATTCGATCCTTTGCATCCTCCGTTACAAGAAAGATGCAACCCTGATCTCCAAAACCAACTACAAAGTTTGGGAATTGAGAAGCTTAGTGACCTTATAGAATGGTTAGAAGAGGAACCTACCTGGAAATCTCCTCCTCTCCCTATGCATCTCCAAGATGAATGGGATTGTTTCAAGAGGCAGAATACTAGTATAAGACCCATCAAGAGGCATCTGTCAGATCAACTTATGTGGGGGGACATAAGAAAGACAAGGGAGTATACAATCAAACTTGGAGTTCACTCCCAACTGGTTGGAACAATCAACAAAAAATTATCCTCAATTTGGAAAAAGAGGATTCCACCTAAGCTGCAAGTCTTCACTTGGCTGGTGCAGTAGAACAAAATCTTAACAGGGGATAACTTGCAAAAGAGGAACATAGTGGGGCCTCATGTCTGCCCGAGGTGTTTAAGGGAGAGTGAGACCATCAATCACCTCCTATTTGAATGCCCAAAAGTGATAGCTATCTGGTTGGAAATTACTAACAGATTTGGTTCGGTCTTTTCAGGGAGATTAAACATTGAAAGTTGTTTAAACCATTGGAGTGAAAAGTACAGAGGAGGCCTCAACAAAAAGCCTCTAGTGAAATTTATATGGGAATCAATCCCACACACTATAATTTGGCACATCTGGCTGGACAGAAACCAATGGATCTTTGAAGGGAAAGGAAACAAAATAGGTGCAATAATAGGGAGAATCATTTGGGATATCACAACTAATGTCAAAGCAAATTTTACTCAGAAGCAAAATCAAGAAGACTTGACTCCAAAAGAGTGTCATATGATTAAAAGTCATGATCTCCATGCATTCTTGGCAATAAGGTGCCACCATGTTGACTTGGAAGCTCCTATCATCCACTACCCTGCATTGTTCTTTGATGGAGCATCAAAGTCCAATCCAGGACAAGCGACAGCAGGAGGACTGATCCTTGCAGGCCCAAGGAAGGTGCTAATTAAATTCAAAATCAATTTGGGAATCACATCCAACAACGTGGCTGAAATCCTTGGATGTGAGATGGGGATGAGGCTCGCTGTGATAGAGGGAATTAGACACTTGTCGGTGTATGGAGATTCAAAACTGGTCATGACAACACTCCAAAAACAAAGATCTTCAATATTTACAATTGAGGATTGTCCAAGACAGGATCAGGCATTGGGAAAAAAATATGACTAGCATCAAATATTCCCACATCAGGCAAAAATTTAACAAGGACGCAGATGCCCTGGCTAATGAGGCAATTAACACCGCTCATCTCCAGTGTAGAGTCACAAAGATAAAAAAAATAAGGAGAGTTGCCTGTCATGGAGTGAAGAACTGCTCTAATGTCTAATGCTCCCTCTCTGCGTGCTCTGTTTGCTTTGTCTTCTTCCTATTTTTTGTTTGCTTTTGATGCTTAGTGTTGCTGCTCTTAGTATGTTACACAGTCATTTTGTTATGGTTCTTGTCAGGCATCCTTGCCTGCTGCTGTATTTGTTCTATACTCAGCTCTAGCTTCGGCTTCCTTGCCTGCTAGGAGACTTTGTTTCTATTTTTCATGATTATTAATACAACTCTCTTTAAAAAATAATAATAATCCATTGACCTTTGGAATAAGATACTTGCAAAATATTATGATAACCAAGTTAATGAGCAATGTTTCTTTTAATTTCAAGTTTTCATCCTTATTAAAGAGTAAGGTTTTGAGAATCAAACAAATTAAAATGTTACCAACAAGCATTGAACCCACACCATTTGTTTCTAAATCCTCAAAACTCGTATGCTTACTAAGATGTTGCATATGTTAGACCGAGTTAGACTATGTATTGCTCTATAGAAAAGTTTTTCCCCCATCCTAATTTATAAAATTAATTTGGTGAGCATGAAATGAAATTCAAAATGGTGCTCAAACAATGGTACTAAAATTTAAATGTTTGAATTCCAAATTTTAAATGTTTCCTCTAGAAAATAGAAAAGGGGATTTATTCTTTCATTTGTGAAATACTTTATTCTTCATAAGCAAGTTATATTTCTCTATTCCCACTCTACTACCATGTCATATTTTAGAACAATTTTCAAAAATGTTCAAAGAGCATAACATTCATCGTAGATTATATGCAAAAGAATAAATAAACAAAATGAGAGAGCAATAAAAAAAGAAGACTATTGATATATGAAATAGAGTAGTGGATTCCCATGGGAAACCAATGATATATCACATTGATGTCATATATTGATGCAATGTATTAGTGGCTATGGTTATTTATAGAAGATACCTAATCGCTAACAATAATTACATTTCATATTAACCCAATTTGGCATAACATAACGAATTAAAGCTTAAATTACAAGTGTAATTACAACCTTGCATGGTTAACCATACTTGTGGTTTAATGAATGTAGTAGTGCTACATACATATAATGATGCATGTATGATTAGATAAAGAATACATCACACATGCCTATAGGATTACATCAAGAATGGCCATCTAATTACATTACATTGTTGCCCTTGGCCAATAAGCTCATGTTATTAGTTTTCAACATAGCAAATATTCCGATAAAGGATGGAGGTTATCATTATAATTAATGTCTTCTATTTTTGTAATATTAGTTTATATTATGTAAGGGGGTGTTTGAAATATCTAATCTAACCTTATTTGAACAAGGTCAACATTGTATGATATATTCATGTGTAAGTCTATGGGAAATCATTGTATGATGTTTAATAAGGATTTATCTATTTAGCCTAAGCACCCATGGTTTAACCTTGTGACATTTAACTTTATAAAACCTTACCTTAATATTATATTGACTAAAGGTTATGTATTGGTAATTAATTTTTGACATATTTATACACCTTGTCATGTGATCCATTGCATTGGTGCCATATCATCTTGATAATTTATGTGAATTCCTAAGGGAATCCTCCATATATTATGTGTTATCACTCTTTACTTTCACTCTTTGATTATCTTGCTATATAATTTCAGTTGATATGATTATTATATTTATTTTGAAAAAGTATTACATAATTTAACAAAATCTCCCTGACATCCTTCTGGAAAGGAAAGAAAAGGATAGCAGTTTTTAACATCCATGAGGCCATAGGCCATATGGGATGATACTCATGGAGGATATGTTTGTCCGACCATGATCCACTAAACTTGGATTCTCATAATCTATCATGGTGTACAACCCTATCCCATTTTGGATTTGAGCCTTGGGGATCCTATTTACAATTCTAAAGTCTTCATGATTAGGGACCACTCAAGTTGTGCTAAACTAGACATCCAACTATTTACATCCTTCTATAAGTCATATTCTAAATTGACATGTAATCATCATACAAAGAATAAATCACTTTTCTTTGCCCTTGGAATATTTTTCTTCTTCTATAAATATAACCTTATCTCCAGATCAAGGAGGGTATCATCAATCACGAAAGGTGTCATTAGTAAATCCTCCTTAGGGATCCTCCACTAAGAGAGGAACAAAGGACCATAAATGACATCAAGTATACAAAACTAAGGGAAAATTCATCCAATTCAAGCATCTTCATGAAACAACATTCATATTTAATGTTAGTACAATCTCTTCTCTTTATTTTATTGTAATTATCTTATTTCAAACTATTTCAGTTGCTTTATCTTTGTTGCATTCAAGTATTTGCTTTATATTGCTTCCAATAGTTAGATTGTGTGTGTGATTTACCCATAACTATTATTCTATAGTTTTATCCTAAACATAGATGATTCTTCTAAGGGTACTCATATCCAAGAGTCCAACCTAATATTCCCTACTTCATATCTTATATTTTTAGGGTTTTACTTGATTTGGATTACACTAAGGTTATCTTCACATCAAGTATATTATTTGTGCTAGATTTAGTGTTACTTGATTATTTATATTGATTAGACTTCAAAACATAATTTTTCCACTATCTACTTTAGCTTCTCATTCGCTCTATCATAATGAGGTAGTGGAGGTGACTTGTGAAATTACCAATATTAAATTTACCTATGTCAAGTTTTTGGGACTTTTCTATTTCCTTGTAATATTAATGATACTTGTTTTTGTTCTTTTCTTGTGAGATCTTTAAGTGTGTTATAATCTTGTAACATGTCCCTTATACTAATAAGACCTTTCTTATTGGGATTTTAACCTTGTAATTTCAATTTATAAAAAGCTAATACTCCTATTATCTCTTCTTGGTCAAGGAGGGTATCATTCATCAATCACAAAAGGTCAAGAATGGTATCATCAATCACAAAAGGTGTCATTAATAAAGCCTTCTTAGGGATCCTCAATTAAGGGAACAAAAAAAGACCATCAATGACATCAAGCATCAAAATACCAAGGTAAAATCATCTAATACAAGCATCTTCATGAAATAACATTTATCTTTAACGTTAGTATAATCTCTTTCTCCTTATATTATTATAATTATCTTATATAACTCTACTTAATTTGCTTTATATGGCTTACAATAGTTATATTGTGTGTGTTATTTACCCATATCTATTATCCTATATACCCACAACTATTATTCTACACCTAGATGATTCTTCTAATGGTACTCATATCCAAGAGTCCAACCTAATATTCCCTACTTCATATCTTATATTTTTAGGGTTTTACTTGATTTGGATTACACTAAGGTTATATTCACATCAAGTATATTATTTGTGCTAGATTTAGTGTTACTTGATTATTTATATTGATTAGACTTCAAAACATAATTTTTCCACTATCTTTAGCTTATCATTTGCTCCACTGGAAGGATGTGGAGGAGGTGGATTTTGAAATTGCCAATATTAACTTTGTCTATGTCGAGTTTTTAGGAATTTTTTATTTCCTTGTAATATTAATGATACTTGTTTTTGTTCTTTGCATTATAACCTTGCAACATGTCACTTATACTACTATGACCTTTCTTCTTAGGATTTTGACCTTGTAATTTCCATTTAGAAAAAGCTAATACTCCTATTATCTCTTCTTGGCTTGAGAACCCCTATTTTCTTTTATTGTAACCATGTAGCATTTCCTCTTATATTTTTATTGGAAATATCTCATCCATGGTTTCTACCTTACCAAATGTTCTTTATTATTATGTATTCCTTATTCCTATAGTTGGGGGTGTTGTGTTGGCTTTCAAATTTTTCCACTTTTTGGTTTTCTTGCTCAAGAAATTGTTGCGTGAAATTCACATGATAATGATAATCATTATGCATTTGTTGAAGTATTTTATTTATAATAAATATATGGCATAATTGAATTTAGGGTCTTTATATATTAATTCAAAGGTAGTTTTAGGATGGATTGCATATCCCACAATTTTAGATCGTCTGAATTCATCGTATTTACTAGCATATCATGATTATTATTTTGGATTAGCCATAGCTTCAATATTTGCTTCTTTATTATTCTCATTTTGCTCAGCATGGTTATTCCTAGTTATATGTCTTCCCTTTCTAACCATGTAAACCTCAATATATAATTTTGGATATCATTCTAGTGTTTTTAGTTGTTGGTATGTTGATCATTAAAATATCTATTATTGGTGAAAGAAATGTTGGTATGAATATTAGATTCTATTTAGTATAGATACTCACGTGATGGATAAATTTATTGTAGATCTATTAAAAAGCAATGGTTAGTTTGGACAAGCTTAGGAGGATATTACACCTATAACTGGAGGTAACATTACATAAAATTATCGATGATACGGTATGAAGCGGGGAAGGTTAGGTTGGACTCAAAGAGATAGGTAAATCTACGGGTCATAATTTGGGATTCACAATACTTTCTAGAAACATTATAAAACATGCATTCACCATAATTATAGGTAAAAATATGTAAGAGCAAATTAAATATAAAATGATAAACAAAATAGAAGAAAAAAAGATGATTGAAATAAATTGAAAGAATGAATAAGGGGAAGATACCCATAAGCACCTCATCATCTCATATGTTATACATTGATACAATGGATCAATTAGAGGGGTGTATTTATAGTGATACCAAATCCCAAATTATATATTAACCTTGAGCTGACATAACTTAAATTGAAGGTTAAGTTACAATATAAATAATGTCATAAACCCTTTAATCAAGATGAACCACAAAGGTGATTTAACCAATATTGCTAAGGGTGAGTACATCATACCTTCCCCTAGGATTACATAAATACATCAAACCTACAAAAATTTTATGTAAATGATGATAAAAGGCTAATATAAGTGATCTTCATAGGCATATAGATTGACTGGAGCCTTACATAAATACTTTCCCATAGGCTATATCAATAGTTCCCATGAGCACTCTCTAACACTTTCATTTTTAATTTTATAAGATAATAATACAAATACTTTAACACCCCCTCATAATTTTGATGGAGTGGACACTCCCCCATAATGAATGTTCATCCTCAACTTTGCCATATTCATCTTCATATTGATCATCAAAATACTTGTGTCTCACACTCAAGAACTCTATTTTAATCTTCTTGAATATTGTTCTATGATTTTTGATGGAGTGTACTTCCCTTAATACATTATTCACATGAGTTTTACTTCTTTAAAATATTTGACTTACCCTTAGGAAATAGACCTTTAGATTACACTAACTTGAAGTCCTTTGGATGGATCTATATATGAAAAATATCTCTACAATTCTTCATAGCAAATTAATAATGTACAAGATGTTTGAAGAGTCATTTAATTTATATGGTTTGTGGATACTTTATAGTCATAGCATTCATATAGAGAATTAAACTAACTATATATAAATGTAGAGTAATATTGGAAGTAATAATATTACATACTCTTTAATTAATTGATGTATTAAACCCTTTAATCATGGTTAACCACATAGATGAATTAACCAATATCACTAAGGGTGAATACATCAAACCAAATTTAGGTTTGCTCATAGGATTAGATAAATTATATCGGAAGGCTTACACAAGTGATGCTTGTCGGATTACATAAACACTTGCCTATATGCTACATTAGTAGTTCCCATAAACACTCTCTAACACTTTTTACCTTAACCTAACAAAATGATATTCCAAGTACTTCAATAACATAATCTAAGTGTAGGTAGATAGGAAGAGTGCAAATACATACTAACCCTTCAAGGTATTAACCTTGATGATGCTTGTGTTGATGAAGATGCTTGCCTTGGCAATTTGACTTCATCTTTCCTTATTGAATGTTTTGATAATGCTATAAATGCTTGGTGTTGAGCCCCACCTTATGAGAATATAGGGGAAGAAGTATATAGGAGTAGAATAAAATACTTGTAGAAGACCTCAAGTGGAAAGTGTACGACCCCAGGAAGCAATACACCTAGTATACTTGCATCATAATATCAAGTGAAAGAACCATAAATGTGTAAAGAACACTGAAGTAACAAAATCAAGAGATCTCTTTTATTAATTTATTTGAAACTTTGGTTACATATAGGTCCCCATTAGGGATACTGCATTTGATACAATGATTACAAGAAGAGATGGGACCCTTGCAAAGGGGATGGTACACTCCATAGGCCTCTCAGATTCTTACACGAACTTGTATAAGGGCTTATTGATACCTTCTTCTCCTTTAATTTCCTAGAGGGATATGATGCTTTGAATGCTTTGACTTGGTCCTAGAACCTATGATATACGTACAATAAACAACTAAGAATAATCAGTAGTATATGCGGCCTCTCGTGATGAGGCTCCCTTTTAAGATCTGCAAGGAATGGCATAAAAGCATAGTAAACGCAAAATAAATAAAATACAAATAGAAGTGCATTAATAACTTAGAAACTATTGTGCAAATACAATGAAAGGACATATCTATGCTAATATTAACTAATAAAGCAAAATCAAATGAAAGATCTATGCTAAAGACTCAGGAAAATAGTGTCTCAAACCCTACACACTAAGAGCTTTCAATGATGCACTTTGTTCCATAGTGGGTACAATTGTCTTACCTATAAAGGTAGGGGATAAGACCATACCTATGGTGTTTCATGTATTGGAGGGGGATACACACTGAGAGCTTTCAATGATGCACTTTTTTCCATAGTGGGTACAATTGTCTTACCTATAAAGGTAGGGGATAAGACCATCCCTGTGATGTGTCATGTATTGGATGGGGCTATGTAGTATAATATCCTCTTACGACATCCCTGGATAAGGGACATGCAATGTGTTCCTTCTATATTGCACCAATGCATTAAGTATGTGCATGAAGGCAAAGTATATGTGGTATCGTAAGATGAAGAGACTTTCAAATATGTGCATCAAGTTGAATTTTTGAGAGATTTTATCCTTCCATCCATGCACCTATACATTAGGCCATCATCCTTGACCACATAGCCAGGAAGAAAGTCCTAACTAGTATCCTTGACCACATATCCAGGAAGAAAGTCCTAACTAGTGCGAGGTGACCTAAGGAACTTCCAACCATAGCAGCAATAAAAATTCCAAATGCCATGGAGGAGGAAAATTCCCAAGACATAGTCGAGGAGGTACCTCAACCTACCTCGTCCGCATCATCATCAACATCATCTGCATCGCAGGTGACAGTTCACCTAGCTAACACAAAAATAGGTGAGTATATTGTGCAGAATGTGACTTTCATGTCCATTATCAAGTTTGCACAAGATACAAGATGGCCAAGAGTCCCAAACTTACCAATTGGAATAGTGGTTCCATTAGGGATTCCTCCTAACCAAACTAACTTCATATATGTTGGTTTGGATTGTGCCCATAATGCTTAAGAAATTAAGGAAGATGAGGATGAGCCGTTCGCATCAAATGTTCATTATTTGTCTAATCCTGAGTTTGCTTTGAGATAATTCAAGTGAAACCATTGGCATGGCTATGGTTTGGATTTATATGAGAAAGGATGATGGAACCCACTTGAACCATGCTATCAGTTACATATTGATAGATCTGGCCTAGGATATCATATCCAAAGTCATGATGATTCCTTGGCAACAACTCTGGATAGGATAATATTAGGGCTCAAGGAAGACATCAAATGGAATCCCTATCAACCCTCAAACAGAAGCTACTTGAGTGATAGATGGGTGGCTATGGTCAATGTAGAACCACCTGATAACTATCATACAGATTTCTCTCTCGAAGCAAGCTCGTCATGAATAATCCTATGAGAGGGCAGACCAAGCTATGGTTATGAATGCTAATAGAATGCATATGTCATAAGTGAGACCGAGGATGAAGCCAGATTGGCCTATCACGAGCCTCAATATTTATAACACCTCACTTGGTTAGGTAACACAAAAGGTGGATACATCACGGATGAAAGTGGCTATGAGTCATAGGACTCGACTGAGATGGCCTACCTTGGGCTTAGACATGCATGCCACTTCATAGGGCCAATGGAAAAAGACAATAGATTCTTCATAGATGACAGTGACTATGAATATGAGACCAAAATGGCCTATCTTGGGCCTCAATATTCAGGTCACCATCCAATTTTAGTGGGCAAGAATGAGGGTTTCTTCATAGATGAAAACGACTATGAAGACGAGACTAAGATGGCTTATCTTGGGCCTCGTCACTTACATCAAATAAATCAGCTTGTTGAAATAGATGAGATACTCTACACAATATATCCTGACCCTCACTTTAGGGGAATACAACTCAATTCAGATATGATCTATTGCATGGTTTTCCCTTATTCACATATATCTAGAGAGTTGCTTTAGCCAAATGATCCCATATTATCATATGTTCATTGGCCAGATCCTAAAATACACATACCCCTAGAGCCACATCTTGGGTATGGAAGGTAAAATACCAATGCAGAGTTGCACCCACGTGGTCCTAGAGATTCCATCCCATCCATCAACATGATATCCATTGATTTGACTACTCCACTCCAAAGCCTGACCGATCCTTCTAAACCATTGTGTCTTAACTTAGATACTATTGATTGGGATCATGTTGATTCACTTTTAGAGCCTGAATATTTCTTCCCCATTGAAGAAATACTGCAACCATTTCATTTTGTACCATGCTACGCACATGATATTTATCACATTGATTTTAACCAAGATTTAGTTGAACCTTTAAACCCAATGGATTACATCCACTTGATACCCACTCCTCACCACCTTGAGTATGGATCGCATATGGAAATAGAGGATAATTTTAAAGTGGACATCAACGATGATCCTTCTAATCCAAAGAAATTCAAGTTCAGGGGAATCTTATCCCTAGATGAACAGGCCATAATCATACCTCTATTGAAAGAGAGATTGAATCTCTTTGCTTGGACCTACAAAGACATGTTGGTTTTATATTCAAAATTGGTTGTCCACAAACTTTCGCTAGACCCTGTGAAGAAACCAGTCAAGAAGAAGCTCAGGAAGATGCATCCAACTATCACTTTGATGGTAAAGAATGAGCTACATAATCTATTGGATGTAGTCTTTATTGTACCTATAGACTATACATAATGGGTATCAAACATGGTGCCCATAGGAAAACCTGATGGAAGAATTCATATTTGCATGGATTTCAGAGACCTCAATAAGGCAACACCGAAGGATTCATTCCTATTTCCCAACATAGATGCTCTTGTAGATGCAACTGTAGGTTATGATATGCTCTCCCTCATGGATGGTTTTTTTTTTTACAATCAGATTCAGATTAAACTTGAAGACCAATATAAAACTGCGTTCACCACTCCATGGGGGACATTTTTTTACAAAGTAATGTCATTTGGTCTTAAAAATGTTGGTGCCACATATCAGCAGGATATGACATATATTTTCCATGACTACATGCATAAGATCTTAGAATATTATATCGATGACTTATTGGCCAAGTCATTGTTGCATGAAGAGCACACTGAGGTCCTAAGAAAAGTCTTCGATCACTTGATTGAACACAATGTCAGGTTGAACCCCAAGAAATGAATATTTGACATAACTTATGGAAAACTCTTGGGATTCATCGTTTCTAAATGAGGCATTGAAGTCGATCCAGAAAAGGTAAATGCTATCCTGGAAATGGCCATGCCCACTAACATCAAAGAGCTAAGAAGCCTATAGGGTAAAGTAGTATCTATCAAGTGTTTCATCACACAACTATCAGACAAATGTCAACCCATGAATCAATTGCTACACAAGGGGGTCCCATTCCACTGGGATGAAAAATATCAGCAAGCCTTTGCTGAGATCAAGAAATACGTGGTGACCTCACCAGTGCTAGCTCCACCAAGACCAGACATGTCATTTTTGCTTTATATATCTGCTATCAATTTTGCTATGGGCACCATATTAGCTCAAAATAACGTGCAATATAAAGAACAAGCGATATATTACATCAGCCATACCTTAGTGAGCTACGAGATTGGATACACATACGTAGAAAATTTATGCTTAGCGGTGGTCTTTGCAACCAAGAAGTTGCACTACTACATGTTGAGTAATACAATGTATGTGATATCAAAACAAAATCCTTTACAGTTTATGATGAGCAAGACATATCATAATACACGTACTCCAAAGTGGATCATGCTACTGATAGAATTTGATTTGGAATTCATAAGCCAAAATTCCATCAAGGGACAAATCATAGTTGATCAACTGGTAGAGGAACCTCTTCAAGAAGATAGGGCCCTCCCATTGAACTTCCTGATGATGTAGTCTTCGCATTATCAGAAGCACTTGAACCCGAAGAACTTGATAACAAAGTTGACATGACTTTGTTCTTCGATGGGTCAAAGTGTGAGCAAGGGGATGGTGCAAGGATTGTGTTTGTAATTTCATAAGGTGCTCCAATACCCTTATCATTTAAGTTAGAATTCCCTTGCACAAATAAAAATATCGAATACGAGGCCCTAATATTGCGTCTCCAAACAACTATCACCATGAATATCAAAAGGCTAAATATCTTTGGTGGCCCCCTTCTCATAGTCAACCAAGTTAAGGGATTATTTCAATGTAGGTGTCCAATCTTGAAAGCTTACAAAGAAATTTTTGACACTTATCTAGCCTGACTGGAGTGGTATGACATCGAGGCAATCCCTCGCACTTCCAATAGATTTGTAGACACTATGGCATCTTTGGTATCCTTGATCCCTTAGAACCCATCTGTTGATTTCACTACCATTCATGTAAAAACGCTCTCACAATTAGTGATGCAGTGTGAGGGCTTTTGATAACCAATAATCAGTCAACATAATTCATATAGAACCAAATCATGAGTGGTTCTACAAATCCAGAGACTTTCTTAAGAAGGCACCTTTGGGGTCATTGATCTCGCAAGGTCCTATGAGGAATGATATCACCATTCACCACAAGGTTGTTTCTCAATCTGCATTTGTGCACATTGAATCACAGGAGGAGCAAATCGTCTTGACTATTGAGGCTGTAGCTTATCAAGATTGGCTAGGCCAAATACAATATTTTCTTAAGATTAGAATCATCCCGTAGGGATTATCGCAAGCCATAAAATGAGGATTCAAAAAAAAAGCAATCAAATATGTCTTGCTAGGAGATATATTGTATCATCAAAGTTTTTATGGAGTCCTCCTTCATTGTCTTGAGCTCCAAGAATTAGCTTGGACTATTTTGCAAGCTCATGACGATACCTGCGATGGCCATTTTAGCAGCATGGCCATCGTCAAGTACATCATCCAAATGGGTTATTATTGGCCCACCATGGAAAATGATTACTGCGAGTATGTCAGGAAATATGTTAAGTTTCAACATCATGCAAATCTGATGCACCTGCCATCACAAGCCTTACAACCCATTCAGGTGGCTTGGCCATTTTATCATTAGGGTTTTGATCTAATTAGAAATATCTCTCCCCTATATTTGGGCTAACACACATTTATCTTAACAACCATTGAGTACTTCACCAAATGGGTGGAAGCAGTCCCCTTAACATCGACAATAGAACCATAAATTTCAGAGTTAATCCTTCACAATATCATATGTCACTTTGGGATCCCCTCAAAATAATTTTGAATAATGTTCCTTCATTTAAAACAAAAATTTGCGGGCTTTAACATCCAAATATAACATTCAACACAATTTTGTGACACCATATTATTTGCAAGCAAATGGGCAAGAAGAAACCTCAAACAAAACAATTGTTGCCATCTTAAAGAAAATGGTAAAATAAAATCATAAGGATTGGTATCTGCAGTTACCTCCTGCATTATGGGCTTACAGGACTAGCATGTGGAAACCCATTGGGTCAACACCGTTTTCGCTTGTATATGGCACTAAGGCCATTATGCCCTTGGAGTTAGATATTCCAACATTGCACATCTCATTGAAAGAATTCATCAATGATGACGCTATGCAACAAGATCACCTTGATCAATTGATCATTCTTGATGAATGTTGTATCAATACTCTTGTGCATCTTCATGTTTACCAAGATTATCTAACACGAGATTATAACAATAAATTCCACCTAAGAGAATTTAAGGTTGAGGATCTTGTGTGGTTAAAGAGAACGAACAGAAATCAAACCTGTCATCGAACCTGCAAGATAAATTTACGGTAAATTGGATAGGTCCTTATATCATCTCAGAGAATATTAGACTTGGGATGTATCACCTAACATTGCTATAAGGTGTTGAGGAGCCTGAGCCTCTCAAAAATTTTCATCTAAAGGCATTTTACACATAAAACCAACAAAATTTAAAAACATATGAAATATTCAAAAAGTCAAAAATAATGTAAAACATAAAAATCCAAACAAATCAAAAAGCACCAAAGGCATAATAAGCCCTTTGGTCAACTCACAAAAATCCCCAAAGGCACATTAAGTCCTTTGGTCAACTCACAAAAGCTCTAGAGGCATGTTAAAGCCCTTTGGTCACTTTATAAAAATCTCCAAAGACATCTTGAAGCCCTTTGGTCACTTCACAAAAAGCTCCAAAGGCATCTTAAAGCCCTTTTGTCACTTCACAGAAAGCTCTAGAGGCATCTTAAAGCCCTCTTGTCACTTCAAAAAAAGCTCCAGAGGCATCTTAAAGCCCTTTGGTCACTTCACAAAAGGCTCCAAAGGCATCAAAAGCCCTTTGGTCACTTAACAAAAGGCTCCAAAGGCATATTAAAGCCCTTTGGTCAACCCATAAAAGCTCCAAAGAGATCATAAGCCCTTTAGTCGACCCACAAAAGCTCCCAAGTTACCATAATCCCTTTGGTTGACTCACAAAAGCTCCAAAGACACCATAAGCCCTTTGGTCAATTCACAAAACACTCCACAAGCATCTTAAAGCCCTTTGGTCAACTCACAAAAAGACCCAAAGGCACATCAAGCCCTTTGGTAAAAATAAAACACAAAAAACACAAAAACATTTTAAAATAAAAAATTCAAAAACATTCAAAATTATCAAAAATAAAAAAACAATGGAAAATATCAAAAATCGAAAAGCAATAAAACTCAAACATTTGCATCTCACATTTTGCATTTGCATTTACATAATTGCATTGCATTAGGCATGATTGCATCCATTGCATTAGAATTAGGATAGGTTGTGTTTGCAATCATACAAATGACACCACGTTTGTATCTAAATCATGCATCTATTCATCATCATCCATAACCCATGTGTGTAACTACATTTTCAACACAACCCATTCTGGTTGCTATAAAAGAATATGCTAGGGTTTTTCGGTCATTCAACCATACTTAGTGATCTTATCAGATTTTGTAGAAAGCTATATTTACTTTTTTTAGGTGAGGTCTAGTTTTGATAGCACCTATATAAATCAAAATCCCATCACTAATTAACACATTAACATTCCTAGTTGGACAAGGAAATATGAACACCACAAAGTGGTACTAGGTATCCTAAGCGAAATGTTTACTTGCTCATCTTGTGATGCGCATGGTCTAGAGTGTTGGTCATTGAAAAAAGTACAAGCTCCACCCTACCCAAAGAAATCCCTGACTTTCATACAAAATGATAAAAATACCAAGATCAAAGCCAATCGCTTGCTCAAAAACAAAAGAAAACAAAAATTCAAGATAAAAAAGTGATTTTCATCACTAAACATGAGCAAGTATCCCAAATAAAAGTGAAGAAAAAAAAGGGTGAAGAGCTTGAATCCCTGGAATGGTCACTACTTAAAACCATAGAGTGATCCCCAATACAACAATGGTTGAATGAATCCCACCTAGCATTGGGGTAGTTCTAAGTAATTTGCAAAAAGAGCTAGCTTTAGGTGTCCTGTATCACCTAATGGTCTAATCCAATCGAGTCCAACCTAGGATCATGATGAGCATTTGATGATCCTAAATATAGCAATGGGCTGAATGAATCCCACTTGGAATTGAGGTAGGCTTATATCTCATATAATATATTCCTTTGCACACACAAGGATAATGAATATAAACCAAAAAATTTTAATTAACAAAAGAAAAATAAAACATAAACTTGTAATCTACTTGTAAACAAAACCTTAACGAAGCTCTTTTTTGTAAACAAGAAATGGCATTCGAACTAAGAGATAGTTCCTAAAAAATAATAGTAGCAGTGGCTCAACGGGAAGGGTTGGCTGAGAACCCTAAGCGGGTCCTTAGGAAGGTTGTAAGAACAGGATATTCTGAGAAAAATATTGAACCCCCTCGAATGATATGGAGGGATAAGGAGCCTATGCTGAAGGAGGATAAGATGACTCAAATGATTCAAATAATGCAAGAACAAATGAGTCATCAGAAAGAGTAGATGGATCAGAAAATATCCCAGATGATGGAGCATATGGCTCAACAAAAGGCACAGATGCTGAAACATATGGAGCAACAAAAGTTCTAGTTAATCTAGCAACAGGAAATGATATCTCAACAACAAAATATAATTGAAAATTTGTCAAAAGGAAAGGAAACAATGGTTGCTGGGGATGAGTCATTTGTAGATCCTGGAAGGAAACAAGTAGAATCAGAGCTTGACAAAGACATGCACATAATTGATATAGTTAAGTTTGATGGCAAAGGGAATGGAGAAGAGGCTGAAAGGCGGCTGAATAGTTTGGAAGCATATTTTTCTATCAAAACTTTGTCCTCCAAGTCTAAAACTTCCTACACAGTTTTTCGTTTGATAGGGGCTGTTGCTGATTGGTGGGATACATACATAAAAATGCATAATATTGAAGCAGTAGATGTGCCTTGGGAGGATTTTGTGATGGAATTTAAAGAAAGATATTTATCCCCTCAATTTTATCTTGAGAGGACTACCGAATTTGCTAGACTAACTCAGGGTAGTATGACTCTCATTGAATACTATCAAAGATTTGTGCAGTTGCTCAAATATATGCCTGAGTATGAACAAAGAACTGAAGTCAAAGTCCAAATTTTTTTTCTTGGGCTTCACCCAAAATTTAGAGACCTGTTACTTATGCTTAAGCCAACATATTTAACTACTGCCTAGGATTTGTCTCGTCGGCATGAAGAAAACTATAAGGTCAAAAAGGCTTATTACTAGAAACCCTTTGACAGGGAGGAACTGCCAAGGAATAATAATGATGGCCCAACCATATGGGAAAAGAAAAATGGAAATAAGTGTCAATATGAAAATAGAAATATAAATGACAAGGGCAAGAATAAATTCCAAGGGAATTGAAATCAGAGCAACTGAGGAATTTAGTATAAAGGAAATTCCAATAGACATGAACAGAGGGCTAAAGATGATGCTCAGGAAGGTAATAATGGAGGCAAGAGAGAAAAGGCACCTCATACTGGGTTCTAGATTTATAAGTAGCCACATTACATTGACAAATGTCCAATGGGAGCTGATAGAAGACCCGAATCTGTTGAGCCAGCCCCATAAAATTTATGTTGCAATAGGTAACCCTAAACTCAGTGGTCAAGCTATACCTTTTCTATTGAATGGCAAAATTTAAAATAAGAATGTAAGAATTTTAATAGATTCAGGAGCCATTGATAGTTTTATTTCACCTAGTGTATTGAGAAACATACCGGAAAAACCTAGATTTATGGCTAATAGGTGGAAGTTTGAGTACGACTCTAGGTAAACCTATACAGTGGAACAATGCTTGATCGATTCTTAGATAACTTTACCTCAAGGGAGGATTAGTTGGCCCCTTTATGTAGCACCTTTACATGCCTTTGACATAATTTTAGGAATTGATTGGCTTAAGGCCCATAAGGCATTATTAAACTTTGAAGAAATATGGATGGATTTCACTGACGACTCCAAAAAAAGAACTCGAATTTATTGTGAACGTAATTCAGTGGAACCACACTTTCTATCAGCTATGAAATTTAAAAGGGTCATTAGGAAAGGTAGTAGGGTCTTTGTCATAAAACTTAATAAGAAAGAATATGTGGAGTCAGAAACAAGTATTTTTTAGATTTATCCTTTACTAAATGACTTCCAAGATGTTTTTCCGAAAGACCTACTCGGATTACCACCCAAACAGGAATTTGAATTTTCAATAGAACTTATTCTTGGAGCTATGCCAATAGCCTGAGAACCCTACAGGATGACTACAATAGAACTTAAAACTCAGTTTCAGGATTTAATAGAAAAATGACATATTAAGACAAGTGTTTCACCATGGGGAGCACCGGTCCTGTTTGTGAAAAAGAAATATGGGACTTTGAGACTCTGTATTGACTACAATATGCTTAATAAAATGACTATAAATAACAAGTACTCTTTACCTAGAATAGATGATTTTTTCGATCAGTTAAATGGAGCCTCAATATTTTCAAAAATTGATCTTAGGGTAGGTTGTCATCAATTAAGAATTCAGGAAGAAGATACCTACAAAACAACTTTTCAAACCAGATATGGTTAGTATGAATTAATAGTTCTACCTTCTGGATTAACTAACGCCCCAAAAAAATTTATGAATCTCATGAATAATGTCCTTTGGGAGCAGTTAGATCGGTTTGTACTAATATTCCTAGATGATATATTGATTTATTCTAAAAACAAAGAAGAGCATGATCAACATATGAGGATTGTACTTGAAGTACTAAGGAAAAATTAGTTATATGGAAAGTTATCCAAGTGTGAGTTTTATACTCCTCAAGTACAATACTTAGGACATGTGATATCAGCTGAAGGGGTGTCCGTAGATCCGAAGAAAATAGAAGCTATCATTGGATGGCCTGCCCCAACAAATGTCTTTGAAGTACGAATTTTTGTGGGGATGGATGGGTATTACCGATGTTTTTTCAAGAATTTCTCCAAAGTAGCTTACCCCATAACCAATTTGCCAAAAAATGGTAAAGTATTCAAGTGGACAGAGCAATGTGAGGAGGCCTTCAAAATAGTTAAAGAAAAATTAACCACTGCACCAATTCTCAGAATATCGGATCCTAATATTTCTTTCATTGTTTGCATTGATGCTTCTATTGAGGGATTATGTGGAATACTCATGCAGGAGGAAGGATTAATAGCCTATGAGTCCTAGAAACTTAAAAAGCATGAGCTGAACTATGCCACACACAATCTGGAATTAGCAGCAATACATGAATAAATAATAACTCTTATCATAAGAATTAATCATTTAAACATCAATATGTGAGATGAGATGAGATGATGTGGTTTGTATGTGCTTTCTTTATAAGCTTCTATAAAATTAAAAGATGTGTAAAAAATAGTCAATGGCCGTATAAACATTATTACTGATATTTCTTCGATATCTATCCCATCTCATAAAACACCCTTTAATGAACAAAACCTCCTAAAGAAATTTGATGATTTGATTTATGACATGATTTGTTGCTATGAGGTGATTTTTGAGGTTTTCCATTAAATTCAAACACCCTAGTTGATTAATCAAAAGTTGTATAATGACCATACCAGACTTATGAAAGATAAGATTTTTGTGATGAAAGACCTAGATATTCATTATCCTTGTGTGTGCAAATGAATATATTAGATGAGATATAAGCCTACCCCAATGCCAGGCGGGATTCATTCAACCCATTGTTGTATTAGGGATCATAAAATGCTCATCATGATCCCAGGTTGGACTCAGTTGGATTATACCATTAGGCGATACAGGACACCTAAAGCTAGCTCTTTTTACAAATTGCCTAGAACTACCCCAATGCTAGGAAGAATCCATTCAGCCCATTGTTGTATTGGGGATCACTCTATGGTTTTAATTAGCGACCATTCCAGGGATTCAAGCTCTTCACCCTTTGTTTTCTTCACTTTTATTTGGGATACTTGCTCATTTTTAGTGATGAAAATCACTTTTTATTTTGAATGTTTGTTTTTATTTTGTTTTTGAGCAAGGGATTTGCTTTTATCTTGGGATTTTTCTCATTTTGTATGAAAGTGAGGGATTTATTTGGGTAGGGGGGATCTTGTCCTTTTTTCAATGACCAGCACTCTAGACCATGTGCATCATAATATGAGCAAGTAAACCTTTCGCTTAGGATGCCTAGTACCACTTTGTGGTGTTCATCGTTCCTTGTCCAACTAGGATTGTTAATGTGTTAATTAGTGATGGGATTTTGATATAGCTAGGTGCTATAAAAACTATACCTCACCTAAAAAAAGCAAAGATAACTTTCTACAAAATATTAGAAGATCACTAATTATGGCTGAATGACCAAAAAACCCTAGCATGTTCCTTTATAGCAACCAGAATTGGTTGTGTTGAAAAACACAGTTACACACATGGGTTATGGATGATGATGAATAGATACCTTATTTAGATACAAACATGGTGTCATTTGTAAGATTGTAAACACAACCTATCCTAATGTTAATGCAATGAATGCAATCATACCTAATGCAATGCAATTATGTGAATGCAAATGCAAAATGTGAGATGCAAATATTTTTGAGTTTTATTGTTTTTCGATTTTTGATATTTTCCATTGTTTTTTTTATTTTTGATAATTTTGAATGTTTTTGAATTTTTTATTTTAAATTGTTTTTGTGCTTTTTGATTTTTATTTTGACCAAAGGGCTTGATGTGCCTTTGGGGCTTTTTGTGAGTTGACCAAAGGGCTTTAATATGCCTTTAGAGCATTTTGTGAATTGACCAAAGGTCTTATGGTCCCTTTGGAGCTTTTGTGAGTCAACCAAAGGGCTTATAATGCCTTTGGAGCTTTTGTGGATCGACTAAAGGGCTTATGATGCCTTTAGAGCTTTTGTGGGTTGACCAAAGGGCTTTAATATGCCTTTGGAGCATTTTTTGAAGTGACCAAAGTGATTTTGATGCCTTTGGAGCCTTTTGTGAAGTGACCAAAGGGCTTTAAGATGCCTCTGGATATTTTTGTGAAGTGATCAGAGAGCTTTAAGATGCATCTAGATCTTTTTGTGAAGTGACCAAAGGGCTTTAAGATGCCTCTAGAGCTTTTTGTGAAGTGACCAAAGGGCTTTAAGATGCCTCTGGAGCTTTTTTGAGTTGACCAAAGGGCTTAATGTGCCTTTGGGGCTTTTTGTGAGTTGACCAAAGGGCTTATGATGCCTTTGGTGCTTTTTGATTTGTTTGATTTTTATGTTTTACATTATTTTTGACTTTTTGACTATTTTATATGTTTTTTAATTTTGTTGGTTTTATGTGTAAAATGCCTTTAGATGAAGAATGTTGAGAGGCTTAGGCTCCTCACCACCTTATCATGATGTTAGGTGATACATCCCAGGTCTAATATTCTCTGAGATGATATAAGGACCTATCCAATTTGCTACAAATTTATCTTGCAGGTGCGGTGACAGGTTTGAGTTCTGTTGGTTCCATTTAAGCACAAGATCCCCAACCTTAAAGTCTTTTAAGTGGACTTTATTGTTATAATATCGTGTTAGATAATATTGGTAAATGCAAAGTTGCTTGAGAGCATTGATACGACGTTCATCAAGAAGGGTAAATTGATAAAGGTGAGTTTGTTGCGTAGTGTCATCATTGATGAATTCTTTCAATGTGACACACAATGTTGGAATCTCTAACTCCAAGGGCATAATGACCTCAACACCATATATAAGCAAAAATAGTGTTGCCCCAGTGGGCGTCTGCATGCTAGTCCTATAAGCCCATAATGCAAGAGGTAACTACAAATGCCAATCCTAATGATTTTATTTTACCATTTTATTTAAGATGACAATAATTGTTTTGTTTGAGGCTTCTGCTTGCTCATTTGCTTGCGGATAATATGGTGTCGCAAAACTATGTTGAATTTTATATTTGGATGTTAAATCCCATACATTTTTGTTTTTAAGTGAAGGACCATTATCCAAAATTATTTTGAAGGGGACCCAAAAGTGACATATGATATTGTGAAGTATGAACTTCGTAATTCGTGGTCCTATGGTCGATGTTAATGGGACCGCTTCCACCCATTTGGTGAAGTACTCAGTGGTCATTAATACAAATGTGTGTCGACCTGTAAACGGGGGAGAGATATTTCCAATTAGATCGAAACCCCAATGATAAAATGGCCAAGTTGCTTGAATGGGCTGTAAGGCTTGTGATGGTAGGTGCATCAAATTTGCATGATTTTGACACTTAACCCATTTCTTGATATACTTGCAGAAATCCTTTTCCATGGTGGGCCAATAATAACCCATTCAGAGGATGCGCTTGACGATGGCCACGCCGCTGAAATAGCCATCGTAGGTATCATCATGAGCTTGTAAAATCATCCAAGCTTATTCTTGGGTCTCAATACAACGAAGGAGGACTCCATCGAAGCTTCGATGATACAATATATCTCCTAGCAAGACATATTTGGTCACTTTTTTAATTCTGATTTTGTGGCTTGCAAAAATCCCTACGGGATGATTCCAAGCTTAAGGAAATCTTGTATTTGGCCTAGTCAATCCTAATAAGCTATAAACTCAATAGTCAAGATGACTTGCTCCTCCTGCGATTCGATGTGCACAAATGCAGATTGAGAAACAACCTTGTGGTGAATGGTGATACCATTCCCCGTAGGACCTTGCAAGATCAATGACCCCAAGGTGCCTTCTTAAGAAAGTATCTGGCTTTGTAGAACCACTTATGATTTGGTTCTATATGAATCATTTTGACTGATTCTTGGTTGTCAAAAGCCTCATGCTGCATCACTGATTACGAGAGCATTTTTACCTAAATGGTAGTGAAATTAGCAAACGGGTTCTAAGGGATCAAGGATCCCAAAGATACCATAGTATCTACAAATATATTGGATGTACGAGGGATTACCTCAATGTCATACCACTTCAGTAAGGATAGATAAGTGTCAACAAGTTATTTGTAACCTTTCAATATTAGACACCTACATTTAAATAATCCCTTAACTTGGTTTACTATGAGAAGGAAGTCATCGAATATATTTAGCCTTTCGATCTTCATGGTGATGGTTGTTTGGATACCCAAGATTAGGGCCTTGTATTATGCATTATTATTTGTTGAGGGGAAGTATAACTTAAGTGATAAGGGCATTGGAGTACCTTGTGGCATGACAAACACAATCCCTACACCACCCCATTTCTCACACTTTGACCCATCGAAGAACAAAGTCATGTTAGCTTTATTATCAGGTTCTTCGAGTTCGGGTGATTTTGATAATGCAAATACTGCATCATCAGGAAGTTTAATGGTGAGAGGCCTATCTTCCTAAAGAGGTGCCTCTTCCAGTTGATCAACTATGACCTGTATCTTGATAAAATTTTGGCTTATGAATTCCAAATCAAATTTTGTTAGTAGTATGATCCACTTTGCAGTACGTGTATTATGATATGTCTTACTTATCATATACTACAAAGGATTTTGTTTTGATATCACATATGTTGTGTTGCCCAAAATGTAATGGTGCAACTTCTTGGTCACAAAGACCACTGCTAAGAACAATTTTTCTATGTATGTGTATCCTATCTCATAGCTCACTAAGGTGTGGTTGATGTAATATATCGCTTGTTCCTTGTCTTGCATGTTCTTTTGAGCTAACATGGTGCCCAAAGAAAAATTGATAGCAGATATATAAATCAAAAATGACACATCTGGCCTTGGTGGGGCTAGCACTGGTGGTATCGCCAGGTATTTCTTGATCTTAGCAAAGGCTTGTTGAAATTATTCATCCCAATGGAATGGGGCCCCCTTGTGTAGCAATCGATTCATGGATCGATATTTATCCGATAGTTGTGCGATGAAATACTTTATGGATGCTACTTTTCCCTGTAGGCTTCTTAGCTCTTTGATGTTAGTGGAAAATTCCATTCTAGGATAGCCTTTACCTTTTTAGGGTTGACTTTGATGCCTCATTTAGAAGTAGACTTGTGTAGAATCTCAAAATGATGTTGGCCAAGTTATAGCATTTGCCGCCAACGCAACCTGTGATAACTGTTCGAAGCAGACTTATGCAGAATCTCCAAATAATGTTGGCCAAGTTATCAATATATGAGATCATTCAATAGTATCCCAGAAACACGGAGACTCTAATGGAAATCCTAATATCAATTGAGCTACAATACCAAAATCCTGATGCATTTACAAACTTTGTGGGGCAAGTGCAATAGTTTCAAGAGCCTATGATTCATTTTTACGATCACAAAATAAAGGTAGTCATGACTACCATAGAAGACCCACCTTTGCATATCATCACATATATAAATGAAATACCATTCAAGTGGTTTCTAATCGACATAGGATCATCAATCAACATTATCACAACAAAATTTATGGGGCACTTGAAAATCCCTAGACCTTTCAATGATGCACTTTGTTCCACAGTGGGTACAATTGTCTTACCTATAAATGTAGGGCATAATACCATCCCTGTGATGTGTCTTGTATTGGAGAGGGCTATACAATATAATATCTTCCTAGGGCATCCCTAGATAAGGGACATGTAATGCATTCCTTTGATCTTGTACCAATGTATTAAGTATGTGCACGAGGGCCAAGTATATGTGGTATTTTCGGATGAATAGCCTTTCAAATATGTGCATCAGGTTGACTTATCAAGAGATTTTGTCCTTCCATCCATGCACTGTACATTAGGCCATAATCCTCGATGACGCAGCCAAGAAGCAAATCCCAATAAATGTGAGGTGACCCGTCCACATCGATACCACCTCGAACTTCTAAAGCTATTAGAACTTCTGAGAAAACAACAACGCCTAAAGCAAAAGACTCTCATAAGCTAAAAGCACCCTTGGTGGAGGGAAGACCTAAGGAACTTCCAACCATAGCAGCAACAGAAATTCCAAATCCCATGGAGGAGGAAAATTCCCAATACATAGTCAAGAAGGTACCTTAACCTGCCTCACCTACATCATCATCAGTATCATCTGGACCGCAAGTGATAATTCACCTAGCTAACACAATGATAGGTGATTATCTTATGTAGAATGTGACTTTCACACCCATTATTAATTCTACACAAGACATGGGATGACCAAGAGTCCCAAACTTGCTAATTGGAACTAGTTTCATTAGGGATCCCCCTTAACCAAACCAACTTCATCTATGCTAGCTTGGATTGTGCCCATAATGTTTCAAACATTGAGGAAGATGAGTATGAGTCGTTCACATCAAATGTTCATTACTTGTCTAATATTGAGTTTTCTTGGAGATACTTTAAGTGAAACCATTAGCATGGCTATGGTTTGGGT
Source organism: Wollemia nobilis (assembly GCA_028583015.1). NCBI lineage: Eukaryota > Viridiplantae > Streptophyta > Pinopsida > Araucariales > Araucariaceae > Wollemia > Wollemia nobilis. Next base: position 31,873,670 of record JAQPPZ010015824.1, read on the forward strand.
CTATATGAGCAAGGGTGATGAAACTCGCTTGAACCACGCTATCAGTTACCTACTGATATATCTGGCCTAGGATATTGTATCCAAAGTCATGATGATTCATTGGTAGAAGCTCTGGATAGGTTAAGCTTAGGGCTCATGGAAGACATCGAATGGAATCCCTATCAACCCTCGAACAAAAGCTACTTGAGTGATAGACGGGTGACTATGGTCAATATAGGACCACCTGATGAGTATCATCCAGATTTCTCTTGAAGCAAACCCATCAGGAATCATCCTATGGGAGGATGAACCAAGCCATAGATATGAGAGAGAAGAGAATGAGTATGTCACAAGTGAGTCTGAGGATGAATCCAGATTAGCCTATCATGAGCCTCGATATTTACAACACCTCGCTTGGTCAAGTAACACAGAAGACAGATACATCACGAATGAAAGTGGTTGTGAGTCAGAGGACTCAACTGATATGGCCTACCTTAGGCCTAAACATGCACGCCACTTTGTAGGGCCAATGGAAATAGATAATAGATTCTTCATAGATGACAACAACTATGAAGATGAGATCGAAATGACCTATCTTGGGCCTCAACATTCAGGTCACGAACATAACCTTTTGACCCGACGTGAATGCATCATAACCTTTTGAAAACCAAAAAAAAAAACAAACAAAAAATTAGAACAACTAAAACTTAGATGCATTTTAAAACATTTAAGGTTCAAAATCATGTTTAGATGGTAGCTCCTAAAAAGAGGTTAGCAGTTACTATAAACGTAGAAAACCAATTGGCAGCTATAGAAGTTAATTATGTCCTTAATATCCCTGAAACAAGTAGAAATCAATCCTTGTGGGACGAACTTGATAGGAGACTTAGGCTTATTTCATCTAGGTCCACACAACTTAAGCAAATCAAGAGGCTAGTCTTGGATAGAATCCAGGATCCTCACCAATTAGTTTTCTATCATGAACTTCATAGAGCCTGCCATAGATGGCTAGCCTATAGGAGAGCTTTAGTATCTTCAGAATTATTCAGCTTCGAAGAATACCTCGAGAACGCGAGACATTGTACACCGATTCCTAGGCCTTGTAGAAGACCAAGAGGTTGTTCTTACAGATAGGGAAATATGGAATAGAGTTCCGTGTGCTGTGCTATATCGAGAGTATTGCCAAGAGCTTTACTTTTATCAACCAGCATCTGAAACAGACAATATCACCATAGCCCTTTTCATCAAATTCTTAAAAGAAAACTTTCAATTTGAAGAAGAACATTTCATGACTCCTGAACAACTTGAACCTATTAATGATATTCATAAGTTATTCATAGAATATTAGTTCATTTACTTTCAGTTTTATTTTTATTGCGTGCATTTATTGTTTCATTTGCTGTCTTTATTATATTGTTTCAAAGAAAAACTAAAAAAGAAAAAAATCAAAAACAACATAGTAAAAACTTAAACATTTCATTTCAAATATTGCATTAGGTATATATAAATATATACCTTTTAATTTGTTGCAATATATATATATATATATATATATATAAATATATATATATATTTGCTGAAATCAAAACTTAGCACCATGACTAGACTTAGGAATGGTAAAGAAACTTTAGGGGAAGGAGAAGATTGGTTGCAAGATACAACTGAAAACCCAAATGTCCTTCTTGGAGATACAAATCCGGAAGGAGAAACTCTAGGTCAATCAGATGAAGACTTAGGTGAAGATAAGGAACAAGAAGGAAATGTTAAAGAGAATGAATCCTCATCCCCTAGAATAGCTCCCAATGGAGCCATCGCTTTTGACAACGTAGAACATTTTCAAAAATTTCTCAATCAGAATATCGACATCCTTAATGTAGCAGTCCGTATTGATAGAGGGGAAGTTAGTGACGCTCAAGCAGCTATAGAACGGGTGCTTGATATACACACTAATCCTTTATCTTTTGTTGATCAAGAGAGTGATAAGGGTGGACCATCCAATACGGATATGGTCACTATAGCCCAAGCCATGTCAAAACAATAGGTTACCCAACCTCCTAAGGAACCTGTTACTCAACCTAAAACCACTCCTGCACAAAAGAAAATTCCCTTCACTACTTTGTTCCGCCAAACTATTGAGCAAAATGCTTTAAATAAACAGAAATCTAAAACAAATCCAAATACAAATTTTCAACAATCTGGAACACAACATAATCCAACTTCAAAATTCCTCCATAACATTTTTCCTACTAATGTTTTACACAATAGTAACATGGCATCTAATCTACATGTTCCTCCATCCTATGCTCATAAAACTCATGTCAATGCCCTACCGAATCAATATGGGGGGCAAACTAGTAATCTGGAAGCTATGGTGAAACAATTGGCTTCACGTATGGACCGAGATAGATCCCTACCATCCCTCGTACAATTATCGAGAGATTTGTAGCCAACCATTGGATCCCATAGTGGTAGCTCAACCATACCCTAAACATTTTCCCATGCCCGTCCTGCCTATATATAAAGGAACCGAAGATCCCATAGAACATCTTCGCATGTTTAGGATAGCATGTCACGACATATCGCATGACGACTTGCTATTACTAAAAATGTTCCCCAAAATTTTAGGTGGAATGGCATTAGAGTGGTACTATCAATTGCCCACTCACTCCTTAAGAAACTTTGAAGAAACAGCTGAATCATTTGTTCATCAATTTAGTGCCTACATCGAGAGACATGTAACTATTAAAGACCTATACAATTTAAAACAAGATAAAGATGAATGTTTTGCTGATTTCTTGGCTAGATGGAGGCAATTGACAGGAAAACTGCACTTTGTGCTACCCTATAGGGAAATGCTAGACATTTTCATCAATAATTTACAAGAACAACTTTCTTATGAGCTATCAACGACTACTTTGACTACCTTCGATAAAGCTATAGACTTAGCTCGAAGAGTAGAAGATGCCCTCATTAGGAGAGGCCAACTTAGGAAGAAGGATGATGAGAAAACATCTAGAAATCAATATAAAAACAAACAGGTTGTTGGTGATGGAGTCACTGACAGCAGAAATGTTGCTAATGTCAATGCAACAAAGACAACAGAAAAATTCATATTGAAACCTCCTGATAAGCCTCCTCGAGAATTCACTAGATTAAACCAACCCTTGTCAACCATTTTACCTCAATTGCTTGAAAGAGGTTTAATCCAATTACCAGCTATCCAGGAACCTGACCCAAGTATACCCGGATATAGAGCTGATTTGCACTGTGACTTTCATAGAGGACCTGGACATTCTACCAATGCTTGTAAGAGATTGAAACATAAAATACAAGATTTGATTGAAAATAATGAAATGGAAGTGCAAGCCTTCCAACCTAGACAAAACCCTCCTAATAATGCCCAAAAGATTGTTCCCCAAAATCAAAATCAGAATGCCAATCAAACTTTAGACATATTTCAACACCCTTTACCAAGACATGGTAAAGAGGTAGCCAATCAAATCGAACATCATAATGTTCCCCCTCCTACTCGATATGTAGGAACCATTAGCGGACAATTACCTATTTAGGATTCTCAAACATTTGACACAACCTTATCCCTGGTTACAACCAGGCCCTTACATAATTTTCAAACTTTTGATTCTAGTGATATAGAATCAGATAGTGAAAGTGAAGTAGACACTATTCAATCGAATAGTTCTAAAAATGAATCAGATCCTATTCAACCTGTCACAGATGCTAATGTTCCAGAAGAACCATTTCCTAGAAGAGTCACTACTCGACCTTCTTCTAATGTAGTCCTTCCCTATGAACAAGCCATAAATTCTCAACCGAGACCATTTCAACGTCGTCACTATAACATTGTAGGTACCATCGGAGTCGTTACTCGACAACAAGCTCAAAACTCCCAACAAGAACCAAACCAGAACGATGGATCAGCTCCATTCATTTTTGAAAAACCCAAATAAAGGGAATCATGCTCCTATTGTTCAACCTAAACCCCCTTACAACATTAATGAACAATTGTCTAATACCACGGCCATAATTTCCCTCTTAGATTTATTAAGATCCTCTCCCACACATAGGGATGAGTTGATGCTTACATTGAGCCAAATGATGGTACCTCAAAACATTCAACCTGAAGCTATGGCCAATACTATCATCACTCGAGAGATTGATTGTATTGACTTTCGGGATAAAGATATCCCACAACACAATTTACACAAGGATAATCCCTTGTACATTACTGCTCTAATTGGAGATGTAGCTGTCAAACGAGTCCTGATTGATAATGGCTCATCTCTAAACATTTGCACCTTTGACTTCTACCAACGATTTGGTTTTAGAAGTGATGAAATGAAGAAAACTGATATGATTATCAAAGCTTTTAATGACGAAACACAAGAAATGTGTGGAGTCATTACCCTCCCATTACAAGTTGGTCCTAGAACCCTAGAAACAATCGTGTTTATTGTACATTTCCCAGCATCGTACAATATACTTTTGGGTCGCCCTTGGATTAACGCCATGCGAGCAGTCCCGTCAACTTTACACCAATGTGTGAAATTTGAGTTTAAAAATCAGTTGGTCACTATTCATGGTGACCCTAGACCTTTTGATATGTGTGCTTTGGCAGAACCCGTTGGAGTGCAATTTTGCCCTGCTCTGTCATCCACACATTCTAGTTCTTCTTTTTCATCTAAAACTGTGAAACATAAACCCATAACTTCATCTATTCCTCCTCCATTAACTTCATCTTCCTATATAGACCAACAACCTTCTAAACAAATTTTAGAATCTCAAAAGGATCTCAAATCTACAACTAATCCTTCAACTATTATTCCTATAAATTCAAAACCTTTAGACACATCCATCATACCTTCCACATCTCAAGACATAAGTAATAAACCTTCTACATCTTATGCCCTTTATGATGAACTTTTACCAGATTTATCTACAACCTTAATATCAAAAAAAATGAACGCTTTCATGCAAGATTCAAACCTTTTAAATAATTTGTCACCCTCTCCTCGTACTTTGGGCCTCCCACAACCTTTGGGAAGTACTTACCAAGTCGGGAGTTGTGCCTTCATTTATAAAGGATATGAGTGGGGAAGAATCCCTCGGAATATCAAAACTCATCATGAGGGATATGCTCGGTGTTATTTTACCAATGATTATATTAAAGCTAAACCCATGATGCTTAAAATGGGATATAAAGGGAAAGGCTTAGGACCTTTCCAAAATGGCATGAAAGAGCCTTTCGAGGTAGAACCGTGGCTTGCCCATTGTGGTGTGGGCCTATTTCCTAGTAAGGGACAACCCTTTCCTTTTGAGGATGATGCTCATCTCATATGCTATCAAGATTATTTGGATAGGCATGTTGATTTGCCTTGTAAAAATCAATCATTTTCATGCAACATGCTATCCATAGCCTACCCTGAAATGATTGCTGACCCCGATGAAGAATTGGAAGGAGATATCTTCCATGATGTCTCTGTTGAAGAGATGTTGCACAATGGATTTTATTTTGATGGTTCTATACCAACCATAGCTCAGCTTGAGACCACTAATCCTCAAGATGACTTATCTAAATTAACTTTACAAGAATTACAAGAGTTGGGCGTTTCACCCGCCCCACCTAATTTTGAAAGAGATCTACACATGGAGGTAGAAAATGTCATTAAAATTAATATTGGAACTGAGGACAATCCTCACATAATCAATATTGGAGCGAGAACTAAGTCAAGACAAACAAGAACAATACATTGCATTCCTTAAAGAGTACGAAGATGTCTTCGCTTGGACATATGAAGATATGCCAGGTCTAGACCCTTATGTAGTCATGCATCATCTAGTGGTCCATCCGGATGCTAAACCGGTTAAACAAAAACTCAGAAAAATGCATCCCAAAGTGGCTCTGCTAGTCAAAGGGGAATTAGAAAAACTCCTGAATGTTATCTTCATACAAGCTATTGATTATGCTGAATGGATCTCAAATGTAGTTCCAGTCACTAAGAAAGAAGCTACCAAAGTTAGGGTTTGCACCGATTTTAGAGATATTAACGCTGCATGCCCTAAAGATGACTTTCCTCTTCCAAATATGGATCAAATCATTGACTTTACTGCCGAAAGTGGGATGATGTCCTTAATGGACGGATTCTCCGGTTATAATCAGATTAGGATAGCTCCTGAAGACCAGGCTAAAACAACCTTTATTACCCCCTGGGGTACCTTTTCTTTGGAAAGTGATGCCATTTGGCTTAAAGAACACCGGTGCAACTTATCAACGAGCTATGACCTACATTTTTCATGATATGATGCATGATATCTTACATGATTATGTAGATGATATTATAGCTCGCTCTCTTATTGAAAATAATCATTTAGATGATTTAAGAAAAGTTTTTAATCGATTACGAGAATATCTCATTCGATTAAATCCAACAAAATGCATATTCGGAGTTAAATCCGATAAACTATTAGGGGTTTTAGTTTCTTTACGTGGTATCGAAATTGACCCTCTCAAAATTGCGGCTATCACAGATATGCCCGCCCCCACTAATATATCTGAACTACGAAGTTTACAAGGTAAACTTCAAGCTATTCGTCGCTTCATTGATAAGCTGGCGGACAAAACTGGTCCCTTTCTTAAGCTCCTTAAGAAGGACGTCCCCTTTAATTGGGACATAGAATGTAGAGAAGCTTTTGAACTTCTCAAACAATATCTCCTTAACCCTCCGGTGCTTTCACCGCCTAAATCTGATCGCCCATTTCTTCTATATATTTTTGCTTCAGATTCTGCCTTAGGAGCTATGTTAGCTCAACTTGATGATGAAAAGCGAGAACGTGCTAATTATTACATTAGCCGAACTTTCATCAGTTATGAAACCCGCTATACAGCGTTAGAGAAGTTATGTCTAGCAGTCGTGTTTGCTACGCAAAAATTACGACATTACATGCTTAGCCAAAAAACGTATGTCATTGCCAAATATGATCCTTTAAGATATCTCATGAGTCGACCTTATTTATCGGGTCGCACAGCCAAGTGGGTTCTTGCTCTAAGCGAGTTTGATCTCACCTTCATAGGACAAAAGTCTGTTAAGGGTCAAATCATAGCGAGATCAATTAGTCTGTTGCACCCTTAGAGTCTACTCATCCTCTCATCATCGAGTTTCTGATGAATGCCTTCAATTAGAGGCGAGACCATCCTGAACAATGGTCCTTATACTTTGATGGAGCCCGATGTATGAGTGGGGCTGGTGCGGGTATTATTTTAATATCTTCACAAAAACATCTTATTCCTCTGTCCTTCAAACTGACCTTTGCTTGCACCAACAATACTGCTGAGTATGAAGCTCTAATCCTTGGATTACGAGTCGCTTTAGCGCTAAAAATTAAAAACCTCTTAGTTTTTGGGGATTCCCAATTGGTTATAAACCAAATTAATGAAGTTTATCAGACCCAGAGATGATAAACTTCGCCCATATAAGGCCTATGTTTTACAACTAATGTCCTTGTTTGATCAAGTTACTTTGGAAGCCATTCCTCGAACTAGCAACCGTGCAGCTGACGCCATGGCCGCCGCTGCATCTCTCTTGCCCTTGGAGTTAGACGAGGAATATGCGACTATCATTATTCGTCGACTCCGAGAACCCGCCTCAAATAAGTCATGCTTAGAGCCTTTGGATGTGTTTCTAATCAATGAAACTACTCCCGAACCTTGGTATACTCAGACATATTTGATTTCCTCCAAAATGGGACTTTCCCTACTAATTCTAATAGAAACCAGCATCGGTTATTACGTCGACGAGCAAGTCGATTTGTAATAATTGGCAATACTTTGTATAGGAGATCTTTTGAAGGTATCCTATTAAGATGTTTAAATTCAGATGAGTCTAAATCAGCCTTGAGTGAAGCCCACGATGGATCTTGTGGAGGACACTTTAGTGGTAGTGTCATTGCTAAAAAGCTCCTTCGGATAGGATACTTTTGGCCTACCATGGAAACGGATGCACATGAGTATGTGCGCCATTGCGACAAGTGTCAAAAACATGCTGACCTTGTCCATGTGCCTGCACAAGAGCTGCAGGCTATTTCGTCTCCTTGGCCCTTTTCTAAATGGGGCTTGGATATTATTGGTAAAATCAATCCTGTGTCTTCTGATGGGCACAAGTTCATCATAACCGCCACTGAGTATTTCACGAAGTGGGTTGAAGCTATGCCTTTAGCTTCTTGCATCTGGTTCACGAGTCTCTAAGTTCATTTTTAATCAAATCATTTGCAGGTTCGGAATTCCTGCCAATCTCATCTCTGATAATGGAACTCCTTTCAAAAATAAAGATGTTAAGAAATTATGCCAAAAATACAAGATTCAACACCGCTGGTCTACTCCCTATTATCCTCAGGGTAATGGTCAAGCAGAAGCTTCTAACAAAACTTTAATCAAAATTCTCAAAAGATTGGTCAATAAAATTGGCCGTGACTGGCATATTCAATTATATCCAGCCTTGTGGGCTTATCGAACTAGTGTTCGGACTCCCACGGGCACTTCACCATTTGTTTTGGTATATGGTGTCGAAGCAGTTTTTCCATTTGAATTGGAAGTTCCTTCTTTGGCTCTGCTACTTCAAGACACCGAAGTAGGAGATGATTATCCATGTTGTGAGACTCGATCAGTGGAACTCCTAGATGAAAAATGCATCAATGCTTTGGAGCATCTCCGTGCATACCAAAACAAGCTTAAAAGAGCATATAATAAGAAAGTTCGTCATCGATCCTTTGAGATTGGCGACCTTGTTCTAAAAGAAAATCAAAAAAATACAAATGCAACCAAAGAACTTAAAGGTAAATTTGAGCCCAACTAGCTCGGACCATACATCATTACTGCAAAATTTGAATTAGGAGCATATAAATTATCTACCTTAGATGGTAAAGAACTTAAAGAACCCATGAATATTTTACATCTCAAACGTTACTATGCATAAATTTGGTCATTTCATCCATGTATATATTTGTTCAAAATTACTCTCTTATATTTCTTTCAATTTATAAAAAAAATTCAAAAACATCAAAAACATTCATAATCATCCAAAAATCTTCAAAAACTATCTATTGCATTTATTTAAAGCACTTGTTAAGTTCTTTTTGCTCAAAAACAAAAATCTAAATAAAAATCTAAAAACAACTATATGCTTGACTCTTTCGAAACCAAAACAATATACAGAAGAAAGAGAGAGTCAACATTCTCCCAACTTCTAAAAAAAATCATGTATATATATTTTCTTACAATTATTGCAGTTATATGTTTCAACTTATTTTGGATACAATTAGCATTTATTTGGCATCCCTCACTTGCACACTCACAACAATAAATATCTTGATTTTATCTGGCATGATTACTAATCTCTCTTATATCAAAGTTCACAAAATTCAATTAAATAAAGTTTGAGCATAGAGAATTGATCTTGTTATTTACTTAAACCAAGCACATCTTTTCACAATAAAATGATTATATTTGTAATTTCCATGTTTTGCTACATAGTAGAACTGATTTCTTGGGTGAAAAGTTTCCCCTGCTATCCTATCATGCACATGGTCTAGAATCTTTGAGAATTGGCAAAAGGACAAGCTCACCCCTACCCAGAATAAAAATCCCTTGCTCTACAGCTAATCTGAGCAAGTATCCCTAGCACAGAAAAAGAAAAAAAAAAAAAAAGTTCAAGAAAGAAAAAAGAGAAAAGAAAAATGTTATTTCAGCAATATTCCAAGCATTATCAAGCAAAAGAAATACAAAAGAAAAAGAAACAAAGTTCAAAAGAAAGCAAGAAAGCAATAAAATCCCTTTCCCTACCCTTTGAAAAGAAAAGAAGGGTTGATGAGCTTGAATCCCTGGAATTCTCAATTATTCGAAAAGCATGAGGTAAGCCCCATAACAGGTGGTTTGTGCCCAACCTGCTTGGCCTTGGGTAACTCCTAGCGTGGCGATATGTCCGTCACATTAGCGACCTTCTTTTGTATAGACCTATGTCTGCTTATGGATTAGCTAGCTCTTGATAATCCGATCTACATAGTAGTCTAATATGGTTATATGCATCTACATCATGGTTAATGAACACTTATTTGGTTTCTTCAAATCACTTGTATCATAGTATCTTGCTCAAACCTGGTAAATGAACCATACAATTGCACACACATTTGTATTTGAGAGATTTTGTCTATCATTATGATAAATCAAGATTGGAAATGAATTCACATATGCACATGGGATTCCTTATAAATCTAATTTTTGTCTTCAAAATACTTTGAAATATTATTTTTGCAACTTGTTTGGAATAATCAAGTACAATTATTTTTCATAAAGACAACTATATAATAGAAAAATCACAAATTTCTTTCAAAACATATCATACATATCATATCGACTTTCATGACGATGGTATAGTTTCAAAACCAAAATTGAAATTATATGCCTAGTGCAAGTCCTCATTTTCATATTTTCTGTTCATCAAAAATCAACCATGCAATAAAACTATTTTCTTTGATTTTCGCGATGATGGTATAAGTCTATACCTACATATTCTATGCCTAGCGCAAGCCATTGTAACAATTGTTATTCCCATTTATCAAAAATCATAAAAACCATATGACTTCATTATGTTACACAAATTATGCTTTTCAAAATCAAACCCCTTTTCATTATTTCATATCATTATGTCAACCTTTAACTTTGCAATGATGGTATAATTCCTAAGGAATTATTCACAAATTTTATCACACTTAGGAATTTATGCCTAGCAAAAATCATTTTAAAATATTTCATGCATAATATTTTTCATGAAAATCTGAAAACAAATTATTATCATCACCATCATTTTTCATCATTGCACCAAAGTCTTAAGACAGTCTCTTAAGCACTCCTTTTACTTTTCGCAATATTTCTATACTGGGATTAGCTTGACGACCGAGTGAGCGGCGACTCCATGAAATGGTCTATAATAGCGACAATGTCCTTTGAAATTATTGTTAGAAGTCTTTTTATTTTTATCACATTGCATCACAAACAACCAATTTGTTACATCAGATTACTTCATTTAAAATCTTACAGCATGACATCAAAATTATAATGTTTCAAAATGACATAATTACATGAGTCATTGCATCAATCAATCAAAACATTAAAAGCATCATAAAAATACATAAGACACAAGTCATATGATCAAAAATATCTCATCTATATATGTCACAAATATATGTCACATCATCTCAACTAGATTGGTATGCCACAATCCATATCTTGGCATACTCAATCAAGTGTCCTCCGAGCAGTGTCTCGAGAGCCCCTAGAGCTCTCAACCTCATCTCCTCCCCCACCCTGCGGAGGACGAGGTGGCCCCATCGTAGTATGTGTGGTACTACGAGTCCTCATCGTCGATCGGGATGAGCTCCTCGATGACCCTGTCCTGATCGGATCTGCAATAGCAGCCGGCAGCTATACCCTCTGGCCCTCGGGCACCATCTAAAAATAGATCCCCTGGTAGAATGCGGTCTGAGCAACCGACCGCATCAGCTCCTGAGTGCTCGCCCCTCCGCCCCATGCCCTGAGGCGTGCAATCTCGTCTCTGAGCTGTGTCACCTCAGCTCGATGTCATGCAGCCTCGTCCTGCAGAGTCTGCACCTGTGTCTGGAGATGGATATTCTCCATCCGGAGAGTCGCCATCTCACTGCTCTCTCCTGTGTCAATGCCCTTGCCCTTATCGGGCGATGGTGGTCTCTCTCTCTATGGAGATGGGGGTCTCTCCTCCCTCCTCTCCCACTATCGTGGCCGCTCCTGTGCCCGTGGCCTCCTCTGCTCTCTCCCGTCGTGACCCTGGGCCGCCTCTATCGTTGCCTGGCACCGCCTCCCTATCCGACGCACGACCACGTGGATCGGACCCTGAGCCCTCGTCATCCGAGGAGGGTGGATGCCTGCGTACCAGGCATCATAGCCGTCAACTACCCCTGCGTTGTCTCCATCCACTGGCTGGATGGGGGCATCATCCGCATCCTGACTCCAGAATCGCTGCATGTCTGGAGCCCCGCTAACCGTGGTGTTATCCCGGATGGTCCGGGAAAACTCATAATCCCTGAGAGATGGGATCCCCTACTGTAGACCGAACTGTCACAAAACTCGGTCGTAGCGGTGGAGCTCCACCTCTCCCCTCTCCATCCTCAACCGGCGAGACTCGCCTGATGCGAGCCAGCTCTTGTCCGTCCTCTGCCCACCCTGGATGCTGCCTCCACGGCCTCCAGGTGATCTGGTCTGGGACCAAATCATCCAGTAGTCTTCGGGACATCAGAAGGTCTATCCGCCACTGTGATCCTCTTCGGAGCCACCAGTAGAAGACTCGGGGCCTCTCCCCGTCTATCCCTATCAGTGGAAGCCCTACCGGCCTCCGCATCGCAATGTGCTCCCAGCACCAAACCTGTAGTAGCGATGTCATCACCAGACATCGCCCGCCCTTGTACATGACCCCGTAAAGGATCTTGTACAGCCGACATAGTACAAAGCTACCCCATGAGAACCTGTAGCCGTGGTCCCGCATGTCGCAGATCACATCGGCCAGCATCCACGACACCTCGCACCCGCTCTGGTGGCACAGCAGAAGTCCACCAACTACCCCAGCAAGAACTCGTGTGAGTCTCGATGCCCCAGGCATCTGGCGTAGTGCCTCGATATTAACTCCGCCCTTCTCTAGGGTGAAGCTCGGGTCACCACACAACCGTCCCATCGCGTGGCCCTGATTGGCCGTCGGTGTGATCATCCGTCCTTGTATGGGGATTCTCAAAATCCTCCATACATCCTCCAGTGTGGGAGTCATCTCCCCTGTCGATAACCGAAAATAGGAAGACCCCGGATACCATCTCTCTGCTAGGGCTGTCAGTAGCCCCATGTCTATGGAAACCTGCGGCATCTCTGCCACATGCTGCAATCCGGCCTGTGCCAGCAGATCCCGCTCTGCCTGGGTGAGAGCGGCCAAGTCGTCTCTCAATCCGCCGTATTTCCACTCTCTACTTTTTAGTAATCCTCTCTACAAACATAAACAACAAAACAACAAACAATCATTAATAACAATTCAAGTAAATCAATAATGCAACTTAAAGTTCAATTTCATGTAATTGATGATATCGCCCACTATTGGACGATATCGTCCCCAATTTGAGCATGATCGTCTCCGATTTCGTAGTTCGAAATCGTCCCTAATTTGATGAAATCGTCCCCCTTTCGACGATTTTGCCCTCGAGCGAAATTGCCGAAATTGAGACGATTTCGTCGAAATCGGGACGATTTCGTCCCGATGACGTCGATGGCCAAAAATGGCCGCGATGCTCCAAATTCACCTAAAAATCCATCTAAAAAGCATGTAAAATCAAATTAAATCAATTCTAGATCAGTTTAGACCCTTACCCGTAGACCGCGGCGGACCTCTGCAGATCTGTGCGCTGTCTCAACCATTTTTGCTCCAGAGCTCTAAAAACCAGAAAAATGAACAGTAACAATGAATTAGGGTTTTACCCTATTTTTCTTAATTTTATTCAACAATATTTTTTGCTTTTTCGTGTTTTTACCTCAAACGTTCGATTTGGGTAAAAACACGGAGGGGGCACCATAGTAAGTTGTCATACGATTCGACCAAGAATCGTCGCCTAAAAATGGGTATAATTTTTTGCTTTCTCGTAGATCGAGAAGAACTCATCTTTAACGCATTTTCTTCAGAAAATTCGCTAAAGAGGGGGCAAAATGTAGCACCCTAAAATTGGCGCAGTAAAATTGGAATAATTACATTCACCTTAGTAAATAAATTTAAATTCAAATTTAACCTCCCAAACCGCCCGTTAACCGCCGAGAAACCCGTTTCCCCTTTTTCCGTGCCATTTTTAGAGGTTGTTTTGACCGTTGGACGATATCGTCGCCGATCAGACGATATCGCCCCAGTTTGACGATTTCGTCCGGACTAGAACGTCCAGACGATTTTGTCGCAAAACTGAATTTGCATAGTTGGAATCCATTCCAACGGGTCTCCAATCCGGGTAGAAGCGTGTCTGTGCCGTTGGGACCCTCCCCCATTGGAGATCTCCCAAATTGGGAAGATCTCCAACCTCCCAACAACTCTCCCTAAGCCTATTTAAACTCTAAGATTTTCCCTCCCCAACCCCTGGCTGAATTTATCTGCAAATTGAACCCTTCTACGCTAAAACATCATAATCTATCTTTTGCACTAGTCCTATAGCCATTTTTTTGCAGGTACACCATTGATTTTCAGCCGGAGCCAGCACCCATCGTCGCCGACGAACCTGTCCAGATCGGAGACGATCTCATCAAATTCGAGACGATTTCGTACTGATGCGAGACGATCTCGACTGCAGTCCACATCGAGGCAATCAGTGCCTGGAGTTTGCTTTTCTCAACTTTGTCTCTGTTATTTTGTTTTGCAAATTAGATAATCTATTTAGTTTTTATCCTATTTTGCATCTGGAGTTCACCCATCTAGTCTAGATTGCATGTTAAGCTCATAATCTACCATTAAAGCACAGTAATTTGCATTAATTTCTGTTCTTGAATAGTTTTCAGCATTCATATTATCATTTGGTGTAATTTGCCTCTGTTAGCATAGTGTTATTTCTTGCATTTTGCATCTATTCTCTGTTTTGCAGGTTTCTGACGAATTCGTCAGATCTCAGACGATCTCGTCTGATTGCAGGCGATTCTGTAGAATTCCAGACGATCCAGACTGCATCAACCGCTAGAATCTTCTTCAGACATCCGGATCAGGTATTCCCCATTTTCCTCCTGTAAATTCTCTATTTTCTGCTTTCAAAATCTATTTTCTATATTCATTGAAAGTTGCATTTTTATATAGATTAAGTTAGATTCATTCGGCCAAACCTAGGATGAATGCTTAAAGGATAAAACGAACTCATCTAAACACATTCCAAAACCTAGGCGTGGAAACTGCCGCCAAATGTTTCTTGGTGAACCCACCATCCGTCGAAAAATCACCAAAATACACCTCCCTTGAGAGGCGGGACCTTCGTGAAGTCCTCTCGTCCAAGGTACCGCACCATCCTTTTCCCATCCTCCTTCCGGGCACGGATCCAATAGCCTGAAGGTAGGGATGCAAAAAAATTGGGATGCATTTTTCTGAGTTTTTGTTTAACCGGTTTAGCATCTGGATGGACCATTAGATGATGCATGACTACAGAAGGGTCTAGACCTGGCATATCTTCATATGTCCAAGCGAAGACATCTTCGTACTCTTTAAAGAATGCAATGTATTGTTCTTGTTTTTCTTGACTTAGTTTTGCTCCAATATTGATTATGTGAGGATTGTCCTCAGTTCCAATATTAATTTTAATGACATTTTCTTCCTAAGTTGGCCTCTCCTAATGAGGGCATCTTCTCCTCTTCGAGCTAAGTCTATAGCTTGATCGAAGGTAGTCAAAGTAGCTGTTGATAGCTCATAAGAAAGTTGTTCTTGTAAATTATTGATGAAAATGTCTAGCATTTCCCTATAGGGTAGCACAAAGTGTAGTTTTCCTGTCAATTGCCTCCATCTAGCCAAGAAATCAGCAAAACATTCATCTTTATCTTGTTTTAAATTGTATAGGTCTTTAATAGTTACATGTCTCTCGATGTAGGCACTAAATTGATGAACAAATGATTCAGCTGTTTCTTCAAATTTTCTTAAGGAGTGAGTGGGCAATTGATAGTACCACTCTAATGCCATTCCACCTAAACTTTTGGGGAACATTTTTAGTAATAGCAAGTCGTCATGCGATATGTCGTGACATGCTATCCTAAACATGCGAAGATGTTCTATGGGATCTTCGGTTCCTTTATATATAGGCGGGACGGGCATGGGAAAATGTTTAGGGTATGGTTGAGCTACCACTATGGGATCCAATGGTTGGCTACAAATCTCTCGATAATTGTACGAGGGACGGTAGGGATCTATCTGGTCCATACGTGAAGCCAATTGTTTCACCATAGCTTCCAGATTACTATTTTGCCCCCCTTATTGATTCGGTAGGGCATTGACATGAGTTTTATGAGCATAGGATGGAGGAACATGTAGATTAGATGCCATGTTACTATTGTGTAAAACATTAGTAGGAAAAATGTTATGGAGGAATTTTGAAGTTGGATTATGTTGTGTTCCAGATTGTTGAAAATTTGTATTTGGCTTTGTTTTAGATTTCTGTTTATTTAAAGCATTTTGCTCAATAGTTTGGCGGAACAAAGTAGTGAAGGGAATTTTCTTTTGTGCAGGAGTGGTTTTAGGTTGAGTAACAGGGGAGGTTGGGTAACCTATTGTTTCGACATGGCTTGGGCTATAGTGACCATATCCATATTGGATGGTCCACCCTTATCACTCTCTTGATCAACAAAAGATAAAGGATTAGTGTGTATATCAAGCGCCCGTTCTATAGCTGCTTGAGTGTCACTAACTTCCCCTCTATCAATACGGACTGCTACATTAAGGATGTCGATATTCTGATTGAGAAATTTTTGAAAATGTTCTACGTTGTCAAAAGTGATGGCTCCATTGGGAGCTATTCTAGGGGATGAGGATTCATTATCTTTAACATTTCCTTCTTGTTCCTTATCTTCACATAAGTCTTCATCTAATTGACCTAGAGTTTCTCCTTCCGGATTTTTATCTCCAAGAAGGACATTTGGGTTTTCAGTTGTATCTTGCAACCAATATTCTCCTTCCCCTAAAGTTTCTTTACCATTCCTAAGTCTAGTCATGGTGCTAAGTTTTGATTTCAGCAAATATATATATATATTTATATATATATATATGCAACAAATTAAAAGGTATATATTTATATATACCTAATGCAATATTTGAAATAAAATGTTTAAGTTTTTACTATGTTGTTTTTGATTTTTTTCTTTTTTAGTTTTTCTTTGAAACAATATAATAAAGACAACAAATGAAACAATAAATTCATGCAATAATAATAAAACTGAAAGTAAATGAACTAATCTTCTATGAATAACTTATGAATATCATTAATAGGTTCAAGTTGTTCAGGAGTCATGAAATGTTCTTCTTCAAATTAAAATTTTTCTTTTAAGAATTTGATGAAAAGGGCTATGGTGATATTGTCTATTTTAGATGTTGGTTGATAAAAGTAAAGCTCATGGCAATACTCTCGATATAGCACAGCACGCGGAACTCTATTCCATCTTTCCCTATCTGTAAGAACAACCTCTTGGTCTTCTACAAGGCCTAGGAATCGGTGTACAATGTCTGCGTTCTAGAGGTATTCTTCGAAGCTGAATAATTCTGAAGATACTAAAGCTCTCCTATAGGCTAGCCATCTATGGCGGGGCTCTCTGAAGTTCATGATAGAAAACTAATTGGTGAGGATCCAGGATTCTATCCAAGACTAGCCTCTTGATTTGCTTAAGTTGTGTGGACCTAGATGAAATAAGCCTAAGTCTCCTATCAAGTTCGTCCCACAAGGATTGATTTCTACTTTTTTCAGGGATATTAAGGACATAATTAACTTCTATAGCTGCCAATTGGTTTTCTACGTTTATAGTAACTGCTAACCTCTTTTTAGGAGCTACCATCTAAACATGATTTTGAACCTTAAATGTTTTAAAATGCATCTAAGTTTTAGTTGTTCTAATTTTTTGTTTGTTTTTGTTTTTGGTTTTCAAAATGTTATGATGCATTCACGTCGGGTTCACCAAAATGTTAAAGAATGAGGGGTTCTTCATAGATGACGATGACTATGAAGACGAGATCAAGATGGCTTATCTTGGGCCTCATCACTTATGTCAATTCAATTGGCTTGTTGAAATATATGAGATAATCCACACAATATATCTTGGCCCTCACTTCAGGGGAAGACCACTCAATTTGAATACGATCTATTGCATGGTTTTCCCCGATCCACCTATATTTAGAGAGCTGCTTCAGCCTAATGATCTCATCTTATCATCTATTCATAGGGCAGATCCTAAAATACCCATACCCCTAGAGCCACATATTGGATATGGAAGACAAAACACCAATGCAGAGTTGCACCCACATGGTCTTGGAGATTCCATCTCATCCTTTAACATGATCTCCATTGATTTGACCACTCCACTCCAAAGCCCAACCCATCCTTCTAAACTATTGTGTCTTAACTTAGACGTTATTGATTGGGATTACACTGATTCACCCATAGATCCTAAATATTTCTTTGCTAATGAAGAAATGCTACAACTGTTTCATTTTGCACTAGGTTGCGCACATGATGTTTATCATGCTGGTTTTGACCAAGATTTAGTTGAACCTTTAAATCCAATGGATGATATCCACTTTATCCCCACTCTTCACCAGCTTAAGGATGGATCACATATGGCAATTAAGAAGACTTTCAAAGTGGACATCAACAATGATCCTTCTATTCCAAATAAATTCAAGTTCGGGGAAAGCTTATCCCCAGAAGAACAAGCCATCATCATACCTTTATTGAAAGAGAGATTGAATCCCTTTACTTGGACCTACAAAGATATGCCAGGTTTAGATCCGAAATTGGTTTTCCACAACCTTTCACTAGACCCCATGAAAAAATCGGTCAAGCAAAAGCTCATGAAGATGCATTCAATCATCGCTTTGATGGTAAAGAACAAGCTACATAAGCTATTGGATGTAGTCCTTATTGTACCTATCGACTATTTGAAATGGGTATCAAACATGGTGCCCATAGGAAAACCTGATGGAAGAATCCGTATTTGATCTCCATTTGTACGACCCCAGGAAGCAATACACCTAGTCTACTTGCAACATAATATCAAGCAAAAAAACCATAAATGCGTAGAGAACACAAAAGTAACAAAATCAAGAGATATATTTTACTAATTCATTTGAAACTTCGATTACAGATAGATCCCTCTTAGGGATACCACATTTGATACAATGATTACAAGTAGAGATGTCCCCTTGCAAAGGGGTGGTTCACTCTGCAAGTCTCTTAGATTTGTACATGAACTTGTACAAGGGCTTACTGATACCTTCTTCTCTTTCGCTTGCCTAGAGGGATATGAAACTTTGAATGCTTTGACTTGGTCCTGAAACCTGTGATCTACATACAAGAAACAATAGAGAATAATCAGTAGCATATGCGGCCTCTCGTGATGAGGCTCCCTTTTAAGATCTACAAGAAATGGCATAAAAGCATAATAAATGCAAAATGATGCAAAGACATACAAAAGTGCATAAATAACTTAGAAACTATTGTGCAAATGCAATGAAAGGACAGCTATATGCTAATATTAACTAATAAAGCAAAATCAAATGAAAGATCTATGCTAAAGACTCAGGAAAAAGTATCTCAAACCCTAGGCTATGCTTGTAGGCCATTGTCAAGGACAAAGATCGCGAATTGAAACCTTCTACCTTAGGAAATGGGGTTGTGATGCTCAATCCCTCATCTGAATTGATGTCCAAGGGTCACCTCTATGTCCACACACTGGTTGGTGGTGAAGAACATCTTGATCTGAATGCTTAGATCATGCGTAGTCATTGCTCACTCGAACAGTGCTTCGCTACTCCTCAAAGGGGTAAAGACTCACTCTCCAGTTTGCCAGGGCTCCGCTGCACAAAAATTATGATATTCCAAATAGTTTCTTTTTCTTGGGAGGATGCATGTGTAGACCTCCCAAATCTAGAAGAATCCAAGATCCAGATCTGCATGTAACTGGTCGTTGGAGGACAAGGCTCAGTTCTAGATTTACATGGAAGTGGCAGTCAGGAGGACCAAGCCTAAGTTGGTCACTCTTAGCTTCATTGGCCTGAGTTGGCGGTTGCTTTGGTCAATAATGACCGAGCCTAAATGGACCAGAATTGTCCCTTGTGAGTGGTTAGGACCACTGTTGGCACTTGGAAAGGTCCAAGATCAGTCATATGGTCTTTGAATGTGCCCATATGAGTAGTCTCCTAAACATGATGCATTTTAGGTGTCTACAAAAAGTGATATAAAAATTGGATGATAAAACTAACATATGGACAAACTGGAGGTTTTTAGTAGAAGAAATCCTATATTATATGTGTACTTTATCTAAAATTGTGATCTAATTGATGGATAAGATACTAGAATGGTAATAATTGACTTTGTAATATTACAATTTGTGCTTGAACTCATCTCAAGTAAAGTATTGATCAAAATGGCTTACTTATAGTTTAGACAAAAAAAAAAAAAAAATCTTTCAAATTTAAGAAAAAAAGTTCTTTTAAATTTAAAGATCAGATTATATATATATTTTTAGCTAAAGCTGGAATTAAGAGATTATACTCTAACATCAAGTTGCGTATGATAGTTCTTTAGTAAAAACCAAGACAAAAAGATGCTAAAAAATATAAAGATCAACAAATAAAAATCAAGAAAATGAATAACATTACCCCAACTTATTAAATTCGTGAACTTATCAAATGTTACCAAATAATACATGCACATTTGTACCTGGTACGAAGTTTTTCCATTTAAATTTAATAAATTCGTTAAAAGACATTATGCTCGTGGATAATTTGTTCATAGATAAAGATTCCTCATTCCTTACAATTTAAAAATAGCTTTCCAGCAATGAGCTTTGCATTTTCTTGTGCGTTCCTAAGCTTATGTTTTATTATACCAAAATAATTCAAATACCTCCAATATCAACATGATTAATAAGGAAACCCATGGGAATCTTCAGCGTCAAAAAAAGCTGTCCATTATAACATGTTAAATTCATCAATTGAATCATAAGAATCTCAACTATTCTTGTTGAATTCTCAACTTCAACATCCTGTAGCAGTTAAATAAATTATGAAGGAAGCCCCTTCTGAATTCAGTTCACAACTAAGCCTATTCTCTAAATCGAAATCTATTGCATCTAAAAAATAATAATCAACAACAAATCAGATATCCGCTTCCCTTTTTCTCTCGAACAAGTCACTGGGATGGATATTTACAGCTCCCAAAACCTGCACAGCAAATAAGTTAGTTTTTTTTTTATAGATATCAGACATCATATAACATAGAATAAGAAATGCATCTTACTTGGGTCAGTGAAGACAACAAGGGCAGTGGAGTTGAAATAACAGTTCCAAAAATTGCGTCCATGGGCTTGGTAGTAAAGATTCATAGCCACAGAGGCATGGGAGGCAAGTGTATTGGGTAAGTAACAGGGGCACCCTGGTTTCAGTACCGAACAGTCCACCCTTAGCTGAGAACATGCATAGTTGAGATTCGCCAGCAGACTCATCTCATCTGCAGATGGCTTCGCCACACACCACAACCTCTGCCCTCCATCTCCGCTCACCTGCTACAACACAGGACGAACATGATATGTCACTATTAAACACCTCTGTGAGATCTTTCACACACCATCACACTCAAATAAAGGCTTTAGTAAATCGAACCTCTGTGAAATCTTTCCCATTCCTCCTCGCCCCTGCAATGCAACCGGCGGTATCCATTAAACAAAAATAGCACAAGAGCAATAGAACAGAAACAGAAACAAACAATGATCTTAATCTATTCCATTTCTAATTTAACACACACCTGAAAATGACGCCGAGAACGCGAGAAGCCATAGAACAAGAAGAAGAACCCGGAAGTGCACATATGCCATTGAATTATGCGGTGTGAGAGGGATCAGAAGGCAGCAACCTTAATACAGGGAACAGCACACAGGGAGGTAAGCCTTAGGTTGTAATGTATATATCCACCCACTGTGTATATATCATGTATTTATAAAAATTTGTATGGGCCCTAACGTTCAAATAGAGATATAGCAAGGAAGGGAAAGGGAGTGATGATGAAAAATGATTCCTTCAATCCCACAGATGTTGGTTTTTGTGAAATGTGGAGAAACCCGGTATTCCCCTCAACAAGAAGCGGTTGGGAGTAAGACCCTGCTTAAACTGGTTTCCTCTAGGTTGGTTGATGTCTATATACCTGAAAAACTGCCGTTACCTAGCTGCCGCGGATTATCTTAAAAGTTGAGCTTCAACGGTCCGATTCTTGCGGACACGTCATTTCCCGGGTCGACACCTATTACCTATTATCTGACATGCACACGTCCCTAACACAAAGCAAATTCAATGCGATGCGCAACTCGGGGACAGCATTCGTAATCGTTAATATCTGTTTGTTTTTATTGTGGTTCTCTACAAATAAGAAGATTTCTCCTTTCTCATTGTTGGAAGATTTCTCCTTTCTCAATCAATATATTACTCGATGGCTAAAATGTTTTGAAATATAATGTAAAGATCTTTAGGAAATTTTTAATTCATAATAATAATAACTGTGAATTTAAAATTTTAATATATACATTTTATTTTCATTAATTATTAGAATTATAATCTTTTAAAATAAAATCCTTTTAACGAGAGAGTAGAAGAAAAAAAAAAATTATGTAAATGCAAATCTCAAGACTTGTCTAATAACATTGCTTTTTTATTTTTAAATATATTGTTTTAAAGATAAATTTTAAATATAATTTAATGGTTTTAAAGAAAATTAAATTTTAAATATAATTTAAATCTTAAAATAAAATAATATCATAATTCCATAATGGTGTATATATATGTTTTAGGGTTTTGCACCTCTTTGGACTCAATAGTGTTACCAAAGTTGGTATTGGTATATATTAAAATAAAAGATTTAAAAAATTAGATAGATAGATAAGTATTAACGGGGAAATAAATTCTAATGAAATATGTGGTATTTTATTTTATATATATATATATATTTATTTGGGAATGTAATATATAATTATATATATATTACATTTTAATCAACCATTATTTATGATAGAGAAAAACTTCAAAATAATATATTTTTAATATAATAAAAATACTTAAATGTATTAAAATAAAATACTTTTTAGTTTAATACATTTTAAACTAAATTTATTTTAATTAATAAAAATTAAAATTTTAAGATAGTTTAATTTAGTTTAAATTAATTTTGTATCCATGAGAAATTATATGTTAATTATAAGTGTAGTGTGATAATATTACTTAACAAAGATGCAATGCATAGATAGAAAGGTAAATTTTTGGTATTGTGAAGGCTGTTGTAGGGAAAAGTAACAAAGATGCAATGCATAGATAGAAAGGTAAAGTTTTGGTATTGTGAAGGCTGTTGTAGGGAAAAGTAAAAGAGGATGTTGAATTCTAGAAAATTTATATTCACATGGAAAATTGAAAAAGATCTAGAAAAAAAATCAAAAGTTGAGACATTTTATGTAAAATAAGGTAGGTTTCTAGCTATAACAATTCAATTGAAACAAGACCCAAAACCAAAAAAAAAAATTAAGAACATATTATATATATTAATTATTTATTATTATATTAAAAATTTAAAAATTTAAAAATTATATAATGTTTAACATAAACAAGGTCCTATCAAGTGTGGCATTAGCTCAATTGTTAAATTAGTTTCAATATTGACAAACGATACATAAATAATATCTCAACTTTATTGTGAAATGAAATGAAAGATTTTAATTACGTCCACGAGACCCAAATATGGTCTATGGGACCTCAAATATGGAAGTACAACTGCTCAAATCATATCATATCATCTTTAATATCTTTGAGAAGGTTGTTCCTTCTCCTGTTGATTTGGGTTAGCAATTCCCCAACTTTTTTTATTTTACTGTCTTCAAATAACTATGTCATAGGCCCGTTTCCAAGTGTTTCTTTGTATTTGCCACGGATGTCTGAAAAACTCGAGCACTTATAGATGAAGTGTTTCTCTATCTCTCATCGCCTCGTGCTTGCATAAAGTACATATCCTTTCTTCCCATTGTTCTTTGGGTGTTGTCCATCTCTCTGTTTCAGATCTAATCCTATGAGAGCTAGTCCTTATCTGAGCAATGAGGATTTTTTCCTTCCACTTGATTTCAATGCCTATATATGATTTTTCCTTGTGATCATATGTTGGGTTAAACTTTGCAATATAATATTGTCTTTTCCTGCTTGCATTTTTCCACATTCCACTTCTAAACTTTTCATTCACATAGCTTTTGATGTCTTTGTTGAAATTTGGGCATTCATTTATGTTGATTTCCCAATGTTTCATCCATTTTTTATTTTGTTTCATCCATGTGTTCTTTTGCCTATGCAACTCTTCGTCCTTAGCTGCCCTTGGCCATCTGTCGTTTTTCATGTTTTCTATTTTTTCAAGTAACATAACAACTTGGTCATAGCAATTGCTTCTAAAGGAAACATTCCAGTTTCAGCTAGAATAATTTCATAAGGGGTTGTGGCCTTAATTTTGAGAAAATTTGTGATTAGATATTTTTGAATCATTTCTATTTGCCTCTATTTTGCCTTTGTTGTGCCACTAGCCCACACCTCGCAACCATACAACAAAACCGGTGTAACAAGTAGGCCAAATAAAATCCTAGTGGTCTTCCAGTCCCACAACTCGACATTCCTACACCTATTTTGAAGTGCATATAGTGCTCTCCAATCGCTTTGAGTTCTTTTCATCCTACATGTATTCCAATTGAGTTTGTCATGAAAGTCTATGCCCAGGTATTTGTATTCTACTACTACCTCAAGTGGTTCTCCTGCAAACTAAAATTTGAGTTATTACTTCTTCTTTTTTGCTGAAAAAATCATGATTTTTGTTTTGTTTGTGTTTACCTGCATCCCAACTTCCTTACAAAAGAGTTCTAAATAAATCACTATGTGGTGATGATGTAATACAAAAGGATTCGTTTCAATCCCATATAATCTATTGAAAAAAAACATAAACAAGGTCCCAATTCATATTTAAAACTTTTACTAATAAAATAAATCATTAATATTATTTTTTAAATTTAAAAATATAAAAAAATCAAACTATTTAAATTTTATAGGGTTCAATAATATAATGCCATATAACCCATATGTGATAAGTTTTTAATTTATCAGCCCTAGCTAAGTGACAAACCCATTCAATAGTTCACTTAGAAGCTATAGTCAAAATAATTTAATTGTTTATATGTTGTTTTTGCTTTCATCATAAGGAATGGTCAAAATACACCACCTAGAGTATACTCGTAGAAAGATATATATCTAACCAAATAATGAAATATAACCTTTATTTAAGTAATTATTTATTTTTTAAACTATTTTATTTATTAAAGAGATAATAAATGTAAATAATACAATTTATTCCATTATATTAAAAAATATGTATATTTATTAAATTTCAATCAATTATTAGTTATATTTTTAATGTAATTGAAAAAAAAAAACATTATCTTAATTTTTCAAGTAATTTAAATTACTTTAATTATTTTTAAAATATCTTAAATACAAATAATAATACTTATTTAATTATTAAAAAACCATATTAATATTAAAATATAATATATAATATTATATATTATATTTTAATCAACCATTACTTATTAATTAAAAAAAAAATCCAAAAACTTCATATTTGTAATATAATAAAAACTCTTCACCACTCTTAAATTTAAAAAAAAACAAATTTTATTAAAATTATTTTATATTTTGAATATATTATAACTCTTTTCCAATGTTATCTTTTATATTAAATATTTATTATTATATTTAAAAAATATGTATAATACTTAACATAAGCAAAATCACATTTTATATTTAATACTTTTATTAATAAAATTAATTATTAGTATTATTTTTTTAATTTAAATATCTGCTTTTAAATTGTCAAAGATATCAAATACTCTAATTTTATAGGGTTCAATAATGTAACCCTATGACAAATCCATTAAATAGTCCAATTAAAAACCATGTTCACAAAAAAAAAAATTGTTTATATGTTTTGCTTTCATCATCAATGCATGGTCAAAACACACCTAGTAAAAGATGTTTTTTTAACCAAACTAAAACCCTATCCCACATAATTCTAACCTTCATATCTTATTTTGTAATTTCAAAGTTATAATAAAATATAACCTTTAATTTTTTTTAGTAATTATTTACTATACAAACTATTTTATTTACTAAAGAGATAGGAAAAGTATATATATATATATATATATATATATATATATATATATATACTTGAACATGGATCTCTTCTAAAAAAAAGAATCCAACAAAAACAAAAATACTATTAGTTATTATATTTTTAATATAATGAAAACAAAAAATAGTATCCTTAACTTTTAAAATAATTTGAATTACTTTAACTGTTTTAAAAATATCTTAAATACAAATAATTACGTCGATAGGCATCCTACAATGGCAGCCAGGAAGGTCAGCCATGTCGTAAACAATATTAATATTTTATTAAAAAAATCGACATTAAGAAAATTATGTTATCAATCTCGAGGCGCCTATCTCATTTCTTGGGGGTGTGATAGATAGACGCCTCGAGATTGATAAATCTCGACGTTTATAGATATTATATATACAATTTAAAGAAGTAATATTAATCCGCTCATGTAGAGTTGGAGAGCAAGTGGATAGTTAAAACTCTCCAGTTGAAATCCCTCACATGCTGAGATATGTTATGTACAAGAGGTTACAAATAAAAAAAATTCATATTAATATTAAAGAACTAATTTTTTTTTTAACTACCTCAGGCATAAGAATATTTTAGAAAGAATCACTGAGTTGGAGGACTCTTCAGGTCATTTTATTTTCGACTCTAAAGAAATCATGAATCTTTTTGTAGTTCATTTCTCTCAATTTTTTACAACAGAGCCAAGGGATGAAATCCAATGTATCTTAATGGAATACGTGCAAGAACATATTCCCATCTTAGTTGATTCCATTATTTGAGATCAACTTGAATATCCTCTTTCTATGAATGATCTACAAACTGCTTTTTTTCTATGAATAATGACAAAGCTTTTGGCTTGGATGGGCTTCCAGTGGAGTTTTATAAAAAAAAATGGCATATTCTTTCCTCTGATCTTCATTATGTTTACCTGGAAGCTCTTCATAATGGTTCCCTTGGAGCTTATATCAATGCAGGTCTTATCAAGCTTATTCCTAAAGGTATGACTCATAACCAAATCTCCAATTGGAGACCTATTACCCTCATCAATGTTTCTTACAAGATCATAGCTAAAGCTATAGCTTTAAAAATCAAAACTGTTGCTCAAACGATTGTTCACCCTAAACAATATGCTTTTATTAAAGGTCATTATATTTTAGATAATCTTATGATGGCTTGGGGAACTTCGTAATGAGCTATTGATTCTAATCAAGATGCCCTCTTGGTTAAGTTAGATTTTGACAAAGCATATGATAGAATCAGATGGGATTTTATTCTGAGTATGCTTTCTTGGCTTGGTTTTGGTCCAAAATTCTGTAATCAAATTGGTATGCTCTTTGGTGATGCTTCAGCTTATGTTCAGGTTGATGGAGCTTTTTCCCCCTCCTTCCCTCCTCAACGGTCTATCATACAAGGTTTCCCCCTTTTATATGTTTTGGATGTCGATGCTCTTGGTTATCTTCTTCATAAGGTTCATTCTGATGGCCTCATTTGGGGTATTAAGCTTCCTGGGGATAAGCATGCTCTTCAATCTCATTTTGCTAATGATTCTCTTCTTTTCCTTCAAAATACCCAACAAGATGTGGAAACGGCTAAAGAGATTGTTCAACTATTTTGTGATGTCTATGGTTCTCATATTAATGATTTTAAAACTGAAGTCTTCTATACCTCTTCCTCTCCTCATGGATGCAACTCCTTAATTGAGTGGAAGATCATATCTCATGGTAGGATTGTGTGTTATTTAGGAATTTCATTTGGGATTAATATCTCTCCTAAGGATATGTGGAACTGGGTTATGGAAATACTTCAAAAAAAAATTAATGCTTGGCCAGCTTGATTTCTTTCCTTAGTAGGAAGAATTCAAGTTGCGAATAAAATAATGGCAACCTCTCATGTTTATTACTCCTCTTCTTGGATGGCCCCCAAGGTAGCCTATAATAAATTAACTCATGCCATTTATAAATTTTTATGGACTAAATGGGATGGAGAGGTTGGTATGACACCCATCTCTTGGAAACTTTATACTCAACCTAAGGCTTTAGGAGTTCTAGGCATCATTGATCCTCTTATCTAGAGCAAAAGTTTGGCTGCAAAATGGGTTGCTAGAACTATTATTGGTGATGAAAATTGAAAACACCTATTTCGGTACATAATATCTCTAGCTACTCACAAAGGTAAATGGAAATAAACCCCTTGGGAGGATAAGGTCCTTAATGCACCTTATTTTATTGATAAAGGTTCTATTCCAGTTACCCAAAACTGGAAATCTTGGCAATCAGTTTCTCATTTATTGGCTTGTAAGTCTGACTCCTTGAGACATGGTCTGAACATCGATATTAATAGTATTTGGTGGAATAAACTTATACTCAATAATGATAAACCTTTAGCTTTATGCAATGCTATTCATGGGTTAGCTTTTTTTAAGAAATGAATTAATAGAATTAGAGATATCTAGGATCCGAGCAACTGCTCAATTCTTACCTAGAATCAGATATACAATAATTGCTCCCTTCCCTCTAGGTTCAAAGAGTCTTATGGTTTAATCGTGGATTTCATCCCTTGTGAGGTCCTTATAAAGTTGGGAACAACTGTCCATAATATTTGGAATAACTGGAGATGGCTTAATGGTCATAGAATCTCTTCCATAACTTCTAGTTGGTTATACAAAAATATTCTATGTCCACTTTCTTTAGACTCTAAGCTCAATGTCAAGTGGCAAGTAAATTTTACCAATGCCCAATGGTAGTTTCTTGCTACTCAAATTTGGAAAGATCTTGCTGAATCAAAAACTCAACTTCTTAGTTGGTGGATTTTGCATCAAAAATTGCCAACAATTGAAAGTTTGGCTATGATTTTACACATTCCCCCTCAATGCAATTTTTGTAATGCTTTAGAAACTCTTATTCACTTGTTTTGGTTTTGTGGCATGGCTAAATAGTTTTGGGATATCTTCTACTCTTTTCTTTTTCCCTCTTTTGCTAGATATTGGAAGCTTTCTCTGCTTGGTTTTTCTCAGTTGGATCAATACCCCAAACTCTAGGATTTTTGTAGACTCATCCTTCTCAAGCACATTTGGAAGTACAAATGCAAAAATGTGTTTTATGTATCTGCTCCTCCATGTGATATAGTCTTGACAGATTTGACCTTTGATATTTTACTACATGTGGGACACATTCATTCCCAAGTCTATGGACCTTCCAACATGCCTCGAGATATTATTGACAGACTTCATAAACTTTCTCATATGATTCAAGATCTTCAGAAATTCCACCAGGAAACTAAGAAGAAGACAGTTAACAATGATAAGCAGGTTCAGGTTTTGATTTTTTTTTCTTCTCTAAATATTGCAGAAGATAGCACGAAAGACATACCTAGAATTTTTTATATAACAGAATCTCCCGAAGATGAATACTGATATATGGTGTATTGCAGCAAGATATAGCTATAGGATTTTAGTTGATATTAGCTTCTATTCTTATGTATATTCAGTTATGGATGCTTTAATCTTGATCCACCTCATTTTATTTTTTAATTGGTGAACAGTGCTAACACCAAAATATTGTAATATTTCGGTTAATGATATAATATAATCTTAGCTTTTTTTTCAAAAATAAAATAAAATAATATTTATTATTTAATTTTTAAATAAAATAAAAATCCAAAAACTTTATATTTTGATATAATAAAAACATTTCACCACTGAGAGGAATAACCCTCTATCCCATATCTTTAAATATTTATTATAAGTTAGGGGACTTGGAGGGACTAGAGATTGGAATGGCTAAGCTCATATACACTCAACAAAACCAATCACTCTACTACCTTCTCACCACTCTTAAATTTTAATATAATATATTAAGGTTTAAATTATTTTTATATTTTAAAAAAATTATGCTATTCAATAACATTTATTATTATATTAAAAAATAAAAATAAATAAATTTTAATATAAATAACATTACATTTCATATTTAATACTTTTATTAATAAAATTAAAAGATATTTCAATTTTAAAATGTAAAAGATCTCAAATATTCTAATTACGCCAATAGGCGTCCTACAATGGCAGCTAGGAAGGTCAACCACGTCGTAAATAATATTAATATTTTATTAAAAAAGTCGACATTAAGAAAATTATCCATCGACATTAAGGGTTACGATGGATTTAAAATATTTAAACTATTTAAACTAAAATGGTGCCCAAAATTTCTAATATTATTTGCTTCTCTCCTTGAACTCTTCTCTCTACATCTCTAAAACCCTAAGTTTTTGTAGGAGCAGCACACAGTGCCAGGCGAACAGGATTCTATTGCTACAAAAAAAAGTAACATCACAGGTACATTTTCTATCTCTCTTGCGCTATGTATTCTGTATTCTGTTTCTGTTAATTACATTTAAATAATTTCGTAGTTCACCGATTAAGATTCTGGATCGAAGAACCTTTTTAATTTATTTCATTCAAAACATTTAAACTTCGAAAACATCCAACGGTTCAAGTAGTGTTTCATGTCATATTATGCAATCGCCAAAGTAGGCAATGCAAACACGGTTGACAACATAACATACCCATTCTCAACGTTACTTCAAGGTTTTTATAACATGCACAAAATATTTAAAGAAAAAAATCCAAAAGCGAACTGTAGACTTGCGGACTACTATTGACCAAACAATGTCGAAGAGAAAACGTCGTTTAACGATATTTTTGACACCAAAGAAGCCCGCAGCAACTCCAATACCTGCTAAAACTATGCATTCATGATTGTACAAATGTAAAATAAATATTAAAGCAAGACAAAGGAGGTCAAAAAATAAGTCAGACCTTATTGGGGCCGATGCTTGCAGTTCTCTCTTCAAACTCAGACATATCCCTGACCTTCAGGCGATTAAAAAGTTTTTTATAATAACTTTTTTTAAATTTTTAATCAACTCAATATTCGATTAAAATTTAACTTGACCAACTCAATATTTTGTGGTTTCAGCATCATAATTTTATTTTATAAATGACCAAGCCATTACCCTTTTAGTTAATTTAATTTAATTGAGGACCAGAATTTTGAGAACTACGAGAAGAGCCTTGGGCTTCTCTTACTTTTTACTAAATATTAGTAGAGTTTTCTCATGGCAGGTTCAAAACGAACAACACTAGCCTAGCTATAGGCTTAACATACATAACACCTCTAGGTTTATTATATTCAACATAGTATATTTGTACTATTTAATTCAATAGTTTGCTAGGAAGTACCCACGGAATATTCAATAATAAACTTATGGTGGATGCAAATATATATTATAGTATTATGATCTATTAACATGTATTGATTGACAACATGGATACTCTATGTGGAAACAAGTATTTCCCTAAATGTTGTATAATATATAGAGGTTTTTAAAGCTACTTTTTATACACTATTTCACTAAGATGTTTTTCAATTTCATAAGATTTTCGAACTAATTACTCGAAATCCCATTAATTTCACTATTTCTATCATGAATATTATTGACATTTCTTCTTTAAACATTAATAAATTAGCCTTCTAATGTTGATTTAGTAATCAATTTATTGGTCATATTTGTCCTTCATTACCACTAGACCCTAAGACTATTGCTACTGATTAGGTTTTTATGTACTATGACTAATATGACTATTTTTTTTGAAGGCGTTGCTTTGATAGAGGAAACAAGATAATGTTTTAATTTTTAATTTTTTTTAATAAATATATGTGGGTTTGATGATATTTTATTTTTGAATATCAAAATATTATACTTGTATTTGTTTTTAGGTTAGCAAACAATATTAATATTTGGGATCTTGATATGTTATGACCGATATGATCATATCTCTCCAACAAATGGAGAACTAATAATATTTAATATTTTTTTACAGGAACAAATGGAAAATACACCAAAAATAAATATATTAGAGGAGGAAAAAAAGCAACAACGTTTGGCATATCAAAGAGAATATCAAATACAGAGACGTGCACAGATGACAGTTAGCCAAAGAGGAAGAGAAAATGAGAAACAAAGACAAAATTGTGCAAAATGTAAGGCAAAATCAACAGTTGAAAAGATACAAGAAGAAAGAGAAAAACAAACAAAACTGATGGATGCATCTGAAGCATCTTCTTTTCTTAGAATAAATGCTTCAAATATAGTTGTCGTTCAATAGACACAAAGCAAATGCAATGATATTAACATGGAGATGCATCAAGAAAGGATATTGCAGCCTCGAAGAGAAGGAAATATTAAAGGTATAACAATAAATATACAACAAATTCCAACATATGGTGTGGATTTCAATGAATCATAGACTATATTTCGACATCAATTAGACAGTCTTGCATCACCATCCATGTGTTATATTTTTGATGAATGCTATCCTGGAATAAATGTGCATTTGATAGTCAAAGTTCCAGTATGTAATAGGTGTCAACAAGAAAAAGGTCCTAATCGATTTTCTGCAGAGAATAATATGGATCCTGGACTACAACCACCTGAACTTGTGAATTTGACATAAATTGAAGAAATTTTGATAGGCCATGTTAATCCCATATTACAGGTAACACATGCTACAGGAGGCCAATACAAGTATAAAGGGCACACAATAAGTTTTCCTCAAAAGGTGAAAGAAATTGCTAAGGTATTGCCTCATTCAATAAGTGATTTTCCAATCATTATTGTTAGGATAAAATATCAACGTGGTACAAATTATAATTTTACAGTGAATAAAGAGAGAGTATACAAAGCTCTTAAGTATAAGGTTGAGCATGATAAGTTTTATAAGGATGTACAAATTGATGAAAATGTTTAGAGTGAACTCCCAACAGACACCACTACAAATATCTTTCATAAACTTAATTCTATCCATATGGAGTTTGATTTTGATATGAATGAATATGTATTTATGGGTCCAATTCTAGAGACTCATAAATACATATTAAAAGTACCAATACATCATTAGATGTAGCTACAATAGAAGAATTTGACAATAGCTTCCATATATTTGCCATGAATGAGAATGTGCATAATCATAACAGGAGACAATTGTTAAAATCAAAATATCCTGTGGCATGTATTATTGCAATAAAATGGGGAAGAACTAATCCAGGAGGAGGTGATAATGAAGAACTTGAAGTTGAGTTACTAATTGCAAAAAATGCAAGAGTTATGCTAACAGCCAACTTATGGACTGAAATTGGACTTGTTAACGATGCATTAGGCTATATTCAAAATATAGTCTATAAACCTAGAAGGTCTCCACCAGATCAACCAACATATGTTTTGGTGGAGTTCGATAACTACATAGGGATGGTATTTGATGATACATCTCCTCGAATTGTTCCAATTACACCAGTAGAAAAGGGAAAGATAAGACAACTTCCATTAAAATTAGCTTGGGGATTGACAATTCATAAGTCACAAGGTTTGACACTGAATAAAGCAACAATTGACATAGGACAAACATAAATACAAGGTTTAACTTTTGTTGCCATCTCAAGAGTTAAGGCATTGGAAGGACTTAGAATAATACCACCCTTTTCATATGATCGATATAAAAAACTGAAGTCGGGAAAAGGAGTTGCTAAGAGAAAGGAAGAAGAGCGACTAAAGTCTTTGGAGCTTAAATGATTGGCTCTAGCCAATCTATGAAATAATAAGGTGTTTATCAACATAAATCTTTGAAATAATAAGGTGTTTATCAACACCGCCTATTAAGATTCAGATTTTTTATCACTTGAGCATTTTCATCTCACTCAAAGCTATTTTAAATATTTTTGGCATGTTATATTTATCAATACATTTATAAATATATTTTTAAAAATGTCATCGAAAAATATTTTAATATAATAATTGTGCGGCCGCAGATGCTACTAGCTTAGATATATAAAATATATATATAAATGCCAAGAGTTATCAATCTCGAAGCACCTATCTCATTTCTTAGGGGTGTGATAGATAGACACCTCGAGATTGATAACTCTTAACTTTTATAGATATATATATTTTATATATCTAAGATAGTTTTAGAGTACAATGTAACCCATATGTGATAAGATTTTAATTTATCAATTTAATTTATTTAGTGAAGCTTCAAATTTATTCAATAGTCTATTTAGAATTCATACTTAAAATAACTTAATTGTTTATATGTGATTTTGCTTTCATCATTGAAGCATGTTCAAAATACACCTCTTACAAGATGTTTATCATGTTTATTTAACTCTAACCCCTCTCTATATATTTATGTAAGAAAACTTTATTTATTGAAATCGTGCGTCCCTTAACCTTGGATCTCTTATTTAAAATTTTAAAGTCATAATGAAAAATAGAAAATTCCAGTTATAGACTCATAAATGTAAATGCAATAAATATATATATATATATATATATATATATATATATATATATATATATATATATATATATATATATATATATATATATATATATATATTTATTTATTTATTTATTTATTTATGTTTATATTTATATTTATATAATATAATCCAGAGGCCACAATCAGAAAGCGCCAGGGTGATCACAAAGATACAACAATATCAACTCGTCGTCGACTCCAACAAAAAACATCTACGATGACATCCAACTCTTATATCACTCACTTCTCTTCAGCCTTGAATGTTGGGAGTAATCCTTGATCCACATATCTTGTATATCATATGTCATTATGTTTACTGTTTTTCTTACTTTATTTTCTCTAGAGCTACATTAGGCACTCTCGTTGCTTTGTATATGTCTTAATTTACAGTCTTATTGACCTCTTTTGATCACCGATAGACATTAATACAAATTCAAATTCAAATTTATATTTGATCTTGGTTAGTGTGAGAAACCCTTATAACACGCTCAAGGTAGACATATGTTCCACCATGACATTTCACAAGGTGGAGAGTTGAGCTTATCAATAGGGGCTAAACACATAGCCATACACACACCCACCCCCTCACACACTTGTCCATGCCACTATTTTATCGTTCGACCTTTCCAAGAAAATCCAAAGTTCGTACCATTGTGTTGTCCCTTGGATATATTTTAATCATTTATTAGTTATTATATTTTTTTTTTACACAAACTCATTAACACACACCCCACGGTGGTTTGAACCTGGGTCTCCCGAAAGAAAGTCCAAAGTCCTAACCACATGGGTGTTATACTTTAATGTAATGGAAAACAAAAAACACTATCGTTAATTTTTAAAGTAATTTAAAATTATTTTACTATTTTTAAAATATCTTAAAATAAAAATAATATTATTTTTTATTCGGGTAATGTGATAAACCTATATGACCGATGCATAGGCCCGAGAAGTCCCCTCCTAACCATGAAATCTCGTAAGATCAAGAGGTACACTTATCAATAGGGGATTAACACACAATCCCACACATAACGGTTTGAACCTTGGACCTCGTGAAGAACCAAACCTTCAACAGTTGTGTTGTTCTCCCTGAAAAAAATAATAATACTCATATATTCTTTCAAAAAATCAATAATTCCTATTTTAAAGTTTGAAAAAAATTACAATTAGATCGACATTTTATACCTTCACATGGGTCTTACTAAAGAACCTCATGAAGACTTGTTTTAAAATCTTAATTTTCTTTGAAAATTTTATGAGGACTAATACATAAAAAACTATAAACAACCTAGTACCAACCTTCAATCATCTTAAATAATGTCATTTTGATACTTGGACCATGGGGCCATCGGTCATCTTATTAAATCATATATATATATATATATATTCATCCATTAAATATTATATTTTTAATTTAATTTAAAATATGTATAATAAGTGAGAAGCAATGACAACCGGTCATAAGAAATGAGTTTGGTGCAAACTAGATGGAAGGGATGAACTAAACAACAACCTATCCTAACATCAACAAATTCACAATTCACTTTCGCCATAGTGTAAGATTTGGTTTTGTTCTATTTTACACACTCTGGATAGTGTATTCAGACTTCAATCCTTAGTCGATAAGATTCCTAGATGACTTGCCTATGGATGGTTCCTTTCGCAATTGATCTCAAATAGCAGTTTAGGTGACATCAAGTAGATGAAAACTTAGGTGGTGGCATATGATTACGATAAGATTTTATTTGCACAAGACATGGAAATACAAGATGGCAATACCTTGAGTCAACAACTTCTTATGATGACAATCTTACAAGATGACACTTGTCACACCGACACTTCCCTGATGGCATGTATTAGATAATACTTTCCTGATGACATGTACTAGATGACACTTCCCTTATGACATGCACTAGATGACACTTGCTACATTGGCACTTCCTTGATGATACACACTAGATGACATGTGCCACGTTGACACTTCCCAAATGACAACTTCCAAGTTGGTAAGACAACAATTACTAGATGGTCTTCTTCATGAAAACACTCCCCACAACGTATCCCAAGATGACACGAACCACATCACACTTTTGACATGACAATGATGTAGTTATTGCTTTGCTTATAAATTTCTCCTTAGATGGCTCTTGGCTTGACAAAAAGACTTAGATTATGATTACATTTCTTCTAAAATGGCTCTCTTGTTGCTTCCCCTAGAATAGAGTCTTCACACAAATTGCTGCAAAATTTTTCTTCACCTATAAACATTCAATATTTTTGCATTTGTCTTTATTCTCACAGATGTCTTTGCACTCTTTTATTTTACTCCCATGTCATTCTCTCTTCCTCTTCTCTTATCCCTCTATGCACGCCACCATTCTATCTGCCTTTCCTTATCGATCCCTCTTCTTCTCTCTTTTCTCTTTTCTTCTCCACTCTACATGTCGCTCCTCTCTAGCATATCATTCTCTCTCCTCCCTATTAAATGGAGCTTGTATCCATCTATATCTGTAGGTAATGATTACCGTAACAACTATCAAATACCTATTCATAGTTGCTTTAATTATCTAATCGTTGTTTGGATGCTCCTACATCATACTTGTTAGGTAAGAAGTACTTCATGAGCTCCAACTCATGAACATGTATTGTTCTTCCAATTTATTGTAAATTTAACTTGGCTTTTTACATAAGGCCACATTTTTTGTCTTGTCCTTACTTTAGAACAAAATATTTTTTGGCAGAATCCACTCAACATTCATTTCACTGTGTTCCATTCCATCGCATCCATCCAACCATAATCAATATGTATTTTGTTGGTTACTTTCTCTTGGTGCCAACACATTCTAGAGGGATCATTCCTCCATAATTTTCACAAGGATGAATGTTCCAACACCTAGTTGCTACATGTCCATATCTTCCATAATGGCTATAATAACCCATCTGAGGATCTTCATTCCTGATACATATCTCTCTTCTCACAAATCTAGTCTTATTACTCCCTATTTGACCTGTATATCCAAGGCCTACAATATTTGGCCCTATATGTGGCATTATGGGAATTCTTACACCTTGCCCATAGCTTACCAATGCTTTGCCATCATATCCCATTCTTCTCATTATCTTGGAGCCAATACTTTTAGTGTACCTTTAAAAGAACCCAAATTCTTTATTGCCACTTTGATCTATGTTATCATTATTCAAATATCACACACTATCATAATGTCCTCCACCACACTCTAAAGTACCACTATTACTATCAACTCAAGCAATATGGCCTTTGTCATGGCCAACAAAACACTCAATGACATCATGATATTTATCTTCCTCTCCTATCTCTTTGTTCTTCTTTTTCTCTTTCATTTTATTTGTATCTACAATAGGAATCAATGCACCATTGTCTACATTGTCTATGCTTATTATTTTGTTTATTTTTACCTTTTCCTCCACTTGTTTCACAACTTATATCAACACTATCCTTTCTCACTTCAACTTTATCTCATAACCCTACAGGAATTGTTTTTCTATAGTTAGATACACTATAGGATTGTTGTCCACCTTTTCTTATTTGTCCTTCAATGGTTAAATCTATACTCCTTGTCATCTTTCTCAATAGTGTAGGTGTTCACCCTACCACCGTGCACTACCTTTCTATCAAATTACCATGGCCTTCCCAAAAATACATGACAAGCATCCATAGACATAACATCATTTAGTATCTCATCCTTGTAAGAACCAATTTGGAAGTCTACTATACATTTTTCATTCACCAAAATTTGATGTTCCTTTTGCAACCATGAAACCTTATACGGATTTGGATGTTCAATCCTTTGCAACCAAAAAATTTCTACCATATCTATAGACACTATATTATCCATACTCTCACTGTCCACAATGACCTTGTAACATTTTCCTCCATATTTACAAATCATTTTGTTCCCTCCATATTAACAAATCGTTCTGTTCTCTCCATATTTACAAATTGTTCTGAATAGGCTCCTTCTTTGCATGGGTTCATGCATCTCTTTTACAAATTTTAACAATACCATCTTCATCATAAGTGACTCCCCTTATTCTGGTTCCTCCATGTTCTTTGGTGAAGCAATATTCTCTTCATCTACTTATGCAGTTTGTTTATAGGCTTACTTTCCATACCTATTGGTCTGTTGTATTTAAAGGTATTCATATGCTTTATGCCCTTATTCCAAGCATCTATAACACTTGCCAACAAAACCAATTCCTCTACCTCTACCATATCCATATTGTCCTCTTCATAATTCACCTTTTTCTTGGGTACTTTGGTAGAAATCACGTTGAGAAATACTAAGTTCTTGCATATGCTGGCCTTTACCACTATTTGATTGTTCTCTTTCTCTAGAGAACTGTCCTCTTCCTCTAGAATTGTTTTTTTGCCTTCACAACAACTTTTCCTCTATCTTGAGTGCATACTGATATGCCTCTTCAACAATCCTAATTCAAATACCAATCTCATCTTGTATGGATAATCTAAGTTCATTTATTTATCTTGCCACCTTCTCCTCATCATATTCAATATAACTTGCTCTTATGGTCAATTTATAGAACTCTTCCATATACTCTTTCACTCACAAATTCTTTTGCTTGAGCTTTTGGAATCTCCTAAACAACCCAATTTGATAATCCTCAAGTAAAATTTTAGATTTAAACTTGGACACAAACTTTTTCCAAGAATTTTATCATTCTCTTTTCGCTCTCTCTTGAATTGGACATGATCCCACCAAATTGAAGCATGTCCCTTCAAACTCGTATACACAGATTTGACTTGCTTTAGATCCTCCATAGATTCGTAATCGAAAAATATCTCCATATATGTTATCTAGTCAATCGACTCTTCTAGGTTTAAATTTCCATTAAAATTGGGGGTATCCATCTTTGGCTTATGTCCCATGTTTGAGATTGCCCAAATCAACCACTATTGTGGTTTTTATCCTTGTTCTTCATCTCGAGCTTCTATGTGACTAGTTTCCTCATCTTCATTATCACTAATCTCCTTAAGATGAATGCCTCTTTGGGTAGTCTCAATCACATCTAATCTGGTGGTGATCTTTAATATTTTAGCTATATTTGTTGATTTGGGTCCCAAACCACATGGTCTTCCTCTTCCTTGTTGTGCCATCTTCCTCCAATAAGTATCACAAGCTCCTGCTCTGATACCAAATGATGCAGGCTAGACAGTGGGG
This sequence comes from Wollemia nobilis, assembly GCA_028583015.1. NCBI lineage: Eukaryota > Viridiplantae > Streptophyta > Pinopsida > Araucariales > Araucariaceae > Wollemia > Wollemia nobilis. Next base: position 31,913,261 of record JAQPPZ010015824.1, read on the forward strand.
GTCAACTTAACAATAGCCTCCCCTAGCAAGAAAGGATTCATGATTCACTCTCAGCACAATGTAATATTGGTTTTGTTATGTTTTACACGCTCCAAATAGTGTATTCGAAATTTAGCCCTCAGTCGACAAGGTTCATAGATGACTTGTCTATGGATAGTTCCTTTCGCAATTGCTCTCAGATGATAATCCAGGTCATGGCAAGCAGATAATGACAACTTGGGTGGTGGCAAGCGTATGATGACATGTTCTCCCTTGCATAAGACAAGGACATACAAAATGGAAACACCTTGAGTTGACAACTTCTTATGACAATAATTTTAAGAGACACCACTTGTCACATTTGCACTTCCTTGACGACATACACTAGACAACACTTCCTTGATGACATGCACAAGACGATACTTCCCTTACGACATGCACTTGACGACACTTGCTACATCAATACTTTCCTATAAATATGCACTAGATGATGTTTACCTCATCGACACTTCCCAAACGATACACAATAGACGACAATTCTCAGGTTGGTAAGACAATAATTACTAGATGGTCTTCTTCATGATGACACTCCCCATGACGTAACCCAAGACAACACGAACCGCGTCACACTTCCAAGACGATAATGATGTTGTTGTTACTTTGCTTAGATAGTTCTCCTTAGACGACTTTTGACTTGACAACAAGACTTATACAACCATTACCCTTCTTCCAAAATGACTCTCTCATTGCTTCCCCTCGAACAAAGTCTTCACATAAACTGTTGCAAAATTTACCCTCACCTATAGACATCTAATATTATGCATTTGTCTCTCTTCTCACGGATGTCTCTGCACTCTTTTGTATTACTCCTATGATGTTTCCTCTTCCTCTTCTCTTATCCCTCTATGCACACCATTGTTCCATATTCCCTTTCCTACTAATTCCTCTTCTTCTCCCTTTTCTCTTTTCTTCCTCACTCTACATGTCACTCCTCTCTAGCATGCCATTCTCTCTTCTCCCTTTGAAATAAAGTTTGTCTATTTATAGTTGCAGGTAACAATTAGTTACCGTAACAACTACTAGATAAATGCAGAGCATCCTACTGAACTACCATTGCAGAAGATGAATCATCACGAAGAGGGAAGACCAATTGCTCGGTCGTTACGTAACTGCTCTAGGAAATTATAAATTCATGCTTTGTCTTAGGAAGGAGGGCTGGTTGGAAGAGAGAGAAGAGTTTGAAATTTCAGCCTTGTATTCCCAATGAATAAATAAAGGATATTATTTTTCTAAATCATCCTGAGTCTTTCTTATTGTTGAATGCGTGATGTTCCATTTGCTAGATTGTGCATGTGTTGCTTCTTGTATGTGCAGGGTCTAGGAAAATTCAAAAACTCTGGAGCTGAATGGAGGAAGAATGACCCATGGACATCATTCAAGTGAAGGAAAGGTGAGTAGTTGCCTTGAAGGGAATACAAATTCAAATTAAAGAGGGAAGTGATTGTAAAGATTTTCGTGCGGAAGGGGTTACCACCTAAGACATAGAATTGAGAATGTGGAGTTGGATGGAGGAATGATGAAATTGATTGTTCATCATCATCTTGTAATGCAATAGCTAATTCCTTTGTCGCTGCTACAATTCAGGAGTATGGTACGATTGCACTCATCGTACAAGGGACTCATTGTACAAGGGAATTAAGGTTATTGGGATAACTTGTGCAAATTGAATGATTGAGGAGAAAGTGAAGTCAATCAAAGGATGGAGCATAGAGGAGGGCAAAGAGAAATTGGAGTGCAAAAGAACCTATTGTACGAAAGAGAAATCAAGTAATTAGAGTTGGAACGATCGCAAGGTAAACTGCAACATTGTGCAGTGATTGTACAAGTGTATGATTGGGAGGTAAATTGCAAACTAAACCATATAGTTGTGCAGTTGGAGGTTATTAAGAGCCATGTCGAATGTTTACCTCTATATGAGGTGGAAAGATAGATTGAAAGCAACATAAAACCTTAATTTAAGGTGTAACACAAAGGTGAAGTGGTAAAATTAAAGTTAGGATTGAAATCGTACACGATAAATTACAATTTGCATTATACAATTTACCTAATTGTAAATATGTAGGATTACAATCTATTGCCACATAAAATGTGATTGCCTAAGGTTGAACGATTGTTGTCCAGCCTGAACGATTGCAAGTTGCTTTATACGATTGCAATTCTGATTGAAAGATTTCTCAGGTTTGTATGGTTATTATCCCAACAATCTTACGAAAAATTATCCATCTATTGAATGATTATTTTTTAATCGTACAGAGGATATGTGTGTGTTACTGCATCACAGATACCTGTTTGTAACTACTTTAGTTATCTGCTCATTGTTTGATGTTTTAAGTTTCGTGCTATAAACTAACTGGATTCAACTGAATAAATTCCCCAACCTTTAAGAAGACCTAAATAATATTAAAAAATATCATGTATATATATAATATTTACCACCTACTACACATCCAACTATTCATTATTATATTTTTTAATATATTGAAAAACAAAAATACAATATAACCTTAAATTTTTATATATTAAATTAGTTTTATATTTTAAAGATATCAAATAGAAGGTGTAGATCAATTGGTTCATCCAAACTCTATAAGGGGGGCGGAGGTCCAAGGTTCAAATCTCGGGCCTCGCTGAACGCTTGTCGTTGGTGCTTTCAACGGCGTAAAAGTTTAAAATGATTGTGGCATGGTGATTATAGGGGCGGACTGCGCGAAGATTTGTGTGACGGCTTTGGGACGGACAACGCAGAATTTTATGGCGGCCATAAAAAGTTGATAGCCTGTCGGATTCGTGGCGGCTACCGATTCCACCATGTAAATTCAAAAATATATATATATATATATATATATCAAATAGAGATTATAAGAGTTTATTATGGGATAGTGCAATTTTACAGGGTTTGGTTCTTCTTTCAAAGTTCAAAGTTCAAAGTTCAAACCGCCCTGTGTGGGATTGTGTGGTAATCCCTTATTGATAAGGGTAGCTTTCAACCTTACAAGTGATCATAACTCAGAAGGAATTATTCGTTCCTATGTATTAATTGTAAATATTTATTACAGTACTAAATTAAAAAACAAATTATAAGATTTTATTGATATATTTAATTATTCAGTCCTATGTTAAAATAAAATTTACTAAACTTTTAATTTTTGAAGTTTTTTTTTTAACTGTTTCCCTTTATTAAAAAATCTTAAAACTTGTACAATGACATCTAACTAGCCATTAATTGTTTAAACCGCTTTCATCGTATAAAAATATCTTAAAACTTATCTAATAGCATACAACTAACCATTATTATTTTAATTTTTTTTAATTTACAAATAAGAATTAAAGTTTTTATTATATAAAATTATTTGATCTCTAAAAGTACAAAACCTTAATTATTAGACTATCTCCGCCAAAACATTATTATTTTTAATATAATAAAATAAATAAAATCACCTGTAACCCTAGTTAGTTCAGATTTATTACCAGTGTATACAGCAAGCGAGATGCCGTCTGTGGCCTATTTCGTCTGTTTGGAATATTCATGTCCATAATAAACATTATATAAATTATAAATAAACATCTGACAGTTTGTCTACACTTTAGAGGTAGATATATACGTTTTAGGTTTAAAACGTACACGTATAAATCGGCCAAAAATGTCAAATTCTTCTACGTCTAATTAGACATATAATTTGAGGTCCACTTGGAAATAAGAAAGGGAAAGGGAAATATTTATTAAACTTCGAAGCAAGACATAATATTATAATAAATCCACACTTTTCTAAACTTAGAAGAAATATTTATTAAACTTAGAAGCAAGACATATTATAATTTGAGGTCCAAAAATGTTTCTATTGTAGTACTATAATAAATCCACACTTTTTTATTATTATTAAAGTTATTTAAAATGAGTTTCAAAGGTTAGTGTATTGGTAAGTATTTGTTTGACCAGATATTTATTTAGAAGAGATTTAGATTCTAATCTTGGGATGCCAATTTGCAATGGTAGTAGTTTTATCTAAATCCTTTGACTGTATGCCAGACTAATAATGGCCATACGAACCTCTCTCAAACAACAACAACAAAAAATAGTCACTTACTAAAAATAGTGTGACTATAACCAACTCTCCCATGTAACAAAAAGAAATATATATATATATATATATATAATAAAAGAATAATAATGATTGAATTATGTCTTTAGTATTAAATGACAATAATAATTGAACTTAAAAACAACATAATACTCGACACACATTTATTATTATTATATTATATTTGCATCAAAAGAATGAATAAGATATTAGTGGATATGCATCTATCATGGACATAACTTTGTTGTTATTATTATATCTATCTAAATAAAGAGGCCTTCATTATTTTTATTTATTTATTTATTTTTAGTTTTATTTTTCGAAAAAAGTTATAATTTTATATTAAGTAAATATAAAATTACATTTTTCATATATTTTTTTGGTATTTCTTCATAATTTCAATAGTGATTTAAAAATCATGTCTTGTATACATCATAACTAATTATCTTTATCATGCTAAGTTATATTCTTATGCTAAGTTATATTCTTAAGAACCTTCTAAATTTATCAAACAATATTCTTTAAATCATTAACTTCTGAGTTTTTTGAAAAGTTGCTTTATTTGTACTTACTTATTAATCCCCCATATAGAGATTTGGACTAGCTGCATTGCATTGCATTTAATGAATTCTTGTACTGAGCACATACCTATTTCCTTGCTTCCCCATTTAGTTTTTTATAAATATGCCAAAACGTAAAAGCTTCACTTCGATCCACAACTTCTTTTATTTAAGATAAGATGGGTTGTAGAATCATGTTTCCATATTAAAAACACCAAGCATCCAGTTTATTACCACCTGCGAGTCTTCGTAAATTTAAAATTTTAGTTTATTACCACCTGCGAGTCTTCGTAAATTTGAATTTTTTGTATTCTTTTTTATTATGCCAACTAAACCAACAATTTGAGGGCTATAATTTTAGCATAATTATTAGAACCTTCTCCCAATCCAACCTTGAATTTAAAATAAGGAGAGTAAAAAAAATTATCAAATTTTTAAGGGATGATTTGTCTGTTTACCTTTGTTATTGTTGAAACCTTACTGTTTTTTAAACTTACAATGATTTGGGAGGATACTTGTCAAGTAGGCTTCTCTTGATCCTAAAAAAATAATGCATTCCTAGTTAACCATACTCTCCAAGACACAAACAATGTGAGAGCTACAAAACCTTTGTAGGACCTATTTTCAAACCAATATTTTAAGCACTCTCCTAAGGAATCTTCTTGCCATCCTATAGGAAGCTTTAACTGTGCTATAGCCTCCCTCCAAACTTTAGTAAAGGAGCAAACAACCAATAAATGATTAATTGTTTCATTGTTTAACGTACATAAATGACACCTTCTTGGACCATTCTAATTCTTCTTCTATAAAACCTTCCATGTTAGAACCTTATTTTTCATGATAAGCCACAAGAACGATCTTGTCTTCAACGAGGCTTTCTGCTTCCAAACTGTCTTCCACCACCATGTTGGATTGTCATTGTTGTCTTTCAATAGAGTCTTATACCCCAAATTTAGAGTGTATTCCCCCATAGCTCCATTCTTTGTCCACACCAATTGATCAATTTCCTCTCACAACTTGATATGTCCAGCTTTAAGTATTCTCACATATTCTTCCCACTAGTGTGCCTCTTGGTCTTGAAGCCCTAACACTGTTGCTTCCTCCATCCCTGACTCTAGTTTGTAGAAGATTTTGGGTTAGTTGCTTGGAAAATATTTCCAATCCCTTGTGCTCTTACGGTTTGAATTATATTATTTGGAAATTTGTGCATATCACCACAACTAATCCAAGGGTCTAATCCTAGTCTTATCCTTGAACCATCCCCTATTTTCCAGGAAATCCAATCACCAACAATATAAAAGGTTTGAATCATTATCTTCCAACATATTGAAACATTACATGTTTTCTTAATTGGGGTCCTTATCCACTCCTCAACTATGAGTGGCTCTAAATACTTTTCATGTATAATCTTATTCCATAAGCCTTCTTTGATATTATCTTCCAAACATACTTTGTTGCTAGAGTCTTGCTAAATAATAAAATGTTCTTAAGTCCCCATCCTCCATTTTCCTTGGGCTTGGCTAAGGATTTCCATTTAACCAAGGGAATACCTTTCCTTTCCCTTTTCCCTATCCATAAGAATTTATATCTTAACTGTCTATTTTTTTCCAAAACTCCTTATGAGTACTTGTTGTGGCTGATCCACAACACACCCCAAAATTGGGGACCCACCTTTTTTGCATGCTTTCAAAGAAAACTGCAGTGGCCCAGATGCTAAAAAATCAAAGGAAGAGCAAAATATAGCAAGAAAAAGAAAGTGTCACGATATCGCGACATGTTGCTCCGTCGCGACCAGAAATGAAAAGTTGTCGCGATATCGCGACATGTTGCTCTGTCGCGGCCGAAAATGAAAAGTTGTTGCGATATCGCGACATGTTGCTCCGTCGCGGCCAAAAATGAAAAGTTGTCGTGATATCGCAACATGTTGCTCCGTCGCGAACAGAAATGAAAAGTTGTCACGATATCGGGACATGTTGCTCCATCGCAGTCGAAAATGAAAAGTTGTCGCGATATCACGACATGTCACGTTTTCACGGCCCAGACAAGCGAAATGTAGTGGAACGAAAAAGGTGTCATGATTTCACGACATGTCGCATTTTCGCGGTTAAGAGCAGTAGAATGCATCATGAAGAGAAAATGTCGCGATATCACGACGTGTTGTGAAATCGTGGGTCATAGAAGAGAGAGAAAGATAGAATGGAAAATTGTTGCGAAATCGTGACATGTCACAAAATCGCGGTCAAACCAGTCAAACAGGGCAAGGCACTAAAGTTGTCGTGATATTGCGACATGTCACGTTTTCGCAACCTGAAGCAGCAAGACATGCCAAATGAAAATATGTCACGATTTCGCGATAAAAAGCATCCAAGTGGTACAAAGATGAATGCGTCACGATTTCACGACAGGAAGCAGCCAAGGGGTATGAAGATGAAAAGTGTCATGATTTCGCGATAGAAAGCAGCCAAGTGGTATGGAAAGAGAAAGTGTCACGATTTCGCGACAGGAAGCAGACAAGGAGTACAAATATGAAAAGGCATCGTGATTTTGCGATAGAAAGCTGCCAAAGTGAACAGAATGAAAAAGTGTCGCGATTTCACGACATGTCGCATTTTCGTGGCCAGTAAAGCAAAACACAGCGAAAGAGAAAAACATCGCAATTTCACGACAGGTTGCATCTGCACAACCCAAAAGAGAAAAACGTCATGATTTCATGGCAGGTTGCATTTGCTCGGCTGTTGACATAAAAATGTCATGATTTTGCGACATGTCTCATTTTCACGATGCATGAAGGCGGACAAGGTTGTTGACAGGAAAATGTCGCGATATCGTGACATGTCGCATTTTCACGGTGAAAGAAGAAAAGCTAAGCTGCATACATAAAAACATCGCGATATCGCGACATGCTATTTTTGGTCACGATTTACAGGGGGCCGTTACGGAACATGCAAAAAAGCACGAAACACGTGGCATAAAGGTGTAAGGGCTACAGAAGTGTTACAAGTCACAGATAAAATCAAGCGTCTCGATGTCGAACATAAAGTCAAACAACGAAAAGGTGGGGAAGGTGAAACGAAGCGATCTGGGATATGAAGCGAAGCGTCACAGGGCGAAATAGAGAGCATTTCCAGAAAGTATAAAAGCAGAAGCATAGATTGGTACAAGGGTCGAAAAACCACCACGGGCAGAGTTGCAGAGCCAAAGGCAATAAGCCATTTTTGGCCTACTTTTGTGGTGTTTTTCTTCCACTTTGTCTGGATATTCCTTTACATTAGACTGGGTAGGAAATTGTTGTAAGCAGAGTTGCAGTGCTGAAGGCTAGAGGGCCATTCTGGGCCTGCTTTGAGGTTGTTTTCTTCCGTAGACTGGTTTTGGAAAACCAGAGATTCTGTTGTTGTATAATGACCAATTTTTAATACAAAAAATTCAGAGAGTTGCACCTCATTGGCAAGAAAGAAGGAGTTATTTTTTGCATGTAGGATTGAATGTTTATCTTTCCCCTTTTTAGATTTCTAGGCTTATAGGTGAATTTTAATGCAAGTTCTCTTGGTTGCTTCATGCGAATGTCTAAATCTAAAAATTACAGTTTAAACCCCAGAAACTAGCACCTAACTTACCTGGATTGTGCGAGTTTGCAGGTTCAATAGGTTAGGTTGTATGCAGAAAACCTCATTAGCTTCGATTTTGTCAAAATAGGATAGCATCATACTGAATGCACTTTTTATTTTTCTTTCACATTTTATTTTCATTTTTTTTCTGCACTTTATTTTTACAGGCATAAAAAAAAAAAAACTAAAAAACTAAAATTCCAAAACCTGAAAATAGAATATTTCCATTTCAGGGCCAGAATTTCATTTTTCAGTTTTGTTTTTCATTCATGAGCAGATGATGATATTCCCTTCATAAAATTTCAATTTCATTGGAGGGGTTATGTTTTATGACATTTCATAAATTTCATTTTGAAGTTACAGCATGGTCATATGAAGATCAAATCACATTTGCTTTATTCGGGTTCAACGAACAATCATTACAGTTTCACAGTAAAATAAACCAACATTGCCCCTTGTTTTCAGTTACTTGCAACCACTAAGGTGTTCCAAGCATTTTAATTGAATATCTTTATTTGAGATTACTAATACATAGATGTAAAATGCTAACTTAGCGGAACCTTGGAGAAATTGTTTATTAAATTTCTTTGCAAGAGAGGATTTAGAACCCAAATCCTATCGAAGAGTGTGTTTTCACAATCGGGTGAAAATACCACTCAACAGGTACATGAGCCAAAGATTGCCAATATACTGGTATTGCCTCCAACACAGACTTGACCAATGTTAATATCCCCCCTAAAGAGAGCCATTTGTTTCACCAAATATTAATTCTTCCTTCCACCTTCTTTATCAACCAATTCAATTCCTATTTAGTGTAGTCATTCTATTTCAAAAAGAACCCTAGATTTTCAAACCCCTCTTTGAAGATCAAATCTGTTAAAGGGGAAAAGCTGACCTATTATTATGGTTTGATTCTGGTTCGCACAATTAATAAAAATGCTTGAATTTTGTGCATTAATCTACATACCTGTTTCCAGATAAAAAAATCTAAAGAGAGTTTTAACTTCTTTGCAACTCTTACTATTTTATCTATGAAAAGGAGAACATCATCTACAAAAAGTAGATGAGTGACTTCCATCGTTCTACCTATTTTAATTCCCTTTATTGCTCCTTCACTCTTGGCTTCTATAATACAACTACTTAAACCCTTACCTACCAAATAAATAATAGTGGTGACAAGGGGTAACCTTGTATAATACCCCGAGAAGCTTTGAAGAACTGAGAGGCTGACCCATTAACCAAAACTACAAAAAAAATAGAACAAAGACATCCCATAATCCAGTTCACCATATGTACACATAACCCAATATGAGTAAGTATCATTCTTAAATATAGCCAATTTACTCTGTCAAAAGCCTTGGAGAGATCCAACTTCATCACCATTTCTGGTAGTTTCTTTAATTTTATGGTATGAAGAATTTCTTGAGTAGCACCAATTGCTTCATGAATTTGTCTACCATGTAGAAAACCAAATTTCTCAATAGATATAGAAGCAGAGAAGAACCTTTTAATTCTTGAAGCAATTATTTTTGTTATGATTTTATACACACAATTACACAAAGAAATGGGCCTAAAATCATCAAAGGAAGAAGGATTGTCCTTTTTTGGAATAAAAGCAATGAAGGTAGAGTTGAAAATTGCATTTACCCTTCCTTTTAGCCTAGATTCCTCCACAACCTTGAGTAGGTCAGACTCCAAAATGTCATAGAGATCGAGAAAAAAATCCATAGTCCACTCATCAGGTCCTGGACTCTTATCTTTTTAGAAAGAACTTAAAATAACTTTGATCTCCTCCTTTGAGACTTCCTTAATCAACTCATCATTGGCTTCCTCATCTATAAATCTAGGAAAGAGAGAAGCTATTTTAACAATTTCGGCTATTTTTAACTTGACTAGATCCTTGTATAGTTGATAAAAATACCCTACATCCATGTCTGATGTTCCTTTAAATGAGGATACTTTACTTCCATCTTGTCCCTGTAACTTCTAAATTGTATTTTGTTATTTTTTGTGGTTTGCAAAGCTATGAAAGTTTTTAGTGTTCTCATCCCCATTTGCAATCCATGGTGCTCTACTTTTGATCCTCCATCGTGCTTCTCTCTCTACCAAAAATCTACTCTTCTCTTGTTCCAAACATTTATACTTAAGCCTTATTTCCTCATATATTTCTTTTCAAATTCATTTTCTAGAAACATTGCAAGCTCATCCTCAATCTTAGGTTTTTCTCATCCATCAATTTTTTTTATGGGCCCACTGAGCCACTGTTGCCTTAACCCTTTTTAAATTTTCTACAAATTGTATACTAGCATATTCTCTTAGACTAGAATCAAACTTCACCCATTTGGATTTGACTAGAGTTACAAAGTTATCCTCTTTTAGCTACTCAAAATTAAATTTAAAAGGACAATGCGGTTTTTTCCTCTCTTTGTTAAAAGAAGCATGATAGGGGAGTGATCAGAGTCACCTCTAACTTCAATCTAAGACTTCAATTTGTAAGTAACATTTACCAAAATCTATGCTACTAAGCATATGTCCAGCCTATTAGAAATTCTATCAACTCTTGTCCTCATGTTTCTCCAAGTTGGGATAGATTTTATAAGAACCAAGTCTACCAGCCCCTTGGATTTAAACTTTTGGATGAAGTAATTAGCTAGCAGATAAGTTCTAGAAGTAAAATCCCACACTTCACTCCTCAAAAGAGTTAAGTTTAAATTCACCTTCTAAAATTAAATTATTATCTTCTAAAACCTTTTGATCCATAAGCTTATCCCAATACTACATCTTGTCTTTATAGGGGCCATAAATGTTCACCACTATCACTTGTTTTCCCAAGCTCCATTAAAAAGAATTTGGTCCCTACTCTTGAGTCAAGCAATGCAAATTTGGTTAACCTAAATTGATTTACCTTCCACCCTATAGCCATTCCTCCTGAGGCTCCTACAACATCAAGGGCCAAAAATCTCATCCTTTAAGTAATTTGGATTATGAATTTCTACCAACCTGCATAAAGCAACTTTTTTGCATAGTTGCCCATCCCTGGAAAATTAAAGGAAAGTAATTTCATTGATTAATTGTGTCTAGGATCATCCCTGCTCTAAGGATCCATTTTAAGGATGGTTGCTTGCCTTGTTTAACTTCATATAGGCTTATATTCTTAGCCAATAAAGTAAAAACTATTTTGCCCCTCCTACCAGTAAGACTTCTATCCCCTTTAAATTCTTCTTCTCTAGTCATATCCTACCTTTTAGGGGTCATAGGGGATACCTATGAGTTTTTGGGGACACAGAACCTTCTTGACCACAAGAAAATTGAAGAGGGGAAGCAATTTCAAAGATATTTACTTGTGAAGCATTATTAAAAAATTTACTAGAGTCTAATCCAAGGTCTGGATATACTTCCTTCAAGGAAGAGTAATTTAAGGGTCCTCCTTGTCCCTCAATTGCACCCTTACCTTATTCTAGTGGAGACTTTGTATAAGATTTGGTAGTAGATTTGCTTTGAAAGCTTGTATTTGGGTCCAAGAGCATGACAACCAACTTTTACTCTGAGAATCCTAGCCTTATAATATAAGATGATTTTGAATCCATCACTTGATCTGGCACAAAAATATTTATCTCCACCTTCTCTATATTTTCTATTTTTTCCTCTGATTTATCTAGCTTGTGTTCCTTATGCAATGATTCAATAATATAATAAGACTGTAAGTTATGTGCTTGAAGGGAAAATTGCATTTTATTATCACACTTAAATATCCTTTTATCTTTCTTACAACAATAAATCTTCCTTGAAAAATTAGGGGAACAATCCCGTACAATATGCCCATAATTATGACAATGTACACACCTAAAAAGTACACCAATATAGTCTAGGGTTTGAACATGCGTCCCTTTGTTATACTTCAACACAATTTCCCCACCAATCCATCTCTCCAATCCACATCAACAAGAATCCTAGCCATTGTCCTCATGCATGAGGATTGATACCTCTCATACACCTCTAAGAAAGAACCAAAGTAGTTGCATATGACTTGGAAAACATATCTAGATCAAAATTCTGATGGCAACCCTGGTAACTTTACCCATACAGTGTGAGAAGGTATTCGAGTAATCCTAGGGTCAAAACAAGGGTTCCACAATTTTATAATTAACAAATATGACCCCCAAAACCATTTCTCAGACATAATATTTGTCACATCTTACTTAGTCCTAAACTAAAATGACAACCATCCTCTTACTAGAAATAAAAAACTAGGCACATACCCTAGAACTTCCATCCATTCCTTGGCCATCCAATCTGCCAAGGATTTTTCAGCAATTACATGCCCATAGAACCTCCCAATAAGCATTTGAAGAGTTCAATAACTTCCCCCATTTTTACATTTTCTTCTAGATCTAATTTTTCTCTATTACTCTTCCTTCGAATGCACTTGGTTGCCTTTTTATGTGCTTCCAAGGGATTCTTCTTTGGATTTTATCCTTTCAAATTCTTATGTTATCTCTCATATCCCTAATCATAGAGTTGTGGCCTATTTTGAACTTTCTCCAAATAGGACATATCCCAATAATAACTCTTGTCCAAGAGTTGTGTGTCTTCTTGTAAAATCATCATTGGCCTAGGCCCATTCTTAAATGCTTCTAGAGGAGATTTCCTTTTGCAATAAAATATGGAGACATCCTCATAAGGATCCATGGAGTAGTACACTACTTTTTTATTATCAATACTTCTTATACACATTCATTATGGGTTGAATTTGGGTCTCATCACCAATAATGCAGTTGTCGGTAGACCACACGGATAAGATGTATTCATTATTATTAATAAACTTTCATCAATCAACATAATAATAATAATAATAATTTTACCTTCATTATTACAATTGAACCTAAATAGAGAGGATAGTGAATATGCATCCATTAAGTTGAAGAATAAACACCCCTATCATTGAATAGAATTTTCAGTGAAAATTTTCACCGAACCCACGTATGTGGCAAAATACGGGGATGACTTGTGGCTAGGGGTGAAAGGCCAACCAAGATCGGATATAGCTGGTTTTCCGCGAAATCTATTTCAGTAGAGCGTGCATGCTTATGGCCCGAGGTAGAGCACTCAATGGGCTAGGGTGGCCCAAAGCTTGACCAACCCCAAGGAAACTCCGAGTACAGGCCATTTCAGTAAGCAGACAGACTTTGGGTGCTAAGATCCAGAGTCGAGAGGGAAACAGCCCAGATCGTACGCTAAGGTCCCTAAGCAGTCACTTAGTGGAAAAGGAAGGTTTCGAGCGATGACAACCAGGAGGTGGGCTGTCATAATTTTATATTAAGTAAATATGAAATTACATTATTTAGATGCCTCTTTGGCATTTTAAAAATTTTAATAGTAACCTAAAATTCACGTAGTTTATACATCATAAATAGTTATCTCTATCATGCTAAGGTATATTCGTAGACACATTCCCAATTTATCAAACAATATCCTTTAAATCACTAACTTATGAATTTTTTGAAAAATTTGCTTTATTTGTGTTTGCTTTTTTTTCTTTTCTTTTTTTTATATCAAGGGAGTCAGTAACATCCTTTCATATTTAACTGGGCATGGGAAAAAAACATTCTCCTTGAGGTTTCTCCCTTTGAACATAGGTTAAATTATTGAAGTTACCTCTATAACCCCTGCCTCTCCTCGGTAAACATAGCTCGAAGTGAGGGAGACCCTCGATGACTTAGGGTTGGTATCATCATCGTCAAGTTGGCGCACACTTAGAATACTCAAGTTAGACTACTACTTTTGCCCTTATTGGGCATGCCACCAAGGTTTGAACCTAGGTCTCCTCTTGGAAAGTGCCCAAAGTCTTACCAATCCACCTATCCCTTGGGGACTTATTTGTGCTTACTTTAACTAGAGTGTATTAATCCCCCCAGATAGATATTTGGACCAGCTATAGTGCATTACCCTCATTTAATTCCTATACTAAGCATGTATCTGGATCAATCTGAAGTGCCTCCTTTGAGAGTTTATTTGCTTCCTTATTCAATTCTTCATAAATATGCCAAAAATTAAAAGCTTCACTTCGATCCACAACTTCTTTTATTTGAGATAAGATGGGTTGTAGAATTATATTTTCCATCATAAAAACACCAAGCATCCAATTTATTACCACCTGTGAGTCTTCGTAAATTATAATTTTTTGTATTCCTTTTAATTTTGCCAACTAAACCAACAATTTGAGGGCCATAATTTCAGCATAATTATTAGAATCTTCTTTCAATCCAGCCTTGAATCTAAAATAATGAGAGTAAAAAATATATAGCAATCCTCTTGCTCCACAAACTCTAGGGACCCTTTTCTAGCCTCATAAAAAAAGTCCTAAGCCCCTGATTTATCAACATTTGGAGGGATGATTTATTTGTTTACCTTTGTTTTTTCCAAAACCTTAAAATTATTGGAACTTCCAATGATTTTGGATGAGACCAGCCAAGTAGGCTTCTCTTGATCCTAAAAAATTATTGCATTCCTAGATAACCATACTCCCCAAGACACAAACAATGGGAGAGCTATAAAATATTTGAAAGACCTATTTTCAAACCAAGATTTTAAGCACTCTTCTAAAGAATCCTCTTGCCATCCTATAGGAAGCTTTAACTGTGCTATAACCTCCCTCTAAACCTATCTAGTAAAGGAGTAAGCCACCAGTAAATGATCAATTATTTCATTGTTTGACTTACATAAATGACACCTTCCTGGACCATTCTAATTCTTCTTCTATAATACCTCTCATGTTAGAACCTTATTTTTCATTGCAATCCATAGGAACAGTCTTGTCTTCAATGAGGTTTTATGCTTCCAGAGTGTCTTCCACTACCATGTTGGATTGTCATTACTATATTTTAATAGAGTCTTATACCCCAACTTTGGAGTGTACTCCTCCATAGCTCCATTATTTGTCTAGACCAATCGATCAGTTTTATCTCACAACTTGATATGTCCAACTTTAAGTCTCCCCACATATTCTTCCCATTGGTGTACCTCTTGGTCCTGAAGCCCTAACATTGTTACTTCCTTCCATCCTTGACTCCAGTTTGTAGAAGATTATGGGTTAGCTGATTGGGTGGAATTTCCATTGAGCTCTTAGGGTATGAATTAAATTATTTGGTAGTATGTGCATATCACCATAACCAATCCAAGGGTCTAATCCTAGTCTTATCCTTGAACTATCCCCTATTTTCCAGGTAATCCAATCACCTACAATATAAAAGGTCTAAATCATTACCTTTCAATAGATTGAAATATTATGGGTTTGCTTCATTGGGGCCCTTATCCACTCCTCAACTATGAGTGGATCTAAATACTTTTTATGTATGATCTTATTCCATAAGCTTTCCTTTGATATTATATTCCATACAAAGGGTGAGTGCATAGCCAAGTTGGTGTGAGATGGCCAGTTGAGGAATGTGATTTGTATGATATATATCCATGCAACTCCAATTCAAATCACACTGGTTTACCATAAACCTTTTTTTTACTTGAGGGCTAGATGGATTAATTAGTGGTTGTCTAGATATGCACTTACCAAGAAGACACCTAGGTTCAAACCACGAGGGTAGCCTATTTGCAAAGGTAGTAATCTGATTTGAATCCTCTGAGTGCGCGCTAGACCAATGATGATGGTACAAATCTCGAGTGACCGATGGTCCCCTTCATGTCGGTTCAAAAATAATGAGGTATAATAGGTTTTGTGGGAGCAACTCCTATGGTTTGAACCTTACGCTTGTTAGTTACTAAAAATAGTGTGGTTGTGACCAACAATCTTATGTAACAAAAAAAAATATATTATCTTCCATACATGCTTTGCTGCTAGAGCCTTGCAAAATAGGAAGATATTCTTAAGTCCCCATCCTCCATTTTCCATGGGCTTGACTAAGGATTTCCATTTAACCAAGGGATTACCTTCCCTTTTCCCTTTCCTTGTCCATAAGAACCTATAGCTTAACTGTATATTTTTTAATTCTTCTCAAAATCTAAAGGAGTAGTATGTATGGCAAATAACACAACATGAGTGCCTCCCCCTAAGCATAGTGGAATCAATGACTAGAGGGTGGTCTTATATAATAATGTTTGTGGACCTTAAGAAGTTAACTACAAAATGAATAGATGAGAAAATGAGAATTTCCCTTTATACTCTCTATAAAACAAAAAATTAGTGAAGGGGAGGCCTCTCTTTCACTCTTTGTAGAATAAAGAGAGAATTTATTTTCATCAGACATTTATAAACAATTAACATTTTAAGTTTAATATGTAGATTAGTGGATAATGCATTGTTAACACTACCCTTTTGACATCTCTTGAATACAAAATACCAAATACAAAACCTGGGATTCAAGGAATAAATTCATAACATATCTTCCATTTAATGCTTGACCTCTCTTATAAGAAGTGCTTTAACAACTTCCAAGGGTTATCAAATTTCATTTAAAATTTTAATAAAGCAAATAAAAATATAGTAGGTCCTCTGGGCAATCCTAATTTCTATTTTTATGATAAAAGTATAAAATGACAAAAGTCTTATAATTTCTTGTAACAAACTTGAATCCCACTTGTTTTACTCATTTAGAATTAATCAATAAAAACTCAAATCTACATGTATAATATAAATAAGAAATGCTTTTATATTAGTTCCTCTATGTAAAGG
Source organism: Wollemia nobilis (assembly GCA_028583015.1). NCBI lineage: Eukaryota > Viridiplantae > Streptophyta > Pinopsida > Araucariales > Araucariaceae > Wollemia > Wollemia nobilis. Next base: position 31,930,227 of record JAQPPZ010015824.1, read on the forward strand.
CATAAGATATTCTAATGGAATTAATATATATTTTGTGTAAAATAGTGACACTATATGTGTGTGTTGGGGGATGTAATACAGTTCATGTCAATTCTTCTCACAAACTAACATCATATTAATCATCAAGTTCAAATTTTAATAGTCATAACATACAACTTCTCTAAAATAGATATTATGATAAAATCCACATATAATTCACCACGATACTAATTAAACCTTGTAGCAAAGGCATATTCTCAATGTATAAGCCAACACAACTAGCATTACTTGCTTGTATATCAAAATGTGAATAGGCTTTATCCTACATAAAGGGTTAACATAAATCTTAAATTTTGCAAGTCATTGTCATGTTCTTTATCCAACAATAAAATTATTTATGCTTCATCATAATGGAGTAAACATTAAAGCATAAATAGTATCATATTTATCATTGTCAAGCAAATAGAGGATGGAATTTACATATAAGCTTTCAAGGCTAATAATCATGGAATTTCTACATAATTTTAGCACAAATTCCTATAAGTTTGGCAACAAAGTACAATGCAAAGGGATTTATGATATATAAAAATAATAATCCACTTAGTTTTATACAGTAGTCAATAATGAAAAAGGATATCATGTAGGGAAAAATAATAAACATCAAAGAATGTTATTCATTCTCGTTTACAATAGGATTACTCACACTCAATTTTAACAATTTCATGTAGGAAATAATCATGAAAAATAGGCACAAGATCTCCTCACAAATATTTTCTTCATAATATGTAACCATAAAACTAAATATTGTTGCTTTTAGAAATAATCTCAAAAAATTCACAATATTTTTGAGTGAAATAAATTCATAACATTCATTAAAAAAATAGATAATTATAGGCATTTAAAGGTCCCATTTCTCTTTTTCACACATATACGTAGAGTAATAGTAATCTATATCTCTTTGTTAGAATAGAGCTAAGTAATACATAACTACTTTAATATTAATAATGAAAGAGAACGTTATATCTTCTAAAAATGTTAGCTAATAATTTAGAAATATACACTTTAAAAATAATAAATTTTCTATTTTGGAAACAAATGTACTTCAAGCATGAAATATGTCTAGATATTTTTAATCAAAATCATGGATATGGATAGCAAACTTCCTTAATTTTTCCTTCCTATCAATTATGACTTGTTTCTTAGCTTCACCATGCTTTTGTCCCAAGTATAGTCCCTAATATTTTTTGGAGATCATGATGCACAATTGATAAAATTTTTATGGGGCTTCTAAAGGGAACCTAGGGATAGATGGAGGTGGAGGCATGTTTAGAAATGACAAAGGTGAAGTTATTATAGCATTTGATAAAAATCTAGGGATTCAAACCAACCACTTTACAGAGGCTAGAGCTCTATTTCAAGGAACTTTCATTCTTGAATCACTAGATTGCAGAAATGTGATCATAGAAGGATATTATTTGAATACTATCAATATCTTAATTGGCTCTCACACTTCTAGTTGGAATATTGAAAATTTTATGGAGGAAGCAAAAAGGAATATCAGGTCCCTTAAAGACTCCAAAGTTAAATATTTCTACAAGTAAGGAAATAAGGCTATAGATTCCTTGGTCAATCTAGGTATTTAGCAAAAATGTATGACTATTTGGAGGGAAAAAATCCCCCAAGCTTTTAACCTAATGCACCTAAAAGATGCTACTATCACTATTGATGAATTATAAATTCTTTAGTTTTATTTGGAAATATCGTGGAATATATTTCATATTGAAATATAGTTTGCTATCTGTTAATCTCCTGATCAATAAGAAAAATTACCTATATCTTGGTAATCAGAGGAATAATTGGCTTTGGTGCATTGATAGGGGTTTGGCACACTTCATCCCCATTTGAAATTGAATTAAAAAAAATTGGCAATAAAATGATGGTTTCTTTGAATTCTAACATGTGGTAGGAGCAGTAGATAAGTTTCGTGGGCCCCTCTACCATCCAAGTCAGTGATAAGGTTGAATTTATGAAGACTTTATTAGCCCTCATCGACCATGTGGAAATGCATCGATGGACTGTTCAATCCAGACTAATTTATCCATTTTCTTCTCTATGCAATTTGAACCTTATGATGAGTTGGATTTCCATGCATCTCTTTGTGTTCTCCTAGAATCTCCTTAAAAAAGAGCATCTTGGAAAGGTATACCCCTTTGCCTCCCATTTTGAATATATTCGAATAATGAGTAGATTTTCTCTTCCTATCATGGTTTTTTATCCCATAAATTTTGATTGTTGGATTCACGAGATGAGGTGGCCGCTCTAGAAGTATCCCTATGTCTTACTTTTGAATTTGACTCATGCCTCATTTGTGTCTTTCAACTCTTTTTCCTAGCATGCTTTGTAATTATTAAATGGCCACCTTTCTTGCTAATTGCTCGCTTTATTTTGGTATCCCCCTATTTTCCTATTGGTGTTACTTCCTGTGTGTCATATCTCAACTTTCCTTGAATTGATTGTAGGGATCTTCTTAGGATATAAAATAGGATTGGGATGCATACCTCTTCTCTCTTAGGGAAGCTACCAGTCGATGGCTTCATATTGAAATTTAGAGGGGGTGGGTGAGTTAAGGCCCATTCCAGTTTGTCCCCTGTCTTGTATTTTTGTAAGCTCTTTTTGTGTAGTGAGATTTGGTTGGTATTCATATTTTGTCCAATTAACAATAGAAGAAAAATTTAGAATATGAGGAAAGATTCGAAAAGAGTGGAGCCTATGGCTATTACTCTTAACAATGAAGTTTTGGAAATACTTGATAAAGGAGGGCTCCTTAATTTTATGAAAAAAATTAATGGTTTTGATCCAAAGCTCTCCATGCAAATTGCTTACTCCTAGGAGGACAAGAGAGTCATGGAAAAGGGTATGGAAATTAGCATCTCAATTCCTCTTATTTTCGAATATTTTAGTCTTCCTATTACTAGAGAATGTGTAAATAGAGAAAAACATTCCCTTGCTAGGAATCTCAAGATATTTAAAGGTAAAGGAGAACACCCAAAAAATATCAAAATGGAATTTTGCACGAATCTCTCAAGGCACCATGGGACAGAGTGGCTTTGGCGATCATGGAATACTTCATGCAAGACAACCACTTTATGCTAGTGAGGAGTTTCCACCTTGCCTTCTTAAACCACCTACACTGTAAAAATAAGATAAATGTGTTGGATTTCCTATTCAAATTTATTGAAAGAATGATTTTACAAGTTCAAAGAGGCAATACCACAATTCCTCTTCATTAAGGTCTATTGAAGATGTTATTTGAACACCTCACCAAAAAAGGGGATAAGGTTGAAATGGTAAGTCTGGGAATTGGTCTTGAAAATTCTTTTGAAGCTAAGAAAGACGAAAAATCTCCTAAAAATTTTTATATCAAGGAGCATAGAACCCCTTCCCTAGTCTCTTTAGAGCATACTGTTGTGAAGGATAAATATTCTACTAATAAAGATGTGTGGTTAGAGATAAGAAACAAAATATTGCAAAAGGTAAAGAGGAAAAAAAGGTGCTCGAAGCATTTGAAGTCTAAAGTGGTAAAAGAAGATAAATTAATGCATGTCATCCTTGACTCAAAGAATTCAGGGGAGTCAGTTCCTTCTCCTTTGAAAATAAATAAATCAAGGACTCGAGGAGTTTCTACAATGAAAAAAATATATCAATGAGAGCCTAGGATCCTCTCAGGACCCCAAAAAGTGAGATGAAGACTGTTAAGGATCTTCTAAGGTATCTTTAAGAATAATTAAAATCGCTACTCTGTACACAAAAGAGGTCACCTAGAAGATGAGAATATTTTAGAAAAATCAAACTAACTCGAAGGTGGAGGTGGACCTTCCGAAGAAGAAGAGTATTAACATTGATGATGGTCTTCTAGTTCCTTTTGTTTTCTCAGTTCCTTTTTTAGTTTTTTAGCTTTGATGTGCTATGTACTTTAGTCCCCGATGGGTTTGTTCCATGTATATTTTATGTTAGTTTTCTCTCTTTATGTCTTTGACATAAGTTTGTAAGAGTTTTAAGGACCCTTTCAAAACCCCTTCGTCCATCTAATAAAATATTATTTAATTATTTATGTCAACAGGTCCTTGGTTCAATGGTTGGGAACTTGGGACAAATAGTTGATGTACCCCACTCTAATATTTTAATATCAGTGGCACCAAATAGCTAAATGTGACTAATTCAATGTAAAAAGGAAAGGACAACCCTTTCAATACCCTAGTTAAAAAAATAATTAGTTAATAATAAAATAATAATAAATAAATTATATTTATTTAGTTTATTATTTTAGAATATAGATTATTTTGTAACTAGCTCTTATTTTTAGCACATGTAAAAGTTGAGATAACTTAAAAATTAAGTTATCTTATTTTTAAAATAACTCTAGTTGAGTCTAGTTATATTTTTGGAGAACATGCATATGAATTTCATAATGTAAAATCAATGTATAATACCCATAATTATGAATGAGTAAGTGCTAAAAATAGAATTCTAAAAATAGAAAAGGATGATAATAATAATAAAATTTGGAACTAGATATAGAAAATTCTTGTTATTATTGGCATGTAGGATGTCTACATATTGGATGTGAGGTATCAACTATAATTGGATTCAATTGAGGATTCAATTGGATGTAATCAATTCAAAAGAGTTGTATTGAATAAAGAGTGTTTTGTAATATTCATAATTTTATAAATAATATTTTGAGATGAACATATGTTATGTAATTTTCTCTTCTATGAATAATATAGATTTTATAGGTTTTCAAGCCTAACAACTTGTATACTTTTATTTTTTTTATTTTTTGTTATTTTTGTTTGTATACCTGATTTATCTTGAGCCTCATATTCCTTTCTCATCCCTTAAATTTAATATTTGGTATCAAATCAGGTTGCAAACATTCTTTGGAGGAGGAGAAAATTGTTTAGTGGTGAAATATTTATTTTGGATTTCCCTTAACTAGAAATCCAAACAAAATATTTAGAAAGAAGATCTCTTCATCTTGTAAGTTGTTCTAGTGGTGCCTAATAGTCCATCAATGAATATTATCTATTCAAAGGGGATAACTTTGACTACTAGAAATATCAACTATGAAGGATCTTGGTGTGGAAGGAGTTTGGGAGATTGTAGTAATAGGCTATGAGGCTTCTCAAGACTGGAATATTTTAGCTCAAGATGTGAAGACAAGGAAGAAAAAGTAAGAAAAGCTTGATGCAAAAGCATTTTTCTACATATAAAGTGTAATTTATCCTAGCATCTATCTTCGAATTATTGGTTGCATGAATGCTCATAGTGTTTGGACAACCTTGGAGAGTTCCTATCAGGGGAAAAAAAAATGTGAAGATACTTATACTTCAAACCTTGAATATTACCTTATAAATATGAGAATGGAGGAGGGAGATGTTGTTGAAGACTATTGTGTCAAGATCAATGACATAGTGAACAATATGTGGGTCTATGAAAATACTTTGGAGAATAAGGTAGTAGTAAATACAATTTTGAGATCTTTAAATTCAAGATAGCTCCACATTGTGGTGACATTAGAAGAGTTTAAATATTTGAATACCCTTAAGGTAAAATAACTAGTAGGATATCTCTTGTCACACTAGGATAAGATGATATCCTACACACCCAACTTGGTTCAATATCTTGAATTCAAGTTGAGGATCTCAGGTTCTCAAGGAGAAAAACAATAATATTAGCAACAAGTAAGAGGATCTGACTCTTTATATGGTTCAAATTAGAAGGGAAAGAAGCATGTAAGCTCTAAGTTGAAAGGTAAGTTGAACATGAAAAAAAAATCCTACTGCTACTACAAAAATCTAGGTCATATAAAGAAGCATTTTAGGATGTTGGTAGCCAAGAATCAAGGCAATCAAGGAGGTGGTCACAAAAAAGCTTTTTAGAAAAACCATAAAGCTGAGAGTTCAAATTATTCTCTTTCATGTAATGTTACATCTAACTATGGAAGAGAGTTATCGTATCTAGACTCTGGTTGCTCCAACCATATAATAATTTGAAGGTAGACTTTTATAAAACTAGTTTAGGGTTTCAAAAGCCAAGTTCAATTGGGACATGACAAGCTTATGTAGGTTTTTGGCAAAGGAAAATTTCTCCTTTACACAAGACAAGAAAAAAGAGACATTTGTAATATCTAACTTGCTCCTAATATGAAGCATAATCTCATGAGTTAGGTAAACTCTTAGAAAATGACTTCAAACTTATTTTTTATAATAGGAAGTATTTGATTTATAACAAGAAGTTGGGAGAGAATCTAGTTGAAAGATATTCAATAACAAGAACTAGGATATTTCCTTTGAGATTAGACACTTTATGAGGAGTGTGTTATACAACTAGTGAAAAATAAAATTGAGGTTTATAGATCCAAAACTTAGAATTTTGGATCTTCCAAAATTTAAAATTTTAAGTTGAAAAGATCAAGAAAGAATGTAATTTATAAATATTAGAGGATAACAAACTAGAACATAAGAGTATATAAACAAAATAGCAAAATGATTTTATTGCTAAAAAACAACATACAATGGAAACAATCTCTAAGAATATATGTGAGGCTATAACATTGCATACATTACTCATGCTTTTTATAGTTAGGGTACATCTCTCTTTATATAAGAATTGGTGTATTGGAAATCCACCATCTTGAATATGGAAGGTTACCCATATGGAAATGTTGTGGTTCATCTTCTACAAGTAACAAAGTGTATATTAAAAAAATCACATACATGTGACTAAAATTTTGTATTTTACCTTCTATTGGCATGTCAACATATCTAGAGATGCATATTAGCTATAAAAATTTAAAAATAAAATATCATTATTTTTAGTAACTATTTTGATTTACATTTTTAAGGGTCTCAAGCATTTTTTCCATGTAGTTGGTGACCAAAACAAAATCCTAAGCACAAAGTTATGCCCCTATCAATGTAATTAATATTTTTAGGTATTTTTGAGCATAAATCCATACCACAAAAATGTCATATGCCTAGATCATTCATCCCCCTTGAAAAGCAATGGTTCCCATTGTGTCAAATTTTAACATTAGGTGTGAAAAAAAAAATTTATCTGACTTTTTATGAGATTTTCCTTAGTGACCAAGTTGTCCTTGACCACTCTATACATATAAGTGGACCGTCTTCTAGTGGTCTTTGTCCATGTATCAACAATATTATCCTCCTCCATTGGTGCTAAACTATCTGGACTAAATTCTTCAATGCCCAACTATTTTGCTACTATGGATGTTCCCAACAAAGGTGGACGATAGGTACTAAGAAGTTCAATATTAAACATTGGATACAAACCAAGATAATATGGAAGATTCAATTCAAATGCATTCTATCCCACATTATTGGTGATGGTGTATGATCTATAGTAAAGAGGTATAATATTTCTATGGGATCCTACGAGTCTCTCTTTCCTCCAACATTGAATTGATGTGGGATATGATACTGGTTACAATATCTCTTATATATTTTTTGTCTTTTCCAAAAGGTCATGGACCTATTTTTGGATGTTCTAAATATATTCCACAAACCATACTACCATTTTTGCTTCTTTTTCTTAATGATAGGAGTACTCCATGGGTTTCATAGGGAGAGATACATCGATGGGTGCTAAGGGTTGGAACTTTAAATAGACATGAAATGGTATATGTTTAGTGGAGCTATATAGAGCTCGATTGTACTCATGTTGAATTTAGGGGAGGCTCTCATACTATATGTGTGGATGATTAGAATTGTATATTTTAAGAATATGTACAATCGATCAATTCACAACTTCTATCTGGTCATTAGTTTGATAATGGAAGTTTGTGGACATGGTAAGCTTGGTGTCCATCATGCTCCGTAGGGTGGGCCAAAAAATACCCAAAAATATGTTATCCTTGTTAAGATACAATGGAATTTAGCAAGCCAAAATTGAGTTGCACATGACTAAAAAAGCTTAGCAACATCCTCAGCTAAAATGTATTTCTTATAACGAATCATGATAGCCATTTTTGAAAAATAATCAATTGTTGCAAAAACACAATCATTACCATGCATAGATGTGGGAAAAATTGATATGAAATCCATGGAGATTTATTCCAAAGACTTGGATAGCATTGGTAATGGTGTATATAGTCCCTACTTCTTATTGGTCAGTTTGACAATAGTGCATGGGGTACGTGATGGTGTACCTCTTAACATCATTACTCATATTAGGCTAATAGAAGTACTTTTCAAGTACTACCAATATATTTCCATACCAAAGTGACCTATTACTTTATTGAAGTGTGCTTCTTAAATAATCTTTGAGAGCTTACTAGCTAGTACACAAATATGTCCCATGTGGCATAGGAGGTTATCTTGTAAATGAAAATAAGAAACATGCTTATTAACAGAAAGAGCTTGGTATGTATTTGAAAAAATTTAATCTACTTCATACAAGCTAGAGTAGTTAGAGGTATCACACCCACAAGGATAAACAATGGTGGTGAGCTATGATTGGATATTGACTTAAACAATCTATTGCTATATTGGAATTCCATTTCTTATGCTTACTCTGTATTTTTAAGGGTGATACCTTTCATGCTTTTGGTGGACATGCAATAAGATCTACTATGAAAAATGGATTGTAGATATGTGGTCCACTTTGATGTCTTTTATTCATTAGTTTACTTTGCTTTTAAATGAACTTCATAGGTCTATTATTTGTGTGGATTATGGTTTCCTTGACCAATATGTAGTGATATCACTATTTACATGCTTGGAAAATGGCATAGATATCTTTGTCATATGTGGGGTATTTTTGAAGTACTCCCTTGAATGTTTCACATTGATAGGAAATTGTATACCCATGCTATGTGAGAACAACTCCCAATGCATACTCTAATGCATTAATATTTATCTCAATAGATTAATGTAGATCATATAGAAAAGTGTATGAACTAAATACAATTGGTCCTTTAATCTCTCAAATCCCTCTATTGTGTATCTCTCTAGTGGAACCTAGATTTGGAACCTCCTTTAATCACTTTGTGTAGTATCCAAGCAATGTTTGAGAATCCCAATACAAATTTGATAAAAATTGACAAGACCCAAAAATTTGTGAAGATATGTTAGATTCTATGAAGTAGGCCAATCTATAATTACCAAAATTTTCTCAAGATCAATATGGACTCCCTCTTTGTCAACAATATACCCAAGGTACTAAATATTTGTCATGACAAATGAGCACTTATCCAAATTAGCATACATATATTGTCTTTGAAGAATCTAAAGTACCTATTGAACATGTTGTAGATGTTCCTCCTATGTCTTAGAATAGATGAGGATGTCATCTAAGTAGAAAAATATAAATGAGTTGGTATAGGGACATAAGATGTCATCCATAATCCTCATAAATATGACAGGTGCATTGGTCAAGCTAAAATGCATAACCAACCACTCAAATAAATCCTACTTAGATTTTAATGTAGTATTTCATACATTTGTGGACTCTATGGGTATTTAATGATAGCCAGATTTGGAATCAATTTTGGTGACAAACTTTGCACCATGAAGCTAGTGAAGCAAGTCATCTCTCTACAAGAGTGGTTCTTCATAGTGACTACATTTAAAAATATATAATTAGTACAAAGTCTCCACATTCCATCTATGTTTAGATCCAAGATAACTGGACTATCACATGCTGAAGCAATTGGTCTGATGTACCCATTTTATATCAATTCTTGACTCTATATCCTAATTTTATTATTTTTAAGGACTAATATACAATAAATAGATATATTAGATAAAGGAGAATTGGTAAGTAAATCAATGGAATGTTTTACCTCATTATGAAGTGGAAACTAAGTTGGTGACTTGAACAAGTCATCAAACTCTGATACAATTTGGTTCATCTCCTTTGACTTTATAGAGCCTACAATTGATGTAGTGATGAACCTTCTTCTACTTTGTGGCTTGATCATCAAGAAAATAAATTTTTATGTTTGGCTATCATCTTCATGCATTGTTTAGCACTAATTAAGGGAATAAAGGTATGTGGAGATAAATCTTAGATCCTAAAGCATTGACCTTTGATAGTGATGATGACACTTCAGGGCCTAGAATCATATACACAATACCTCTAATCACATAAATGGTTGGTCCAAAAACACATAATAAAAACCCAAGGGCACAAAATCATACAAAAATTTATCTTTGAAGGGATTGATGCAATAATATAGGAAACATTATTGAGTTACATGAATGTTTCTCCCTATTATAACCATCCAAAATTATATGGCTATGGGTGTGGTGTAATAGGTAGGTTCAAATACTTCACCATCTACGCAAATATCATATTCTTTTGACACCCACTATCAATAATTTAATGTAATGGATTACCATTGACCCATATTTATGAGTGAAATGAGCATTCCTCCTCGTGCGACTCTTTTGGTATTATGGTGATAATGGTCACATTTGGTTTAGCTTCCATGATTCACTTTCCTCTATCCTTAGCGTATGGATGTGGTGACAATAGTGAAGTGGTTACAATTCAATAAATAATAATTGAATTGATCAACACTCCTTCCTCAAATTTTGGTTGCTCTTATGATAATCACACATGTAGACACTGAAATATAGCCACTTGTCCTCCATCCATGCTTTCCCATCATTTTCACCACTAAAACATAGTCATTTACCCTCCATCCTAGCTTTCCCACCATTTTCACCTATTATTTATATATATTTATATATATTTATTATATATTTATTTAAATAATAATATTTTATATATATTTATATAAATAAATCAATCCCAACCATTCGATTTCATTTAGTCTCATCCATCCATCCACATCAATCCATGCCACACCCTAAATTTATTATCCACCATTAGATGTGCTTTAATATCAACCACATGATTAGTGTCGTTGAAACCCTAGCATGCCCTAGGTTGGATTATAAATAAGAGCCATTTTGATGGCTCAACCCCTAATTTTTCCCTAGATGCCTTGAGTCATTTTATAAGCTTTCAAATTTTTGAGTTGTTGAAGGCCCTAAGCTTCCAACTTAGCCTTTGTGCCCTAACCCCATTCCACCCACCATATTCACTGCTCCTTCGCTCGCCATCTCCATCGCCACATCCTGCACCTTTGCCAGATCTACTTTTGTAGAATCTTACTTCATCTGTTAAGCACCTCCAAGCACTTTATATCAATGCCAAACACCTCTAGGTTCCTCCCTACTAGGCTCGCATGTCCATGGGTATTTTATACAACCACCAGGTGCTCAGGGGCATTTTACGTAAGCCCTTTTGACAACCCCCCTAACATTCGAGTGATGCTAGGGTACACCTTTTCCATAAACCTGCAATAGATCCAACCATCGAAGGACAACCAACAAGTAGCAAGGTAAATTATTTTATATATTTTATTTCAATATATTTAGATTTGCATACAATTTCATATATCAATATGAGGGTCTCACGCAGTGGAGCCCTCACAGTTATTATTGATTCCCCGTTATTATTTTTATGTGTGCAGGTTTGGAGATTCATTAGCATTGAAAAACAATTTAAGCTGGAGTGGCCCAACTAAACGGATATCTGAAGCCCACTCAACTCGGTTAGGAGCAAGAATGAGTTTTACAAACACCACAAGGATTGTTAGCTAGGGTTTTGGAGAACTCGAGCGTTATTGTATTTATTGTATCTGAATAAACTGTGTAAAACCCCTATTTGGGGTCACATTTTATTGTACTTAGATCCCCCAACAATAATAATATTAGATATATTTCATTGTGCAATTTCTTGTGTTACTTGGTTTATTCGTTTTTAGTTAGTTATTTTTTGGTGTTTTGTTTTTGTCTTCACAAATGGTGATCATGGTGGGACCCCCTAAGGGTTTCATTTTCTGATTTATCTTGAATTCTAACTTGTTTATTATCCTATTTTACAAATTTTTAGAAGCACGAATCACGTATTTTTTGTTGGATCTAGGATTTTTGAAAGTTTGCAGAAGTTGCAGAAGGTGTGCGAAATTCCCAGAGGTGCTCAAAGGTCATTCAAAAATGCCCAGCGGTGCTTGAAGGTCATCCAAAAATTCCCAAGTGCATTCCAAATATGCCCAATTGCATTTTATAACTATTTGGAACAAATACGTAGGCTGTCCAGTAAGTATGCTATCTAAAACCCTAGTATTTCATTTTACATATTTTGGGTTCTTTGTTTTATTTTTCAGATTCTAAACATAAAATTAATAATCATTAAGTAATTTGGAAAAGAAATCATTCTATTCTGAATTTTAGGCTTGCATCCATTCACACATTCTAATTAGATTTTTTGTTTGTAATGTATTCACAAAGACAAAATGTTGTATTTTGTTTGCATCTGAATTGAGAAATTGCATAACATAGTATTGTATTTTAGGGTTAGAAGCATCTCTTTTTGTTTATTTAAATAAGAACATCATTAGGGTGCCAAGAGTATCCTTGCCATTGGGCGATTCTAGGCAGAGGGGTGGACGAACCCTCTACTTATTATTTATATAGGGGGTCTTAAGCAGTGTACTTCACACCCTTTAGAGAAATTGGCATTCTCTTGTTGGATTCTAATTTAGATTTATGAAATTAGTTGTTTCTAACATTGTTTGTACACATTAATAAATAGAAACTTTAAAAACAATTCACACACAACACGGTTCACTCAAAATAGTAGTGGTTGGATTTCATAACCAACCATTGCTTGAGATTAGGTGATGGTGGTATTCATCTCCATCCACCAATACCTAACCATAAAAACCATAGGATACCCCTGAGAAAACTTGTTGGATTTCATCACCAACAAGAAGCTCGTTGCCCTATATTCACCATAGTTTTTTACATTTGTTTCATTAAGAAATATTAGAACATCAAAACACACAAGACTAACACATAAAATGAATACACATTAAAAAAGATATAATCAATGAACAAGGTAAGCCACATTGGTTGAAACTTAACATTGGTTGTTTGTTTCCTTTTTGCTCTTAAAATATTTCAGTTTTGTGTTACATTTGATATGTTTAATCTGTATATTGATTTATTTTGCTTATGGTATTAACTAGAAACCAAAATAAATCTATAAGTTAAGATAAATTAATGGAACCTTTATCCACCTTCCCCACCACTTTTGTGGTAGATTACCTGAATGTAATACAGGTAGATTTATCTGCAGGTCCCTCACATTTCTTACCACCCACAACCTATCATATTGTCATGCCCTAAGAGGAGTCAACCTCCCCTACCATTGACAACCACATTATCCATATAGACATGGCAAGAGTAAAAGCTTTCATGAAGTCTTCTAGTTATGTCTTAGATTCCATTCCCAATTCACCTAGACAGGAGTCTACTTTACAGTAAGAGCTTGTTTACTCCCAACCCCCATCCACATTTACCCAAGTGTACACCAAACCTCTTTTTGAGGCATCAATTGCACGTTCATCCCATGTTTCCATTACCCAACATTCATGTGCTTCTAGCACCTCATATACCTCCACCTACACCAACCCCTTGTATGAAGCACATGCCAATGCTACTTCACAAGTTCCAGCATCACAAGTTACCATACCTAGTGTAACTTGTACCCAAGCCATATCTTCCATACCATCTACCTCCATAACCTTAGCCTCTGATAGAGATATTAGTGAGGCATAGGAAAACCTAAACAAATTTATTAGACAACATCAAAATGCTCAATAGGAAGTACATGCAAACCCTAAGCCCTTACATAAATCTACTTAGACTGTCCTTGTTTTTTTAGGGTCCATTATGGGCACCATAGTCTTTGTGGTTTCTATCCTTGTTCCCCATCAAGCCATACCATTACCCATCCTATTCCCATTGGCTAGCATAGACATAACATTCATAAATCAACATCATTCCATAATTCCCCATATTTTCATCAACAATCTCCCATTCATCATATCCCATCCAATTTTCCTAGTCATAAATACCAATCTCCTCATCATTTGATCACTCCAAAACATTTCTCCATGCCACCACAAACTCATTAGGTAATTCAGGTCTTCCACATTCCTAAGGAAGACCCTCGAATTGAGGCCATGTAGAAACAAATAGATCAATTGATGTAATTTATTCCTAGTTTTTCAAACCAGAAACTAACCTTATACTAATTGATCAATCAACCAATTCATCCTTTGGTACCATCCCCGCCATATCTGACAGAATTTTTGATACCCAAGTTTGATAAATTTAAGGGAAATAAGGATCCCAAAGAACATGTGAGCACATTTGTTCATGCATGCTTTAGAATTCAAGACGATAATGCTCTCATGCTTTGAAATTTTCCTCAAACATTGGGAGGAGATGCTATGGAATGGTACAATCAATTGCCAAGCCATAGTATTTATACTTTTGAGTAATTTATTGATTAATTATTTGATCATTTCATCCTAAATGTTAAAAAGAAGATCTCATTATTTGATGTCTATGCCTTAAGACAACATGATGATGAATCTATCTATGATTTTAGAAAATCTTGGAGGGTTATCATCACTAAGTTGCTATTCAACCTACCAATGGATGAGCTAATTAAGCTATTCACCAAGAGTTTCTTAAAACCTATCTCTTGGATGCTCCAACTACGAACTTATCAATCATTCAAAGAAGCTTTAGTGATGAGCAAGGTGCAACAACAGTATTGTCATTGTTGTCAACACAGTCAGAAAGATCGGTTGATGCAGTGGATAGGAGTTAAGAGGTTCTTCGGAGTATGTACAATGATTTTCCAAAAGCTCGAAGTGGCCCATATACTAAAAATCAAAAGAAAATCACAAGGAAGAAAATTGTCGCGATATCGCGACATGTTGAGAGGAAAGAAAAACTATCACGATATCGCCACATGTTGAGAGGAAAGAAAAACTGTCGTGATATCGCGACATGTTGAGAAGAAAGAAAAAGTGTCACGATTTTGTGACATGTTCGGAGAGAAAGCGCAAGCAAGAAAAACTGTCACGATTTCGTGACATGTTCGGAGAGAGCGCAAGTAAGCAAAACTGTCACGATTTTGCGACATGTTCGGAGAGAAAGCGCAAGCAAGCAAAACTGTCGTGATTTCATGACATGTTCGAAGAGAAAACGCAAGCAAGAAAAACTGTCACGATTTCGTGACATGTTGGAAGAGAGAAAGGAAAGTAGAAAAAGTATCACGATTTCGTGACATATTACAGGAGAGAGAGTACGAAAGAAAAAGTGTCACGATTTCACGACATATTGCAAGAGAGATTGTACGGAAGAAAAAGTTTCACGATTTCGTGACATATTGCAGGAGTGAGAGTCCGAAAGAAAAGTGTCACGATATCGCGACATGTCGGGTTTTTGCGACCCGAAGGCAAGAGAAAGAGCAAATGAGAAAAAGTGTCACGATATCGCGACATGTCAAGTTTTCGTGACCCGAAGGCAATAGAAAGAGCAAAGGAGAAAAAGTGTCACGATATCGCGACATGTCGAGTTTTCGTGACCCGAAGGCAAGAGAAAGAGCCAAGGAGAAAAAGTGTCGTGATATCGCGACATGTCGCATTTTTGCGACTAAAGGAGGAGAGAGAAAGTAAGAAGGCAGAAGTGTCGCAATATCGTGACAAAAGTAAAGAGGAAGAGTATGGAAGAAAAAGTGTCGCGATATCGTGACATGTCGCATTTTCGCGACTAAAGGAGGAGAGAGAAAGTAAGGAGGCGAAAGTGTCATGATATCACGACATGTGTTTTCACGGGTTCAAACCAAGTAAAGTAGCAAGGAGGCGAAAGTGTCGCGATATCATGACATGTGTTTTCATGGGTACAAGTCCAAGAAGAGGACAAAGAGGCAGAAGTGTCACGATTTCATGACAGGTCATTTTGGCACGAGCTAAAAAGAGAACCCAGTTGAAATAAGATATGTGACAGTTAACTGAAGTTATACAGTAGTTACAGGGGCCGTTGCAGAATAAAATCATGCAACTAAAATAAGAAGAGTTAACTGAAGTCAGTACGACAGTTATAGGTGTAGTCACAGAGAAAATTCATGCAACAAAAATAAGAACAGTGAACTGAAGTCAGTACGATAGTTACAGGTGCAGTCACAAAGAAAAATCATGCAGCAAAAATAAGAACAGTGAACTGAAGTCAAAACTATAGTTATAGGGCCAATCACGGAGTGAAATCATCAAGCGACGGTTAAACTAAAAGTCATCAGTCGAAGACCAAACAAAGAGCCGTAACTATTAATAGGATGCATGAGAGAATATTGTGTGATAAAGGAGTTACATATAGAAGTTTCTATTAATAAGTTGCATGCAAAAATATGGAAGTTAAAAATAGAATAAGAACTTTTTTATAAAAGGAGGTCTACGTGGAGAATTACAGTGCTGCTGAAAAGAGTGAAAGTGCTACAAAAAGGAGGGTTGGAAGAGTGTCATAAGAGAGCATTAAGCAGAGCCGTGAGAGCCGTAAGAATGCAGTAAGAAGCGTAGCAAGAGGGTTGTAAGAGGGCCATAAAAGTGCAGTAAGCAGAGTCGTAAGTGTGTGTGGTGTTTTGGTGAATAGCAAGAGAGGTTGGGTTAGCAATAGACCAGTTAGGGTCTTGTACAAGCGAAGGCATTTTTATGTCAAACTTATAGTTTCAAAATTGTAGTCCAAGTTGGTGCTTGGAATTAGGGGTTGGTGCTCCTTTCTGTTGGTGCGGATAAATTAAGGGTTGGTGCTCCTTTCTGTTGGTGCAGATAAATTAGGGGTTGGTGCTCCTTTCTTTGGGTGCTGGTAAATTGATTGTAAATTTGATATTTTGCAAAGGCTGGATTTGGATGGGAGTCCAAACAGTCAATTTTTGAGAAGTAGCCAAAACTGGTGAACCTCGATACATCTTGTGTTGTGTGATGCTCTCTTGTTATATTTGATTTATGTGATTTTAAAATTTCATTGTTTTGGCTTTAAGAGTTGATGTTTTTAAGTTTTAAAGAGCCACACTGATTCACCCCCCCTCTTAGTGTCATTGTGAGACTAACAATTGGTATCAGAGCCAGTTTCTCTTTTTAGGCTAAATCAGCTAGGGTTGATCTTGGATTAGTACGCAATGGGTAAGAAGAATAGATCCTCCTCAAATAAGGCATCTCAGTCAATTTCAGTTCCTGTGGAAGAGAAAATTGAACTAGAAAAGGTTGAAGAAGTGAATTCTGAAGTATGTGATGAAAAACTTGAGGCTGAAGTATATCTAGAAGGTGAGTTGATCGTCGCACTTGAAGAGTTGAATATAGAAAGGAAATAGAACATAATACTATCCAAGAAGTTGGAAGAATATTGGGATAAGATCGAAGATCTCTTCTTACAAATTTATAAAGCCAAGAAAATAGAAGAAGCTTTGAAGTCACACCTAGATGATAAAGTCGATGTATGTAGCAAACGTGAAGAGGAATCTAACAAAGTTTTTAGTGATCTAAAGCTGCAAGTAGAAGAGTCCAAAAGGATTGAAGAAACTCTCAGGTCACAGATCAATGAGAAAGATATTGTTTGCTACAAACAAGAAGAGGAGATTGTTTTATTGAGGAAACAACTAGAAAAGGCCAATACAAATCTCAAATTTGAGAAGAACACAGAGTTGCTAGATAAAATGATAAGGCAACAAAGAAGCCCCATGTGTAAGCTCGGTCTTGGATGTGAAGTTGAACAACCTTCATCTTCTAAATCTATAGAGAAGAAGAAGTCCACTACTGAAGGATCAAAGCAAGAAAAGCTTAAAGCTGAATCCTCAAAAGGAAGAAAATATCAAAGGAGATCTACAACAAAGCAATCACAACAAAAGAGGTTCTATAACTCTCACTTTATTCATAATAATGCTTTTAATGGCTATTGTTTTAGATGCAACCATTATGGTCACAAGGCAATTTATTGTGGATTGAATAATAGATCAAAGAGTTATGCTGGTAGAAATACATCTATTATTTCGGTTGAACACCATGTGAAATGTTTTAAATGTAATGGTCATGGGCACATAACAAGGTTTTGTCCAAGAAATTTTGTATCTAATCTAAGGCAAGACAATAGATTTAATCAGACACAAAGAATGCAACATAGACAGGGAAGAAATCATGTGCATCAAAGAAAGGAAAATAATCATCCATCAAGAATGCACAAGAGACAACCACCCAAGAGAAATGTTCAAGTTCACAAAAATTTTCAAAATAGGGATGCAGTTGAAAAACTCAAGCCCAAGTTCAAGAAAGTTTGGAGAAAGAAAGAAGAGAGGAAATTGTGTCTCCTTGGACTGAAGGAGACTACTCTTGTATTGCACTAAGCAGCTCCAGGTAGCACATCCTCAGGGGGAGCAATCTTAAAGTCTTATTTTAATGCTCCTATGTTGTTTGGTTATCTAAGGATGAAAGGCAAGAAGTCAGGGGAAGGTGTCATATAGTTGTCAAAGTGTGTTTTCAGTTCATGTAGATATTTGTGGAGATAGTGTCAAACTGATGTGCTTCAGCAGATCAACATGGTGAACAACTAGGTTTTTGATGCAGCAGTTGATAGGCGTTATCTAAGATAGAACATGCAACACAAGTCGACGTGTCATGGAAGCATAAGCTAGTAGGTGCTGGTTTTGAACCTGTAACATTCCCAATCTGTAGATAAAATAGAATCCGTATTGTGAGTGGGAAGGCGTGCATTTCTTAACCAAAAATACAACACATCATTTGGTATAAGAGAGAATTAATTTTCTCTAAAGAAGTAGCAGTTGTCAAAGAGATGCCAGAGTCAAAGCAAATAGTGGCACTAGCACCCAGTTGGTCAAGAGTGCAAATTGGCACATGCAAGGCAAAGACATTGAGTAGCCCTGGCATATGCCCTAGCAAGAAGTAGAATACCAAGTGTTGATGACTGCGCGTAGATTAAGGTTCCAACGCTAGATGTAATGGTCCACTGTAAATACCTACGCAGGTGATGAAAACATTCATGATAGCCATTAGAAACCAGAGACATTGAACTGCACAACTGATGCGAGGCAAAGTCATAAGTCACGGAGGAGATGATAGTCAAAAGGTTGAAGAAATTATGCGTAGGCTGCCTGGAGAGTCGATCATTTTTTATTTGGGAGTAACTTTTGCGTAGCTGAAAGTTGAGTGTTGATCATACTATACTAAATAAGTAAAAGCAAGGTACAACAAGAATTATAATATGATGAGCAAAGATTAGAGTTCTTATCCAAGAAGACTTTATGATAGAAAGAGTACCAGTGGAGGTGCATTCTATCTTGGAGACAGGTTGGTCACGTGGAACAGTAAGAAACAAGAGTCAATCTATTTATCCACAACAGAGGCAAAATATATTGCAGTGACAGCGTGTTGTACATAGGATAAAGTTGTAGAAAGTGAGGTTAAGTTGGATTTTTTTTCCAACAACAGATTATGGAGTGGTCATGCTTCCCAAGAATTGACTAGCTATCAAGATCACATTCTCAGGGGGAGCATTTATATATTTGCTTATATTTTTTCTCATATTTGTAAGTTTTGCTAACTGTCATAACGTGTGCCTAAGAATTTTGTGCATGGACTCAGGGGGAGTCTGCAGCAGCCCTTTGGTATTATTGTCAAAGGGGGAGAAGAATTACAGGAAATTGCACGTGTGTTGCCAACAATTCCAAAGGGGGAGATTGATGAGCAAGGTGCAACAACAATATTGTCATTGTTGTCAACACAGTAAGATAGATCGGTTGATGCAGTGGATAGGATTTAAGAGGTTCTTCAGAGTATGTACAATGATTTTGCAAAAGCTCAAAGTGGCCCATATACTAAAAATCAAAAGAAAATCACAAGGAAGAAAATTGTCGTGATATCGCAACATGTTGAGAAGAAAGAAAAACTGTCGTGATATCGCGACATGTTGAGAAGAAAGAAAAATTGTCGCGATATCGCGACATGTTGAGAAGAAAGAAAAATTGTCGCGATATCGTGACATGTTGAGAAGAAAGAAAAACTGTCATGATTTCACGACATGTTCGGAGAGAAAGCGCAAGCAAGCAAAATTGTCGCAATTTCATGACATGTTCGGAGAGAAAGCACAAGCAAGCAAAACTGTCGTTATTTCGTGACATGTTTAGAGAGAAAGCGCAAGTAAGCAAAACTGTCATGATTTTGTGACATGTTTAGAGAGAAAGCGCAAGCAAGCAAAACTCTCACGATTTCGTGACATGTTGGAAGAGAGAAATGTAAGTAGAAAAAGTATCGTGATTTTGCGACATATTGCAAGAGAGAGAGTTCGAAAGAAAAAGTGTCGTTATTTCGTGACATATTGCAAGAGAGATTGTACGGAAGAAAAAGTGTCATGATTTCATGACATATTGCAAGAGAGAGTCCGAAAGAAAAAGTGTCGTGATATCGCGACATGTCGGGTTTTCGCGACCCGAAGGCAAGAGAAAGAGCAAAGGAGAAAAAGTGTCGCGATATCACGACATGTCGGGTTTTCACGACCCGAAGGCAAGAGAAAGAGCAAAGGAGAAAAAGTGTCGCGATATCGTGACATGTCGGGTTTTCATGACCCGAAGGCAAGAGAAAGAGCCAAGGAGAAAAAGTGTCGCGATATCGCGACATGTCGCATTTTTGTGACTAAAGGAGGAGAGAGAAAGTAAGAAGGTAGAAGTGTCACGATATCGCGACAAAATAAAAGAGGAAGAGTACGAAAGAAAAAGTGTCGCGATATCGTGACATGTCGCATTTTTGCAACTAAAAGAGGAGAGAGAAAGTAAGGAGGCGAAAGTGTCACGATATCGCGACATGTTATGTTTTTGTGAGTTCAAACCAAGTAAAGTAGCAAGGAGGCGAAAGTGGTGCGATATCACGACATGTTGTGTTTTTGTGGGTACAATTCCGAGAAGATTACAAAGAGGCAGAAGTGTCATGATTTCGCGACAAGTCATTTTGGTGCGAGCTAAGAAGAGAACCCAACCAAAATAAGATATGTGACAGTTAACTGAAGTTATACAGCAGTTACAGGGGCTGTTGTAGAAGAAAATCATGCAGCTAAAATAAGAATAGTTAACTAAAGTCAGTACGACAGTTACAGGTGCAGTCATAGAGAAAAATCATGCAACAAAAATTAGAACAGTGAACTGAAGTCAGTACGATAGTTACAGGTGTAGTCATAGAGAAAAATCATGCAACAAAAATAAGAACAATGAACTGAAGTCAGAACAACAGTTATAGGGCCAGTCATGGAGTGAAATCATCGAGCGACGGTTAAACTGAAAGTCATCAGTCGAAGACCAAACAAAGAGTCGTAACTATTAATAGGCTGCATGAGAGAATACTGTGTGATAAATGAGTTTCATATAGAATTTTATATTAATAAGTTGCATGCGAAAATATGGAAGTTAAAAATAGAATCAAAACTTTGTTAGAAAAGGAGATCTACGTGGAGAATTACAGTGCTGCTAAAAAGAGTGAAAGTGTTGCAAAAAGGAGGGTTGGAAGAGTGTCGTAAGAGAGCGTTAAGCAGAGCCGTGAGAGCCGTAAGAATGCAGTAAGAAGCACAACAAGAGGGCTGTAAGAGGGCCATACAAGTGCAGTAAGCAGAGCCGTGTGTGTGGTGTTTTGGTGAATAGCAAGAGAGGTTGGGTTAGCAATAGACCAGTCAGGGTCTTGTACAAGCGAAGGCATTTTTATGTCAAACCTATAGTTTCAAAATTGTAGTCCAAGTTAGTGCTTAGAATTAGGGGTTGGTTCTCCTTTCTGTTGGTGTAGATAAATTAGGGGTTGGTGCTCCTTTCTATTGGTGCAGATAAATTAGGGGTTGGTGCTCCTTTCTATTGGTGCAGATAAATTAGGAGTTGGTGCTCCTTTCTGTTGGTGCAGATAAATCAGGGGTTGGTGCTCCTTCCAATGGGTGCTGGTAAATTGATTGTAAAATTGATATTTTGCAAAGGTTGGATTTGGATGGGAGTCCAAACAGTCAATTTTTGAGGAGTAGCCAAAATTGGTGAACCTCGGTACATCTTGTGTTGTGTGATGCTCTCTTGTTATATTTTCTTTATGTGGTTTTAAGCTTTCATTGTTTTGGCTTTAAGAGTTGAAGTTTTTAAGTTTTAAAGAGCCACACTGATTCACCCCCCCTCTCAGTGTCATTGTGAGACTAACATTTAGCTCAGGATAGTGTCATTGAGGATATCAAAATCCAAGAAGGCATATTAAAGCCTAAAAAGAAAGAATAAAAAAAAAGGGCCAATACAAAAGAAAATATTCAAGCCAATAAAAATCAACACAGGCTACCCTATTCACTCAATCCAATCAATTCAATCAAGTGGTCATGAGCTAGCTAGTAATGGCTCAACAAAAACCTATGCAACAAACATCACAAATTTTTTTATATTATGTGGTCCCTTCGACAACACAACCTCTAATAGTTCAAAACACAGTGTTAGCTGTGGAAGATCATCCCCGACGATAGTCTATTCGATAAAATCACCAATACACACCACTAGCCGAATCATATGCCTCCCTTTTTAAAAGGTTTTATGAGACAAATAAACTTGCTTTTCCAAAAATTATATTGGATGATCCTGCCAGACATGGTAAGAATTATCGGGAATACCTATTTTATCCTTATCATAGGCAAAATGGGTATGACATCAATAATTGCCATGTATTTAAAAACATAGTCCAAGACCTTATTGACTTGGGGGCAATCAAACTTAATAGTACCCTCACTCAACAAAACCAAAACCTTGGTATATTTCAAACACCACTTCCTCATCATGAGGAGGTGCAACAAAATGTAGGGGGAGCTAACACTAAAAATCCTCCTAATCAAGTTAATCATGTACAACAATACCAAGGGTTTGTGGGGGCCATTCATGTGGTCACTAGAGGTCAAAGGAATAACCAACAAAGGCAACCACCTCAAGAAAGTGTGTCACAACCTTCTACATCGCCACCCATCCAAGTTTCCCCCAATCCCTCATCACCTATCCATGTCCCTAGCCAATCAAATCCACCAAATACCCCCAATAATCATCCATCTCTACCAGTCATCTCATTGAGTAGCCGACTAACTACAAGTTTGAAAATAGCTTCTGCCAAATTGTCAATCTATGAGCTAATCCAAAAATCTCCTCCACATCGTGAGGCATTAATGGACATTCTAAAATCCATTGAACTACAATCACAAGATCCTAATGCCTTCAATAACTTTGTGGGGAGCATCCAAACATGCATGGAGCCTTCCATAACATTCTATGACTTTGAGATTAAGCCAATCTCATCGAATTCAGTAGATCCTCCATTGCATATCATGGCTCTAATTGATAAGAAGCCTTTTGAAAGAGTCCTAATGAACACTGGTTCCTCTATCAACATCATCACCACATCCGCTCTTCATCATTTGAACCTCCCTCTATCTCACATCACCAAGTCATCCTTCACCCTCAAAGCATTCAACGATGCTTTGTGTTCCACAGTTGGCACTTGTGTTTTGCCCATCGAAGTAGGGGTTAAAATGTTGCACATAATGTTCCACATCTTGGAAGGATCCATGGCGTACAATGTACTCCTTGGAAGACCTTGGATGAGGGAAATGAGATGTGTCCCTTCTATTCTACATCAATGTTTGAAATATGTTCATGAGGGACAAGTACATTGCATACCAATGGAGATCGAACCATTTAAGTATTGCAATTTCATCTCAAATCCTTATGAGTCCATGCTTCCTTCCACTCACCTTTTTCTTTCACCATCATCCAATCCATCCACCACTTCACCAATCTCTTCATTAAAGGATCCCATTCCTGAAGAGATCCCTATCACCACCCCTCATCAAGCTTCCATATCCTCATCATCTTCATCAATGACTACATGCACATGTGGTCAGATTCAATCCACTTCATCATCATCATCCATTTCACAATCTTCCCAAGCCAATCCATTGCCATCACCCAATGTTTCACAAGTCGAATTGATGGATTGTGAGATACTTCCATCTTCACCATTGCCCGAGCCATCACCTGATCATAATCATTCCATGTCATCCCAAGTCAAGGTCCACCTCACCAATCCTGGTATTGGTGAGTACGTGGTCAACGACATCACCATTACACCCCTCACCATCCCTAGTGCTAAGGATTTTGGTCACCCACGTGATCCACCTTTAGCAATAGGAGTAATCTATAACATGGGTTCAGCTCTAAATAGCATAAATTTTGTATATGGGGGGATTGATTCTTCATCAAGTCCAGATCCCATAGAGGAACCCAAAGAACCAAAACTTGCCAACATTCCTAACATGACGGGATTTCCATCTCGATATTTCCACATTGTCAATTGGCAAGGCTATGGCCTAGGATTGCATGAACAAGGAGTGCATCAACCTATCGATGTTCCATATCAAGAGGTGCACGACCGTTCAGGTCTAGGCTACCACCCACTCCCTACCACCTCTTCTTTTGAACAAGCCTTCCAAAGGCTTAACCTCAATTCAGGAGAAGAAGCCCTCCATCCTGATAATTTTGACGATGAAATCTATGAAGAATTTGAGCTTATATCGATAATTTTAGATGAATCTGAAGAAGAATCAGAGCCCATCATTCCCCATTCTAAACAAGATGAGTTTTATCTCAACATGTTCCCCATCCATGAGCCCATATTTCGCTTGCTTCTTCCACAAGAGCGAGCTACCCCTACCGGTGAACCACCACCTCCATTCCATTAAGCCATTCCATAAGCCAACTTGTAACATATGTACATAAAACAAAAATAGTGGTTTTCACCACTACCAAAAAAAATAAAAAATCAATCAAAAATCAACAAAAACATGTTTTCTTTTTCAGCATTGCATGTATATATCATTTAGTAAAATGCATTTTGTGTTGCTTGCTGTTGTTCAAGTTAACCAAGATCCTAGCACCGGTTCCTAGGTTCCATCCATTCCATCCAACCTTGTCCACCTTGCCCATAAGTCAACATGAATCCTGTTGATTTATTCACCCCACTCCGTAATCCATATGATCCGGCTAAGCCAATTCCAATTGACATAAGCCTTATTGATATGGACCGGATTTCCTCGCCTCCATCCTTTATCGAATTTGTCTTGTCCGAGGAATTGTTAAGGGCTTCCGCCAACTACATTCCTCCATCCCCTCCGCCTTCACCTTCACCTTCGGATCCCGAGGTTTTCCAGGCAGAAATAGATGAGGATAAGCCATAAGAGTTTGATGACATCTTAGATGATATTCATCTGATCCCTATACCCCATCAACTTGAGGAAGGTTCCCACATGTCTATTGAAGATACTATCAATGTGGACCTTAGTTTAGACAAAGACAATCCCCAAATTGTCAAGCTTGGAAAAGTTTATCACTCGATGAACAAGAGCAATTTATTGCTCTCCTCAAGAGGAAAAAGGGTATATTTGCATGGTCATACAAGGACATGCCTGGTCTTGACCCTAGTTTGGTTGTCCATAATCTCACCTTACAGCCTGATGCTAAGCCGATCAAACAAAAACTTAGGAGAATGCATCCTACCGTGGCCCTCTTGGTAAAAACAGAGCTTCAAAAACTCTTAGATGTGAACTTCATAGTTCCTATCGACTATCCTGAGTGGCTCTCAAACATGGTACCCGTTCGCAAGCCTAACGGGGTGATACATGTATGCACTGACTTTCGAGATCTTAACAAAGCATGTCCTAAGGATGACTTCCCTCTCCCAAACATTGATACTCTTGTCGATACCTACGCTGGCCATGAAATGCTTTCACTCATGGATGGTTTTTCAAGATACAACCAAATTTGAATAAATCCTGATGACCAACACAAAATAACATTCACTACACCTTGGGGAACTTTTTGTTACAAGGTGATGCCCTTTGGCCTCAAAAATGCAGGTGCCACTTATCAACATGCCATGACATACATTTTCCATGACTACATGCATAATATTATCGAAGACTATGTGGATGATCTCTTGGCTAAATCCAAAACTTGACAAGAACATATTGGTGTATTGGAGAAAGTTTTTGATCGACTCCTAGAGCATAATGTAAGGTTGAATCCCAAGAAATGTGTCTTTGGTGTTACCTCGGGCAAACTTCTAGGATTCATTATCTCCAAAAGAGGCATTGAGGTGGACCCTAACAAGGTCAAGGCTATCATGGAGATGCCTCCCCCAACTAACTTAAAGGAATTGCATAGTTTACAAGGAAATATTCAATCAATCCATCATTTTATTGTGCAACATTTTGACAAATGTAGGCCATTCAATCACCTACTACAAAAGGGGGTGCCATTCTCTTGGAAAAATGAATGTCAAAAAGCCTTCGATGACATTAAGCAATACCTAGCTTCTCCACCAGTCTTAGCTCCTCCTCGTTCAGGGGTCCCATTTTATCTTTATATCTCAGCAACGAACTTTGCATTAGGGACAATGCTTGCACAAAAGAATGAACAAAATCGAGAGCAAGTTGTCTACTACATTAGTCGAACATTGGTAAGCTATGAAACTAAATACACTTATGTAGAAAAATTATGCTTAGCAATGGTTTTTACCACTAAGAAACTTTGACATTACATGCTTAGCCACACAACTTATGTCATAGCTAGAGAAAATCCTTTGCGTTACATGATGTCCCACACTTACAATAACACCCGCACCACTAAATGGATAATGCTCCTCACTGAATTTGACTTGGAATTCATTAGCCAAAAATCCATTAAAGGTCAGGTAATAGCCGATCAACTTGCGGAAGCTCCACTACCTAGTGATCATCCTTTGATTATTGAGCTCCCAGATGATTCGGTATTTGCTATCACTGAACAAGAAGATGTCATTCTAGAGGAAGACGTCGATATCACATTATTCTTTGATGGCTCTAAGTGCATGAAAGGTCAAGGTGTTGGAGTCGTATTTCACACACCATAGGGGGTACCTATCCCCTTGTCATTCAAACTAGACTTCCAATGCACAAACAACACTGTAGAGTATGAAGCCTTAATCTTAGGTCTTCAATCAGCTATAGCTATGAGCATTAAGCATATTAGGATATTTGGTGATTCTCAACTTGTCGTCAAGCAAATCAATGGAGAATACCAATGCAAAGAACCTACCATTAAGCTTTATCATGAAGTAGCAATGAAGTTGCTCTCTAAGTTTGATTGGTATGAAATCAATAGCTTGCCACGTTCGACTAATAGATTTGTAGATGCGATGGCCTCCCTTGGATCATTGATTCCAAAAGACTCCTTTGGAGAGGTACAACCCCTTATCATTTCAATGGTCTCTAAATCTACAATTTCTCGTGTTGAGTCAAAAGATGAAAAGGATGTTTGCTTTATCCAATCGGATTCATATGAGCCTTGGTCAAGCCAAATAGTAGCCTTTCTCAAGTTTGGAACACTCCCATATGACATGTCTCGAACTACCAAACACACTTTCAAGCAAAAAGTAGCATGTTTCATTCTCTTGGGGGACGTGTTGTATAAACGTGGTTATGATGGAGTCCTCCTTCATTGTCTCGAGGCTAGTGAGGCTCAAAGAGCCATAGTTGAAGCCCATGATGGTACTTGTGGTGGTCATTTTAGTGGAATGGCCATTGCAAAGTGTATTTTATGCATGGGTTATTATTGGCCCATAATGGAACATGATTGTTGCACATATGTTAAACATTGCAAGAAGTGTCAAGAACATGCTAATTTAACTCATGTACCATCACAAGCCTTACAGCCCATTCAAATCCTTTGGCCCTTTTCACAATGGGGCCTAGATCTAATTGGTAAAATTTCACCTCCTTCCTCGGGACAACATACATTCATCATCACAACCACTGAATACTTCACAAAGTGGGTTGAGGCAATTCCTCTAACCAGCATGATAGGACCTAGAATTGTGGAGTTTATACTTCATCATATCATTTATCATTTTGGTATCCCCTCAAAAATCATTTTAGAAAATGGTAAGTCTTTCAAGAACAAGGATGTTCGAGCACTTTGAGAGAAATATAACATTCAACATAGTTTCTCGACTCCTTATTACCCATAAGCAAATGGACAAGCTGAAGCTTCCAATAAGACCTTAATTGCTATTCTCAAGAAACTTGTCAAAGAAAATCATAGAGATTGGCATACACAAATTCCCTTGGCATTATGGGCTTATCGAACAAGCATCCACATGCCTACAAGGGCAACACCATTTTCATTGGTCTATGGAGCCGAAGCAATCATACCTCTTGAGCTCGAGATCCCTTCCTTGCGAATTTCTTTGCAGGAATTCATAGATGATGACACTGCTAGACAAGCACATCTTGACCAACTCACACTTCTTGATGAGAGGTGAGTCAATGCTTTAGAGCATTTACGAGTTTATCAAGACCGCCTCAAACGTGCTTACAATGCCAAAGTTCATCTACATGAATTCCAAGTAGGAGATCTTGTCCTTAAAGAGAACCAACAAAACACCAATGCATTACCGCATCTTCATGATAAATTCATGGCTAATTGGTTAGGTCCATACATTGTCACACAAAGAGTGGGTAATGGTACTTATAGGCTTGTCAGTCTAGAGGGAGAGGAAGAATCCGAACCACTTAATGTTATACACTTGAGAGCATTCTATGCATGATTTGATTATTATATATGTATATATATACATGGCTAATACACAAAAACATTTGCATACATTTCATTCATAACATTGCATTTCACTTGCATTCACATTCCAAAAACAATGCATTCACCCACATTTCATATTGCATTTCATATTTCACAAAATTGCATGTCATACATTGCATTCACATCCACATTTCACATTTCATATAGGGATCATTTATTAAGTTCAAGGTCTTAATTGGTCCAACAAAAGTCATGTTGCCTTAATCAGGGGCACCTTCACAATGTCATCCACACAATTCCACCAAGTCAAATTGCCATTAACACAAACCACATTTCCATAAAATTCCTAGGTGTTTTCAGTCACTCAACCACTCCTAGTGTTTTAAGCAACCTCCAAAATACATGTCGAGTTCTTTTTAGGACCATTGCACATCATACACTAAGAAAATCTTGAGTTTTGGGAATTGACTCCAAAACATTCTTGAACCAAACACAATTTCACATCTTAAAAACATCTTGTGTCAAAGAGGGATAACACCATACTTGGTATGAACCTTGAAGTGAAAAGGGTCATCCTTGCTAGTCCCATCATGCAACATAGTCCATAAAAATAGTGGTTCTCACCACTATCACAATTCCAAAAATAAAAGAAAGAGTAGGGAAAAATCCCTAACAAAAACTCTAAATATTTTACATCACACACCACTGATCAATTGGGTTGTAAGGATCGTACTACATTTCCAGTCAGACGGTTAGGTAGTCATCCCCAAAACTTAAGAGATCAAAAACAAAAGTCATGGACTATGGAGTTAGCCTCCACCGGAGCTATAGACGCTTGACTGGCAGTGGAGTACGCTCATGCATGGTGACATGTCTCTTTTAAAAGAGACCTCTGACCACTCATACGGACAAGCTAGCTTCTTGGTTTCATCCATAATAGGTTTACCCAATTTACTCAAGATGAGTTAATGAACTCACTTGCACACACACTGGTTCTTGATTGTCTAAGGTCATTACCATGCTCTTGATTCGGTAAATGAATTCACTGCACACACATTTGGTCCTAGAGGAATTAGGTAGTTTTAGTGAGTTTGTTTGATGCCACTAGGATGTTTGAGTCTCTACAAAATAGATTTCCATATCCATCCTATTCTTCCATATCAACATCCATATCTTCTTCCATATCAACATCCATATCTTCTTCCATGTCAACATCCATGTCAGTTCATAAGTCATCCATCCCATTCACCACCAAGTTTGGTGCCCCTGATTAAACAATAATGCTAACAAAATGGCCAAGAAAATATCTAAACTATAAATGATCATTAGCACATGCCATATTGCATTAATCATCCATACATGCCATATTTCATTAATCATCCATAACATAT
Organism: Wollemia nobilis; assembly: GCA_028583015.1. NCBI lineage: Eukaryota > Viridiplantae > Streptophyta > Pinopsida > Araucariales > Araucariaceae > Wollemia > Wollemia nobilis. Next base: position 31,960,232 of record JAQPPZ010015824.1, read on the forward strand.
CATATGCATTAATCATAAACATAAACATACATTACACAAAGCATTCCACAAAAAGCATTCACACAAAAATATAACACAAAAGGTAAAAGCCATGTATATATATATATAAATGAATGCCAAAAGGCTACATACAATGGAGCACCAAGGCTCATATACAAAAGTGCATCTAAGCACTAGCTATACCCTCCAAGAGGACCCTGTGACCTAGAAGGAGCCCTAGACCTAGAGCTATGCCTAGACTCGCTACGCCTCGTACCCCCGAACACAGATGAGGTTGGAGGATCAGGAAGTGGAATATGATGTTCCATCAACCTATCCTCCAATGCCTCGATATATCTGTGTCGAGATCGAAGGCGTGCTATATCGACATTATGTCGATGCTCTCTCTCTGCTAGCTCTGCCTAGAGCCTCATGATCCTCGCATCCCACTCTACCACCTACTGCTCCAGTTGTGCCCACTCCTCCTCACTCCAGCTTAGAGGTACATCTAGAACCTCCTTCACATCCTCCCCATCTCCTCCATCTCCCCCAATCTTAGGAGCCTGCTATGCTACACCCTTAGCCCTCCACCTTTGACTATCAGATCGAAGGTGCCACTACCACTTGGGGGTCTCTTGGATCCCCTCATCCTGGGTCTCCTGAGTACCCTCATACCTCACCTCTCCACCTCCATCCCCATAAGCTACTCCTCAAGGTGGTACCCATGGTGGCTGAGCCATGAACCATGCATCATACTCCATAGTCATCCCTACATCCTCCACATCTAGGAGATCCATCTCCTCATCATCCTCCAAGACCACCCTCCACAACTCCGTGTAAGGTAGCTCGATCTCCTCCCGATGTCTCCTATACCGCACCAGCTCATCAGGGACATCCTACCTCAACCCAAACTGATGGAGCACTCATGAGAACTAGAAGTACTCCACCTCACTCCTATGCCTCCCAACCACCCACCTACCCTACCGCACCCATCATAGGTGCTCTCCATCCCCGATCCACTAGGCACCCAACCATGGCCTCCACACCACTTGGGTGGATGTCAATCCAACCCACAACTCCATGTACCATCAGCTCATCCTCACCATGACTCAACTGCACCTCCTCAACCAAAGCCCATCACCTAGCATAGGGTTACTCCCTACCAAACTCTACCACAGGCAAGCCCTTCGATCGAGCAACCCTAAAATGCTCCCATCCCCAACATTGTAGCAATAAGTTGCACCCCAATCCCTTTTACCCTCACCTCATCACATCATATAACTCCTAGTATACCTACACCAATAAGGTGGGAGCCCATGCATACACCTATCTCTTAGTGAGCATATCACTCACTATCCCTATCAAGTTCCAAGGGAACCTACACCTGATATTGTTTGAGGCCACAATGTTGGCCAACATGAACATCACCAAAGCACAAAGGGGGTCCAACTCCTTGTCCACATACATGGAAAAATAAGGTATACCCCCACACTCCACCTTCACCCCCTACCATGCATCCCCAAACATCCACATCATATCCATATTTTAGTTGAGCCCAACCTCAACCCGAATCCCCTCCATCGATACCTTGAGGATGCGATATACATCCTCCAAGGTAACTATCACCTCACCTAGGGGAGCTGAAATGTCCCCATGTCTGCATCCCACCTCTCTACCAAGGTAGAGAGGTACCCCTCATCGACCCTCACCACATCCAATCAGGCTACCTCCGCTAGCCCCACCTCCCCAACAACTCCCACTCCTCATCCGTAATCACCTTCCTCATCCCGGGGATGTAAGGCAAAAATCAGTGTCGAGCCTCCAAAATCCTAAGTTGCAGCACAACACAAAATATTTGTTAATAATTTAAAAAAAAAAACTTTGCACAATACAAAAGCATAATAAAAAATGTGTTACCTCAAAAACTCATGCCCCAACCATAGCCTCAACCCCCACACCAACTCCCTCTACCACCATAGCTTTCGTGCTCCAAATGCCTCACCTCACTTCACTCCTCACTTCCCCTCACTCCTTAGACACAACTTCTCGAACTCCCAAATACACAAATGAGCTTCAATATCACCCAACAAGCTATTTATAGCTGCTTCAGGTGCCTTGGGATGCCCATGGGCATTTCCTAGCATGTTGAAGCACCCATGGGTATTTTTGCAGATAGAAAGCACCCATGGGAATTTTGCATCAACATTGACAAAAGATAAAACTAGCACAAAATAGTGGCTTACCTTCACCAAATCAATCCAAACTACATCCATGCATTCATTTCATCATTTTATCACGTTTTGTGAAGATTACAACTAATTTGGATGCATAATTCTTATTTGTGACCACATTTTGCAAATTCACCAACCAAGTTACAAAAGCACCTCAAAAGGGTACAAATCTTCACAAAATGATGATCATCATCATTTTCATCATTCATACATCATCTTCACTTAATTTCACATCATCATTTGCATATTTTCCCAAGTTTAAACAATATTCAAGTGAACCATGTAGCTAGTGAGTTATTCTATATACTTGGTGATTGCAGTGATTTGCATCCATGCAATTTGGTAAGATGAATAGCCTACCATAAGGACACTTGTCCATGATCATCATCACTTATCTCCTTGCTCAAGATCACAATCATATTTGATACTTCACATTTTGAGTGAAACCTTGCCAAGAGCAATTTTGCACAAACGTTGTCATTGATGGCCTAGTTCATGGGGCTTAAAACATGGACAAAATCAACTTTCATCATTACACATTTCCTTGAAAGTCATCATAGAGATAGGCACTAGCTAGGATGATTGGTTCCAATCATGGGAATTATTCAACAGTCACTAGCAGGCCCTCCAAGGTTGACTCTTTTTATTTGCATCTTCATATTTGCATATCAATGATGTCGGAAGGCAAAATGTTTCAACAACATCGAATCACCCCAAAATTTGGGGCAACCACATTTGGTTTTGACTTTCCCACAATGGGATACATCTTACATGATCATGGCATCTACACTTGGCAAAAATCCCTTCATCTATTGGGGCAAAAATAGATGCACATTTTTCACACATCCCTTCATCTATTGGGGCATAAACAGACACATATTGCATCACATTTTTGCAAATCCCTTCATCTATTGGGGCAAAAATAGATATATTTTCAACAATCTCCTTCCCACCATTGGGGTAAAAATGGTATCACATTTTACATCATTCATATCATCCACATTACATTTGCACATTTGGAAGATTTTTCAATTGGCTCATGAGATTCATCCACAACCTCATTCGCCAATTGAGGGGGTAAGCTACACAAAACTCAAATTATTTTATTCTTTTATCTTCAAGCTCATGTTCCACATCCCAAGAGAAGTTGCTTCTACACTTGGCCAAAATAGGTGTCTCGTGTTTTTGCACTGCCTTGTGTTTCACGCAATGCAGTACAAAAAGGGGCATCTGTAGACACCAAAATCTAGCCACTTGTCCTCCATCCATGCTTTCCCACCATTTCCACCACCAAAACATAGTCATTTGCCCTCCATCCTAGCTTTCCCACCATTTCTACCTATTATTTATATATATTTATTATATATATTTAAATAATAATATTATATATATATTTAATAAATATATATTTATATAAATAAATCAATCCCAACCATCCAATTTCATTTAATCTCATCCATCCATCCACATCAATCCATGCCACACCCTAAATTTAATATCCACCCTTAGATGTGCTTTAATCTCAACCACACGATTAGTGTCATTGAAACCCTAGCATGCCCTAGGTTGGATTATAAATAGGAGCCATTTTGATGGCTCAACCCCTGAGTTTTCCCTATCCCTGATTTTTCTAAGCTTTCAAATTTCTTGAGTTGTTGGAGGCCCTAAGTTTCCAACCTAGCCTTTGTGCCCTAACCCCATTCCATCCACCATATTCCCTGTTCCCTCGCTCACCATCACCATCGCCGCATCCCTACACCAGATCTGCTTCTGCAGAATCTTCCCTCATCCGCTAAGCACCTTCGGGCACTTTCTATCAATACTAGGTGCCTCTGGGTGCCTCCCTACTAGGCCCACATGCCCACGGGCATTTTTATCAGCCACCAGGTGCCCGTGGGAATTTTACGTAAGCCCTTCTGAAAGCCCCCTAGCCTTCGAGCGATGCTAGGGCACACCTTCACCATCGACCTGCAACAAATCCAATCATCAAAGGACAACCAACAAGTAGCAAGGTAAATCATTATATCTCTTTATTTCATTTCAATATCTTTAGATTTGCATGCAATTTCATTTATCAATAGCTAGGGTTTTATTGATATCTGAGGGTCTCACATAGTGGAGCCCTCACAGTTATTACTGACTCCTTGTTATTATTTTTATGTGTGCAAGTTTGGAGATTCATCAGCATTGGACAACTGTTTAAGCTGGAGTGGCCCGACTCAACGGATATCTGAAGCCCACTCAACTCTGTTGGGAGCAAGAACGAGTTTTATAGACACCATAAGCATTGCTAGCTAGGGTTTTGGAGAACCCTAGCATTATTGTATTTATTGTATCTGAATAAACTGTGTAAAACCCCTATTTGGGGTCACATTTGATTGTACTCAGATCCCCCAACAATAATAATATCAGATCTATTTCATTGTGCAATTTCTTGTGTTATTTGGTTTATTCATTTTTAGTTAGTTATTTTCTGGTGTTTCATTTTTGTCTTCACAACACCATTTGCCACTCTTTTCCTTTAAAGGGTTCTTTTCTTGGGAGACTTTTTTATTTAATTTTAATTTTTGGGTTGACCCCTTTATCCTAATTCTTTGGAGAATCACTCTTGCATTTCTTTAGTTGGTACTTGGTGTTTTGATATTTATTATTTTATCCTCCTCTTCTATTTTTATTTTTGTGCTTCTGCTCCAATTTGATAAGTTTATATGCTTATCCCAATATATTAAATCCAAAGAGATCCATGTCCTCTCAAATATACCTTTGTACCCCACTGCAATACTTGGGTATTCAATACCATTTGATATATTGAATACCTAGCTTCTCTTCCATGGATTATAAAGCATCCGTATAATTGTTGCCATTACATGTATTGGTATTCATAGGCTCCCACAGGATAACATTCTTCCTTGATGGGCTCCATGAAATTATTCCATGTGAATGCTACTCCATTCTCTTTCATAATCCTATTACAATATGATTCCCATAAAATTTAGATATGTAATGAAGATTTAAAGAGTAAAAAATTTATTTTCTCATTGTCAATGAATTTATTTACAAAGTATGAAGATAACTAATCCAACCAATTTTCTAAAGCATCAACATTATTTTTTTCAAAAGTACAAATATCAAGATTCACCTACACCTTAAATGGTTGTGTAAAGAAGGTATAATAACATGCAATATGGAGTCATTAAATATTTTGAACAAATTGCTCCATCTAATTCCTCTATTTCATGAAGCCTTTACTCAACATCTCCTTTAAAGGATCATTTATCTCAATGTTGTCCATTATACTTCTCACCTAATACCATTTGGAATGAAAAGGGAGGTAATTAGATGGATATCACATATAATACCCAAATTTTTGATATATTAATCTCATTTTTATGGACATGCACTCAAAATATATACTTCTTTGATGCCACCAATTCAAAACTTAGAATTTTAACTCTTCCAAAACTTAGAATTATGAGTTAAGGAAGATTAAGAAAGAATTCAATTTAGAAATAATGGAGTATAAAAAAAACCAAAACAAAAGAGTATATAAGCAAATAAACAATGCTCATTCACAAAATAAATAGTCTAATTTATTGATCTCTTAATAGATCTTAGCAACTCCTTAACTAGATCAAAGGAGCTAGGTGTTACAACATGATCATTTACTCCTAGAAGGTAGGTTGATCATCTTCATTCACATCTACTTAGAAATAGGTTATTTCTTTGAGTACACTAAATCATCGAAATTGTGCATTTTTAGTTTCTTTGCAACTTTGGAGTTGATATCCACTGATCTCCTCATTCCTTTGGCTTCTAACTTGGGCTTCTTCATAGATCTAATATTTCCTTTCTTAATTATCTTGAACTCTTTCAAGGATTACAAATCACTATATTCTGACTTCTGAGAGCTTAGAAAAGGAGAATGAACTTTTGAATCTTAAATACCACTATGATTAATTTTAAGGTCCTCCTCCTTCATCTTAGGGCCTAAACTCATATATCCAAAAATATTTTCAAGATTATCCAAATCATTTTTAGGGGGCTACTTCAAGATGGGCTTCGAGAGACATTCAAGACTAAAATTTTCATCTTTCAGAGGAACCAGATCAATACTCCTAGAGGTAGGACAAGAAGTATTACCATTTTTTCCAATAATAGGAGGATCTAAGGAAATAAATGGTACCACCCCACTTTTATCCAAAGAAAAAAACCATTCTTCTAGGAAATAAAATTAAAAATCAACTTGAAAATACCCTAATGGTTGGGGATAGAAATATTATTGTCTTGGATGTCTGCAACCATTTTATCCAATTATTTGAACAAGAATCCTAGAATATTCATATGTTTCTTCCCTCTGAGGTGATTCACCAGTTCCAGATGAAAACTATGGACAACCTATTTATAGTATTCAAGGGTGAAAAAATCCATTAATATAGATATGAACCTTTTCCATAGTGATCTAAAAGATCTCATTTTGTAACCATTGTGATACTTATTTGGGTGACTAGCTTTGTGCCCAAACATGTCCAGTTCCTTGGGTAGCAAGTGTTTCTTCTTGTTGATGCAACCCCTTCAAGCTGGAACATCGATTATTTATACCAAAAATGGAATTGAGATAGTGAAGACAATCTCTCACATTGACACCCTTCCTTTACACCAAGAGTGGGTCATCTCCATGGCCAATTTCGTATCATGCCCATTGAAATTCCTTGGAAAGCCCAACAAGCCACCTTTTTCAAAAATCTTTAAAATATCCTTATCCGCCTCCATGAAGAAGTTTTGAATCCTTTGACAAATTTCACCATTATAACTAGCCACACCGACTTAGAATTAAACCAACTAGAGTTGGATTTTCAATGAAAAGGACTCAAAACAATAGGGAGGTTCGAACCAATCTAGGCCCCTTTAAAGAACACTCTTTTAAAAATAGAGTTTGGGTAGAAGGACTCGTTTTGATTAAAGTTTCTAGAAACCTCTCCTTGAAGCTAGAAGACCACATGTATATCAAAAAAGAACCTCCTATAATGACCCAATCTCTCGTGTAGAAAGGAAGGACAATGAGAATAATGAGACTGATTGGGATGCATCGGGAAATTATTCAACCCCTAAGAATTCCAATAATGATGACTTCTCATTCCAAATAGAAGGTGGCACATGTGCACCATACATTTGTAAGTTTCAGAGGAAGCTAACTTGACCATGCAAGATATCAGCTTCCAATTACAAAGGAATTCTTAGCAATATTCATCATGTGACAAGAATAATTCCAACCAACACAATGAATGTGCTTGTAAATCAATCCAATATACCACAAAAGGAGGCTCCAATTCCTAATAATATGCTCGAAAAAAATGATATTTAAATAATGGTAGGACACACCCACTTTTCAAATTTAAACACTAGCCTCAATCCTTCTAAAGTCAGAACCCAAGGGAAAATCATTCTCCCACTAAGAAAAAAGGATACCTTGCTTTAAAATGGGGCCACCAAAAATATTTGAAACTAAAAATTCAAAACTAAACACAAGGTACAAGATTCTCTTTGGATCTCTTCAAATATCTAAACCTGGATACTCGACCTAGATAAAAATCAAAATATTATGATGGACCTTAATTTTAAACAAGTTGAACGAGCTCCTGGGGAAAATATTACCTCCAAACCCTTAAACCATTTTACAATAGACCTAAGTTTACCAAAAATATTGCTACCTTATTTCCTTCTCTAAAGGTATGCTCAAATTTTAAGGACTCATGACCTCTCAAACATCTAATTGTGTCACCCATCATATTATCAATGGACCAATTTACAACTTGTTTACCCAAAAGAATATTGATTATATTTAAAGAATCTCCTTCAAAAATGAAATTCTTGCCCTGAAAGGATATAAGGAGATATATTTTATGGGCATCTCTTTCCTCCACAAAGTGACTTGATTAAAAACCCAAATCCTTAGCAAAAGCTAGAATAATATCTCCTTTCTCATTCCTTAAAATCTCACCAGCCCCAGCTAGCCCCGGGTTTCCCTTATATGCTCTGTCAAAGTTATATTTTAACTAGTCATCCAGAGGAGGATTCCAAATAGTTTGGTCTCTAGAATGATGATCAACTGAAGGAACAATATCTCTTGGGATGCCAAGCAACTCAGAAAGTCTAAAATCTTGAGGAGGCTCTTTCTCTTTGAATACAAGAGTTGTTTTCTTTGAGAGCACAAAGGATTCTATTACTAACTAAAATGACATATTCAGAGGAATTCTTAAAATCTCGTCTATTCCTCTCTTTCCAAATACCCCATAGGAAATGGGGGATAAGAAAGGCCTAGAAGGTCTTGCATATTTTACTGAAAGTTTTTTTGTCCATTGCTCAGAGAAATCAACCAAAGACTACATGAAAACCTAGGAGATTCCAATCGACTGTAAAAGGATCTGAAGGACTTCACAAGAGAAGGGGAAATATAAAAGAAGGTACTTTAATTTTCTTCATTTTGGCCATAAATATAACATATATTAACCAATATTAAACCTCTCTTCTTGAGGTTATCAATGGTTAATTTTTTTTTGTGAATAAATAACTAGAGAAAAAAAAATATCTTAGGAGTCAAGGCTTTAATCCAGACTTGTCTGAAGAGGATCCAAAATTCTCTTTTTGTGGCTATAAGTCTATAGGAAAATTTGATTGAAAATTCACCTTACTTTCCAGAGCCTAAATCAGAGAGTCATAGTCATCCCATTGAGGAATAACTTGGATCTTCAATTTGTTCCACAAATTTTGTAGAGCATCTCTAAGGTCTTCGTTAAGATTAGGTATAACCAACTCCTTCCAACACTTTCTTCCATTCACCTCTTCTATAAAATTAGAGACCTTGGGACTAGTTAAAGGCTCCAACATAGTTTTAAGCAAGGCATAGGTAGGGATTTTGGAAATAGAATAATCCAAGAGCCAAGTATCATTCGAAAAATCAATAATTCGACTATTGCCTAGTTTACATCTTAACCCTTATTGAATGATCTCGTTTGATGAAGTTAAACTCCTCCAAAAAGCCAAAACTAAATGGAGGTTGTGATCCTCCAAGAAGGAAATACCTCCATTAAGATATTTATATTGAATAATTTTAGTCTAGCTAGTACTTTTGGAAGTCCATTTAGAATGCTACTATTTTTAGTAACTTTTTTGTTTTGTATTTTTAAGGGCCTTTTGAGTATATTTTCATGTAGTTTGTCCAAGCATGGATTTCCTATTGAAATTTATATACTTTCCTCAAATTTTTCTAATGCATTTTAAATGGATCAAAACAAATTCCTAAGCACAAAATTATGCCCCTAATAATATGACTAGGATAAACAACAAATTTGTAGGTATTTTCTAGTGTAAATCCATGCCACAAAAAAGTCACATGCCTAGATCATTTGGACACCTCAAATTTAGTAGCCTAAATATTTTATATAATAAATATATGGTGCATGGTCTTCCAAATATTCGTGCAAAGAGAAATGAAGTGTGAAAATGTTGTGCACTTATAAAGCAACATAAGGACAAGTTTCCTTTGAGCGGTTGGAGAGAAAAGAATCCATTGGAGATATTTCACTCTAATTTATATGGTCTTATGTCATGTCCAATTATTAGTATGAACTTGTACTTCATTTCCTTTATTGGTGTTGCAACTAGATTTATGTGGGTTTTCCTTTTAAAGATTAAAGATCAAGATTTTTTAGCTCTAAGATATTCAAAGCAATGGCTGAAGATGAAAGTGAAAAAATCATCAAAATTTTAAAAATAAATAGAGGAGGGAGGTTTTTATCCAAAGAGTTCTACGACTTTTATTAATTAAATGACATAAAAGGTATCTTACAACACATTATACTCTATAGCAGGATGGTGTAGTAGAAATAAAATAGGACAATTGTAGAACCAAAAAAGAGTATGCTTGAAACAAAAGGGGTTAGAGAAGAAATTTTGAGCTGTAGTATTGAAAGTATTAGTGTATATTCTTAATAGAAGTCACACTAATATAGCGAATAACAATTCTTCTTATGAAGCATGGTATGTTAATAAACCTAGTGTGTCTCACTTGATTTTTTTTGGTTTTTTATATTATGTGTATGTTAGTGATGAGAAGAGAAAAAGCTTGATCTCAAAGGTATGTCTTTCATATTTAATGAAGAGAGTAAAGCATACAAGTTTTACAACCCATAGTCAAACAAATCTATCATTTCTAGGGATTTATTTTTGTTAAGATGTGTTTATGGAGACCATCATAAAAAAGAGAGAAGAGGTTATCAGTGAAGGGGATAAAATTAGAGTGGAAATTAGGAGAATGAGAACACTCGTGGTTCTCAACCAACACCCATGGATGTATCATCTACACCATATACTAGAACTACAAGACCAACCACACCATATTAAACAACTCAAGTAGAAAAAGGTAAAATATTGTTACATCCTTATCCACCATCATAAATGATAAATCAAAACTTTAAGAAAAGAGTAACAAGGAGTCAAGCAATACAAAATAAAAGAGGTAATACTGATAATGATATTAATGGAGAATTAAATTTTTATACATTGTCTTGTATTTCTAGTGAACCTAAAACTATGAAAAGGTAGATGAAACTAAGGCTTGGCTTTAGGCAATGGAAAATAGGATGGAGTTCATTGAAAAAAATTATACTTGGGAGTTAGTTCAACCATCAAGTGGCAAGAATGTAATTGGTACCAAGTGGATCTATAAGACCAAATTCAAGAGGGATGAGATAATTGAAAAGCAGAAGGTAAGATCGATTGCAAAGGATTTGCACAAAAGTATGGTATGTATTATGAGGAGACTTTTGACCTTGTTGCAAGGCATGACACCATTGGGTTTTTACTGGACATATCAACACAAAAGGGATGGAAAGTACATCAATTGGATGTGAAAAGTGTATTTTTCAATGGGTTCATTGATGAGGAAGTCTATGTGGATCAAATACAAGGATTTGATAAAACAAATCAAGAAGGATTAGGTCTACAAGATCAAGAAGAACCTATATGGACTCAAGCAAGATCCTATGGATTATCACTTTAGGATAGACAATGTTTTCTTGAATAGAGGTTTAATGAGAAGCAAAAATCAGCCCACTATTTACGTAAAAAAATTAGGTAATGATTTTATTTATTTTTTTTGTATGTTGATTTCATTTATATAGGTAGTTCAAGAGACATGATGAGGATCTCCAAGGAAGAAATTATGGTGAATTTTAAGATAAAGGATCTTGGTTTGATGTATATTTTCTTGGGATGGAGGTTCACCAATCACATGGTGAGAACTTCATTAGTAAAGCCAATTATATCCAAGACATGTTGAAGAATTTTAGATTGTAGGATTACACGCTGGTGCATACCTCACTATCTTGTAGTGTGAATTTGATAAGGGATGATGGTAGTTCCAAGGTTGATTAGAAGAAGTATAAGAGTATGGTTGGTATTTTGATGTATCTTACTACTATTAGACTAGATAATAATTTTACAATCTCATTGGCATCTAGACTCATGAGCGATCCAAGAGAAAGACAACTTCAAGCAATAAAGAGGATTTTTAGGTATGTTAAGTGTAAAAAAAAGCATGGCATCCATTATAGATCAATTAAAAATGTAAGAGTAAGTGGATTCATAGATATAGATTAGGAAGGATCAACAAATTATATATAGTCTACATCAAGATATTGTTTTTATTTTGGAAGTGGGTTGATTTCTTGGAGTTCTAAAAAATAAACTATAGTTGATTTATCTTCTACAAAGGTAGACTATGTAGTTTTAGCTTCAACATGTAAACAATGAGGATGGTTGAGAAGAGTTCTTAAGTGTATTAAAGAGGCTTAAGACAAGTTGATAGAGATATTCTATGACAACATAGGAGAAATTGAGCTATTTAATAATCCTATGTTTCATGCAAACATGAAATACATTAATCTGAAGTATTACTTTGTGAGAGATATGGTACAAGAAAAGAAGGTCATGCTTCAATGTGTTAAATCTAAACATCATGCAACAAACATCTTGACCAAGGGGCTCTTGAAATAGACCCATACAAAATTGAAGGATTTAGAAAATTTTCCATTTTCTATTGAAGGGGAAATGTCAAAGATCATGATCCAAAATTGATTAATTATTAATAATATTATTATAAAAATAATAATAATAATAAATAAATAAAATAATGCCATAGGGTGGTAGACTAGCTGGCTAGCTAGGGGGCTCTTTGTGAAGGGTACTAGAGGTGGATTCCCCTAGATAATGTAAACCCAAATGTAAAAGAGTTAGTATAAAGGGAAGGGGTATAAATAGGTTTTTTATGATACAACCAAAGGTAATCCAATGGCCTATACTTTTTTACAAGCCAAAGAAGTAGATTCCCAAGAGTAAACATTGTCATTGGAATACTAGGTGTGGTCCAACAACAAATTGGATTGAGGGGTAGTTTAGTGGTCTGTGGAGGATATTTGCAACCCTTTTGACCTTTGGGTAAGGCCCAAGAGACATGTCATATATTGATGCAGGAGCATCCGGAGGCAAAGCTGGCAATCTTGCGTCACCCAAAATGTATTTTTTTTCTTAAGTACTAAAACTGTCGCGATATCGCGACGCTTTTTGAAGAAGGGCACCAGCGGGCCAAACCGTCGCGATATCGCGACGTATTTTTGAAAAGCACAGTCGGGACGCCAAACTGTCGCGAAATCATGACATTTCTGAAGACGCACGGTCGGGACGCCAAACTGTCGCGAAATCGTGACATTTCTAAAGCAGCACAGTCGGGACGCCAAACTGTCGCGAAATCGTGACATTTCTAAAGACGCACGGTCAGGACACCAAACTGTTGCGAAATCGTGACATTTCTAAAGCAGCGCAGTCGGCGCCAAACTATCACGAAATCGTGACATTTTTGAAGACGCACGGTCGGGACGCCAAACTATCACGAAATCGTGACATTTCTAAAGCAGCGCAGTCGGGACGCCAAACTGTCACGAAATCGTGACATTTCTGAAGACGCACGGTCGGGACGCCAAACTGTCGCCAAATCATGACATTTCTGTTGCAACGTGGTCTGGACGCACAGTGGTCGCGAAATCGCGACACTTCCGAAAGCAGGATTTGAAGGCACGGGACATCTTTGACAAAAAGGTTCTAAGGCACAAGAATGGCAGCGAAATCGCGACACCTTCAAAGGCAAGCTTAAAGGACGTCGCGAAATCGCGACACCTTCAAAGATAAAGTTTAAAAGACGTCACGAAATCGTGACACTTCTGGGAGGCAAGACTTGGAAGCATAAAGACATCGCAACACCTTCGAAGGCAGAGCTCAAAGATGTCGCGAAATCGCGACATATCCGGAGGTAAGGTTCCACAATGCAAAGATGTCACGAAATCGTGACATGTCGCGGTTTCGCGGCCCAAGGGAGGAAGGCGAGTAAGAAAGGCCTAGACGTCGCGATATCGCGACGTGTAGCGGAATCGCGGTCTCAAGGAGGAGAGAGAAGCCTAACGTCAAAACGTCACGATATCGCGACCAAAGAGGAGAGAGAAAGTGCTGGGGCAAATACGTCGCGATATCGCGACAGGACGCTCACGACATTGACCAGCCGATGACTGCAGGGACCAGTGCAGAGGGACACGTGGCATGAAGTTACAGGTGGCCCGAGAGTATGAAGCGATTATAGGAAGCATGGCAACAGGACACGTGGCATCAACTGCAAATGACCATGGCGCATTCTTATGAATGATTGACTTGGCAGTGGATCAACAGGCGGCTACAGGGCATACCGCCACTACAAGCTATGATGTTTTGATGCACCTGGCAGCATCATGCAGGCGAGACAGAGCATTCGTGCGAGCGGTATGGGGAGTCTCGCATTCAAGTAATGATGGTCCAAAGAGAGTCGGGCCTGGGGGGATGAAAAGGACCCGCACTTTGCGTAATGAAAAAAAGAAGGAGGTGGCGGCCGAGGAGAAGAGGCGCATGCATTGTATTAAAAGAAAAAGAAAAAGACCTTTTTGGGGGCGAGGGATTGATTTTTTTTTTGGTTTTGGCATAGCTGTGTATTGAAGGGGAGACCTTTGTTTTAATGAAACTTGCTGAAATTTCGTCTGTGCATGGTTAATTCTGCATTCTTGCTGTGTGTTGTGTGCGGTCCTATACCAAGTGGTATCAGAGCAGGTTGGTTCTGAGAGTGCAAACCGATCGCCGAACAGAGAGGCAGTTTGCGCCAGGACCGTGGTTGTGGGGTTGTGAAGAAGAAGCAAGATGCCTCCGTGAAGAGACCATGGTGGTATAAGGCACAGACGAGCAAGAAGGGAGGAGGTCGATTTGAGAGCCCTGCAGAGGCAAGTTGAGGCTCTACAAGAGGAAATTAGAAGAGGAGTCGAGCCGAGAAGGGAAGAACCCAGCGAAGATGAAGTGTGGGAAGAAGAAGTTCCATCTGAGGATGAAGAGGCTTTGGAGCCAGCAGAGGCTAGGCTGTACAGGGCTATCTCCCAGATTGGGAAGAAGCCAAAATTTGACGTCTCGACTTACTCGGAAACCTCAACCCCGAGGAATTAATAGACTGGATCAACGACATGGAGGAGTACTTCGAATATGAAGAGATCGCAGATCCAAATCGGATCAAATTCGCAAAAACCAAGCTGAAGGGGCATGCTAGCATCTGGTGGAAAGGAGTGCAGTTAGAAAGAAACAGGAGGGGAAAGGAAAGGATCACCAGATGGGATAGGATGGTAGAGAAACTAAAGAGGCAGTTCATCCCTGCAGATTATGAGCTGGATTTATTGAAGAAAATGTAGAGTCTTCGACAGGCTAGTAAGTCTGTCAAGGAATATACAGAGGAGTTCTACCAGATTTCAATCAGAACCGGCCATTCGGAGGCGAACAAAGAGAAGGTCGCACGTTACATAAATGGATTGCGAACCAGCATTCAAGAAGAGCTGGGGCTGGTTAGAATGAGCATAGTGGAGGATGCATATCAGTTTGCATTAAAAGTGGAAGAGAAACTAAATAGAAGGTTTGATGGTAAGCAGAGAGGGAAGGATAGGGGTGGAAGAGCTGGTGGAAGAGGCAGTGGTGGAAGATACAAAGATTTTGGAAAAGCTGCGGAAGCTAGTAGCAGCCAGAAATAGAAAGAGGTGAGAGAAGAGGATGACCGACGCCCACGCAATCAGAGCAACAACTACCCAAGAGGAAGAGGTAGGTCTGGGCGAGGGTTTGGAAGAGGTGTTTTTAGAGGAGCCTGCTTCAACTACGGTGAAGAAGGACACAGGGCATACAACTGCCCACAACATCAAGAGAGGCCAAATCGAAGACCTGAGGGTCAGGCCCGAGCTGCTGTAGCAGACGAAGGTGTAGAGTCTGAGCATTCAGAGGAAGCAGAAAGAGGGGAAACCATGATTATCAGAAGAGTCTTGCTGAATGAAGAAGAAAAGGCAGACCAAAGGAACAACCTATTTCGAACAAGATGCAAGTGCACAGGCAAGGTCTGTAATATCATCATTGATAATGGAAGCACTGACAATTTGGTTTCCGAGGAAATGGTTTCCAAGCTGCGATTGGAAAGGAGAAAACACCCGCACCCTTATCGGATTGCATGGCTGCAAAAGGACCATCGGGCACTAGTAAGCGAGCAATGTCTAGTGAAGTTCAATATTGGAACTTACCGAGATGAGGTTTTATGTGACATCTTACCTATGGATGCATGTCACTTGCTGCTTGGGAGACCTTGGCATTTTGACCGAAGTGTTGTTCATGATGGTCGAGCCAACACATATTCTCTCGTCAAAGAATGGAGTTCGCCATAAGTTAAAACCCCCGAAAGAGGCGGATGAGAAAGTATGCAGCAAAGGCACGAGTCCTGTCTAGTTGATGGCAGAAGATTCTTGGAAGGCCCGAAGCCGGATCATGTGTGTTATGCTATAATCCCCAGAGTTAGGGAAGAAGGATGCAAGGAGATTCCAATGGAAGTCATGGGACTGTTAGAAGAATTCCCTGATATCATTTCTGACAATGTTCCTGAAGGTTTACCACCTGTTAGGAGGATCAGTCATCACATCGACTTGGTGCCTGGATCGAGCTTGCCAAACAAGGCCGCACATCGAATGACACCGGTGGAAACTGAAGAATTAAATCGGCAAGTTCAAGATCTATTGAAGAAAGGCCTGATAAGGGAGAGTCTTAGTCCTTGTGCTGTACCAGCAGTATTAGCACCCAAGAAGGATGGAGAATGGAGGATGTGCACCGACTCTCGGGCAATCAACAAGATCACCATTAAATACAGGTTTCCTCTACCGAGAATGGATGATATCATGGACTGCTTGAGTGGAGCTGAGTACTTCACAAAAATTGATTTGAAAAGTGGATACCATCAGATCCGCATTAGAGAAGGGGATGAATGGAAGACAACTTTCAAAACCAGAGAAGGGCTGTATGAGTGGTTGGTTATGCCATTTGGATTAACCAATGCACCTAGTACCTTTATGAGGTTAATGAATGAAGTTCTGAAGGAATTTCTGGGCAAATTTGTTATTGTTTACTTGGATGATATACTAATTTTTAGCAGAACCTTAGAGGAGCACCTGATGCACATCAGGAAGGTTCTTGAGAAACTACGGGAGGAGCAATTATTGATCAATCTGAAGAAGTGCAACTTTGTGAAGAAGGAGCTGGTATACCTGGGATTTGTCATATCAGCAAATGGCCTCAAGATGGACCCCGAAAAGGTGAAGGCTATCCTCGAATGGCCTGTCCCAAGGAGTGTGACCGAGGTTAGATCATTTCATGGTCTGCCGCTTCTACAAAAAAAATATTAGAAACTTCAGCAGTATTTGTGCATCTCTTACTGAGACAATGAAGGGAAACAAGAAGGAATTCCAGTGGACAGTTGGAGCCAATAAAAGCTTTGCTATGCTGAAGAAGAAGGTCACTGAGCAACCCATTTTAGCACTTCCAGATTTCAATAAGGTGTTTCGTAGACTGCGATGCGAGTGGCAGTGCGATAGGAGCCGTCTTGAGCCAAGAAGGTAGGCCTGTAGCTTATTTCAGCGAGAAGCTCAATGATGCCAGGAGAAAATATTCGGTATATGATCAAGAGTTTTACGCCATAGTTCAAGCACTCAAGAAATGGAGGCACTATCTATTGCCGAAAGAGTTTGTTCTCTATACCGACCATCAAGCACTGCAGTTTATTAACAGTCAGGGAAAATTGAATCAGAGACACCCGAAATGGGTAGAGTTTCCTGCAGAGCTATACCTTTGTGCTGAAGCATCGAAGTGGAAGATCCAATAGGGTGGCAGATGCATTGAGTAGGAGGCAATGTCTGATGACAAAAATGAGAGTGGAGGTTGTAGGGTTTGTTGAGCTCAAGAACTTATACCCTGTAGACCCCGATTTCGTAGAAGCTTGGAAAGCCTGCACTGCGCCTATTGCGTTGGACAAGACTAGATGGTTAGATTACCTGATTCAAGATGAAATGTTGTTTAAGGGGAATCAATTGTGCATTTCGAGGAGCTCAATGAGAGAGAACCTCATTAAAGAAAAGCATAGTGGGGGTTTAGCTGGACACTTTGGCCATGACAAGACCATCTCATTGGTTAGTGAAAACTATTACTGGCCACAATTGCAGCAGGATGTGGCAAAGTTTGTGCAGAGTTGCAGGATTTTCCAGATGGCAAAGGGCGTGAGGCAGCCTACTGGTTTGTATCAACCACTACCTATACCTGAGCGGCCGTGGGAAGATATTAGTATGGATTTTGTGCTCGGTTTACCCAGGACACAGAGGGGGCACGATTCCATATTTGTGGTAGTGGACAAATTTTCGAAAATGGCACATTTTATCCCGTGCCAGAAGACTAGCGATGCGGTCCATGTAGCTGGTCTATTCTTTAAGGAAGTGGTACGCCTTCATGGGCTACCAAGAAGCATTGTGTCGGACAGGGATACCAAGTTTGTAGGTTATTTTTGGAAGACCCTGTGGAAGAAGCTGAGGACGGAGTTAAAGTTCAGTTCTGCTTACCACCCGCAAACAGATGGCCAAACAGAGGTGGTTAATCAGAGTTTGGGCAACCTACTGCGATGCTTGGTAGGGGACAAGCCCAAGGGATGGGATCTAATTCTGCCGCAAGCTGAGTTTGCGTATAACAACTTGGTCAATCGGAGTACCAACAAGTCACCATTCCAGATTATCTATGGGAGCAGCCCACGAAACGCTTCGGAGTTAAGAAGGCTGGAGACAAGGGAGAAATGCAAGGCTGAGGCAGAAGACTTTGCTGAACACTTGAAAGGAGTGCATGAGGAAGTGACAAGACACATTGCCAAGATGAATGCTCAATATAAGGCGAGGGCGGATCAAAAACGTAGAGCTAAGGAGTTCCAAGTAGGAGATTCTGTCATGGTCCATCTCGCGGAAGGAACGGTTCCTTGCCAAGACATACAACAAACTCAAAATGAAGAAATTTGGGCCATGCAAAATCATTGGCAAACGGGATTCGGGTAATGCCTACGAGGTGGAGTTACCAAGTGAACTTAACATCTCCCCCGTGTTTAACATCTCAGATTTGGTTGAGTATCATGAAGGAGAAAGCAGTGAGATACCCAACCCAGAGTTATGGAGCATTCCAAGCAGCCATCCCAGTTGTGGACGAGATAGAAGAAGTTCGGATATGCGTGAGGGCCGGAGTACTCGAAACAGGAGTTATTCTGAGTATTTAATCAAATGGAAGGGCCGACCCATAGAAGATGCGACTTGGCTATCCAAGGCGGAGGTTGATCGTTTGGGTCTACCTCAGTCAAATCAGAAGTGAGGTCACTTCTCAAACCCACCCCGGGTGTCTGATGCAGGAGCATCCGGAGGCAAAGCTGGCAATCTTGCGTCACCCAAAATGTATTTTTTTTCTTAAGTACTAAAACTGTCATGATATCGCGACGCTTTTTGAAGAAGGGCACCAGCGGGCCAAACCGTCGTGATATCGCGACGTATTTTTGAAAAGCACAGTCGGGACGCCAAACTGTCGCGAAATCGTGACATTTTTGAAGACGCACGGTCGGGACGCCAAACTATCGCGAAATCACGACATTTCTAAAGCACGCCGACGCAAACCCGAAAGGACATTTTTGAAGACGCACGGCCGGACGCCAAACTGTCACGAAATCACGACATTTCTAAAGCAGCGCGGACGCCAAACTGTCACGAAATCGTGACATTTTGAAGACGCACGGTCGGGACGCCAAACTGTCGCGAAATCATGACATTTCTAAAGCAGCGCAGTCGGGACGCCAAACTGTCGTGAAATCGTGACATTTTTGAAGACGCACGGTCGGGACGCCAAACTGTCGCAAAATCGTGACATTTCTGTTGCAACGTGGTCTGGACGCACAGTGGTCGCGAAATCGCGACACTTTCGAAAGCAGGATTTGAAGGCACAGGGACATCTTTGACAAAAAGGTTCTAAGGCACAAGAATGGTCGCGAAATCGTGACACCTTCAAAGGCAAGCTTAAAGGACGTCGTGAAATCGCGACACCTTCAAAGATAAAGTTTAAAAGACGTCGCGAAATCGCGACACTTCTGGGAGGAAAGACTTGGAAGCATAAAGACATCGCAACACCTTCGAAGGCAGAGCTCAAAGATGTCGCGAAATCGCGACATATCCGGAGGTAAGGTTCCACAATGCAAAGATGTCGTGAAATCGTGACATGTCGCGGTTTCGCGGCCCAAGGGAGGAAGGCGAGTAAGAAAGGCCTAGACGTCGCGATATCGCGACGTGTAGCGGAATCGCGGTCTCAAGGAGGAGAGAGAAGCCTAACGTCAAAACGTCGTGATATCGCGACCAAAGAGGAGAGAGAAAGTGCTGGGGCAAATACGTCACGATATCGCGACAGGACGCTCACGACATTGACCAGCCGATGACTGCAGGGACCAGTGCAGAGGGACACGTGGCGTGAAGTTACAGGTGGCCCGAGAGTATGAAGCGGTTACAGGAAGCATGGCAACGAGACACGTGGCATCAACTGCAAACGACCATGGCGCATTCTTATGAATGATTGAATTGGCAGTGGATCAACAGGCGGCTACAGGGCATACCGCCACTACAGGCTATGATGTTTTGATGCACCTGGCAGCATCATGCAGGCGGGACAGAGCATTCGTGCGAGCGGTATGGGGAGTCTCGCATTCAAGTAATGATGGTCCAAAGAGAGTCGGGCCTGGGGGGATGAAAAGGACCCGCACTTTGCGTAATGAAGAAAAAAAGAAGGAGGTGGCGGCCGAGGAGAAGAGGCGCATGCATTGTATTAAAAGAAAAATAAAAAGACCTTTTTGGGGGCGAGGGATTGATTTTTTTTGGTTTTGGCATAGCTGTGTATTGAAGGGGAGACCTTCTGTTTTAATGAAACTTGCTGAAATTTCGTCTGTGTATGGTTAATTCTGCATTCTTGCTGTGTATTGTGTGCGGTCCTATACCATATATGTTTTCAAAGTTAGGATGCTGGTTTGGAATCAAATGAAAATGTTTGAAAACTAATGACAATATCCCAAAATTCTATAGCCATATAAGAAGAGGTTTGGAGCAATAGGACTGGTGCTGCTAGTCAAAAATATAAAAGGGTTTGGGCCCTTTCAAAAATCTAACTTTTACCATAATAAAAAAAAAATATTATTTATTTTATTATGTTAGACTATTGATTATTTTGTAACTGGCTCTTATTATTAGCACATGTAAAAGCTGGGATAACTTAGGAACTAAGTTATATTATTTTACAAATAACTTTTGTTGAGTCTAGTTATGTTTTTGGAGAGCACACATATGAATTGTATAATATAAAATCAATATATAATGCCCATAATTATGAATGGGTGAGTGCTAGAAACAAATTTCTAAAAATAGAAAAGGATGATAATAAAAAAAAAATAGGGGAAATAAATATAGAAAAGTCTTGTTACTATTGGGATGTAGGATGTCTATGTATTGGGTGTGAGGCACCAACTATAATTGGATTCAATTGAGGATTCATCTAAGTGTAATTATTTTCAAGATTTGTATTGATAAAAAGTGTTGTTGTATAATGTTCAAAAGTTTAGAGTTGATGTTTTGAGCTAAATATATGTTATGTAATTTTATCTTCCATAAATAATATAGATTTTAGAGATTTTAAAGGCTTAAAAATTGTATCATTTTGGTTTTTATTCTTCTGTTATTTATAATCTGCATTTTTTATTTATATTGAGCCTCACCTCCCTTTCACATCCCCTTGATTTTTCATAGTATCCTACTTGTTCCTCAATTTCTTCATAAGTAGGGACATTGAGATCACTCGTGTTATTGGCCATAATTATTAAGGATATCACTTCCTTGATAATAGGTTGATCATATTTTATAAATGTATATGGTCTTTCTTATTTATTTTTCAATATTGCATGCTTGATTCTCTAGTGAGAGCATTGATGTTAGGGATGTTATAATCCTCAAGAGAGCTAAAAATGTGGAAGTATTAAAAAAATTTAAAAATATCTTATAAATTGAAAGCATGACTTTACTATAAGATATTAAAGGTGTTAACCAACCTTTAAATCATGCCTAATATAACTAGCATATGCAGTTTATTTTAAATATAAGCAGACCTTTAATTTTTCCTTTATTTTACAATTCAAAAATTTCAAGAAACTAAACAATGTATTTTTGCTAAAATAGAGGACTTAAATAACAAAAACACTTGATCTATTTTTACCATCATATTATTATTCCTAATATTTTTGAAGACTATTTAATTTATTTGAACAAAACTATGAATAGGAAGTTATGCCTCTTGCATTTTGAGATATTAATATTATCATGAAATTTTACTAAAATAATGAACAATTTCCATTTGTATAGAGTAAAATAATATTTTATACAAAAGTCTTTGAAGGAGGGTAAAGTAATTTTTAACATCCATGAGGCCATAGGCCATATGAGATGACCCTTATTTTACCCAATATATGGTTATCCAACCATACTCTAGTTACTAAAGCAACATGTGATTTTAATATCATATTCTTCTATATTCAATATGCTCATTGAATATTCAAGTGCCTCAAAAGGAGCTACGATCAAGGATATATGCCTTCTATATGTTGGATTACAAGACATGTCCCATCATATCCTATTTTATTAATATTTTAAATAAAATAATGCTAAAATATTAGTTGATTTTTCTATCTACATTAATTTTTGTCTTTTGTAATATTTTGGTAAGGAAATCATTAGATATGGATTATTTTCTTCTATAATTTCCAATGATGTTCTCCATTTTTATTTTCACCATATTTTGGTTGTTCATTTCTAGAATCATAGGACCTTCATCTCAAGTCACATTTCTATCATTATACTTCTTTGTTGTATTATTTATTCATCTCAATGTGGTATGACTCTTATTTTACATCTTATCCTCATCATCACCAACTCCATCACATATATAACTCTTTCTAGTGTTGATTTTTATTTAGAGGTAAGGATTTTAATAATCAATCTCTTTTTTATTTGAGATTTTGATAACTTAAATTGATTTTGTGGAGTAATATATCTTTTAGTATTTTTTTTAAATTTACTTCATTTGTATTAAATGAAATTCAATGAAAATTAGGTGTTCTTGAATATGAATATTTCCACATAATTAGGCCACCTTAGTAGCTACTTATACATTGTCTTATAATTAGGATTTCTCATTAAATTATAGTGATTATTTGAAACTTCACTTTCATTCTCATTTATTTTATAAAATATCAATGTATACCTTTCTCCTTCAATCTCTTCTTAATAAATTTATCCATCTATTATTCTAGTTACTATTAAGTATCTTGTTCTTCAAAATATTTCCTTAATGCATGTTGTTTGCTAGAGTCTTTATCTTTATTTTGTTCTATCATATTTTAAATT
Organism: Wollemia nobilis; assembly: GCA_028583015.1. Classification (NCBI taxonomy): domain Eukaryota; kingdom Viridiplantae; phylum Streptophyta; class Pinopsida; order Araucariales; family Araucariaceae; genus Wollemia; species Wollemia nobilis. The sequence goes on from JAQPPZ010015824.1 coordinate 31,983,363, forward strand.
TGCATCCATTTGAGCTATTCTCCTAGACTATTGATATGGTATTTACAATTAGAGTTTTTATCATAATTAGCACAAATATCTTCTTAGTCCTCTTCATGATTCAAGAGAAATTTAGATTATGGTGATATATTATCCTATGTATATCTATCATAATTTCTCCTTTCTTAATATTTTCAAAGATTTTTTAATCTTTATCCTTGATATCCTAAATATCCTTTGGGGATTTACAACTATATTCTCCACTTTTGAAAGAGAATATCACCATTACATTTACATGTTTTTCTTATAGAATATTTATTAAAACAATTTTATCATCTACAAAATTTTATCAAGATGGCATCATCTATTATCCTAATAGGAAAATTAGAAGGCTTGACTACACTCTTAAGAATAACATATATATGAATATATATTCCTTGACATACCAATCAATATATGGATAAATGGATCTTATGGTTTCATCAGATAATCTAATGCTCTTATCACTATTTAGGTATTCAATAAATGATCAAAAAAATTATCATAAATTATTATATAATGCTCATATAAATTCTTGGTATGAAATTATATAAATATTTGGGATTGGAATATCTTAAGTGATATTTTTATTATTTATCATGTATCATATAAATTTGGTTTATCCTTGGAAAACATACTCATGAGCTAAGCTTCATAAGCTAAAGTCAAGTTGAGTGAATGCAATTTAGTATTAGGTAAATATGGGTATGGATATGGTATAATATATCAAGAATAAGTATAAGATAAAGTAAAAAAATAAGCAACTATACAAGTAAAAGAGCAAATTGATAAAAGTACCATGATACATCAAATATGGAAAAATACAATAAAATAAAGGTAAAATATATAAAATAGCATAACATTTTATTAAGAGTATCTTTTGTTAAAATATTGACTTGATGTTGACATATTTTTATTTTGAGCTTGAAGGTTCATCATAAATTGATGTTACTGATGATAATAAGGGTAATTTTATTGGCTAACAACCTCCAACAATGATTTTAAGATAAGAATTCTAACCCTTGAAAACTATTAATAAAAGTTGAACAAAGATAGACATGATAAAAAATATCACCAAGTCAACTATACAATAATTCCTTAGTAGATCAAAACATAATAATGGTATGAAGCTAATGATGGTGCTTCTAAAGGAAATTCAGGAAAAGTTAGCTAACGCTTTTTTCAAAATAATGAAGGTAAAATTTTTCTCACTTAGAATCATATGGAACTTCATTTAACAAATATGCAAAGGATAGGGCATTTCATAAAAGGATTAAAATTGCATTGAAAAAGGAAAGAAATATATTTTAATTAAGGGAGAATCATAAATTATCATAATGCTATTAAAAAATTTAGATGTGGGGATTGCATAATTTTTTTTTTTTTTATGTTCATAAACTATTATTAGAAGCAATCTCTTGGAAGTATAAGCATATATATAAAGGAAATTAAGTATAAAATAATTTAACTAATTGGTATGTTGATCTTCATCTTGGTGAGATTATAATTTGAAAAGGAAATTGGTTGAGTGATATTTTATCTCTTAATGCAGATTATTTCAAGGAGTTGATTGCAAAAACATAACACTTAGAGAAAGGTGAATAATATATTTTATCGAAAATGAAATGATGAATGCATTAGATAAAAGGATAAATATGGATATGGTTTGATTGACCTAATAACAAATGTAATATTTTTGCATTTTAATGGGAGAGGCCTCCAATAGAAGCCACATATAGATTATTAAAAGAAAATAACATTATGAAGCCAAAATTAATTATGATGGTGCTTTCAAAGAAATCCAAGAAAAGTTAGGAAGCAATGATTTTCAAAATAATGAAGGCAAAATTCTCCTCACCTACTCAAAAGCATATGAAACTAATCACTATATAGAGGCTAGGGCACTTCTTATAGGGATCAAGATTCTATTAAAAAAATACAAATATATTTCAATTGATGTGGATTCATAAGTTACTATTATTATTACTATAAAGAAACATGGACATTGGATCAACAATAGCTTATTTTTTAAGTCCATCAATTATTAGTGGAGGTATTATCTTAGGCATGTCAACATATCTATAGAGAAGGAAATAGGGTATCAAATTATTTAATCATTCAAAATGTTAATCTTTGCTTTAGAAAAATTTAAAATTTAGAAGGTATTTGTCCAACGAATATTATATATCTTAATGAAAGAGATATTAAAGAGTTGATAGAGAAAAATAATAATTTAAGGTGGATGAAGAATATATTTGATAGAAAGGTAAGCTATACATGGTTTAAATGATCTAATAACAAGTGTAGTATTTTGACATTTTTATGGGATTATATCCAAATATTATCCAAATATATCTTATTAAAAATTAATGCTATTATATCTATTTTTATATTAGTATCATCTCAAATGATGTAAAAAACCATATTAAAAGGGTTAAACTTGATCATTTTGAGGATTTATAGTTAGAATATGTTAGGATCCTATCCTAACACAATTATTACTATGTACTTGTCTAGTGTTAGTGTTATGTTTACACCATGGGTGCCTAGTGTGCATGGGCCCATTATGATGTAACCTTTACTTTTATTGTAAGTAAGATTTAGTGGCTCAAGTTCCCTCTTCATGTGGTCTGATCCTTGAGCATTAGGGTTATAGTAAATAAGAATCTATATAAGGACATGAGTTTGGAGTAGAAGGCATCTAATATTTTCTCATTTTGTATAGGAACTATACTTATAAAAACGTCCCCCCCTTAAAGAGGCCTATGATATTTGCTCTACTTAATTAATATAAGTTTGTTTTTATTTCCTTTCAATTATTTTTTATGATTACTTTTGTTACTTTTATATTCATGATCATTTATTTATTTCCAATTTGTAAGCATTTCCATTAACTTTTGCATTGCTACTTTGGTTATAATTATTTTTATATAAGGGTTCCTAACAAGTGGTATCAAAGATCTTTTCATGACCATGTTCCATATCAACAATAGGATTTATTGTCCTTTCATCCATTTTCTATTATGCAATTTCTCATTCTATTCATTTTCTATTAAAGTATCTTTCAAACAAAGATAATTTTTCCTATTTTTTAGTGGAGTAGAGTAGAAAATCTATTCTAGGGGTTTTAAAATCATGTAGATCTACCATTTATGGTTGAGCACAATTTGCTTGTAAAGTAGTGTGTAACGGAGGTGTAGTAAAAGCGCACTAAGATCTAAGCCTTATACATAATGCACCATAAATTCTAATTTCCACATACCATGAGGTATATTGAAGCTAATATTATGTTAAACTAAAATGAAATAGCCCTAGGAATCCTTTGACCATCTAAAATTATGGTGTAATGATAAGTAGTTAGCCCTAGAAAGTTACTCTCATAGTACCTTGGAAATGGATAGTGTGGATACTGGTATAGTGGATCCCTCCACCGTTAGAAATATAAAATATTGGTCCAACCACTAATCATGAACAAGGTTATATATTAGAGAGGCCATAAAATTAGAAAAACCCTGACTTAGGTTATCCCTATTGAAACATTGTTTCAATCCTTTCCAATTCAAAAATAAAACCAAATTTGAGCATACTATAGAAGAGGCTATTGTAGTCATATTCAAAATTTACTAGAAAAGCACATTAAAACACACTAAGCAACTTGAATGAAGGAAATCTAAATAATCTAAAGCTACACATTGATTATCTAGTCTAATAGTGTAGAGAATATCTAGTCTGATAGTGTAGAGAATTTCCAATGTGCTAGTGTAGAGATTATCTAGTTTGATAGTACAAAGAATACCCAATGTGATAGTGCAAAGAATATCTAGTTTGATAGTTAGAGTAGTCAATTATCAATAGTTCGCTAGTGAGAAAAAAATAAAAAAAGCAACAAAAAAGGCCAAAGCCCAATTTAATCCTCTTTTTGAGGTAATGAGACCTAACTCTAGTATCACATTTTTGAAACCCTACCTTCTAAAAATCATCATTTTGTGGTATAGTCCATTATGATCATCTCCTTGACTCTATCACTTTGAGATATAACTTTGATAAATATTTTTGGAGACCCTAAAGTGACAATTGGCTAGTGGTACTATTGTTAAAAAATCAACAATTTCTCATAGGATCTTAAGTTTAAATTCTCACATACATTCAATAATAACAAGGACATTGATAAATATATCTATTTAAGCAATACAATACAACGTAATGCAAAGATTATTTGATACACCATTACAATTTTTTATCTTCAATATTAGAGAATATTGCATTCTTTGATGTGCAAGATATGTACATGTATCATATTAGAAGACTGAGAGTCTTTTATGCAAGTGGTAAAAGAAGAATCCAAAGGTCATGTGGAAAGAAATAACTAAGAATTTGAAGATTTATTTTGTGTAGTTATATTATGGAGACAAAGCTCCATAATTTTGTATGAAATGAGAAAACATATCAAGATTGTACTCCAATTTTTTTAAATATATTGTAAGTACTTCTAAATATTTGTGATCTATATATATTAGTTGAAATATTTCTTCATTATTGTTATTTGATCTTTAATATTATGGCTAATTATATTTGGTACCTATGATATTTTATGGTAGTAAGGCTTAAAAAGCCAACTGTGGTATCAAAGCTATCATCTGAATCTGTCTAGTTTTATAGAGTTATTTATTAGCCACAATTATTAATTAGATTTATCAATTTTTGATCAATTTAATTTATATTTTGTCCATTTTAAAATATTTGTAGAATTGGACTCTATTTTTTAAAGGTCTTATTGAGTAGAGCAAGCTAGGGTCTTTCCACCAGGTTGAAGGAAAATTAATGAAGACTAGGACTCAGCTAGATTGAAGATAAGATCTAACTTAGAAGAAAAGTTGGAAATTTATAAATAGGTTGAACCAACCTAGAAGGAAGTTGGTCATTCACAAATAGAGCCATATTGACATTGGTTTAAATATTTAAAGTTTGTAGATTAAATATTGAGGTAGAATCAACTCAAAAGAAAGTTGATCATTTAGGGATAATTAGTGCCACCCTCACATTGATATTGGGTTCTCTAGTAAGGAGTAGAATCATATTGGGTTCTTAGGTGTGACCTAATATATTGAATATTTAGAAGAGTAGTAGGGAAGAAGAGCTACAAAATTTTGAGAAGCTTCCTACAAAATATAGAAAAGAGTTTCAACTTCTAAGTTGTAGTAGATTAAGAAGCATTCAATGCTTCCTAAGAATAGAGAATAGAAAAAGCGGATAAGAAAGCAAAAGAGAAAGAGAAGAAGAATTAGGTCAACTTGACCTTGAAATATTTGAAGTAGTAGAATATTATAGAGCAAAAAAGAGAGAAGTATTTTTCCAAGATACATTGAAGAAATAGGCTGACTAAATATTTTATATCATTTCAATCTTAGCCATAGATCACTTCTTGAAGAAGGTTCTTCAAGATAGAAATTTTTATAGCAGAGAAGAGAATATAGAAGATATAGAACCAAGAGACCAATATTTAAGATAAAATTCTAAAAGGCTTAGATAAAGAAAAAATGCTTAAGAAGCCAAGATAGTAGAGAGCATCCTGAGAAGTTAATATAAAAGATAAATAGACCTAGAGTATATTAGTATAGAAGAGAAATCCATTCGACTATCACAAGTGAAGGTAGCATAGAAGAATAGGCCATTTGACCAACTCAAGAAGAGAGTATAAGAGGCCCATTTGGCCATATAAGAGAAGGAAAGGCCATATAATCAATGTTAAAAAAAGTTGCAGTCAAGAAGCTATTTAATTGATCATAAAAGGAAGTGAGCGTTGAAGTTTTCAAAATTTACACACTCAACCAAAATCTAATGTCATTACAATGTAGTTCTCCTGTGAAACATCAAAATAAGATAAACCAGTTAGTAGCATAAGAAAAATTTGAACCTGGAAAGTGAGGAATCAAGAAATTAACAAACTAGAAGCAACAAACTAGCTAACACCATACAGCTAGGATGTAGATTGGTTAACTCCATCTAGATAGGGCACGTGATATCTGGAGAAAAGGAACTAAAGGAAAGGAAAATAACATCTAGTTAAAAGAACTAGAAGAAAGGTGAGCAACATATGGTTAAAGAACTAGAGGTAAGACATACCAGGCAAAAGCGTGTAGGAATACCAAACACCCGAGAATAATGTCAATAAGATAAAAAAATAACCCATGCAAGAAAGGAGTGCGTAACATTAAGGTGTTACACCAAAATTGACAAAGAACATAGAAGACTTTACTCTTGCCAACCTTTAATATTATTTCTAGGTAATATCATAACAATGCACATTATATAATTAGAAAGAATTTGAATATTATGCCTTGATTTGATTTTTAGGAGATATAAGGTTTTGAATGAAGGTTTTAATTTTTAATATTTTGAAAGGGATGGAGATATAAGAAGATAATGTTTAGATTTTAAATATTGAAAATTAGAAAGTTATGGAGATATAAGGTGACTTTTAAGGTTAGTAAGTTTTTAAAGTTATTTGGAAAATTTGAAAGCTTTAAAGACTTAGGGATTTTTTTGAAAATTTGAAATTTTTAGATTTTTAAAATTTTGCAAATCAGATTAGGGATTTAAAAGGTTTCAACATCAAATAATTAGAAAAATTATGTACAAAATCATATTTAAATTATTCGAGAGGTATAAGGTATTCAAATTCAAAGGTATTCACTATGGATTATTGATATATTGATTTTGAAGCTAGTAGGTATATGTTTGGAAATAAACAATGGTTTAAAACTTTTCAAGAGAAAAATGAAAAACCAATTGTCATCACAGATAGTATGACTAATGAGATCAAAGGAGTAGGAGATGTCTTAATTGATCTATCAAATGAAAAAGGAATAATTCATAATGTATTGTATGTACATGGATTGACTACTAATATTCTTTCAGTATCTCAACTAATGGATCAAAATCTAGTAGTTGAATTCAAGACTATTAAAGATAAAAAATATCTTATTATCAAACAAGGAAGAGTCATAACTTCTAGCTCTTATAAAAATGGTTTGTTTACTCTAGATATAGTACCAAATATGGCTCTATCAACAGGGATATTAGAAACAACATAACTATGTCATAAAAGGCTAGGACACAAGTGCATATTCATTAAATGAGATGAGTAAACATCAAATGGTTAAAGTTTTACCTAACCTACCATAGGAAACTACAGTTTATCCATAATATATAGCAAGAAAACAACATAAAATACCTTTTTAAATTCATCAACATAGAACTCAAGAACCGTTGGAATTATTATAGACAGATTTATGTGGACCAATGAATGTTTCTAGTATTGGACGACATAGATGTTTTCAATTATTTGTTGATGATTACTCCAAAAAAATATGGGTATATTTTATGAAATTCAAATCTAAAGCATTCAATTGTTTCAAATAATTCAAATTACTGGTGGAAAAAGAATTAGGGAAAGCAATCAAGAATCCTCATTCAGATAGAGGAGGTGAATTCTTATCAAAAGAATTTAATTTGTTTTTAGAAGCTAATGGTATAAAAAGATAACTTACTACAACATATTCTCCACAAAAAATGTTATTGTAGAAAGATAAAATAAATTAATTATGGAAATGGTTTGTTGTATGCTAAAGGAAGCTCATCTTGATCATCAATATTGGACAAAAATAGTAAAAACAATTATATACTTACAAAATAGATCACATATAATAATACTAAGAAACATCACTCCTAAAGAAGTATGGTCAGGACAAAAACCAAATGTAGAACAACTGAGAATCTTTGGTTGTAAGGCATACATACACATACCAAAGCAATGAAGAACTAAACTAGATGATAAAACTATGTAAGGAATATTTCTTGGTTATTATGATGATTCAACTAGCTATTGAATAATTGATCCTACAACAAAAAAAATTACATTAGTAGAGATGTGATAGTTGATGAAGGAAACTAAAATATTATTAAGGAACAAAAGATTGATTTAGGGATAATTCTAAAATATTTAGAAGAAGCCTCATCAAGTGAAGACTTAGAATTAGACAAAAATGATTAAAAAATAGAAAATATCGAGAATACTACAACACTTCAAAAGAAATAACCTATATAGCTTAGAGATACACTTAAAGACTCAAAATTAGAGCAAATGGTAGATCTCAATACTATAAGATCTCATACTCATATTTTAACAAGAATGAATAAAGGATTAATAAGTTCTATGATAGAAACTGCAACTATTTTAAATGACTTTAAGTCATCTAGAATGGAAGGCAACCATGTAATTAGAATATGCAACATTAATGAAAAATAAAACATGGAATCTGGTTGCTCTTCCTCAAGGAAAGAAAGTAGTAGGATGTAATTGGATCTACAAGATAAAATACAAAGTAGATGGTTCTCTTGAAAAAGACAAATATTGATTAGTTGTAAAAGGCTACACTCAAACATAAGATATTGATTATGAAGAAACATTTGCACCAACAACAAGAATGACTACTATTAGAATAATTTGTGCTTTAACAACACATCATGGGTGGAAACTTCACCAAATGGATGTAAAAAGTACATTTCTTAATGGTGATATTAAGAGGAGGTATATATGTTACAACTAGAAGGATTTGTGATCAAAGGATAAGAACATAAGGTTTACAAGCTAAAAATATCCTTATATGGTCTAAAGTAAGTAGAAAGAGCATGTTATATAAAAATTAATAATTATTTATTGTAGAATAATTTTAAAAGAAGTTTACCAGATCCAAATCTCTACATAAAAAATATTAGAAATGATAGAATTATTTTTGTAGTAAACATTGATGATATAATAATCACAGGAAGCTCAAAAATCCTAATAGATAAAATCAAAAGAGATCTCAAAAATGATTTTGAAATGATAGATTTGGGGTTTCAACATTATTGCCTTGGCTTATAAATTAGTCAAAATAAAAATAATATCACAATAACAAGATGAATTATGTAAAATCATTATTAGAAAATATAGAATGGACCATTGTGAACCCAAAGATATTCCTATGGAATAGGATTGCAATTATCAAGATATGATGAAACACCTTTAGTATCAACTAATATCTATCGTCAATTAATTAGAAGTCTTCTGTATTTAATAAATACCAGACCATATATAGTTTTTCCTATAAATTATCTCTCAATGTATATGTAAGAACCAAGAGAAAGTCACTTGAAAGCCACAAAAATAATACTACAGTATATTAATAAGACTATAGAATTTGGGCTAATATATAAAGAGAATGATGACAAATTCTACCTATAGGGATACACAGATTCAGATTATGTTGGGTCTATAGATGATAGAAAATCTACATTAGGCTATATTTTCTATCTTGGTTTAGGACCAATTTCTTGGTATAGTAAAAAATAACATGTAGTAGCACTTTCATCTACAAAAGTAGAATATCATGCAGCAAAATATGCAATATGTGAAGCTCTTTGGTTACAATACATATTATCAGATATTAGAATTAGAAGAAATTCTACAATAATAAATTGTGATAATCAAGGAGTACTTAATATAATAAAAAATATAATAATTCATGAAAGAACAAAACACATTGAAGCTCAATGTCATTTTATCAGGTATCATGTTCGCTTAAAAATATCTCATCTTTTAGGAGTCATATCTTTGTGAAGAGTTATCCAATTTAGCTAATTCTTGGACCAACTTGTGCAGAATTTGAATAGCTTTAAAATAAGTGGTCATATGCAAAACTTCAAGCAATATTGAGGGAGATACGACCCTTTGAAATCAACCATTCAGAATAAAGACAATGACGATTTTTCAAATTGTGAAAAATGAAATTGCAAAGTGCGAAGGATTAGGGTTTTTTTCAAGAAAAATATCTCATCTTTTAGGAGCCATATCTTCTTGAAGAGTTATCCGATTTAGCTGATTGTTGGACCAACTTGTGCATAATTTGAATAGATTTAAAATGAGTGGTCATATGCAAACATTTGAGCAATATTGAGGGAGATACGACCCTATGAAATCAACAATTTGGAACAAGGGCAATGACAATTTTTCAAATTACGAAAAATGAAATTGCAGAGTGCGAAGGATTAGGATTTTTTCCTAAAAATATCTCATATTTTAGGAGCCATATCTTTGCGAAGAGATCCGATTTAGCTAAATACAATGACCAACTTGTGCAGAATTTGAATAACTTTAAAATGTGTGGTCATATGCAAAAATTCGAGTAATATTGAGGGAGATACGACCCTGTGAAGTGAACCATTTGAAACAAGGCCAATGGAATGCCGTATGAACTACCCCCTATAATGAATTTGTAATTTTCATAAAGGGAAGTTCATTTCTTGTTTGTGAATGCAAATGCAAAGCCTAAAAATCAATTTACCTTCAAAAAATAAAAAAAAATTAAAAGTTCGAAATTATAAAATCCTTATAAAACAACTTTAAATAATTTATATAAATTTAAAACGACTTCAGAATGAGATCAAAATTATTTCGGATGAAATATTGAAGCTCATTCTTCACACCCATGCATTTATTTATGAAATTTTATTTCTTATTTTTATTTTTATTTTAGTCGTCGAAGTTTAAAAACAAATCTACAAAAGGGTTAGAAAAATAAAAATAAAATTCAGGAAAATGGACTAGAAAGCCAAAAATGTTAAAACATACTACAGTTAGTATGATGTTGTCCTTCACCGTTGTATCTCTTTTCGAGAGCTTTTCAAATATATGCACTAATAGTCAATTCGAGCAACGAGCGAGGAGTTATGACCATGGGAAATTTTACCCCTAAAATTCAAAATGATGGCCAATGGAATGCTGTATGAACTACCCCCTTTAAAGAAATTGTAATTTTCATAAAGGAAAGTTCATTTATTGTCTATGAATGCAAATGTAAAACCCGAAAATCGATTTACCTTCAAAATATGAAAAAAATATGAAATTCTAAAATTATAAAAATCCTTATAAAACAACAAATTTAAATAATTTTTATAAATTCGAAGTGACTTCAATATGAGATCAAAATTATTTCGGATGAAATATTGAAGCTCATTCTTCACACCAATGCATTTATTTATGAAATTTTAATTTTTTTTAATTTTGATTTTAGTCATTGAAGTTTAAAAAAAATCTGTAAAAATGAAGGGTTAGAAAAATAAAAATAAAATTCTAAAAAATGGACCAAAAAGCCAAAAATGTTAAAACACACTATAGTCAGTATGATGATGCCCTACATTGTTGTATCTCTCTTCGAAACCTTTTCGAAAATATGCACTAATAGTCAATCCGAGCAACGAGCGAGGAGTTATGACCCCGAGAAGGTTTACCCCCAAAATTCAAAATGATGGCTGATGGAATGTTGTATGAACTACCCCCCTTTAATGAAATTGTAATTTTCATAAAGGGAAGTTCATTTATTGTCTGTGAATGCGAATGTAAATCTTGAAAATTGATTTGCCTTCAAAATATGAAAAAATGTGAAATTCCATTATTATAAAAATCTTTATAAAACAACTTTAAATATTTTTTATTTATTCAAAATGACTTCAGAATGAGATCAAAATTGTTTCGGATGAAATATTGAAGCTCATTCTTCACACCCGTGCATTTATTTATGATTTTTTAATTTTATTTTAATATAGTTGCCAAAGTTTAAAAAAAATCTGCAAAAGTAAGTGCTAGAAAAAAAAAAAAAATTCTAAAAAATGGATCAGAATACTGAAAATGTTAAAACACACTACAATCAATGAAATCCTTATAAATAAACAACTTTGAATAATTTTTATAAATTCGAAATGACTTCAAAATGAGATCAAAATTATTTCGGATGAAATTTTGAAGCTCATTCTTCACACCCATTCATTTATTTATGAAATTTTAATTTTTTTATTTTTATTTTAGTCGTCGAAGTTTAAAAAAAATCTGCAAAAGGGTTAAAAAAATAAAAATAAAATTCTGGAAAATGGACTAGAAAGCTAAAAATGTTAAAAAACACCACAATTGGTATGATGCCGCTCTGCATTGTTGTAGATCTTTGTGAGAGCTTTTCGAAAATATGCACTAATAGTCAATCTAAGAAACGAGTGAAGAGTTATGACCCAAGGAAGTGTTATCTCAAAAATTCAAAATGATGGCAAATGGAATGTCGTATGAAGTACCCCCTTTAACGAAATTGTAAAAGTAAAGTTCATTTATTATCTGTGAATGCAAATGCAAAGCTTGAAAATCAATTTACCTTCAAAATATGAAAAAAATGTGAAATTCCGAAATTATAAAAATCCTTATTAAACAACAAATTTAAATAATTTTAATTAATTCAAAATAACTTTAGAATAAGATCAAATTTGTTTTGAATGAAATATTGAAGCTCATTATTCACACCAATACATTTATTTATGAAATTTTATTTTTATTTTTATATTTATTCTAGTTGCCGAAGTTTAAAAAAATCTGCAAAAGTAAAGGTTAGAAAAATAAAAGTAAAATTTTAGAAAATGGACCAAAAAGCCGAAAATGTTAAAACACACTATAGTCAGTATGATGCCGTCCTACATTGTTGTAGCTCTTTTCGAGAGCTTTATGAAAATATGCACTAATAGTCAATCCGAGCAACAAACAAGGAGTTATGACCCTGGGAAGTTTTACCCCCAAAATTCAAAATGATGATCAATGGAATGTCGTATGATCTACCTCCGTTTAATGAAATTGTAATTTTTATAAAGGGAAGTTCATTTATTGTCTGTGAATGCAAATGCAAAGCTTGAAAATATTTACCTTCAAAATATGAAAAAAATGTGAAATTATGAAATTATAAAAATCCTTATAAAACAAATTAAATAATTTTTATAAATTTGAAATGACTTTAGAATGAAATCAAAATTATTTCGGATGAAATATTGAAGCTCTTCTTCACACCCATGCATTTATTTATGAAATTTTAATTTAATTTTAGTCGTCGAAGTTTAAAAAAATATGCAAAAAAATGGGTTACAAAAATAAAAATAAAATTATGGAAAATTGACCAGAAAGCCAAATTTTTTAAAATACACTATAGTTAGTATGATGTCGTACTACATTGTTATAGCTCTTTTTGAGAGCTTTTCGCAAATATGCACTAATAGTCAATCCGAGCAACGAGTGAGGAGTTATGACCTCGAGAAGTTTTACCCCCAAAATTCAAAATGATGGCCAATGGAATGCCGTATGAAGTACCCCCTTTAATGAAATTGTAATTTTTATGAAGTGAAGTTCATTTATTGTCTATGAATGCAAATGCAAAGCTTGAAAATCGATTTACCTTCAAAATATGAAAAAATGTGAAATTCCAAAATTATAAAAATCCTTATAAAATAGCAAATTTAAATTATTTTTATAAATTTGAAATGACTTCAGAATGAGATCAAAATTATTTCGGATGAAATATTGAAGATCATTCTTCACACAAATGCATTTATTTATGAATTTTTTAATTATTTTTTTAAATTTTAGTTTAGTCGTCGAAGTTTAAAATTTGTTTGTGAAAAGAAGGGTTAGAAAAATAAAAATAAAATTTTGGAAAATAGACCAGAAAGCCGAAAAAGTTAAAAAACTCTACGGTCAATATGATGTCGCCTTACTTTGTTGTAGCTCTTTTCGAGAGCTTTATGAAAATATGCACTTATAGTCAATTCAAGCAACAAGCGAGGAGTTATGACCCTAGGAAGTTTTACCCCCAAAATTCAAAATGATGATCAATGGAATGGCGTATGTGTTGAGCAAGGTGCAGCGACAATATTGTCATTGTTGTCAACACACTCAGATGGACAGGTTGATGCAGTGGACAATTGTTCAGAGTTTGTTCAGAGTATTAACATTGGTGTTCAATGCTTATGAAGATGTTTTTGATGTTCGGGTGAAGTTGTTACAGGTTGTTCATGCAAATTTGCAAAAGTTGTAATCGTGAGGAAGTTGTCAAAGTAGAAAAATTGTCAAAGTTACAACAACATCAATGGAATATGTTGGACAACCAAAGATACTATTTGGAGGTTTGTTGATCATTAGCAAGTGTGGTTGCAGTGTTGGAATGACCGGTTGCTTCGCTGGTGCTGGTCAGTTTCATGCTTTATGTGACAGGTGTAAAATCTGCGTCAGAGGTCGCTTTGCAGGAGGAATATTAAACAATCCATGAGGAATTGGACCTCAAATTATTTACTGGAGGTAGATTGATATACTGAGAGCTTAATTTTTAAATTTTAGCCCAAACGGAGTCCGGACAAAAAAACGGTGAGCGTTGCAAAATGGCTCTAGAGCACTTTTTCAGTTTATATGACAGGTGTAAAATCAGCATCAGAGGCCAATTTGTCGGAGGTACTGCAAATAATCCGTGGAGAGTTAAAATCTAAAATTTAAATTGAAGATATTTGGTTTATCCAAGAATATATGTTTCAATTTTTAGCCCATTTGGAAATTTGAGGAGGAAGTTATGACTGTTACACAAAGCCCTATCAACTCTTTTTGGCAATTTTGGCAGTTTCTAAGAATATAACGATTGAGTGGTACTTTTGTGTAACTGAAAAAAAGAGCTACGGTTTTTAATGTGAAACATATATATGTTTTAAAAGAAAATGGAGAAGAGGTTTTTTTGTAGAAAGGACTGCCAATGCATGTTGTGAAGATTTTTTTTTCTTTGGCATTTTGATTGAAAAAATGTGCAAGGTGTGAGACAATCAATGTGCAGAGTTGAGAAGATTGAAAAAGATAGACAAAAGATTTTAGAGGAGAAGAATTGTGAGCTAGACCACTCAGGATATTTTTATGAGATTTAAAACTTTTATTAGAGCTTTTTAAATTTGTTGGGTCGGTGCTTGGCAACAGGGGTCGATGCTCCTTGCAATTGGTGCTGCTAAAGTCCGAGTTGGTTGGTGTCATTCTATGCAGTTGGTGTTGCAAAAATATTTTAAAGACCAAATAATTTTGAGTCTAGATTTGGATGGGAGTCCAAATAGTCAATTGGCATAGTGGTTTTCCTACATCGGGTTTCCATTATAAATCTGTTGTTATGTTATACATGTTTGTGTGATTGCTTGTTTTTATTTTATTTCATAGTTGGATTAAATTTTTAATACACACTTATTCACCCCCATCTCAGTGTCACACTTAGTTTAAAAATTGATATCAGATCCAAGTTCTTGAACATGCTTAACCGGCTAGGGTGATCTTGGAAGTGACACAATGATAGGTGGTGAAGGCTTCTCATCAAACAAAGCACCATTGTTTGATGAAACTAATTACGCATTTTGAAGACTTAATATGTAGACATATCTTTGTGCTTTGGGATACGACATTTGAGATTCGATAAATAATAGATACACAATAACCACCACTTCTCCAACCGATGCTACTGGTAAGAAACTATTTGAGAAACTCAAAAGCAAAGAATGCTATAATGTGTGGATTAGTGGACAACGAACTGGTAAAGATTATGGGTTGTAAAACGATAAAGAAAATATAGGACAAACTAAAGAGCATTCATGAAGGAGACATTAAGATCAAGGAGGCCAAGTTACAAACACATCGATATCAGTTCGAAGGATTAAATATGAATGAGGATGAGAATATAGAGGTATATATGCTGAGAGTTAATGAAGTCATTAATGCGATTAGAGGACTCAATGAGGAAATCGAAGATTCTGTCATCGTGAAAAAGGTATTAAGGTCCCTTCTCCAAAGATTTGATTCTAAAGTTTCAGCTATAGAAGAAGCTAAATATATAAATTCTTTTAGTATGGATGAGATGCATGGTTCTTTGACTGCATATGAGATGAGAATAGGAAAATCTAAACCCACAAACAGAGAAGCTGCTTTTAAAGCCCAAAAAAATATGAAAGCAAAACAAGAATTTGAGGAAGAAGAGACATCAGATGAAATGGAAGAAAAATTTGTTCGAAAACTAAAAAGCAAAAAAGAAAAATATAGAGGAAAGTTACCGTATAAATGTTTCAACTATGGAGGCATTGGGCATTTCGTAGATAAATGTCCACTTAATGAGAAGAACATAAGTGATGAAGGATCGCAAGGAGAAAGAAGCAACTGGAATCAAAAATCAAATTTTAAAAAATATAACTTCAAGAAGAAAAGTTTCATCTCCAAGAAGGTTAGTTCATCAGAAGACAGCTCCAGTAAGGATTCTGAAAAAAAATAGATGAAGCTCTTTTCATGGCATTCGAAGAAGAAAAACCAGAAAAAGAAAAGGAATGTGATGAAGAAGAAATTGAAGCAGAAGTGAATTTGAAAGAGGAACTAATTGCAGCTCTGGATGAATTAAAGACAAATAAAAAGGAATAAGAAAATTTCAAGAAATCTTGAGGATGCAAATGAAATCATAACAAGTTTGAAAGTGCAGATAGAAGAATCCAAGAAGATCTCTAAAGATATCGAAGTACAAATAACCATGAAAATATATTATTGCAACAAGTTAGAAGAAGAGATTGTTGGTTTAAGGATGCACCTAGAAGAGATAAATTAAAAAAATTAGCTTTTATCACAAACGTGAAGCGAGTTCTATGAAGCTGGATAAGATCATAAAGAACCAGAAGACTACACATGAAATTTGGTTTGGGTTTTGATGAAATAGAATAATCAAATGGATCAAAGGCCACAAATGAAGAATCCACAAAGAATGAAGAAAAAAATAGGTTAATCAAGCAAAAACGAATCATGTAAAGGAAAACAATAATGCAAGGCACGAAAGGAGAATTGAAAATGATGGTTTCACCAATGTCACACATCAAAGAAGAAGAAGATTTATGGCTCCTACAACAACATGGCAAATACCACCACCCAGGTTCAACCATAATTTTTTTTTGTTACTATTTTAAATGCAATGGTTATGGTCATAAGATTTCAGATTGCAAGTATAATGTAGGACCAAGGAATTTTGCCTGTATAAATGTTTTTTCACCTTTGATGGATTATGCAATAGAATGTTATAATTGTCATAACTTTGGGCATATTGCAAAAAATTATAGAAGTACATTTGCATGAAATCAATTTCAGGGAAAACATTTTTAGCCAAATAGAATAAGACAAAATAGAAAATTTCTCAAAAAACATGCACAAGCTACTGAAAAAGAAAAGCTAAAACAAGAGTCCAAAACTATAATCAAACTAGAGTGGAAAGAAAAAGAGCAACCTAAGGAAGACAAGGAATCCTTGATCGTACAGACGACATTTAAAGCGCGAAATAAATCCGCACCATGGATACTTGATAGTGGATGCTCCAGTCATATGATAGGTGACAAACAGATATTTGAGAAGTTGTAGCAATTTGAAGTTGGTTTAGTGAAATTCAAAAATAATGATGGAGATAAGATAGTTGGTAGAGGTTCAATTAAGATCAGTGACAAAAAAATTAGGTCAGAAGAAGTCTTGTTTGTGGTTGATCTGAAGCATAACTTGTTGAGCATAAGTTAGATTTGTGACAGAGGTCATGATGTGATATTTAAGAAGCAGGGCTATGAAATCAGAAAGGCAAACAGTGGAAAGTTGATAGTAGCTAGATCAAGAACATTTGGCAACCTGTACACTCTCTCGGAGACTTTAGAAGGAGCTTGCTTAATTGGATAGGAAGAAGAGAATTGGTTGTGGCATAAGAGGCTCGGTCATATCAATTTTGACAACCTAGTAAAAATTAGTTCAAAGAAAGCAGTGAGAGATATTCCCACCATTGATAAACCATAAAATAACATTTGTGCTTCATGTCAAAAAGGGAAGCAAACTAGAGTCTCATTTAAAATAAAAGAGTACTACACAAGCAAACCTTTGGAACTAGTACATACTGATTTATGTGGACCCATGAGAACGCAAAGCATAAATGGTGATAAATATTTCATGTTGTGTATAGATGACTATTCCAAGATGATATGGGTATTTTTTTTGAAGCATAAATCAGAAGCTTTTGAGATGTTCAAGATTTTTAAAAACCAAGTTGAGAATAAAATAGGAAAAATGATTAAATGTTTAAGGTCATACAAAGGAGGAGAGTTCATTTTAGAGTATTTCACAGAGTATTGTAAAAAATATGGCATCAAGAGATAGTTTTTAGTAGCCAGGACACCTTAGCAAAATGGTGTGGTAGAAATAAAGAACATGATAGTGCAAAAAATGGCATGGACTATGTTGACTGAGAGAAAAGTAGCAGATAAATTTTGGAAAGAGGCAGTCCATATTGTAGTATACATTAAAAATATGTGCATGTTGAGGATGCATGAAAGCAAAACTCCTTATGAGTTGTGGTTCGATAAAAATGCAACAAGAAGATATTTTAATGTTTTTGGCAACAAGTGTTACATCAAAAGAACTGAAGAAAACCTTGGTAAGTTTGAAGATAGAGTGGATGAAAGAATTTTTCTTGGCTATTCATCAAAAAACAAAGCTTACAAATGTTATAACAAGAGGCTAAGAAAAATTGTGGAAAGTATCGATGTTAAAGTTGATGAAGGAAGGGAACAAGTAATTAGCTATGAAGAGAACTACCCAATTTATGACGAGGTCATTTAAGGAGATGAGGAAGAGAAAATGGAAAAGAAACCAAGAATTGACTTAGATGATTCGAAAAGTGATTCAGAATTAGAAGAAAACAAGAAATTCAAAACAGGTAGTTGGTATAAAGATCATCCTAGAGAGCAAATAATTGGAGACCCCACAATTGGTATTCAGATAAGAAGATTTGTAAGTAACTACTCTTTACTATCCAATATTGAGCCCAAAAATGTTGTCGAAGCAAGCAAAGATGAAAGTTGGGTAAAAGCAATAAATGAAGAATTAGATCAAATCGAGAAAAATAAGACTTGGGAGTTAGTACCAAGACCCGCAAATAAAAATGTAATCGGTACTAAATCGGTCTTTCAAAACAAATTGAATGAAGATGGATACGTAATCAGGAATAAGGCAATATTGGTATGCAAAGGATATGCACAAGTTGAAGGTATTGACTTCGAGGACACATTTGCTCTTGTGGCCAGACTAGAGGCAATTAGAATGTTTATTTATTTAGTAGTTTACAAAAATTTCAAAGTTTATCAAATGGATCTGAAATCAACATTTTTGAATGGAAAACTTGAAGAAGAGGTTTATATTGAGCAGCCAGAAGGTTTTCAGCTTGGTGATGATCCCAACTTGGTTTGCAAGTTGAAGAAAGAGTTATATGTCTTAAAACAAGCACCCCGGGCATGGTATACAAGACTAGATAGTTATCTTACTCAGCAAGGGTTCAAGAAAGGTATGGTGGACAATAATTTGTATGTCAAAACAAAAAATGGTCATCATATTATTGTCATTGTATACGTAGATGATATCATATTTGGCAGCATCAAAGATGAGTTGTGTAAAGATTTAGCAAATAAGATGCAAAAATATTTTGAAATGTCAATGATTGGTGAACTTTCGTATTTTATCAGATTGCAAGTTAATAAAAAGGAAAAGGGTATATATATTTTTCAAATTAAATATGTGAAAGAGATGCTGAAAAATTTCACAATGGAGGATTGCAAGCCATTTAGCACTCCCATGACGATAGGTTGCAAGTTGAGCAAGGATGACAAATCTCCACCTGTTGATCAAACTATGTATAGATCCATGATTGAGAGCTTACTATACTTGACAACTACTAGAGCAAACATTTTGCAAGTAGTATGCATGGTAGCATGATTTAAGGTTAGTCCCAAGGAGACTTATGTGACAATAGTGAAGAGGATTTTTTGGTACCTCAAGGGTACTATGGAGTATGGGTTATGGTATCCGAAAGGTAAGGACTTCACCCTTATTATGTATTCAAATGCAGATTGGGCAAGATGTGTAGATGACAAGAAGAGTACCAATGGAGGTGCATTCTATCTTGGTGATAATCTTGTTGCGTGGCATAGCAAAAAGTAGGAGTCAGTCTCATTATCCACAGCAGAGACAGAGTATATTGCAACAACATTATGTTGTACACAGGTACTTTGGATGAAACAAAATTTGAAGGATCTTGGAATAAATTTTAGTGAGCCCATCTTGATCATGTGTGACAATACAAGTGCAATCAATATCTCAAAGAATCCGGTTATGCATTCTCACACAAAATATATTGCTATTCGGTACCATGTTTTGAAGGAGAAATTTATAGGTGAGGTTAAGTTGGATTTTGTTCCAACAACAAAGCAAGTAGCAAATATCTTCACCAAACCATTGCCCAAGGAATTCTTTGAGTACCTTCGCAAGAAATTGGGAGTGGTCACACTTCCCAAGCATTGACTAGCTATCGGGGCCACATTCTCAAGAGGAGCATTTGTGTCTTTGTTTATCTTTTTGCTCATGTTTGTGATTCTTGCTAAGTGTAATAATTTTTACTTGAGAATGTTATGCATGGACTCAGGGGGAGTTAGCAGCAGCCCTTTGGTCTTGTTGTCAAAGGGGAGAAGAGTTATAGGAAATTATGCATGTTTTTCCAACAATTCCAAAGGGGAAGATTGTTGAGCAAGGTGCAGCGATAATATTGTCATTGTTGTCAACACACTCAGATGGATAGGTTGATGCAGTGGATAGTTATTCGAAGGTTGTTCAGAGTATGTATAGTGGTTTTCAATGCTTATGAGGATGTTTTTGATGTTCGGATGAAGTTGTTACAGGTTGTTCGTGCAAATTTGTAAAAGTTGCAAAAATCGTTAAGAAGTTGTCAAAGTAGCAAAATTGTCAAAGTTGCAAAAATAGTCAAAGTTGCAACAACGTCAACGAAATGTGTTGGACAACCCAAGATACTATTTGGAGGTTTTTTTATCATTAGAAAGTGTGGTTGTAGTTTTGGGATGACCGGTTTCTTCACCGGCGCATTATTGGTCAATTTCATGCTTTATGTGACAGGTGTAAAATCTACGTCAGAGGTCACTTTGCGAGAGGAATATTAAGCAATCCGTGAGGAATTGGATCTCAATTTTTTGACTGGAGGTAGCTGGATATACTGAGATCTTAAGTTTTAAATTTAGTCCAAACGAAGTTCAAAAGAAGAAACAATGAGCGTTGCAAAATGGCTCTGGAGCACGTTTTTTAGTTTATGTGATAGGTGTAAAATCAATGTTAGAGGTCACTTTTTCGGAGGTACTGCGAATAATCAATGAAGAGTTAACATATAAAATTTAAACTGAAGGTAGTCGGTTTATCCAAGAATATATGTTTCAATTTTTAGCCCGTTTGAAAATTTGAGGAGGAAGTTATGACTGTTACAAAAAGCCCCGTTAACTCTTTTTGACAATTTTGGCAGTTTCTAAGAATATAACGGTTGAGTGGTACTTTTGTGTAACTGAAAAAAGAGCTACGTTTTTTAATGTGAAGCATATATATGTTTTAAAAGAAAAGGGAGAAGAGTTTTTTTTTTAGAGAGTACTGCCAGTGCATGTTGTGAAGAATTTTTTTTCTTTGGCATTTTGATTGAAAAAATGTGCAAGGTATGAGATAATTAATGTGCAGAGTTGAGAATATTGAAAATGTTAAACAAAATATTTTAGAGGAGAAGAATTGTGAGCTAGACCACTCAAGATATTTTGATGAGATTTAAAACTTTTATCAGAGATTTTTAAAATTTTCGGGTCGATGCTTGGCAACAGGGGTCGGTGCTCCTTGCAGTTGGTGCTGCTAAAGTCCGGGTTGGTTGGTGCCATTCCCTGCAGTTGGTTTTGCAAAAATATTTTATAAGACCAAACATTTTCGAGGCTATATTTGGATGAGAGTCCAAACGGTCCATTGGCACAATGGTTTTCCCACATCGGGTTTCCACTATAAATCTGGTGTTATGTGATGCATGTTTGTGTGATCGCTTGTTTTGATTTTATTTCGTAGTTGGATTAAATTTTTAATACACACTGATTCACCCCCCTCTCAAGGTCATGCTTAGTTCAACAGTATGATATACCCCCATTTAATGAAATTCCAATTTTTATAAAGGGAAGTTCATTTATTGTTTGTGAATGCAAATGCAAATCCTGGAAATCAATTTGCCTTCAAAATATAAATAAAAATGTGAAATTTTGATATTATAAAAATCCTTATAAAAGAGCTTTAAATAATTTTTATAAATTTGAAATGACTTCAGAATGAGATAAAAATCATTTTGAATGAAATATTGAAGCTCATTCTTCACACCCATGCATTTATTTATGAAATTTTAATTTTGTTTTATTTTTATTTTAGTCGTTGAAGTTTAAAAAAATCTACAAACGAATGGGTTAGAAAAATAAAAATAAAATTCTAGAAAATGGACAAGAAAGCCAAAAATGTTAAAACACACTACAATTAGTATGATTTCGCCCTACATTATAGTAGCTCGTTTTGAGAGCTTTCCTAAAATATGCACTAATAGTCAATCCGAACAACGAGCGAGGAGTTATGACCCCGAGAAGTTTTACCCCCAAAATTCAAAATGATGGCCAATGAAATATCGTATGAACTAACCCCTTAATGAAATTGTAATTTTTATAAAGGGAAGTTCATTTATTTTCTATGAATGCAAATGCAAAGCCTAAAAATCAATTTACCTTCAAAATATAAAAAAAATGTGAAATTCCATAATTATAAAAATCCTTACAAAACAACAAATTTAAATAATTTTTATAAATTCAAAATGACTTTAGAATGAGATCAAAATTATTTCAGATGAAATATTGAAGCTCATTCTTCACACCAATGCATTTATTTATGAATTTTATTTTTTATTATTTTAGTTTAGTCATCGAAGTTTAAAAAAATTTTACAAAAGGAAGGGTTAGAAAAATAAAAATAAAATTATGAAAAATGGACAAAAAAGCAAAAAATATTAAAACACACTACAGTCAGTATGATGCCACCCTACATTGTTGTAGCTCTCTTTGAGAGCTTTTCGAAAATATGCACTAATAGTCAATCTGAGCAACGAGTGTGGAATTCTGACCTTAGGAAGTTTTACCCCCAAAATTCAAAACGATGGCCAATAGAATGTCGTATGAATTACCCCCTTTAATGAAATTGTAATTTTCATAAAGGAAAGTTCATTTATTGTCTATGAATGCAAATGCAAAGCTTGAAAATTTGATTTACCTTCAAAATATGAATAAAATGTGAAATTCTGAAATTAAAAAAAATCCTTATAAAACAACTTTAAATAATTTTTATAAATTCGAAATAACTTAAGAATGAGATCAAAATTATTTTGGATAGAATATTGAAGCTCATTCTTCACACCCGTGCATTTATTTATGAAATTATAATTTTTTTTGTTTTTATTCTAGTCGTCGAAGTTTAAAAAAAATATGCAAAAGTAAGGGTTAGAAAAATAAAAATAGAATTCAAGAAAATGGATCAAAAGGCTTAAAATGTTAAAACACACTACAGTTAGTATGATGCCACCCTACGATGTTGTAGCTCTTTTCGAGAGATTTTCGAAAATATGCACTAATAGTCAATCCGAGCAATGAGCGAGGAGTTATGACCTCGGGAAGTTTTACCCACAAAATTCAAAATGATGGCCAATGGAATGTCGTATGAACTACCCCCATTTAATGAAATTGTAATTTTCATAAAGGGAAGTTCATTTATTGTCTATGAATTGCAAATGCAAAGCCTAAAAATCGATTTACCTTCAAAATATAAAAAAAAAATGTGAAATTTCAAAATTTTAAAAATCCTTATAAAACAACTTTTTTGAATAATTTTTATAAATTCAAAATGACTTTAGAATGAGATAAAAATTATTTCGGATGAAATATTGAAGCTCGTTCTTCACACTCATGCATTTATTTATGAAATTTTAATTTTTTTAAATTTTTATTTTATTCGCTAAAGTTAAAAAAAATCCTCAAAAGGAAGGGTTAGAAAAATAAAAATAAAATTTTGGAAAATAGACCAGAAAACTAAAAATATTAAAACACACTACAATCAGTATGATTCTACCCTACGTTGTTGTAGATCTTTGGTTGTTGTAGATCTTTGCGAGAGATTTCCAAAAATATGTACTAATAGTCAATGACCCAAGGAAGTTTTACCCCCAAAATTCAAAACGATGGCCAATGGAATGCTGTATGAACTACCCCTTTAATGAAATTGTAATTTTCATAAAGGGAAGTTCATTTATTATCTGTGAAAGCAAATGCAAAGCCTAAAAATCGATTTACCTTCAAAATATGAAAAAAATTTGAAATTCTAAAATTATAAAAATCCTTAAAAAACAAAAAATTTAAATAATTTTTATCGAAATGACTTCAAAATGAGATCAAAATTATTTTAGATGAAATATTGAAGCTCATTCTTTACACCAATGCATTTATTTATTTTTTAATTTTAGTTTAGTCGTCAAAGTTTAAAAAATTTCTGCAAAAGGAAGGGTTAGAAAAATAAAAATAAAATTCTGGAAAATGACTAGAAAGCTGAAAATGTTAAAACAAACTACAATAAGTATGATGCCGCCCTACGTTGTTGTAGTTCTCTTTGAGATATTTTCGAAAATATGCACTAATAGTCAATTCGAGCAACGAGCGAGGAGTTATGACCCCAGGAAGTTTTACCACCAAAATTCAAAATGATGGCCAATGGAATGCCATATTAACTACCCCCTTTAATGAAATTGCAATTTTTATAAAGGAAAGTTCATTTATTGTATGTGAATTCAAATGCAAAGCATGAAAATCGATTTACCTTCAAAATATGAAAAAAATGTGAAATTCCAAAATTATAAAAATCCTTATAATACAACTTTAAATATTTTTATAAATTTGAAATGACATTATAATGAGATCAAAATTATTTCGGATGAAATATTGAAGCTCATTCTTCACACCCATGCATTTATTTATTAAATTTTATTTTTATTTTTATTTTTATTCTAGTCCCTGAAGTTTAAAAAAATCTATAAAAGTAAGGGTTAGAAAAATAAAAATAAAATTTTGGAAAATGGACCAAAAAGTCAAAAATATTAAAACACACTACAATCAGTATGATTCCGCCCTACGTTGTTGTAGCTCTTTTCGAGAGATTTTAAAAAATATGCATTAATTGTCAATCCGAGCAACGAGCGAGAAGTTATGACAACGGAAAATTTTGCCCCCAAAATTCAAAATGATGCCCAATAGAATGTCGTATGAATGACCCCATTTAATAAAATTGTATTTTTCATAAAGAGAAGTTCATTTATTATCTGTGAATGCAAATGCAAAGCCTGAAAATCGATTTACCTTCAAAATATAAAACAAAATGTGAAATTATGAAATTATAAAAATCCTTATAAAAAACAACTTTGAATAATTTTTATAAATGCGAAATGACTTTAGAATGAGATAAAATTATTTCGGATGAAATTTTGAAGCTTATTCTTCGTACCCATGCATTTATTTATGAAATTTTAATTTTATTTTAGTCACCGAAATATAAAAAAAAAAATTGCAAAAGGGTTAGAAAAATAAAAATAAAATTCTGGGAAATATACCAAAAAGCTAAAAATGTTAAAACACACTACAGTTAGTATGATGTTGCCTTACATTGTTGTAGCTCTTTATGAGAGCTTTCCGAAAATATGCACTAATAGTCAATCCGAGCAATGAGCGAGGAGTTATGACCTAGGGAAGTTTTACCCCTAAAATTCAAAATGATGGCCAATGGAATGCCATATGAGCTACCCCCCTTTAATGAAATTGCATTTTTCATAAATAGAAGTTCATTTATTGTCTATAAATGTAAATGCAAAGCCTGGAATCGATTTACCTTCAAAATATGAAAAAAATGTGAAATTTCAAAATTATAAAAATCCTTATAAAACAACTTTAAATAATTTTTATAAATTCGAAATGACTTCATAATGAGATAAAATTTGTTTCGGATGAAATATTGAAGCTTATTTTTCACACCCATGCATTTATTTATGAAATTTTATTTTTATTCTAGTCACCGAAGTTTAAAAAAATCTGCAAAAGGAAGGGTTAGAAAAATAAAAATAAAATTTTGGAAAATGGATCAGAAAACCAAAAATATTAAAACACACTACAATCAGTATGATGTCATGCTACGTTGTTGTAGCTCTTTTTGAGAGTTTTTCGAAAATATGCACTAATAGTCAATCCGAGCAATGAGCGAGGAGTTATGACCCCGAGAAGTTTTTCCCTCAAAATTCAAAATGATGGTCAATGGAATGTCGTATGAACTACCCCCATTTAATGAAATTGTAATTTTCATAAGGGAAAGTTCATTTATTTTCTGTGAATGCAAATGCAAAGCCTAAAATCAATTTACCTTCAAAATAAGAAAAAATGTGAAATTTCGAAATTATAAAAATTCTTATAAAACAACATTTTTTATTTTTATTTTTATAAATTTTAAATGACTTCAGAATGAGATCAAAATTGTTTTGGATGAAATATTGAAGCTCATTCTTCACACCCATGCATTTATTTATGAAATTTTAATTTTATTTTAGTCACCGAAGTTTAAAAAAAATCTGCAAAAGAAAGCGTTAGAAAAATAAAAATAAAATTCGAGAAAATAGACCAGAAAGCCAAATATATATATATATATATATATATATATATATATATATATATATATATATATATATATATATATATATATATATATATATATATTTATTTGTGGAAAACATCCCAAAAGGGATGCCACTTTCGGGTAAGACCCAAGGAGGCAGGGGTATCCATTCCGCCAAAAATGCCCGGGACTCGGACCTGGCCTACCACCTTTGACATACTCAAGGAGCAAACAAACACACAAAACCAATTTAAAAATAAGTAAATAACAACAAAAATAATAAAATAAAATAAAAAACATGCTCCTTGAGTGTGTCAAAAACAAAAGCACAACCAAACACGCACAATAAGATAAAAGAAACCACAACACGAACCACATAGAAAAACACAAGAACCACATAACAAAACACAAACAAGACAAAAACAACAGAACACTACAAAGACATAACCCAAAAAAAAACATGAAAAATAAACACAACCAAAACCTAAAAAATTAAAAAAATAAAATAAAAATAAAAATAAAAAACAACCAACAACATACAATAAACAAAAACAAAAAACATAGAAAACACTCACACATAAAAACATGAATTAACACAAACAAAGAGAAACCCAAGAACAAGAATGAAAAAACACAAGAACAATAACAAAAAAAAAAAAACAACAAACACACACACACAAAAAAAAACAAAACAAAAAAAAACAAAAAACCAAAAAAAAAAAAAAAAATTGAACATAACAATGACCTATCTAGACCAGAAGACTATTAAGGCAAGAATCAACAGAGGAAACAAAATAAAGAATAGAATGAGCTAGGGAACTAAAAAAAACTGAATGAACCAAAGAGAAGCAAAAAAAAAAAACAAGAAGAAACTAGGTACCTTCGAACTGGAGCCATCCAAAGAAATGATAGAAAGAAGAGCTTCCCTAATTTGAGAAGCCCACCATCTAGGAGGGTGGCCATAACAAGTAAGATCACCTTTGTCCAAAGCCCAATTAGCTAAAGCATCAACACTCTTGTTTTGATCTCTGACCACATGATTGTAATCAACTTTCAAAAATCCCATCTGGATTAATTGAATCTTCTCAATAATTCTTTTTATTCTCCAATCCACCTTATGATTCTTAGAAGGAGTCTTCAAGAGATTAATCATAAGTTGAGAGTCGGACTCAACTAACACCTTTTCCCATCCAACCTTAGTAGCCTCCTGAAGGCCTCTTGAGGATACCATACCCCTCAGCAAGGTTATTGGAAAGAATACCCAAATTCTCAAGCAAAAGTAAAAACCAGGGAGCCATCTGAAAGTCTACCAATTCCTCCCACACTGGCTTTTCCAGGGTTCCCTCTAGAGGCTCCATCAGTATTGACTTTTCCAAAATCCTTAGGAGGAGGTTGCCAATTTCTTGTCCTATCCATCTTACTAATACTCACATTCCCTTTAAGTTGGTTGCCCTTAGAAGATTTAATCTTCAATCTTTGCATCACTTGATCCCATCTTTGGTGGGAGTTTTGGGGGTGATTAAGGAGTTGATGGACTGATTCAACTAAGTTGGCTATGGTCTTTTGCCAAATATAGTGAATATCCTTCCTATCTTGATTAAAAATTTGGTTGTTCCTTTCATTCCAAATATTCCAAAGAAGAATGGTAGAACCCATCCAAACTAACCGCCTAATAAAATGATCAACACCCTCTTGATTAGGCCAATCCCTCCAAAGTTGTTCAAAAGTAAAAAAATTGGACCACTGTAAGCCAAGTAAAGTGGCCATTCTCCTCCATAGCTCGAAGGCTAAAGTACACTCAATAAAAATATGGTTGAGAGTTTCTACATTCTCTTCACACATTTCACATCTAAAAGGGCCATGAAAACCACGCTTCATAAGTTGCTCACCAGTAAGCACCCTACGATGCAATAAAAGCCAATTAAAGAACCTCACCTTAGGCCAGAGCTTTTGAGCCCACAATCGAGAAAATATGTCAGAAGAATGGTTGGGATTATTATGGCATAAGGTCAAATAACCTTGAGCAACTGAATACTCACCCTTAGTAGTGTTGTTCCATCCAAAACAATATTTTTCATGGGACCAAGAGAGGGATCTCATATGAAGGATGCCTTGGATATCTTGTCTTTGCCTTTCTGGGATTTGAATAGGCCAGTCCTCAATAGGGATCCAATATCTACCAACCTTTGAATTACCAGTATGGTACCGACAGTAATTAGCCACCTTTATCCAATTAGCTCGGTGAAGCTCCTCCATCCAAGGCCTCCAATCGGGAAACCGAGTTATCAAAGGCTTGTGACCATCCCAAGAATCTATCCAAAAATTTGCATGTTGACCATTATGAATGATCCAAAATAAATTTTTCTTTATCAAATCCTCACCAGTCTTAAGAACTGCTAAAATGGGAGAACCTTTGGTAGGAAGTTGATAGCGAACAAGGTCTTCGGGACTTTTGTTCTCAAGCATATTTAGCACGGAGATTATTGGCCCAAAGAGCATTGGGGTTATGCAACATCCTCCAATATAATTTAGCAGCTAAAGCTTTGTTGTTATTAATAGAAGATCGGAATCCTAACCCCCCTTCACTCTTAGGAAGACATAAAGTATCCCATTTCACCAAGGCCCATTTTCTTTTCTCCTTAGTACCACTCCAAAGGAAACGATGACTGATTTGATCCAATTCTCGAAGAACAACCTTTGGGATATTCAAAACGGAAGAAACATAAATAGGAATAGCTTGAAGGACTGATTTTACCAAGGTGATTCTACCCCCGAAGAAAGCCACTTGTTGGTCCACTTTCCAATTTTCTTCTTGACTTTGTCCAACAACCAATTCCAATATTTATTTTTCTGCCTTTGAATATTTATGGGAATACCTAAATAAGTGATTGGAAGGGAGGTCTTCTTATATCTTAATTTATCCAAGACCATGGATTCCTGTCTAGCAGAGCGGTGAAAGAAAATAACTTTAGATTTGTCTTCATTGATCAACTGCCCGATAGCCTTAGAAAAATAGCTAATGATTTGCTTAATATTAGAAGCTTCCTTAACCGTAGCTTTACCTAAAAGAGTAGAGTCATCCACAAATTGAATATGAGAGATAGGTCTAGCTCCATGAGCAATGGTAACTCCCTCAAGGGTTTTGTTTTCCCTCTTTTTGGTTATAGTCCTACCCAAGCATTCAACAAGAATGATGAATAAATAAGGGGATAGCGGGTCACCTTGCCTAATACCTCTAGAAGCTGGGAATGACTGAGAAGGCCTGCCATTGATAAGAACTAAGTAGGAAACTGAAGAGATACATCCCATAATCCAATCCATCCAATCCTTAGAGAAACCAAATTGCCTCAAAACTTTGATAAGGAAGTGCCAATCCACTCTGTCATAAGCTTTGGATAAGTCTAACCGAATGAACATGGAAGGAGATTTTTGCATATCCATGGAATGGATGGCTTCCTGAGCAAGAACTATCTCATCTACTATTTGACGTCCTTCCACATAACCCCCTTGCTCTGGGGAAATAATCTTATGCAAAAGAGGCTTCAACCTTTCTGCCATGATTTTAGTAATGATTTTGAGAAGAACATTACATAAAGCAATAGGTCTAAAAGCTGAGATATGATCAACCTCTTGAGCTTTTGGAACAAGAGTAATATAAGTTTTATTGATAACCTTCAAAATTTCTTTGGCTTTCCTGGCTTCTTCCACCACCTCTAATAAATCAACATGAAGGATATCCCAGAACTCTTGGTAGAACTCAATGGGAAAACCATCGGGACCTGGGGTTTTCCCTTTTTGCATTTTAAAAACTACTTGTTGAAGCTCATTGATAGTAATAGGAGCAGTCAAAATAGAGTTCTCCTCAGAAGTGATAAGAGAAGGGATTGCTTGAAGAACATTTTGTTGTGAAGCTGAGTCAAGAGGAGTAGCAACAAAAATATTGGAAAAGTAATCAACAACAATAGAGTTCATGCCATCCCAAGTATAAACAACATCTCCAGAATCTGATTTTAAGGAAGAAATAAAGTTGTGAGATCTTCGAGCTAGAAGATATTTGTGGAAGAAATTTGTGTTTCGATCTCCTTCTTTGAGCCATTGAATTCTAGATTTTTGCTTCCATAAGATTTCTTCTCTTTTTTCCCATTCCTCTAACCGAGTTGTGAGTTTAATTTCATCTGCACTTCTCTTCTCTGTGAGGCCATCTAAATGGATTTTCTTATTCAAATTTTCAAGATGAGCAATAACTTCATGTTTTTTTTATGAACATCCCCAAACTCTTTCCAGTTCCAAGTCTTGATTTTGGATTTAATGTATTGCAATATTTTGGCAAAACAGAACATCTTAGTCCCATGCCTAGGTTTACCTTCCTTCCACCATTGTTGCACACGAGGTCTGAAGGAAATGTCTCTAAGCCACATTAATTGAAAATGAAAAGGAGAGAAACTCACATTGGTTTTCCACATTTCCACCATGGTCGGCCAATGATCCGAACCAACATTATTAAGAGTCTTCACTTTAGGAATGTGACCATGGATTAAGAAATTTTCAGAGAGCAAAAACCTATCCAATCTCTCCATTATACAAGCTAAGCCTTGCCTTCTGTTAGACCAAGTCATAAGGCCATTATCTCGGTTGGATATCCACAAGATGGAGGTTTGCAATATATTCGCTCATGAGGTCGGTGCTTTTGTCCAAATTTCTATTTCCCCCCTTTTCTCATCCAGAGAGAGGATGGTATTGAAATCTCCTCCGATCAAGATCCAAGCTTCAGGAAAATGAGAGATAATATGAGTAATATCCTTCCACTGTCTTCTTTTTTCCTCCAAAGAAGTCGGAGCATAAACAATAATGCGGAGCATAATTTGGTTGGAATGTCTCCATTTGAATAGCTATAGCCAACAAACCCCAACTGCCAACCATATGGTGAATAACTACCTCTTTTGGGTCCCAAAGACAAGCAATGCCACCAGAAGTCCCTTGGGAACTGAGGGAAACCACTTTTCTAGTAGACCAAATTTTACTGGCAATTGAGTCCATATCCTCCATTGACATCTTTGTTTCTTGAAGGAAAACAAGATGTGGATGATTTATCTGAATCATTCTTCTAATTTCATTTTGTTTTGAAAGACTCCCTTTGAGTCCTCTAATATTCCAAGTGATGATCTTCATTAATACCAGGGCTAAAAAAGTTGGGAAGGGCATTAATCTTACCTTCCTCTACAAGATTTTCACCTTCTTTTACCATATGATATTGATTGGTCTTGCGACCTGCTTTTTGATTAGAATCCATCTTCAAATTTTTTTCCCTGTTTCTTGACTTATTCCAATTGAATCTGAGATGGCTTCTAACCTTGAAGAATGCTCGTACACAACCAAAATTTTACTAGATGGTTCAACGGAGTCTATATTGGGACCTGCATTATTTGAAGTTTTGACATTTGAAAGATTGTTTTTCTTGTGTAAATTTTTTCCTTTTTTCTTCTGTTGAAAACCTTTGATTTGTTGGTTTGTCTCTGAGTTCTTCCCTTCATATTTAAATTGTGTTTCTAAGATTTTAGTTTCCATTATTTCCTCTTCCTCACTTGGGACATCATTTGTGGAAAGGATTTCAAACATATTAGCAGATGACTTTGATTGATCCTTCATAACTGGTTTTTTTTGAGTGTTCTTCTTCTTAGGTATTTGGAAACCTGCTGAGTTTATATCTTCTTTCTTTTGATCAGGAATTTTATTTGGGCAAGCACTCGCCAAATGACCATATTCATGGCAAATTCTACAACGAAAAGGAATGTTCTCATAGTCCACTACTTGCTCCCAAGTGTCTTCCCCAAATTGTAATGTGATATTTTTAGGTAGGGGTTTGTCAAAATCCATTAAAACACAAATTCGAGCATAAATAATATGTTCAAAATTTTGAGTACAATCAGTGGTCATCATAAAAGTTCCTAAAGAGTTTCCAATTGAAGAAAAAATAGTAGGATTCCAAAATTCAATAGGGAGGCCAAAGAGTCTAACCCACACGGGAGCTATAGAAGGCATCTCTTCTTCGGCTTTAAATTTAGTATGCCAGGGCTTCATGAAAAGCCCTGCCCTTCCAAAAAACCAAGGACCCCCTTGAAAAGTTTTCTCTCTATCTTCATTATTAGCAAATAAAACAAGAAAATAACCATTTGGATAAATAGAGATTTGTAACTCACCTTTAGTTTTCCAGATTTTTGTAGCCCAGACTTTGAAAGTAGATAGACTCGGATGAAAACCCACGAACCGACAAATTAGTCCTCTTTTTTCCAAATCTTCAATGCCAGTCTGAATGTTACCCATATCAAGCTTAACAATAGGAGTTCCATCAGTTGCTTTAAGACATCCCGACTCCATTTTCCTGGGATCAATCTTAGGCATTCTTAGAGGTTTATGGGAAGCCCTAAGATTGATATTAGCATTGGGCTGAGGTTGTCCACCATGGAGGGCATCCCTAAAATTCATTTTTGGGGCTGAGTCTTCGAAATTCTTACCCTTGACAGGGGTTTTCACAGTAGAATTATTTTGTGGGTGCACCTTAGCACCAGATTCACTTGAGATATGAGCCATTTTTTGATCAACTGCTTGAAACTTGTTTCGTGATCTCTTTAATCCTTGCCCTAGACGTCGTGGAAAGGTATGGTTTTCACTTTTCTTTTGTGCAGCAAATTGGAAGTCGTTGTCACTCAAGTTCACGAGTATGATCTATTGAAAGACAAATTTCTAACCCATATTGGATCCCCTGCAACATTTCCTGCTAAAATATTGAGCATAAACCACAAAAATATTGGTCGCTAGGGCCCGAAGGCCCTAAAAACCAACCTCTGGAGCTGCTTGCACTCAACCTAGATGAAACCCTCGCATAGCCGCTTGCCAAATATCTCGTTCACACATAGGGATGCGCTAGGATCTGTGTTGCTCCAAATGATATGAAAATTGGTGGAGATGTTCTA
This sequence comes from Wollemia nobilis, assembly GCA_028583015.1. Lineage (NCBI taxonomy): Eukaryota > Viridiplantae > Streptophyta > Pinopsida > Araucariales > Araucariaceae > Wollemia > Wollemia nobilis. Next base: position 32,016,867 of record JAQPPZ010015824.1, read on the forward strand.
GGGTTTTTCAGGCATCTACCCTCAAAATTTTAGCTCAATCCGAGTCCGGATGAGTGAGATATGGCCGAAACGAGTTTGATAGTTTGGGTAGTCCTCCTAAGGATGCAACTCTGGATTTCTGAGCGAGACGTAAACCACGAAACACATTCCCTGACTCTATTCTACTATTAACCAAGGCTGGATTTCGAAAGTCAAAAATATTAAAACACAATATAGTTAGTATGATGTCACCATACATTGTTTTAGCTCTTTTTGAGAGCTTTCCGAAAATATGCACTAATAATCAATCCGAGAAACGAGCAAGGAGTTATGACCTCGAGAAGTTTTACCCCTAAAATTTAAAATTGATGGCCAATAGAATGTCGTATGAACTACACCTCTTTAATGAAATTGTACTTTTCATAAAGGAAAGTTCATTTATTGTCTGTGAATGCAAATGCAAAGCTTGAAAAATGATTTGCCTTCAAAATATGAAAAAAATGTGAAATTTCGAAATTATAAAAATCCTTATAAACCAATAAATTTAAATAATTTTTATAAATTCGAAATAACTTCAAAATGAGATCAAAATTGTTTCATATGAAATATTGAAGCTCATTATTCACACAAATGAATTTATTTTTGAAATTTTATTTTTTATTTTATTTTAGTTTAGTTCTCGAAGTTTAAAAAAATTCTATAAAAGGAAGGGTTAGAAAAATAAAAATAAAATTCTAAAAAATGGATCGAAAAGTCAAAAATATTAAAACACACTACAGTAAATATGATGCCACCCTACATTATTGTAGCTCTTTTCGAGAGCTTTCCGAAAAAATGCACTAATAGTCAATCCGAACAACGAGCGAGGAGTTATGAACCCGGGAACTTTTACCCCTAAAATTCAAAATGATGGTCAATGAAATGTCATATGAACTACCCCCTTTAATGAAATTGTAATTTTCATAAATGAAAGTTCATTTATTTTCTGTGAATGCAAATGAAAAACCTGAAAATCAATTTACCTTTAAAATATGAAAAAAATGTGAAATTTCAAAATTATTAAAATCCTTATGAAACAACAACTTTAAATAATTTTTAGAAATCCGAAATGACTTCAAAATGAGATCAAAATTGTTTCGGATAAAGGATTGAAGCTCATTCTTCACACCCATCCATTTATTTATGAAATTTTATTTTTATTTTTATTTTTATTCTAGTCGTCGAAGTTTAAAAAAAAATTGCAAAAAGGAAGGGTTAGATAAATAAGAATAAAATTCTAGAAAATGGACCAAAAAGTTGAAAATGTTAAAACACACTACAATCAGTATGATACAGCCCTATGTTGTATTTTTTTTATAGCTTTTCAAAAATATGCACTAATAGTCAATCCGAGCAACGAGAGAGGATTTAGGACTCCAAGAAGTTTTGCCCTCAAAATTGAAAATGATGGCCAATGGAATACCATATGAACTATCCCACTTTAATGAAATTATAATTTTCATAAAGGGAAGTTCATTTATTGTCTATGAATGCAAATGCAAAGCCTAAAAATCGATTTACCTTCAAAATCTGAAAAACAAATGTGAAATTTTGAAATTATAAAAATCCTTATAAAACAACAACTTTAATTTTTTTTTATAAATTCAAAATGACTTCAGAATGAGATCAAAATTATTTGGGATGAAATATTGAACCTCATTATTCACACCCATTCATTTATTTATGAAATTTTAAATTTTTTTATTTTTATTTTAGTCGTCGAGGTTTACAAAAATATGCAAAAGGAAATGTTAGAAAATTAAAAATAAAATTTTGGAAAATAAACCAGAAAGCTAAAAATGTTAAAACACACTACATTTAGTATGATGCCGCCCTTTACCGTTGTAGCTCTTTTCGAGAGATTTCTGAAAAATATGCACTAATAGTCAATCCGAGCAATGAGCGAAGAGTTATGACCCTAGGAAGTTTTACCCCCAAAATTCAAAATGATGGCCAATGGAATGTCGTATGAACTACCCCCCTTTAATGAAATTATAATTTTCATAAGGGGAAGTTTATTTATTGTTTTTGAATGCAAATGCAAAGCCTGAAAATTGATTTACCTTCAAAATATGAAAAAAATATGAAATTCTGAAATTATAAAAATATTTAAATAATTTTTATAAATTCGAAATAACTTCATAATGAGATCAAAATTGTTTTGAATGAAATATTGAAGCTCATTATTCACACCAATGCATTTATTTATGAAATTATATTATATTTTATTTTATTTTTATTCTAGTCGCCGATGTTAGAATATTATTATTGTTATAATGTGCACTATGCCTATAATTGATAGGTTGACATTTGTCTTCTACCACTTGTCCCTGTCTTCAGTTTGAGTTGGAGTGGTGTCTTCTGAAAGACACTTGAAGTGGAGCTTATGACACTTGTCATATCTCCCTCCTAAGCTTGATGCTTATATATTGTAAGATAACTTGTAAATAAAGTGTGCCTTATTTGGTATTAGATTCCATTGAAAAGTGAGCCATCTGCTTTATCTTTTGCCTTGTATACCCATTTTGTGCCAATGGTATATTTTCCTTTGGGTAAATCAACTAACTCCCAAGTGTGATTTTTTTCATTGGAATCTAATTCTTGATCCATGGCATGAACCCATTTAGGATCACCAAGTGCTTCTTTGACATTAGAAGGCTCAATTTTCTAAGTCTTTGGGGGGGGACATTATGCCAAGTCATTCATTGAATTTGGCAAGTTTGAAGGTAATCTTGTAAAAGGAGGCATTGATATTGTCTCATCTTTTGGAGGCACATTTGGGGCTAATTTTTTTTTAGCCAAATACAAATCATCAACTTAAGGGGTGATTTAGGGCCCCTTGTCCCTTGTTGGTGGATTCATTTTGTGGCACTCTCTTGGCCACTAGGTGTTTGTTGCTTGCATATTTGGGCTTTGTCTACATTTTATGCTTGTTATTACCCTTGCATGACTTTGGGTTTTATAATTGTAATCAAGTGTAGTTCCATTTCATACACACTTGACACTAAGCCATATACAAGCAAGCAAACACATACATGCAAATTATTATAAAGCAATAATACATTGGCACATCTATTGTAACGATTCTACAAAAAGCAAGCATCACATTTTTATAGCCACCTATGTTCCATGTATCAGCTGCTCAAATACTTATAGTCTCCCTCACATAAGGGCGGGTATATTGAGTATTTTGGTATAAAGGTCTGACAGGTTATTCCATTTTAGAATCGCATATGTTCCACATATCAACTTCTCAAATGCTTATAGTCTCCCTCACGTAAGGGCGGGTATATTCAGAAGTTTGGTATAAAGGTCTGGAAAAATTCTAATTCTTACTCTCTTTGGATAGAAAAAGGCACTTATGTTCAACTTAACCCTCCCACTATTGGAATCACTTGAAGATTCAGAGTGGAAAAACTAGACGAACCCTTCTCTGGATCTTCAACGGTGTACCCTAGATTGTTTTGAGGGCTCTAATTTGGCATTTGTTATTCTTACTTCATCCTTTGTTGAGCTCCCTTTTCTTTTGATCCTTTTTCTAAATCATGCCTACTACAAATCTATTAAGTGGACTTACAAAGAAACTTGAAGGAGCACAAACTTTTGCAAATTGGAAGTATGAGATGGAATCAATATTAATGATGAATGACATGTGGGACTTTGTGAAAGATAGGCAGGCTAATGAAGACCCACTCACTGCACCTAAATACCCTAAATAAAAAGCACAATTTGAGAAGAATTCCAATATAGCTTTAAGTCTAATCAAGCTAGCTATAGGAATTCAATGCAGAGAAACTGTAAGGGCTACAAAAACACCTAAACAAGCATGGGATGCTCTCAATAGATTGTTTGATAGGCCAAGTCAAGATAATATTTTGTATCTCAAACAAAAATTGCACAATCTATGTATGAAAAGCTCACTTACCAATTATCTTATGGAAGTCAAGTCTATTAAGAATGATTTCTTAGCTACTGGTAAAACCCTAGATGATAATGAGTTAATTCCAATAATGTTGCATGGTCTTCCTTCAAAGTTTCACTCCTATGCTACCATGTTAGACTTGAGTGGTAAAACAATGAATTCCACACTTGAGGATATTGAGATCCTACTTAAGAAACATGAGCAAGCCCTAATCAAAGATGAAGAAATTGAAGCCACATCAGTAGCTTTTGCCACCAAGGCAACTTTACAACCTAAACAAAACAAGGGTCAAAATTAGCATAATCAAAATCAAAGGGGTAGACAACATCAGAGATACACACAAGTACCAGTAAACCAAATCAATAGTACCAGCAACAACCACGTCAAGCAATAGTACCAATGAACAACTAAATCGAGTAGTACCATCAACGACCACATCAAGAACAAAGATCCAAGCAACATCCAAGATGGCAAAAAAGACCTCAAGGGGGTCAAAACAACAATCAACAAGGGTGTGAATATTGTGGAAAATGGAATCATAATGTTGCTAATTGCTATAAAAGGCAAAGAGAACAGGGAGAACCACAAAATAATAATTTGAACACATTGTATGCAACCAACCAAGTTAATGTTGAAGATAAAGAATGTTGGTATATTGATTCTGGAGTAGCAAAGCACATGATAGGAAGGTAATATTGGTTGACCAAGGTTCAGTCTACATCAAATCAATTCATTACTTTTGGTGATGAAAGTGCTCTACCCATTGAAGGTGTTGGGGAGGCACCACTTAATTTGCATGATGGTAATAATATTCCTGCAACAAATGTTTTGTATGTGCTTGGTCTTAAAAGGAGTCTTCTCTATATTGGACAACTTATAGATAAGGGCTATAATGTCTATTTTGAAAAAGACAAATGCTACATTAAGGAACCCAATGACAATGTCAAGGCCATGGGAGTGAAAAAGGATGGTGTTTACTACCTCACAAAATCTGTAACACAAACATCTTTGCATACAACAACTACTTTCTCTTTGGAGTACATGTGGCATGAAATATTGGGACATTTAAATTTTAATAATATTCAAATTATGGCTACAAAAGGATTAGTTAAAGGAATTCCACATCTTAAGGAGTCAAAATGTTTTTGTGAGCCATGTGTAATAGCCAAACACCATAGGCAACCATTTGAAATAAGAAAGGCATGGAGAGCCAATAGACCTTTACAATTGGTTCATTCAGACATTTGTGGGCCAATGTCTATTCAATCTTATACTGGGGCTAAATACTACATCACTTTCATTGATGATTACAACAGAAAGGTATGGATCTACCTAATTCAATATAAGTGGTAAGCCCTTGATAAGTTCAAAGAATTCATCACACTTGTTGAAAGAGAAAGTGGCTATCAAATCCCACCTTAAGATCAGATAATGGTGGAGAATATGTCTCCAATGAATTCTTTAATTTTTGTAAGTATCATGGGATAAGGAGGCAATTAACAACCCCTTATACCCCACAACAAAATGGAGTTGTTGAGAGGATGAATCAAACAATCACAAATAGGGCAAAATCAATGTTACATGCTGCTATATTACCTAACTCATTTTGGGGAGAAGTTGTTCCTACTGCTGCATACTTGACTAATAGGTCATACACAAAGGCCTTACATGAAAGAACACTTGAAGAAGCATGGAGTGGAAGGACGCCCTATGTGGTCCATTTGAGAATCTTTGGATGTGATGCCTATGCACATATTCCTCATAAGAAAAGGAAGAAGTTTGATGATAAGAGCCAAAAATTCATCTTTGTTGGCTATAGTGATAGTGCCAATGCATATAAATTATATGAACCTATTTCCAAGAAAATCATTTTATCTAGGGAGGTTACCTTTCATGAGTATCCCCCATCTAATCCTCCTAAGGCCCCCACTTTAGAAATAACTAATGAAATAGTTGCTCCATTCATGCATACAATATCATCTAGTACTTCTCCTTCACTCATAAATCAATAAATTCATCCACAAGAAGAAATTCCTACAAATGATCCATGTCCTCCATCTCCTCCTCCTAATGATCAAGTAACATCATCCAATCCTTTACCCAAGTGGGTTCAAGCCCCAATAGATGAAGCCCAAAATCATTTGCCCACCTATACAGGTAAAAGGCCTTCAGCCCTAAGACACCAAGTGAATTATGCCCTGATGGCCAAAGTCCTTAGCCAAACTGAACCTTCTAATGTCAAAGAAGAACTTGGTGATCCTAAATAGGTTCATGCCATGGATCAAGAATTATATTCCATTGAAAAAAATCACACTTGGGAGTTAGTTGATTTACCCAAAGGAAAATATACCATTGGTAAAAAATGGGTATACAAAGCAAAATATAAAGCAAATGGCTCACTAGATCACTATAAGGCTCACCTAGTAGCTCAATGCTATAAGCAACAAGAAGGAATTGATTATGATGAGACCTTTGCTCCTGTGGCTAAGATGACTACAATCAGGACAATTATTGCTATGGCAGCTCAAAAACATTGTCCAATATATCAAATGGATGTCAAAAGTGCATTTCTCAATGGTCATATGAAGGAGGAAGTGTATGTGAAACAACCACCAGGGTACACAGTTGAAGGCCAAAACAACAAAGTCCTTAGATTAAAGAAAGCTCTATATGGGTTGAAGTAAGCGCCCCAATCTTGGTATGCAAATATTGACTCCTATTTTCTCAACCTTGGTTTCACTAGATCTGTAGCAGAAACTACTCTCTATGTGAAACATTGGAGGAACCACATCATTTTGGTTACATTGTATGTGGATGATCTTCTCATTAAATGTGATGACATATAAGGAATAAGGTTGCTCGAGGAGAACTTATGCAAGAAATTTGAGATGATAGATTTAGGCCTCCTCTACTATTGCTTAGGAATAGAGGTATGGCAACAGCCTGGTAAGATTTTTATCTCATAGGCTAAGTGCATTCAGTCTATTTTGGAGAGGTTTCACATGGAAGAGTGTAAGCCCTCTCTAACTCCCATGGAAACTAGATTGAAATTGGTAAATAATGATGAAGAAGAAAGGGTTGATGGTACACTTTACAGGCAACTAGTTGGAAGTTTGATCTACTTAAATTCAACTAGACCAGATATCTGCTATTTAGTTGGCCTTATTTCCAGATTCATGCAGGATCCTAAGAAGAGCCATTGGATAGCAGATAAGAGGATTGTGAGATTCCTAAAGGCCACACCTCATCATGGCCTTATGTATAAATCAAGTGATAATTTTTCTTTGATTGAATACACAGATTCATATTGGGCCAGTTGTCCTGAAACTAGATCTACATCAGGTTATTGCTTTCAATTAGGCCAAGGCTCTATTTCATGGAGCACAAAGAAGCATAACACAGTTTCACTATCTTCACCAGAAGTAGAATATAGAGCAACAGTTGAGGAAACTAAGGAGGCAATATGGTTAAGGCAATTAATTTAGGATATTGAGCTATTCATATATGGTCCAACATATATATATTGTGACAATCAAAGTACCATCAAGATGACCAAGAATCCAGTTTTCCATGCTAGAACAAAGCACATTGAGATCCACATCACTTCATTAGAGAAATGGTCCAAGAAGACATTATACACATGAAGTATGTACCAACTCAATATCAAGTAGCAGACATCTTCACCAAGTCACTTGGGAAAGACAAGTTTTCTTAGTTTAGGAATTTGCTATATCTATGTAAAAGAAGTCAAAATTAAGGGGGAATGTTATCTAATGTTGAATTATCTTTTTAGGATAGTGTACATTAAGGTGGAATGTTATCTAATGTTGAATTATATTTTTAGGATAGTGTAGATTAAGGGGGAGTGTTAGAATATTATTATTGTTATAATGTGCACTATGCCTATAATTGACAGGTTGATATTTGTCTTCTGCCACTTGTCCCTGTCTTCAGTTTGAGTTGGAGTGGTGTCTTCTGAAAGACACTTGGAGTGGATCTTATGCCACTTGTCATATCTCCCTCCTAAGTTTGATGCTTATATATTGTAATATAATTTGTAAATAAAGTGTGCCTTATTTTTCAGTCCTATCAGTCGAAGTTTTAAAAAAAATTGCAAAAGGAAGGGTTAGAAAAATAAAAATAAAAATTTGGAAAATTGACCAAAATACCGAACATATTAAAACAAACTACATTCATTATGACGCTGATCTACATTGTTGTAGCAATATTCAAGATTTTTTCGAAAATATGCACTAATAGTCAATCCGAGCAACGAGCGAGGAGTTATAACCCCGGGAAGTTTTACCCCTAAAATTCAAAATGATGGCCAATGGAATGCCATATGAACTACCCCCATTTAATGAAATTATAATTTTCATAAGGGGAAGTTTATTTATTGTCTGTGAATGCAAATGCAAAGCCTAAAAATCAATATGCCTTCAAAATATTAAAAAAAACATGAAATTATAAAAATCCTTATAAAACAACTTTAAATAATTTTTATAAATTTGAAATAACTTCAAATGAGATTAAAATTGTTTTGGATGAAATATTGAAGCTCATTTTCACACCCATGGATTTATTTATGAAATTATATTCTAGTCATCGAAGTTTAAAAAAATTTGCAAAAGGAAGGGTTAGAAAAATAAAAATAAAATTATGAAAAATGGACCAAAAAGCTAAAAATGTTAAAACACACTATAGTCAATATGATGCCACCCTACTTTGTTGTAGCTCTCTTTGAGATATTTTCGAAAATATACACTAATAGTCAATCCGAGCAACGAGCGAGGATTTATGACTCCAAGAAGTTTTGCCCTTAAAATTGAAAATGATGGCCAATGGAATACCGTATGAACTACCCCCTTTTAATGAAATTGTAATTTTCATAAAGGAAAATTCATTTATTGTCTATGAATGCAAATGCAAAGCCTAAAAATCAATTTGCCTTCAAAATATGAAAAAAACATGAAATTTCAAAATTATAAAAATCCTTATAAAACAGTAACTTTAAATAATTTTTATAAATTCGAAATAACTTCAAAATGAGATCAAAATTATTTTGGATGAAATATTGAAGCTCATTCTTCACACCCATGCATTTATTTATGAAATTTTATTTTTTAAAATTTTTATTCTAGTCGTCGAAGTTTAAAAACAAATTGCAAAAGTAAGGGTTAGAAAAATAAAAAATAAAATTATGAAAAATGGACCAAAAAACTAAAAATGTTAAAACACACTACAGTCAGTATGATGCCACCTTGCACTGTTGTAGCTCCCTTCGAGATCTTTCCAAAAATATGCACTAATAGTCAATCCGAGCAACAAGCAGTTTTAGTAAAATTTAGTTTCCACACTCAATGGGTCAAGCTGGTCAGAGAATGTATTTTGAAGGCCTGGTTTTCAATCTTGGTAAATGGGTCTACAACAGGATTTTTTCAAAGTAAATGAGGACTGAGACAAGGAGATCCCATTAGTCCCATACTTTTCATCATTGTAGCAGAAGCCTAAGGAAGAACCATCAAGGCAGCGACAATAACTGGACTTATATCAGGAATAAAGGCAACTTCATTAATAGCCCCAGTGACCCATCAACAATTTTTTGATGACACGTTGTTGCTTACATTGGTGTCAGTGGTTGAGGCTAGAAGGATCAGACACATTCTTAAGATGTATGAGGAGGCGACCGAACAAAAAGAAAATTTTAATAAGAGGAAAATGTATTTTATAAATACCCCCATTCCCAGGCAAAACAACATTGCTAGAGTTCTGGAATGCCAGATTGCGTCCCTTCCTACCTCCTACTTAGGCCTTCCCCTTTTCTATGGGAAATCGAAAGGGTCAATGTGAAATATTGTGCTAGAGAGGATCCAAAAAAAGCTAGCAGGCTGGAAAGGGCATTTATTATCTCAAGTGGGCAAAGCAGTCTTAACAATGGCCTCCCTACAAAGTATACCTGTATATTTCTTATCGGTTTTCAGAGCTCCAAGCAAGGTGTATCATAAAATCAAGAAATTTCAAAAGAACTTTCTCTGGTTAGGGATCGAGGATAAAAAAAGGATCCATTTGGTAGGGTGGAATAAGGTTTGCAAACCTAAGATATAAGGGGAGCTAGGGCTGAGGAGAGTTGCTAATCTCAACATAGCTCTACTAGCCAAACAAGCATGATGACTATTAACCAAGGTCGAAAATGAATGGACGACCATAGTCAGGAGGAAATACCTCCAAGGATCGAATTTCCTCAATGATAATCTGGTGAGTATGGGGTTAGATTTCTGGAATGCAATCCTAAAAAGCAGAGATCTAGTCAAAGGAGGGATTAGATGGATCCTTGGGAATGGGAAAATGATAAACTTTTAAAAGGACTGATGGGTGAGAGCTAAGGAATTATCCTAGAATCCATGATTGGCTAGGATCCAAGAACACATGGAGCAATAGATTGGGCAAATGGTGGCTGATTACATCTGGCAGGATATGAACACCCTTAGGTGGAAATACATCATAGTATAGGGTTATGAAGCTAAGTCCAAAGAACTTCATAATATTTTGACACAATAAATTCTTCCCTCTAGAGAATATTAGGATCACATTTCTTGGGTCGAGACTGAAAGTGGAGATTTTATGATCAAATCCGCCTATAACTTGCTCCTCAACAATGAAGACCAAAAATTTCAACCGAATTTGTTCTGGATCAAGGGTTAATCCCTAAAATATCTTTTTTCTCATGGCTGGTGATCCAAGGAAAAATTCTTACCATGGATAATATGTTGACCAAAGGTATGGTTATTGCTAACCGTTTTCATATGTGCAGGTCTGGGTGGGAGTCAACCCAACATTTGTTCCTATAGTGTCCAGTGGCAGCGTCCATTCTTGATGAACTTTTCCAGGTTTTCAAGATCTCGTGGGTCAAGCCGGATTTGGTTTCTGAAGTGTTCCAACAATGGCCTCAACCCTTTCTTATTTTGAAACTTAAGTACCTTTGGAAACGGTTGGCACCATTTCCTGTGGTAGATATGGTTAGAAAGGAATCATAGAGATTTTAAGGACACCAGTCATAGCCTTAAAATAATCCTTAATAGAATCCTTGCCTTTGTGAAAGAAAACATTAGTATCCTTGCTGAGGAGAACCATATAATCCCTCCCTAGAAAAGACAATTTGCTTTAGCCTTAGAAATTGAGGAAAAGCCTTTCATCCCTCTACCCAATCCCAGAAATGGGGTCTCTTGGGAGCCACCCCCTAGGGGTTGGTTCAAATTGAACTTTCATGGTGCAGCTAAGGAGAACCCGGGAAGAGCAAGAGCTGGAGGAGTAATCAAATATCATCAAGGAAACCTGGCTAAGACCTTTGTTGAACCATTGGGAGTTAGAACTAATAATGAGGCAGAAGCTAGAGCCCTTTTGAGAGGGTTAAAATTTTCCCAGGAGACTCATGGAAATTTGATGATTGAAGGCGATTCCATGAATATCATCAACCTATTAACCAATGGCAAAAAACATCCATGGAGGATTGAGGTCATCATCCATGAGGTAAGGATCCTTTTTACAACAAGACAGGACATGAGGTTCGCCATGTGTTTCATGAGGCCAACAAAGCAGCTAACAAATTAGCCAATGTGGGTATTGATGTGAGAAGTTTGATGATGTGGACACAAGGGGTACCACGTGAAGTGGAAGACATTCTTAGACATGAAAAGCACACTACTGATTAAGGAGAAATGTGGAAGGGTGCTTTTTCCCTAAGTTTTTTGTGATAAACATAGAGTTTTTTCTCTAACTCAACTCAAACGGCTATCGTTGTAAGTAATGTTAATTGTCTTGTTGAACTGTCTTTCTGCAGTAAGTGTAAGGTGTTGTAGGATAACCAACACAATTTTTGAAAAGAATGTTCTAAGGATGACTAGGATCCGCAATCTCACCATAAGGCTAGATTTTGTATTAGATTTTGGGTTAACCTGCAAAACCCGATAATTAATGACGACTTTTATTTCCCAAAACAAAATCCAAGCAACAAGCGAGGATTTATAACTCTAAGAAGTTTCGCCCTTAAAATTGAAAATTATGACCAATGGAATACCGTATGAACAACCCCCCTTTAATGAAATTGTAGTTTTCATAAAGGGAATTTCATTTATTATCTGTGAATGTAAATGCAAAGCCTAAAAATCTATTTGCCTTCAAAATATGAAAAAAAAAATGTGAATTTTCAAAATTATAAAAATCCTTATAAAAAAACTTTAAATAATTTTTATAAATTCGAAATGAATTCATAATGAGATAAAAATTATTTCGGATGAAATATTGAAGCTCATTCTTCACACCCATGCATTTATTTATGAAATTTTTATTTTTTTTATTTTTATTCTAGTCGTCGAAGTTTAAAAAAATCTGCAAAAGAAGGGTTAAAAAAATAAAAATAAAATTCTCAAAAGTGGACCAGAAAGTCGAAAATGTTAAAACACACTACAATTAGTATGATGTTACCCTACACCATTGTAGCTCTTTTCTAGATATTTTCGAAAATATGCACTAATAGTCAATCCAAGCAACGAGCGAGGAGTTATGACCCCGGGAAGTTTTACCCCCAAAATTTAAAAAGATGGCCAATTGATTGTCGTATGAACTACCCCCCTTTAATTTATAATTTTTATAAATTCGAAATAACTTCAGGATGAGATCAAAATTGTTTCGGAAGAAATATTAAAGCTCATTCTTCACACCCATGCATTTATTTATGAAATTTTAATTTTTATTATTATTTTTTTTTGGTAAATAAAACTCTTCATTATTTACCGGGTTTTATTATTATTATTCTAGTCACCGAAGTTTAAAAAAAAATGCAAAAGGGTTAGAAAAATAAAAATAAAATTCTGGAAAATGGACCAAAAAGCTAAAAATGTTAAAACATACTACAGTCAATATGATGTCGCCCTGCATTGTTGTAGCTATCTTCGAGAGTTTTTCGAAAATATGCACTAATAGTCAATTCGAGCAACGAGTGAGGATTTATGACTCCAAGAAGTTTTGCCCTCAAAATTGAAAATGATGGCAAATGGAATACCATATGAACTACTCCCCTTTAATGAAATTGTAATTTTCATAAAAGGAAGTTCATTTATTGTCTGTGAATACAAATGCAATGCCTAAAAATTAATTTACCTTCAAAATATGAAAAAAAAATGTGAAATTTCAAAATTATAAAAATCCTTATAAAACAACAAATTTAAATAATTTTTATAAATTTAAAAAAAAAAAAAAAAACTTGTATTAAGACATAGATCAATTACAATGTGGGAAGAGCCTCTTCCTAGCCGAGGTCCGAGAGGACATAGTCATACAATAGTAAAGGAAGAACTGCACCGAAGCCAATTTTTGTGAACCAAAAACTAGCTGCCATGGGGTCCCCCATTGTACTCTATTTTTCGAAGGTCATTAGCTCAAGGACCTTTCAAGACCCTATCTAATCACCTCATCCTCAATATCCATGTCACTGTGCAACTGAACTCCAACCTCCTTTTTCGCACCCATCTTAGCAAGAAAGTCAACCGCTTTGTTCAAATCTCTACTCGCATAAATTGGGATCACGTCCTCCAATTCCTTCCATAATTCTTTAATTTGGGTAACAAGAGCCCTCAACCTCCAAGCTTTCAGATAAAAGTTCCTCATGCAGTCTAGAGCTCCAACCATTATTTGTGAGTCTTATTCAAGAATAATCCTACGGTGGCCATGTTTCTGTAGACACCAAAAGAGCACCAATCCGATTATGTGACTGCAAACATTGATCGCTTTGACAAACACAGCCCCCAGGGCAGCCCTCAGAGGTTAAACAGTGGTCTTAACCACTTTCATAGCAATTTTGTAAGGTCAAGAAGCAATTTGGCACACTTGGACACTTTGCCCGATGATTCGTCTCACCCGGGGACGAATTCAAAATAGAATCCGTCCCACCCCGGGACGAATTCTGAATCCGTCCCCGGGTGGGACGAATTCTAAGCAACGGGCAAAAAGACAAATGGCGCCAAGTGGCAGCCCGGAACGGTCGGTTGATGACTCTCGCCTTGCACGCGTGTGTAGGTGGACAGAGGGGCCGTTAGAAGATCGTCACAAAAGGCATTTATCAAAGCCCAAGTCAACGGAGGACTCCCCTCCCTCATGGGAAGACAAGAGTGCCACATGGCGCCTATGACCAACACATGGCATTTGTGCTTCCCTCCCAAAAGAGACCCCATGGGTCTATAAAAGGTGGGACTTTTCTCACCCAAAATATACAGGTTGAAGGAGTTTTCAAGCAACGAAGTGCTGCCGAGTTGAAGACCCACTTGCATCCCTTTTGGTTCACCTTCCCACATCCACCAATCTCTTTTGCAAGGGAGGTTGTTGGGTGGCCTTTGGAAGCTCGAACCTGACCCAAATCCAACACATGGACACCTGAACCAACCAATTCGCCGACCCCCCAATCCTAAGAGGTTTTGGGCCCATCCCTAGTGGATTGGCTCCAAAATCAAGTGCCAACGGTGGGAGGCCCACTTGGGCACCCCCGCACTTCCCAAGTCCTATTTTAAGTTTTAGAGCATTTTAGATTACTTTTTCAGGTTGCATTTTGTGTTATTAGGTTTGATTAACCCATAGCTGCAATTTTGTAACTTTTGGTCTGATTCTAGTATGTTTTGTGTCGCTTTGTTGTTTCGCTGACTTGCAGGTGTCGAGGTCAAATTCCCGAGGGTAGAGGCCAAATTGGGAGAATCCGACCATCTGGGTCGTCCCAAAATGGCCCCAATTACATAACCCCCTGTTTGGAGGCATTTTGCAGGTCTCGGGATTCGACATTGGAGCGACGGCGGGTCGGTTTCTTCAACACGGAAGAATTCGTCCCACCCGGGGACGAATTGCGGTCGAGATTCGTCCTGCCCGGGGACGAATTCCAGTTGAAGGTAGATTGGCCAGTTGTCTCGGTGGCGAGTGGCCTTACGGTAACTTTTCCTATCTTCTGTCAAGTTTTGAAGCCATTTGGACTCACTTGTATTTCATTGTTTCGGGCAAATGTTTACATGCATATTTCGTTAGTTTTAGAGAACAAACACTTTTCATTTGCGGCAGATGCTACCGACATCTTGGTTGTTTCTTTGTTCGCGGGAGAAGCGGGCGGAGGTTAAGAACTCATCGACATCGGCGGCGGCATCATCTTGGCCCGCCCATTGCAATCGTGGGCACGCGGAAGGAGGAAGACTAAGTCACACATTGTAACAAAGACAAATTTAACGCTCCTAGCCCCTAAAAAGGGAGGAGACGTCTATGTAACCGAGGATAAGATATTTGAATAAAGAGGGCTGTGATTTCTTTACATCTTTTCTTTCCTTTCCAAATTGTCTCTTTCCTTTGTTTTGGTGCATAAGGTTAAAGCGTTACATTTCGTCTTACATTGCATAATTAGTGTTTCCTTTGCCCGAAATCTCGTGCTTTCAGTGGCGATCACGGTGGGACCATGTTCCCTGGTTTTTAAAATCATAGAAACTGATTAAATTTTTGTGTTTTGTGCTTGACAGGTACATTTTTTTGTTGCAGACTGCTATTCGTCTGCGCGGGGACGAATTCTGTTCTGCAATTCGTCTGACCTCGGGACGAATTCAAATTCGTCTGCGGGAGGGACGAATTACGTTCTGCAATTCGTCTCCCAGAGGGACGAATTCCTGCCTGCAGATTTTTAGAGCAGAAATTCAGAGACAACAGGAGCAGGCAGAGAAGAGGTAGGGATTTTCATGATCTCTGTTATATTTTTTGTTTCTGTTTATGTTCCTTTGATTGTTTTCATCTTGTCCTGCATTGCATAAGAAAAGTCATGTATGCTTGTTTCATTTTTGTTGAATAAAACGAATCCCACACACATCACGAAACAATTTTAAACCAAGGAGCTGGTCGTAAGACCCCAGCCCTTGATCAAGACCATTGGTGGATTTCATCACCACCTTGGCTTGATTTGCATCCATTTCCCGATTGTCAACTGTTGTTAGGCGTAAATCCTGACGAAGACAGACCGAGTGTCGTTGGGGTGATTCCCATGCGCGCGAGGATAAGTTTTCTATGGTAGGTGCCATTAACAGGACAATCCCCCTTCCGTACCGCCTACGTACCACGTACCTTCTGCTCTCACGTACCTATAGTCTCCCTCTCGTAAGGGCGGGTATATAGAGAGGTTGGTATATCGGCCTGGTTGGTATATTGAAGGGGCTACCATTTTGGGAGTTATATGAGCCGTCATAATGCATTTAAACGATCTTCAAAACCTACAAAAACAAAACAAAACATCAAAATGCACTAAACCAGTTTAGGACACACCATTTAATCCTTAAAAGAGATAATCACGGTTTTGTGAATGTGTGTGCTTAATTCTGCTTAGTGTAGACAAAAAAAAAAATCATAAACGAGATAAAAACTTATTTAGATAGCATAGAAGCACCGCAATGGTGTACACCCGCAATCAAGCCCAATCAAGGGCAGAAGCTCCGGAAGGTACACAAAAAGCAGGGCACAAGTCGCCTTCACTTCGATCCCGAGGATTTGGTCATACCGCCTTATAGGTCTAACCTACAAAAGAATCCAATTCAGAATCCTCGGTGGGGTATGCCTATTCAAAGCAGCCCCTTTCGGGAAGATGCCTTACATGTAGACCTTGACATAAATAGAGAATCACCTCTTGAAGTTAGGCATGAGTGGCCACCGCGCGATGAAGCGCTAGACAGGCACACCGTCCATTTGGAGGGGCAACGTGGATATGGCGTCCCTTCTTTACCTATCATCAGAACAGAGAGACCAAATCCGGAGCGCGGGGCTCCTTACATAGGGCGACCTAACTCCGCCCACCCCCTTTACACCCGTGAAAGGGAGTACGAGGAAAGCCATCGCATTCCTCGAGGGCAACAAACAATGCGGGAACCTTGCATTTCCGCACCAGCGGGATATCATGATCACCCCTTGAGGCCAGAACCTCGAGCACATACCGCTTACCTCGACGGAGGGAAGCGACCCATTGAAACCTTAGACCAGCAAACTCGAGGTAAACACATAGAAGAAACATTCGAACCTCCTGAGCAAAATAGGGTAGACCAAATTGACCTAGCTGTCGCCAGATATACCGCCCGTCAAGCCCAAATCATGCGGCTTAAACAAAGTCATCAGGAGATAGAGTATCGACACCGCTTGGATAGAGAGCGCATGCAACGCGAAGCGGATGAGTTATGCTATGAAATACCCGAGAGGGGGCCAACCCCTCGCATCCAAAGAGCTGAACAAGTATGAGAGGCGTAATCCGTTGGTGCGGGACGGGTCTCCACGACCTCGTCAAGCTCTGCCTCCAAGACCTCATAGATTCGAGAGGGAGGCAACTCCCCGAAACAATGATGGGTACCTTCGGCAAGAGCTTGATCGGGGTCATAGGTTTCGCCGAGAGACTCCTCAAGAATTTTACGAGGAGTATGAACCGGAAGAGGAATATGTTGAAACTCCCCATCAAGGCGGGGAAGGATGCCATTCGGCCACCCCTCCATAGGCCTCCGGTTTACCGTAACTTGCAACAAGAGCGAACAAGAGAGGAAGAAATAAAATCTTTCGATGCATACCAAGCGCTATTGGAGCGTTTGGAGTCTGTGGAGACAAAAGCTGTTGGGCATCAAAAACCCACATTACGTCTACTCCGCAATAATCCGGTGCATCCCTCAGTGCCTACACCTCTTTACCCCGAACACTTCAAGTTGCCTCAATTGGCAGTTTTTAAAGGTGAAGAGGACGCACAAGAACACGTTACACGATTTCTAAGCCAATGCTTCGGCATCCAAGATAATGACGCATTGTTGCTTAGAACATTCATAACCACATTCGTAGGCCCTGCCTCGGATTGGTTCACACAACTGCCCAAACACAGCATAAGCAATTTAGATCAATTAGTAGACGCGTTTCTTGAACGCTTTGCCTTCAACACAAGGAAGAAGGCATCACTAAGTGATTTAGCGAGCCTCAAGCAATTTGAAGAGGAAACAATGGCAGCGTACGGGAATCGATGGAGAGCTTTGCTTTCTAGGTTACCCTACCGTCCTCCTATGTATGATCTCACGCAGATGTTCGCAAAAAGTTGCTTAAAATCAATCTCTGGTCTATTGTTGTCTGCGACAATACGACAGACTTAGAAGAAGCTTTGGCGCAAGCCGAGTCATAGAAGAGATTAAGATAGGCGAAGGCGCAATTGCCAAGCCTAAGAAGAAAGAGTGGAATAAAACCACTAAAAGCGGGACAACGCAACCACAACACGCTGCGGTCAACCAAGTTGCGATAAATGTTCCCGCGCTGTGCAAGAAACGCAGCCTCAAAAGGCTAACTACCGAGCGGGTGCCTCCCGCTTATGAAAGAGATAATAGAAGACGGGAGCAAAATTACCCGCGTCGCCCTAGGCAAAATTTCACCCCATATGCGGAGTCTAGGGACTCCTTATTTGACCGCTTGTCGGCGGCAAATTTAGTCACTCAGTCGGAAATCCAAATTATAGACCCTAACATTCCCAAGCCTAGGGGGTACGAGAGAGGAATTGTATTGTAGATTCCATAGGCGCGGAGGACATGACTTGAATGGGTGCTGGAAATTCAAAGACCTAGTCCAGGATTTGATCGACAACCGAACATTAGTTGTGGACAATCCCATCGCACCAAACAACCAGCAAATGGGGGTATTCAAGGACCCCTTGCCAGCCCACGAGGCACAAACAAAACCACTCCAGATTAACGAGGTGCGACAAGATCTTCCCACACAGGGATTTGTGGGAATGATTAGCATAGTAACAAGGAACAGAAGGTACCCGCGGACTGCCCACGAGGTAGCTACGAGGGAAGTTCCGGCAACATCGCATCCTCAACAACGCCCAACGCGATTACCTCCGCCTAGACCTCGAGGTCACGATACGAACCAAACTCACGCAGAGTTTGCGGACCACGTCGGCTAGGTCTGTCCATCTACGAGCTTATTCAACAATCGGCTCCCCATAGAGAAGCTCTTATGGACATTTTAAAAGCCATTGAATTACAACCCCACGAGGCAAATTCTTTCAACGCCTTCGTGGGACATGTGAAACAATGTACGGAGCCGGTCATCACATTCGGAGAAGATGAGGTCAAAACGATATCAAATGACATGGCAGATCCACCCCCGCACGTTATCGCGCGGGTCAACGGGATTCCGTACAAGAGAGTGCTTGATAGATATCGGCTCGTCCGGTAACATCATAACCACTGCAGCCTTGAAGCATTTGAAGTCGCCGGCCTCTCACATCACGGCCTCCACGTACACACTCGTGAGCTTTTAACGATGCAATATGCTCGACGGTCGGCACGGTCGTTACGCCGGTCCGGGTAGGACAAAAGTCAATACCTACAACTGTGCCATGTCTTTGGAAGGTGAAATGGCTTATAATATCTTGCTAGGGCGGCCTTGGATCGGGGATATGAAATGTGTCCCTTCGATCGCCCACCAATGCTTGAAGTATGCTTATGAAGGAGAAATACATGTAGTCCCAATGGACTTAGAGCCCTTCAAGTATTGCAATGCGGTACAATTCATACCTCAATCGACCCTCCCTTCAACGCACTTGGATTTCCAATTAAATCCATCTAAACAGGGTCCAATACCGCAGGCACCACTGGTGGCCAACAAGACAAAATCCCAGCCAGGTGAGACTTCATCATCGGCTCCTTCATCATCAACGCCACTTATCATGGCCCAACAGAAGGACAAGGGAAAACAAATCATGGAAGAGGTTAAGCCCTTAGAAGAAAAGTTGCCCACAATTTCAACAATAACAACGGAGGAAGCGCCCAACGCAACGGAAACCAAGATTCCTGAACCACCAAACATGGAATGGACTCGGGAAGGACTACCGTTTCCTCCCCCCACCCAATCATCAACAATCAAACACTCGGAGTCGGTACAAGACATGGGAAGACCTCGCCTTCCCATTGGAACAATCGTCCCTCTAGGCTACCCACCGAACCAGAAAAATTTTGTGTATGGGGGCTTTGATCATGGTCTTGAACCATGCCAACAAAAGGAAGCAGACGAAGAGCCTTTTGTTGAAAACATCAATTATCTGTCAAACCCAGAATTTGCCCTAAAATATCTCGGCCAATGCAATTGGCATGGATACGGGCTCGGCAGATATGAGCAAGGGATGCGGATCCTTTGCCAACCAAGATATCAGATGCCATATGACAAGTCGGGGGTAGGGTTCAACCATCCCCTGCCATTAGACA
The DNA here is from genome assembly GCA_028583015.1 of Wollemia nobilis. Classification (NCBI taxonomy): domain Eukaryota; kingdom Viridiplantae; phylum Streptophyta; class Pinopsida; order Araucariales; family Araucariaceae; genus Wollemia; species Wollemia nobilis. The sequence goes on from JAQPPZ010015824.1 coordinate 32,037,090, forward strand.
TCTTGGTTGAAAATATGCAAGGCCTAGAAATAGGCAACAAGGGGGGATTGGCATTGGATCCTTATGCCAATCCGAATACGGAATACACATTGGGAGACTACCTCCCATGGTCAACAAACACCCCTGGCAGCAACAGTAATCCCTCTTCTTTGCTAGAGAGAAGCGAAAGTTCGGAGATTAATCCTCAAAAAGAACATCAACGGTCGCAGGACATCTTTCGAAACTGTTCCCCTTAGAGGTTCCGGATGAAATAACACGGTCTCAAGAGAATCAGGTCCCTCCACTAAGATTGGAACAACCGCAATGGGACCAGATTAATTCACTGGAACAGGAAGAGTCCTCAATGTCGCAAGCAACAGATTCTGAAGAGGATGAACAATTTTGGATCTATGAAAGCGATTCAGAAGATGAAACTGAAATGGACTATCTCAGACATGCGCGACGACATCACCGCGCTCTAACTCATGAAGATCTAATGGGACAGATGGGTATACTGTTAGGACATGAATGGCACGTAGACCCAGCGAGGTGGGACCAAGTGTTAGACCTATGGCTCCAAATTCAAGATGAGCATCGTCCACCTCGAGATCCCATCATGACAGTAGTGCCAAGGGAAGACCCCGCCTTCCTTTTCACACATAGAGATGAATTTGCACCTAGAGAGGATCCATTCGTGCCTGTTCCCGTAGAGCCAGATCCAGAGTATAGGGAACATCTAAAAGAATCAAGTCATCACACCCGCGGTTTTGGAGACCAAATTCATTCCATCCACATGATCTCCATTGATTTGACCGCACCCATCCGCAATCCGACCGATCCATCACGGTCATTGCATCTAGACATGGATGCCATCGACTGGGATCGCGTCAATTCACCATTGTCACCATCGAGTATCGGCCTTTCGGTGAAATGCTTCATTTTACCCCAAGGACAACTCGGGATATTTTTCAAGCTGAAGAGGGACCCGAGGTTCCAAACGTAGATCTTAACTCAGGTGATGATATCCATTTAATCCCAACTCCACATCGGTTGGAGGACGGATCCCACATGTCGGTCGAGGAGACGAGCGACGTAGACATCGGCACGAGATCCAATGAATCCACGGATTCTCAAGTCGGGGGTAAGCCTTTCCCCCGAAGAGCAAGCCGAATATATTGCCCTTCTCAAAGAGAAGAAGGAAGTTTTTGCATGGTCGTACAAAGATATGCCGGGACTAGACCCGCGGGCTAGTCATGCACAATTTAACGCTTGATCCGAAAATCAAGCTCAGTAAAGCAAAAACTAAGAAAGATGCACCCAAAGGTGGCCTTGATGGTCAAAGACGAATTGCAAAAGCTGTTGGATGCACAATTTGTCATCTGCGTGGATTATCCGCCATGGTTGTCCAACATGGTTCCCGTCAAGAAGCCCGACGGGAGGATTCGCATATGCACCGACTTTCGAGACCTAAACAAAGCGAGTCCTAAGGATGATTTCCCCTTGCCAAGCATCGACGCATTGGTAGACGCTACAGACGGGTCACGAAATGCTCTCCCTAATGGACGGTTTCTCAGGATACAATCAAATTCGTATCAATCCTGAAGACCAACTCAAAACGGCATTCACAACGCCTTGGGGGACATTTTGCTATAAGGTCATGCCTTTTGGCCTTAAAAACGCTGGCGCTACATACCAACGTGCTATGACTTATATCTTCCATGATTACATGCACAAAACTTTGGAAGATTACATGGATGATTTGTTAGCCAAGTCTCTCTTGCGCTCAGATCATCTCGGTGACTTAAGCAAGATTCTCGATCGCCTCATAGAGCATAAGGTCAGAATGAATCCCAAGAAGTGCGTGTTCGGCGTCACATCCGGAAAACTCTTGGGTTTTATAGTCTCAAAGAGAGGCATCGAAGTGGACCCAAACAAAGTCAAGGCAATCCTTGAAATGGCTCCCCCAACCACTATCAAGCGGCTCAGAAGTCCGCAAGGAAAGGTCGCGTCGATTAAACGCTTCATAGCGCAATTATCCGACAAATGCCGACCCATGAACAAATTATTGCACAAGGGGGTCACATTTCATTGGGATGACGAGTGCCGATCGGCCTTTGACGAAATCAAACAGTACTTGGCTTCGCCGCGGTATTGGCACCACCTAGACCAGGTGTGCCATTCTACTTATACATCTCAGCCATGCGAGGTGGCATCGGGCGCAATGCTAGCCCAGAAGAATGAACTTCACAAAGAACAGGCTACTTACTATCTTAGCCGCACCACGGTCAGTTACGAACTTAACTATGCATACGTTGAAAAACTCTGCTTGGCAGTGGTGTTTGCTACCAAAAGGCTACGCCACTACATGCTGAGCAACACTACGTATGTTGTGTCTAAGGAGAATCCATTGCGATACATGATGAGTCGTACTTATCATAGTAGTCGCACGGCGAAATGGATCATGTTGTTGACGGAATTTGACATTGAGTTTATTGGGCAAAAATCTATAAAAGGACAAGTCATAGCCGATCAACTAGCAGAGGCTCCTCTTGAAGACGATCAGCCTCTAGTCATAGAACTACCCGATGATGGGGTCTTCCATGTCTCAGAATCGCCAGATTATGAAGAGCCTGAGTCTCGGGCCGACATAACCTTATTTTTTGATGGTTCTAAATGCGAGCAAGGTGGTGGCGCGGGAATTGTATTCTTCACACCGCAGGGCGCTCCAATGCCCCTGTCATTTAAATTAAATTTCCAGTGCACCAACAATAATGCAGAATATGAAGCCTTGCTCCTAGGTCTTCAAACAACAATCGCCATGAACATCAAAAGATTGAACATCTTTGGTGATTCGCTGTTAATCGTCAATCAAGTCAAAGGGGTATATCAATGCAAATGCCCAGTTCTGAAGGCCTATAAAGCCCTCGTGGATAAATTCCTGGCAAAACTTGAGTGGTATGACATCGAGGCACTCCCTCGATCATCGAATCATTTTGCGGACACAATGGCCTCCTTGGGGTCACTAATCCCGCAAGACCTTTCCGGTGATATAACAACCATTCAGGTCAAAACCTTATCGCAACCCGCGATGGAGCGCGCAAGCTCAGACTTGATGCCGGGAGTCCACATGATCCAGATCGAACCATCTTCGGATAAGTTCTTTCGAATCCGAGACTATTTGAAACGTGCCAACTGGGGGTCTTTGTTTTCCCCCACTCCCATTAATAGCAACACAACGCTATTCTTACAAGTTCTATCCCATTCAGCATTTGTTAGGGAAGAACTTCAAAAGGGATTAGTTGTTCATACTATCGAGGTTTCTGATCAACAGGACTGGTATTTACCCATAAGAGATTACCTCAAATTAGGTAATCTTCCCTTTGGATTGACGCACGCCGCAAAACGAACATTCAAACAGAAAGCGGCTAAATATGTCTTGATAGGAGACATTTTGTATCGTCGAAGCTATGACGGAATTCTTCTTCGTTGTTTGGACCAGCAAGAGTCCACTTGGGCTGTCGCCCAAGCGCATGATGGTACATGTGGTGGCCACTTTAGTGGTATGGCCATTGCAAAGCGCATTCTTCGCATGGGCTATTATTGGCCATCTTTAGAGCGAGATTGTTGCGCGTATGTCAAGAGGTGCGTGAAGTGTCAACATCATGCCAATTTGATGCACGCACCTTCCCGGGCCCTACAGACGGTCCGGTCCGCTTGGCCATTTTCGTAGTGGGGCCTCGATCTAATCGGAAAGATCTCCCCGCATCGTCAGGGCCGTCACACGTTTATCATAACGGCCACAGAATATTTTACCAAATGGGTGGAAGCAATTCCGTTAACCTCTACGACAGGACCCCGCATTGCGGAGTTCATTTTGCATTACATCATATGTCGTTTTGGTATTCCATCCAAAATAATCTCGGATAATGGGCCATCATTCAAGAACAAAGACGTGCGTGCTTTAACCACAAAGTACAAAATTCAGCACGGCTTTTCAACACCCTATTATCCGCAAGCAAATGGGCAAGCAGAGGCGTCAAACAAAACGCTAGTCGCCATCCTTAAAAAGACCGTCGCAGACAGTCATAAGGATTGGCACATACAAATCCCACTTGCCCTTTGGGCTTATCGCACTAGCATTCGGACGCCCACTGGGGCAACTCCGTTTTCACTAGTGTATGGCTCAGAGGCAGTAATGCCTCTCAAGTTGGAAATTCCTTCCCTGCGCATATCAATGCGGGAGTTCATCGATGATAACACTGCGCGGCAGGCCCGATTAGACCAACTTACGTTGCTTGACGAACGACGCGTTAATGCTCTCGAGCACTTACGTATCTATCAAGAGCGGCTTAAGAGAGCTTACAACATGAAAGTTCACCTAAGAGACTTTCGGGTTGGTGATTTGGTTATGAAGGAAAACCAACAAAACTCTAATTTGCCGTCCCATATGAGGGACAAATTCACGGCAAATTGGTTAGGTCCTTATGTCATTGATAGCAAAATAGGACCGGGAACGTACAGGCTAGCTTCTCTTGACGGTATCAAGGAAACAGAACCCTTGAATATCAGTCATTTGCGACCATTTCATATCTAAGAAAGCCATATACAAAAAAAAAAAAAAACTCCAAGGATTATCGCAATCTCTTGGTCACCCAAAAAGCTCCAAGGATTATCGCAATCTCTTGGTCACCCAAAAAGCTCCAAGGATTATCGCAATCTCTTGGTCACCCAAAAAGCTCCAAGGATTATCGCAATCTCTTGGTCAATCCAAAAAGCTCCAAGGATTATCGCAATCTCTTGGTCACCCAAAAAGCTCCAAGGATTATCGCAATCTCTTGGTCACCCAAAAAGCTCCAAGGATTATCGCAATCTCTTGGTCACCCAAAAAGCTCCAAGGATTATCGCAATCTCTTGGTCAATACAAAAAGCTCCAAGGATTATCGCAATCTCTTGGTCACCCAAAAAGCTCCAAGGATTATCGCAATCTCTTGGTCAACACAAAAAGCTCCAAGGATTATCGCAATCGCTTGGTCAAAAAAAATCAAGAAATTCAAAAAACAAAACAACAAAAATCATCAAAAACAACAAAGATTTGCATCTCAATTCTAGGCATACTCAAATTCATCAAAAAATTAAAATTCTAGCACATCATCTTCACCTTCACCAAAAACAATACATCAAAATTACAAAAATACATAGCTGCATTAAGCATTGCATCCATACATTGCATAAATGTAGTCATACAGGTCAAAGGCACCATAAGTTGCAATAGCTGCGATAGTCCACCTTGTTCCGCATTGTCTCATGTTACAAAAACAACAAAAACACCAAGCATAACTTTTACCACACTACGATCAGTGGTCCAGGAATGTACCAAGAGTTTCGAGTGATTCAGTCATCATTTTCCTCTTTAGCCATGTAGTGTATCAAGTCGAACGGATTTTACGAAGGTAGAGTCATACTTGAAATACACCTTGTTACGTAACATCCCAACACAAATCAAAACACTAAAATTCCCAAATTGTGTGAACGAAAGATGAAACCTGCAAAATAATCTAGGTCACCACAAGCGAAACGGTTATCTTGCTCATCCCCCTGTGCGAATGACCCCTAGAATGTTGAGAGTTGGCAAAAGGACAAGCATCCTCCCTACCCAATTCCCTAAGAATCCCTAAAGTTCTCAATAGTTGCAAAACACAAAAGCAAAATGTCAAAACTCCAAATTTGACAAACTATAGTGCACACATCAAAAGGCACAAACAACAGTGATTTTCGTCACTCCATATCCCCAATCCCTTGCTCGAAAGAAAAACAAATCAAAATAAACGGTGATCTCATCACTACAATGAGCAAGTATCCCAATACAATTGAAGAAAAGAAGGGAGTTGACCTTGAATCCCTGGAACTCTCGGGCATTCTATAGGTCATAAGGCAAGCTTCAGTACCAATTTGGTTGATAGCCTATCGGTAATGAAGTAAACCTCCCGCATGACGATATATCTCGTCACATTAACTTGCGTACGGATCAATGTTTGCATGTGGATGAGCTAGCTTATGGCATCCTGGATTACACCGCAGATTAATCTTAGTACATACAACAAAGGAATTCGTGGAGCTAATTAGGTGATCCTCGAGTACGAGTTCGGTTGAAAGCCCATCGGCACTTGGCGGTATCCTAACAAATACCACTAAATGAACTCAATTGCACACACGGGGGATATGAAATAAGCTGGGTCAAAAACAAGTCCGATTCATACCTTGGTCAAAAAGTCTTGTAAGATAAAGTACGGGTCATGGATGGTGAGTTAAAACTGTCTGAATCTCAGAAAATCTTACATTCATCCCAAAACCATCTGCGCTACTTATCATCCTTATGATACCATCAAAAAAAAAAAAAAAAAAATAGAAAAACCATGTAAATAAAGAGCTTCTTAAACAGCCTACAGTGCAATCATCACAAATGTCATTCATCCATTTCACCTCGCATATCACATAGACATCAAAAACATATACATTTATCATAACATCTGCATTCATCAAAATAAATAAACATGCATAACAAAAAAAATCACATCATCACATGTACAAAACCAAAAATAAAACCGGTATATATATATATATCGTCAAAAAGATGCCCGTAGGCTACAAAACCGGTCCTCAGACCCCGCAATCATATCCAAAAACCCAACCTAAGGCGTCGACCACCATGATCACGCAGGATCGGTGCGACGGGAACTACCCCCCATGGTGTGGGTCCTACGGGACCTTGCAGGGCGGCTACTACTAGCCCCCGCATCATGCCTGCTACCACCCCCCTCATCTAACCGCTTGCGACGAGATGATGCTGACTGCTCGATCAAACTATCCCTCGTCCGTCGAGAAGATCTAGCGATCGAAGGCTCAGGTAGCCGCCCGCCAAGGCGGATGACCTCCCTCTCCAAGTCTATCCGGTACAGACACCACTCTGCCTCTCGTCGATGATAGATAGACAATGCATCATCGCGCTGCGCCAAAACTCTATCCCGCTCTGCCAACTGAGCCCGTAGAAGATCCCTCTCCTGTCGTGCATCCCCCAACTCCAGATCCCGCATCCGCAGCAGCTCTGTCAGTCGAGCAATCTCAACACCTACATCTGACCCCACCTCCTCTGTATCTGTCGGATGCATAGGACTCGCGAGGGACAGTAGCCTGCTCAGGCTCCAACTGCTCCTCCACATCCTGCATGTCCGGCTGCTCCGGAACACCCAAGTCCACATCCTCATCTCCCACATCCACCATGTCTGCATCATCCAACGGCCCCCCAATCACCCCTTGCTGCCTCAGCATCCTCCACTGCCGCCTCCGCGCCTCCCGGTGGCCCCTCTCCTCTCCAGTGCCGCAATACCCACCACGAGTCATACTCAGTGGTAGTACCGACGTCATCCACATCCGGGACCTCAATCACCGCATCCGACTCCTCGCCCAATGGCGCGGTGACCGGTGGCTCCAGATCCCTCTCGTCTCCCCGACGTCGATAGACTACGGGCTCACCAGGCAACCCCTGGCGCACCCCAAACTGTCGTGTAACCCGGCGGTATGGAAAGAACTCATGCTCCGTCCCGTGCCGCCCAGTCAACCATCGCTCCCTCCGTACCCGTCGGAGCCACTCTCCAACCTCGAGCCAGGTTGGACAGTCCCGATAGGGATGCCAAAACACCTCCCCGGAGTGAGCCGAGAAAAGGCATCGGTGTAGTGCTCAACGGCACATGCCCATCGCCGACTTCCGCTCGCTCCGTAGACCGTCGCCACAAAACTGCGTAACCAATCTCCTCATCCTCCATCACCACCCGAGTCATCCACGGTAACCCGATAGGCCTCTCAACAGCTATGTGCTGCCAACCCCAGCACTGCAACAAAAAACTGCAACTGACACCCTTTCGTTGTCGACAGCGGACCCCATACAGCTCCCCGTAGAGCTGTGCCAACAAAGTCTGTCCCCATCTCAGAATCAATGGTGCCTCTATCGGGCACTCTGCCAACTGCCACACCAAATCCAAGTAGGTTCCACGGGAACCTCGCGCTCGACGAATCGGGGAGAAGAATGTTAGAAATGAGGCCCATCAAGAATGCGTGCCTCACTCCTAACACCCCCCTCTCCTTCCACCAGCTAACCAAAATCCCGCCAACCTGGCAATCCACCTCGGTTGTCTCCACTGGGTTTGCTACACCCAGCTCCCCCCATGCCCAAAACATCTCGTAAGTATAGCAGTCCGCTGATCAAACGGAGATGTCCTAATAGGCAGACCATCTATCGAAATCCGAAGCAACCGATAGACGTCCTCAAGAGTCACAGTCATCTCCCCTGTCGGGAGATGGAAAGTATTGGTCCGTGGATCCCAAAGCTTGATCAGGGCCGTCAGATAGGCCTGATCCGAAACCACAGGCTCCAGTCGAGCCACACGCTTGAGCCCAAGGGCATCAAGCCATTCCCGATCATCATCGGTCAATGCCAACCGTGCCTCAGTAAATGCAGCGGGTACACGGTACCGGCTCCTAACAACATGCAAAGCAAAAAAAAAAAAAAAAAAAAAAATATATATATATATAACAGATCAAATTTTCAGTTCTAGGGTTTCTAACCTTAACTATTAAACAAAAACATCACAAAAAAATCTTAAAGTTTTGAAAAGCGTCAACACAAAAACAATGCATTAAATAAAAGCAAAATAAACTCTAGGGACACTTACAGGTCTCGCCTCGGCTCCGCCGCTCGAACCAGTTTGTGCACTCATGATGGCGAAGAGAATTCCAGCAGCGCTTCGCTTCGCAGAATTACCTCCTCCTCCCAGAGCTCCAAAATCGCAAGAAAAAAATGACACAAATGAGCCCAAAATCAAGTTTTGGCCATTAAATAGGCCTTTTGCACTGGAATTCATCCTTGACTGGGACGAGCGCTCTGATCAGCGCTCGTCCCACCCAGGGACGAATTCTCCAGGTGGAATTCGTCCCACCCAGGGACGAATTCAGGCCAGCACAAAAAAAAATCAAAAAAAAAAATGACTAAAAATGCACTAAAAACAGACAATAAAATTGCCCGAAAGGATTGCTACTACACCTGACATTGGAGTCACAAATTGTCACTATCATACTCCCTAAGAAGGCTACCATAGCCGGACCGCTCCACGGGAAGACGGATTTTAGACAATTTCATCCCCAAACGACATCACAAAAGGGTCAAAGCCCACTCAAAAACAATACAAAATTCAACAAAAACACAAAAAAAAACATTGCCGGACATAAGTGCTCTTGCACTTAACCTCTAGGCAAAGAAAATCGATGTCGAGGTCCAAATTATCGCTCTCCTACTTCCCCAAGAAGGCTACAATAGCCGGACCGCTCCACGGGAAGTTAGATTTTCGATGATTTCACCTCATTACGGCATCACCAAAAGGGTTAACACCCACCAAAAATAGGTCCAAATGTTGGAAAAATTGCACACGCTTAACGGTAAACCCTTTAAAGGCACCCTTGCACAAGTCATCTTGGGTCAAGCGACTCGTCGCTTCTCTCACGAAGGTCATTCCCTCATCGATTCGTCGCTTGAGGGGGTAGTCACACTTAGTCACCAACCAACAATCACACACCCAATTAAGGAAAACGACATGCATTCAAAGAATCATTGACAAAGACAATCACGCTCCTGCTTGGGGCGGTAAACAAGCAACAATCAAATCAATCAAACACTTGGCATTTCGTGAATCATGAACACAAGGTTCCCCCCGAGGATAAAAATGCCCTTTGCCTGTTCATGAGTGATCAATGTCTAAGTTCAAGTCACACCTCAACAAAACAGGTTAATACTTGAAATCAAATTCCTTAGCTCGTCAGAAGCAAGGATTCAAGAATGCATGCCCTTTCCATACTTGGGGCATCAAAAGTTGGTTAGGTTACCAAGAAACCCTAATCATTAGTGCTTTGGTTATCTATTTTTGCTCAGCACTGCGTCACCCGTAGCGCTTCCCAAAAAGGGGCATCTGTAGACACCAAAACAGCACCAATCCGATTATGTGACTGCAAACACTGATCGCTTTGACAAACACAGCCCCCAGGGCAGCCCTCAGAGGTTAAACAGTGGTCTTAACCACTTTCATAGCAATTTTGTAAGGTCAAGAAGCAATTTGGCACACTTGGACACTTTGCCCGGTATTCGTCTCACCCGGGGACGAATTCAAAATAGAATCCGTCCCACCCCGGACGAATTCTGAATCCGTCCCTGGGTGGGACGAATTCTAAGCAACGGGCAAAAAGACAAATGGCGCCAAGTGGCAGCCCGGAACAGATCGGTTGATGACTCTCGCCTTGCACGCGTGTGTAGGTGGACAGAGGGGCCGTTAGAAGACCGTCACAAAAGGCATTTATCAAAGCCCAAGTCAACGGAGGACTCCCCTCCCTCATGGGAAGACAAGAGTGCCACATGGCGCCTATGACCAACACATGGCATTTGTGCTTCCCTCCCAAAAGAGACCCCATGGGTCTATAAAAGGTGAGACTTTTCTCACCCAAAATATACGGGTTGAAGGAGTTTTCAAGCAACGAAGTGCTGCCGAGTTGAAGACCCACTTGCATCCCTTTTGGTTCACCTTCCCACATCCACCAATCTCTTTTGCAAGGGAGGTTGTTGGGTGGCCTTTGGAAGCTCGAACCTGACCCAAATCCAACACATGGACACCTGAACCAACCAATTCGCCGACCCCCCAATCCTAAGAGGTTTTGGGCCCATCCCTAGTGGATTGGCTCCAAAATCAAGTGCCAACGGTGGGAGGCCCACTTGGGCACCCCCGCACTTCCCAAGTCCTATTTTAAGTTTTAGAGCATTTTAGATTACTTTTTCAGGTTGCATTTTGTGTTATTAGGTTTGATTAACCCATAGCTGCAATTTTGTAACTTTTGGTCAGATTCTAGTATGTTTTGTGTCGCTTTGTTGTTTCGCTGACTTGCAGGTGTCGAGGTCAAATTCCCGAGGGTAGAGGCCAAATTGGGAGAATCCGACCATCTGGGTCGTCCCAAAATGGCCCCAATTACATAACCCCCTGTTTGCAGGCGTTTTGCAGGTCTCGGGATTCGACATTGGAGCAGCAACAGAGTCGGTTTCTTCAACACAGAAGAATTCGTCCCACCCGGGGACGAATTGCGGTCGAATTCGTCATGCCCGGGGACGAATTCCGGTTGAAGGTAGATTGGCCAGTTGTCTCGGTGGCGGTGGCCTTACGGTAACTTTTCCTATCTTCTGTCAAGTTTTGAAGCCATTTGGACTCACTTGTATTTATCTGTTTCGGGCAAATGTTTACATGCATATTTCGTTAGTTTTAGAGAACAAACACTTTTCATTTGCGGCGGATGCTACCGACATCTTGGTTGTTTCTTTGTTCGCAGGAGAAGCGGCGGAGGTTAAGAACTCATCGACATCGGCGGCGGCATCATCTTGGCCCGCCCATTGCAATCGTGGGCACGCGGAAGGAGGAAGACTAAGTCACACATTGTAACAAAGACAAATTTAACGCTCCTAGCCCCTAAAAAGGGAGGAGACGTCTATGTAACCGAGGATAAGATATTTGAATAAAGAGGGCTGTGATTTCTTTACATCTTTTCTTTCCTTTCCAAATTGTCTCTTTCCTTTGTTTTGGTGCATAAGGTTAAAGCGTTACATTTCGTCTTACATTGCATAATTAGTGTTTCCTTTGCCCGGAATCTCGTGCTTTCAGTTTCACTGCCCAAATAGAAGCAGACTTGATGGCAATGGCTTCAGCTTCATTGTTAGTGGTTCTTCCCAGGCCTTGCAATTCCCAATAGAGCACAGTCCCAGCATGGTTCCAGCACACCACTCTAATTCCGGCTCTACCCGGATTGCCTTTTGCAGCTCCATCAGTATTGATTTTAATCCAACCTTTAGGGGGAGGTTTCCAACAATTTATGTCCTATCCCTCTTGTAGTTCAACGCATTCTTCCATAGCTCCAATGTCAATTTGAGCTTCCTCCTCAGCATGAACAGCCACAGTTTCGGTAACCTTGCTCCAAATGGTCTGCCAAACCCCGTCTAGATTAGTAAAAGTTTCTCTAAAATTTTTGGCATTTCTTTCCAGCCATACTTGCCACCAGATAAAGCTTAAACCGAGCTCCCAGCCAATACGAAGAGCTTTAGATTTGAATCTACCTTTCTGCCATTTTGCCCAGATATTCATTCGGTTCAGGTCACCACTTACTTGAATTTTAAAGTATGCAAACCAACGTAGCCAAATCTATCGGGTGAAAGGGCAACCAAACAACAAATGGTCAGTAGTTTCCTTGCTCTTGTAGCATAGTACACATTGATAAGGGCCGATGATACCTTTTGATCTGAGATTATCAAAAGTGAAGATTCCATTGTGCATGCACTGCCAGGAAAAAAAGTTAACTTTCGGCCAACCTTTAGAGTGCCATATTTTCCTCCGGTCCTCAACCTGAAAAGTATGAGGCGGGGGCTCTGGGAGAATGCTGTCATATCCATCCTTTACTCGTATAGATGCCAAGACTCCCAAAGCCCCAAGCTAATTCATCCTCCATGTCTCCCCCGTAAGAAATATTTCTGTCAGAATTTTAGTCATGATGGGAGTCAAATCCGGAGGGATTGAAATGGGCCACTCATCCAACTTCTTGAACTACTTAAACTTACACTCCCCCAGCTGAGTAGTTGTGAAATAACTTTCAATACGGATCCATCCCTTGGCTTCAATGGCTGCTTTTATTGGCTGTAATTCTGGAAATTTAGCAATGATGGGTGGGAACTGATCCCAAGAATCTGTCTAGAAACGAGCCTTCTCCCCTCTTCCCACTTTCCAAAATAAGCGGTCTTTAACAACCTGAGACCCTAACTTGAGAGCCTACCAAACTAGGGACCCAATACCATCCAAGGGGATGCGAGCTACATCGTTTGGGTTGGCCTGTCCTAGGTATTTTCTAGTTAGGATTCTACTGAAAAGGGAGGTGGGTTGGGAGATCCATCTCCAGTACAACTTTCCAGCCAAAGCTTTATTATTCAACTTAGATTTTCTCAAACCTGGACCTCCTTTAACCTTGGGCTGGGTAACTTTGTCCCAGCCCAGTAAGGACCACTTTCTCTCTCCCTTTGCTCCTTCCCATAAAAACTTTCTAGCCATCCTGTCCAAATATTTCCATATTGTAATTGGGGCAGCCAGGATAGAGAATTTGTAAATTGGCATGGCTTGAATGACTGACTGTAAGAACATTAATCTACCACCATAACTTAACCACTTGTGAGACCAGTGATTAATTCTGTCCTTGATACACTCCAACAGATTCCTCCATGTGTATAATTTCAGCTTCTTAAAGTGCAAGGGGACCCCCAAGTAAACCACTAGGAGAGAATTCCTTGTGAATCCCAGGATTTCTAAAATTCTGTTCTGAAGCCTTTGCTCCAGATTTAAAAAAACCACTTCAGATTTCTTGTCATTAATGACCTATTGAGTAGCCCTGAGATAGACATTAAGAGTATCCTTAATAATTCTTGCTTCCCTGAAGCTGGCCACTCCCACCAAACCAGTGTCATCCACAAACTACAGGTGCGTTAAAACTTTGTCACCCACCCTGATACCCAATAATCTACCTTGCTATCTTCTCCTCAAGAAAAGTCTGCCAAGACCTTCAGCCAAAATGAGAAAAAGATAAGGAGAACATGGATCCCCTTGGCACAGTCCTCGAGTAGCTCCAAATGGTTGCGAAGGAAGGCCCTTGATTAGCACATAGTAAGTCGGGGTAGAGACACAGCTCATGACCCACTCTATCCAGTCCTAAGAGAAACCAAAGGCTGCCATCATTTTAGCTAGGAAACTCCATTCAACCCCGTCATAAGCCTTTGACATGTCCAGTTTTATGAACATCCCTTTATTACCAGAAGTGTGCATTGAATGGATTGCTTCCTGGGCCACAACCACCCCATCCAGAATCTGTCGTCCCTCAACAAAACCCCCTTTCTCAGAGGAGACAATGTTGTGAAGAAGAGGTTTTAGATGCTCATCCATTACCTTTGTGATTATTTTGTACAACACATTACATAAGGCAATAGGCCTATAATCTAAAATATGAACCCCCTCCTCCCCTTTTGGAATTAAGGTAATGAAAGTGTGGTTTATGGCTTTAAGCATTCTCTTATTTTCTCTGGACTCTTCTACAACAGCCATTACATCTTCCTCTAAGTAGTCCCAGAAAGCCTAAAAAAATTCAATTGGGAAGCCATTTGGACCTGGAGTTTTACCAGTGCTCATTCCAAAGACCACAATTTTCAATTCATATCTATCAATGGGTTTGAGGAGGGCCTGATTTTCATCCTCAAAAATAACAATAGGTATGACAGAAATAACTTCATTTTGGGCCTCTACATCTTGTACCACACTTTCCTTAAAAATCTTAGAAAAATAATCCATAGCATGGGAATGCATACCTGGAAGTGTATCAAAGGAATGATCATTCTCATCTTGAAGGGCCTCCATATTGTTCATCTATCTTCGAACACAAGCTGTCCGATGAAAGAATTTTGTATTTCTATCCCCTTCTAATAACCAGGTGGTTCTTGCTCTCTGCTTCCAATAGGTCTCCTCCTGGTTGTCAATGTCCTCAACTATTGTATGCAGGGCATCATCCTTAGCTTTAAGCTGGTCTATAATTACTCCTTCTTTGAACTGTTTTTGGACCTCATCCCATCTGGCCACCAATGGAGCTCTTTGGGCCTGGAAGTCTGTTTTATTAGCACGCCTCCAATACTTCAACTAAGTTTTGACATATTGTAGTTGTTTGTGGATTCTGAACATAGCTCTCCCATAAGCTGGGCGGATTTCTTCCCACCACTGTGGAATTTTCTACCGAAGTTCTTCTTTCTGAAGCCAAAAATTCTCAAATTTGAAAGGTTTGTGATGCTGCCCCATCCTAGTCCCACCTTCCAATAGAATGGGACAGTGATCTAAAACTGGGCCTTCTAAAATCTAAAAATTTATATTCCATTTTACAAACGCCTCCTCTGAAACCAGAAAATGATCTAGCTTAACCTTCCTGCTATGTGGCTCCCATATTTTATTAGTCCAAGTGTAGTTAATGCCAGGACATTTAATGTCCACTAAGTGCAAAGCCTGGACTTGGGTAATCATGAAACGGTCCCCTGGGTCCAAAAATGGTGTTCCCCCTTCTTGATCTCTAGAAGATAATTTAGTGTTAAATTACTCCGCTATAATCTAGTCTAGATCTTCCCTTAAGGTTCACATGTTATGCACAACCTTCCACTACCACCTCTGACCATCTAGGTTTTGAGACCCATAAAAGTTTGTGATTAGAATGTGTTCTGCAGTGACATTATTCCTAAAAAGAGAAGTGAGAACACCCCTCCAGGCAAGATGTTCTGTTGCAGACCATTCAAGAGAGTTCCACAGAGTAACAATCCCCCCGAGGCACCTTGGGTAGCCACATCCATATGACCAACGACCCCTCCAAATTCTCGTTGACTATTTTGGACATAAGATCTAATGACATCTTAGTCTCTTGTAAAAGCAAAAAAACAGTATTACGATTCTCTAAAAGTCTTCGAACATTAGATTGATGGGTTCTGTTGTTTAAACCCCTCACATTCCATGATTGTATAATCATTGGTTACCCTGGGAGCAATAAGAGTCTATTGGCCTCACCGATCCTCCCGTGATCAGTTTGTCTCCTTGGACTGCTAGCAACTCCTTATTGGATCTTCTACCTACTCCATGAGAATTGCTGTTTTTTGATATTTTTTCTACCTGGGTTATACCCAAAGTTGGCCTTTCCCTGTTCTTCTCTGCTATTCCCATGCCGACATCCCGAGATACTATCTGCTCCTGGTTATGCACTACTAAAGCCCCTGAACACATTGGCTGTGATACCTCACAGAGTTCAACTACCTGCTGTATGATGAGAGGAGATGAGAGGGGGAGATGCATGGGAATATTAGAATTTTCCTTATTACCCTCCATGCCCTCCATAAATTGTTTCTCTTCGTCAACGAGTGACTTAAATATCTCATACCTATTGGCAGGTCTGAGATGGGATTGCTCCTTTCCCTCTTTTTTATTTGTCCGTATTTTTCTTCTGGGCTGTTCAAAACCCTCTCTTTGAGCTTCCTGGCCATGAACGATGCTATTAGAATCTTTATTAAGTGTTGCCTTATCCTCTTTAGGTATGTTTGGCATTCCTAAAGGGGCCTCCATTTTAGCATTCATATTATTAGGGCAGAAATGGGCCAAATGTCCATGTTTGTGACAAACCCTACATCTAAAGGGTAGGACCTCATAGTCTAGCTGTTGAATCCAGGAGAGTCATGCCAATTCAATTTCCATATCTGCCAGCAAAGTCTGGCTGAGATCCATCTCCACACATATTCTTGCATACACTGCCATGATCCCTTCAATTGTGTCTCTGGCAACACCCAGATGTCTTCCAATAGAATTGCCAATCCTTGCCAACACTTGCTCACTCAAGAATTCCATTGGAAGAGCATATAGTCGACATATTGGGACAGCAGTAGGTTCAACTCAGGGATCGAATCCCACTCTCCATGGTTGAACAAATAGCCCTGTCGAGCCATGATTTTTCTTCTCTGACTCGAAAGCCCTATTTTTATCGGCCAAAGATGAAAAGCTAACAATAAAATATCCATTGCTAATAAACCACAATGAATACTCACCGTGAGGCTCCCAGTTTTGGCGGATCCAAGAGTGCAGAAAATTCAGGGAAGGACGTATACCCATGAACTTGCAGATTAAATTGTGATTAGCTCTGTAAATGATTGATTCTTCAACCATACTTGGCTCGATGAAAATTTTTGGCCTGGTTTCGACTTGCAGCAAACATCAATTCACACGATGTGCTGTCGACCTATTCCCAGCAGCCATGAAGAGCATTTTATATGCCGTTTTTTGAGCTTCGTCGTTCTTTGGAGGAGATTTTTCTTTAAACAAATCTGCGTATGAGCTGCTACTCCCTATAAAATGAGCCAGAGAAGTCCCCATTGGACCCTCCTGGGGCACCAATCTAGCCTTCAAATCCACCGTACCCCGAAAGCACTTCTGCAATCCAACTGATGCCCTAGATTTTTCGAAGTTCCAGAAACCCTAGTTCAGAGCCAGTTTATGTTAATAATTTTTATAAATTCGAAATGAATTCAGAATGAGATAAAAATTATTTCGAATGAAATATTGAATCTCATTCTTCACACCCATGTATTTATTTATGAAATTTTAATTTTTTTATTTTTATTTTAGTCGTCGAAGTTTAAAAAATCTGCAAAAGGAAGGGTTAGAAAAAATATAATAAAATTTTGAAAAATGGACCAGAAAGCCAAAAATGTTAAAACACACTACATTCAGTATGATGCCACCCTTTAACGTTGTAGCTCTTTTTGAGAGATTTTTGAAAAATATGCGCTAATAGTCAATTCAAGCAACGAACGAGGAGTGATGACCCTAGGAAGTTTTACCCCCAAAATTCAAAATGATGGCCAATGGAATGTCATATGAACTACCTGCTGTTAATGAAATTATAATTTTCATAAGGGGAATTTTATTTATTGTCTGTGAATGCAAATGCAAAGCCTGAAAATCGATTTACCTTCAAAATATAAAAAAATTATGAAATTCCGAAATTATAAAAATCCTTATAAAACAACTTTAAATAATTTTTATAAATTCGAAAATAACTACAGAATGAGATCAAAATTATTTCGGATGAAATACTGAAGCTCATTCTTCACACCCATGCATTTATTTATGAAATTTTAATTTTTTTAATTTTTATTCTAGTCGTCGAAGTTTTAAAAAAAATTGTAAAAGGAAGGGTTTGAAAAATAAAAATAAAATTCTAAAAAATGGATAAAAAAGCTTAAAATGTTAAAACGCTCTACAGTTAATATGATACCGCTCTACACTGTTGTAGCTCTCTTCAAGAGCTTTTCAAAAATATGCACTAATAGTCAAATCCGACCAACGAGCAAGGATTTATGATTCCAAGAAGTTTTACCTTCAAAATTGAAAATGATGGCTAATGGAATACCGTATGAACTACCCCCCTTTAATGAAATTGTAATTTTCATAAAGGGAAGTTCATTTATTGTCTGTGAATGCAAATGCAAAGCCTAAAAATCGTTTTGCCTTCAAAATATGAAAAAAATGTGAAATTTCAAAATTATAAAAATCCTTATAACACAACTTTAAATAATTTTTATAAATTCGAAATGACTTCAGAATGAGATCATAATTATTTCGGTTGAAATATTGAAGCTCATTCTTCATACCCATGTATTTATTTATGAAATTTTATTTTTATTTTTTTATTTTAGTCGCTGAATTTTAAAAAAAATCTGCAAATGGAAGGGTTAGAAAAATAAAAATAAATTCTGGAAAATGGACCAGAAAGCTGAAAATGTTAAAACACACTACATTCAGTATGATTCCGCTCTTTACTGTTGTAGCTCTTTTTGAGATATTTTTGAAAAATATGCACTAATAGTCAATCCGAACAACGAGCGAGGAGTTATGACCCCGAGAAGTTTTACCCCCAAAATTCAAAATGATGGCCAATGGAAAGTTGTATGAACTACCCCCCTTTAATGAAATTATAATTTTCATAAGGTGAAGTTTATTTATTGTTTGTGAATGCAAATGCAAAGCCTGAAAATTGATTTATCTTCAAAATATAAAAAATATGAAATTCCAAAATTATAAAAATCATTATAAAACAACTTTAAATAATTTTTATAAATTCGAAATAACTTCAGAATGAGATCAAAATTGTCTCGGATGAAATATTGAAGCTCATTCTTCACACCCATGCATTTATTTATGTAATTTTAATTTTTATTCTAGTCGTCGAAGTTTTTAAAAAAATGCAAAAGGAAGGGTTAGAAAAATAAAAATAAAATTATGGAAAATGTACCAAAAAGATGAAAATATAAAAATACACTACAGTCAGTATGATGCTGATCTACGTTGGTGTAGCTCTCTTCTAGAATTTTTCGAAAATATGCACTAATAGTCAATCCAAGCAACGAGCGAGGAGTTATGACCCCAAGAAGTTTTGCCCCTAAAATTGAAAATGATGGCCAATGGAATACCATATGAACTACTCCCCTTTAATGAAATTGTAGTTTTCATAAAGGGAAGTGAATTTACTGTCTGTGAATGCAAATGCAAAGCTTAAAAATTGATTTGCCTTCAAAATATGAAAAAAATGTGAAATTTCGAAATTATAAAAATCCTTATAAAACAACTTTAAATAATTTTTATAAATTCGAAATGACTTAAGAATGAGATAAGAATTATTTCGGATGAAATATTGAAGCTCATTCTTCACACCCATGCATTTATTTATGAAATTTTTATTTATTTTTATTTTTATTATAGTCACCCAAGTTTAAAAAAATCTACAAAAGAAAGGGTTAGAAAAATAAAAATAAAATTCTCGAAAATGAACTAGAAAGTCAAAAAAGTTAAAACACACTACAATTAGTATGATGTTGCTATACGCCATTGTAGCTCTTTTCGATATCTTTCTGAAAATATGCACTAATAGTCAATCCGAGCAACGAACGAGGAGTTATGACCCCGGGAAGTTTCGCCCCCAAAATTCAAAATGATGGCCAATGGATTGCCGTATGAACTACCCCCTTTAATGAAATTATAATTTTCATAATGAGAAGTTTATTTATTGTATGTGAATGCAAATGCAAAGCCTAAAAATTGATTTGCCTTCAAATTATGAAAAAAATATGAAATTCTAAAATTATAAAAATCCTTATAAAACAACAAATTTAAATAATTTTTATAAATTCGAAATAACTTCAAGATGACATCAAAATTGTTTTGGATGAAATATTGAAGCTCGTTCTTCACACCCATGTATTTATTTATGAAATTTTATTTTATTTTTATTTTTATTCTAGTCGTCGAAGTTTAAAAAAAAATGCAAAAGGGTTAGAAAAATAAAAATAAAATTATGGAAAATGGACCAAAAAGATGAAAATGTAAAAATACACTATAGTCAGTATAATGTCGCCTGCCTTGTTGTAGCTCTCTTTGAGATATTTCCAAAAATATGCACTAGTAGTAAATCCGACCAACGAGCGAGAATTTGACTACAAGAAGTTTTGCCCTCAAAATTGAAAATGATGGCCAATAGAATACCGTATGAACTACCTCCCTTTAATGAAATTGCAATTTTCATAAAGGGAAGTTCATTTATTAGATGTGAATGCAAATGTAAAGCCTAAAAATCGATTTGCCTTCAAAATATGAAAAAAAATATGAAATTTCGAAATTATAAAAATCCTTATAAAACAACATCTTGAAATAATTTTTATAAATTTGAAATGACTTTGGAATAAGATAAAAATTATTTCGGATGAAATATTGAATCTCATTCTTCACACCCATGCATTTATTTATGAAATTTTAATTTTATTTTAGTCGCCGAAGTTTAAAAAAATCTACAAAATGAAGGGTTAGAAAAATAAAAATAAAATTCTAAAAAATGGACCAGAAAGTCGAAAATGTTAAAACACACTACATTTAGTATGATGCCGCCCTTTACTGTTGTAGCTCTTTTCGATAGATTTTTGAAAAATATGCACTAATAGTCAATTTGAGCAACGAGCGAGGAGTTATGACCCCGGGAAGTTTTACCCCTAAAATTCAAAATGATGGCCAATGGAATGCCGTATAAACTACCCCCCTTTAATGAAATTATAATTTTCATAAGGGGAAGTTTATTTATTGTCTGTGAATGCAAATGCAAAGCCTGAAAATCGATTTACCTTCAAAATATGAAAAAAATATGAAATTTCGAAATTATAAAAATCCTTATAAAACAACAACTTTAAATAATTTTTATAAATTCGAAATAACTTCAGAATGAGATCAAAATTATTTCGGATGAAATATTGAAGCTCATTATTCACACCCATGCATTTATTTATGAAATTTTATTTTATTTTTATTTTTATTCTAGTCGTCGAGGTTTATAAAAATTTGCAAAAGGAAGGGTTAGAAAAAATAAAAATAAAATTTTAGATGATGGACCAAAAAGTTTAAAATGTTAACACACACTACAGTTAGTATGATATCACCCTGCGTTGTTATAGCTCTCTTCGAGAGCTTTTCAAAAATATGCACTAAAAGTCAATCCGAGCAACGAGCGAGGATTTGACTCTTAGAAGTTTTGCCTTCAAAATTGAAAATGATGGCCAATGGAATACCGTATGAACTACCCCCCTTTAATGAAATTGTAGTTTTCATAAAGAGAAGTTCATTTATTGTCTGTGAATGCAAATGCAAAGTCTAAAAATCGATTTGCTTTCAAAATATGAAAAACAAAAGTGAAATTTCAAAATTATAAAAAGCCTTATAAAGCAACAACTTTAAATAATTTTTATAAATTCAAAATGACTTCAGAATGAGATAAAAATTATTTCGGATGAAATATTGAAGCTCATTCTTCACACCCATGCATTTATTTATGAAATTTTATTTTTATTTTTATTTTTATTCTAGTTGCTAAAGTTTAAAAAAGTATGCAAAAGAAAGGGTTAGAAAAATAAAAATAAAATTCTCAAAAATGGACCAAAAAGTCGAAAATGTTAAAACACACTACAATTAGTGTGATGTTGCCATACACCATTGCAACTCTTTTTGAGATCTTTCCAAAAATATGCACTAATAGTCAATCCGAGCAACGAGCGAGGAGTTATGACCCCAAGAAGTTTTACCCCCAAAATTCAAAATGATGGCCAATGGATTGCCGTATGAACTACACCCCTTTAATGAAATTATAATTTTCATAAGGGGAAGTTTATTTATTGTCTGTGAATGCAAATGCAAACCCTAAAAATCGATTTACCTTCAAAACATGAAAAAAAATATGAAATTATAAAATTATAAAAATCCTTATAAAACAACAAATTTAAATAATTTTTATAAATTTGAAATAACTTCAGAATGAGATTAAAATTGTTTCGGATGAAATATTGAAGCTCATTATTCACACCCATGCATTTATTTATAAAATTTTATTTTTTATTTTTTTATTCTAGTCGCCGAAGTTAAAAAAAAATGCAAAAGGAAAGGTTACAAAAATAAAAATAAAAATAAAATTCTGGAAAATGAACCAAAAACTTAAAATTTTAAAATACACTACAGTCAGTATGATGTCGCCCTGCGTTGTTGTACCTCTCTTCGAGACCTTTCCAAAAATATGCACTAATAGTCAATCCAAGCAACGAGCGAGGATTTATGACTCAAAGAAGTTTTACCCTCAAAATTGAAAATGATGGCCAATGGAATAACGTATGAACTACCCCCATTTAATGAAATTGTAAATTTCATAAAGGGAAGTTTATTTATTATCTGTGAATGCAAATGCAAACCCTAAAAATTGATTTGTCTTTAAATTATGAAAAAAAATGTGAAATTTCAAAATTATAAAAATCCTTATAACACAACTTTAAATAATTTTTATAAATTCAAAATGACTTCAGAATGAGATAAAAATTATTTCGGATGAAATATTGAATCTCATTCTTCACACCCATGCATTTATTTATGATTTTTTTTTTTTTTCAGTCGTCGAAGTTTTAAAAAAATTTGCAAAAGGAAGGGTTAGAAAAATAAAAATAAAAATTTGAAAAATGGACCAGAAAGCCAAAAATGTTAAAACACACTACAGTCAATATGATTTCGCCCTTTACCGTTATAAATATTTTCGAGATATTTCTGAAAAATATGCACTAATAGTCAATCCAAGCAACGAGCGAGGAGTTATGACCTCGGGAAGTTTTACCCCCAAAATTCAAAATGATGGCCAATGGAATGTCGTATGAACTACCCCCATTTAATGAAATTATAATTTTCATAAGGGAAAGTTTATTTATTGTCTGTGAATGCAAATGCAAAGCCTAAAAATCGATTTGCCTTCAAAATATGAAAAAAACATGAAATTTTGAAATTATAAAAATCCTTACAAAACAACAACTTTAAATATTTTTTATAAATTAGAAATAACTTCAGAATGAGATAAAAATTATTTCGGATGAAATATTGAAGCTCATTCTTCACACCCATGCATTTATTTATGATTTTTTTTTTTTTTTTTTATTCTAGTCGTCGATGTAAAAAAACAAATTGCAAAAGGAAGGATTAGAAAAATAAAAAAAAAAATTATGAAAAATGGACCAAAAAGCTGAAAATGTTAAATCACACTACAATCAGTATGATGCCGCCCTGCACTGTTGTAGCTCCCTTCGAGAGCTTTCCAAAAATATGCACTAATAGTCAATCTGAGCAACAAGCAGTTTTAGTAAAATTCGGTTTCCACACTCAATGGGTCAAGCTGGTCATAGAATGTATTTCGAAGGCCTGGTAATCAGTCTTGGTAAATGGGTCTACAACATGATTTTTTCAAAGTAAACGAGGACTGAGACAAGGAGATCCCATTAGTCACATACTTTTCATCATTGTAGCATAAGTTTTAGGAAGAACCATCAAGGCAACAACAACGGCTAGACTTATATCAAGCATAAAGGCAACTTTGTTAACAACCTCAGTGATCCATCAACAATTTGTTGACGATACATTGTTGCTTAAGATGTATGAGGAGGTGGTCGGACAAAAAGTGAATTTCAATAAGAGCAAAATGTATTTTATAAATACCCCATTCCCAGGCAAAACAACATTGCTAGAATTCTAGAATGCCATATTGCATCCCTTCCTACCTGCTACTTAGGCCTTCCCATTTTCTATGGGAAACCAGAAGGGTCAATGTGGAATATTGTGCTGGAGAGGATCCAAAAAAATCTAGCAGGCTAGAAAGGACATTTATTATCTCAAGCGAGCAAAGCAGTCTTAACAATGGCCTCCCTACAAAGTATACGTGTATATTTCTTTTCGGTTTTTAGAGCTCCTAGCAAGGTGTATCATAAAATCGAGCAATTTCAAAATATATTTATCTAGTCAGGGACCGGGGATAAAAAAAGGATCCATTTGGTAGGGTGGAATAAAGTTTGCAAACCTAAGGTACAAGGGGGGCTAGGGCTAAGGAGAGTTGATAATATCAACACAACTGTACTAGCCAAAAAAGCATAATGACTATTAACCAAGGTCGAAAATGAATGGATGTCCATAGTCAGGGGAAATACCTCCAAGAATCAAATTTCCTCAATGATAATCTAGTGAGTAGGGGGCCAGCTTTCTGGAAGGCAATCCTAAAAAGCAGAGATCTAGTCAAGGGAGGGATTAGATGGATCTTTGGGAATGGGCGAGAGCTGAGGAATTATCCTAGAATCCTTGATTGGCTAGGATCCAAGAACACATGGAGCAACAGATTGGGCAAAGGATGGCTGGTTACATCTGGTAGGATATGAACACCCCTAGGTGGAAATACATTAGAGTACAGGGTTATGAAGCTGAGTTCGAAGAACTTCATAATATTTTAACACAATAAATTCTTCCCTCTGGAGAAGATGAGGATCACATTGCTTGGGCTGAGACTTAAAGTGGATATTTTATGGTCAAATCCGCCTATAACTTGCTCCTCAATAATGAAGACCAACAATTTCAACCGAATTTGGTCTGGATCAAGGGTTTAATCCCTAAAATATCTTTTTTCTCATGGCTAGTGATCCAAGGAAAAATTCTTACCATGGATAATATGTTGACCAAAGGTATGGTTATTGCTAACCGTTGTCATATGTGCAGGGCTGGGTGGGAGTCAACCCAAAATTTGTTCCTAGAGTGTTTGATGGTAGCGTCCATCCTTGACAAAGTTTTCCAAGCTTTTAGGATCTTGTGGGTTAATCCAACTTCAGTTTTTGAAGTGTTGCAACAATGGCCTCAACCCTTTGTTAGTCTGAAACTTAAGTACCTTTGGAAAATATGTTGGAACCATTTCTTGTAGCAGATATGGTTAGAAAGGAATCATAGAGCTTTTAAGGACACTAGTCATAGCCTTAAAACAATCCTCAATAGAATCCTTGCCTTTGCAAAATAAAACATTAGTATGCTTGCTGAGGAGAACCGTATAATCCCTCCCTAGGAAAAACAAATTGCTTTAGCCTTAGACATTGAGGAAAAGCCTTTCATCCCTCTACCCAATCCCAGAAATGGGGTCTCTTGGGAGTGACCCCCTAGGGGTTGGTTCAAATTAAACTTTCATGGTGTAGCTAAGGAGAACCCATAAATAGCAGGAGCTTGAGGAGTAATCAAAGATCATCAAGGAAACCTGGTTAAGGCCTTCACTAAACCATTGGGAATTAGAACTAATAATGAGGCAGAAGCTAGAGCCCTTTTGAGAGGGTTAAAAGTTGCCCAGGAGACTTATGGAAATTTGATGATTAAAGGCGATTCCATGAATATCATCAACCTATTAACCAATGGCAAAAAAACTCCATAGAGGATTGAGGTCGTCATCCGCAAGGCAAGGATCCTTTTTACGACAAGACAGGACAAAAGGATTCGCCATGTGTTTCGTGAGTCCAATAAAGCAGCTAAAAAATTAGCCAATGTGGGCATTGATGCGGGAAGTTTGAAGATGTGGAAACAAGGGGTACCACGTGAAGTGGAAGACATTATTAGACATGAAAAGCACACTACTGATTAAGGAGAAAGGTGGAAGGGTGCTTTTTCCCCAAGTTTTTCATGATAAGCATAGAGTTCTCTAATTCAACTCAAACGACCATCGCTATAAGTAATGTTAATTGTCATGTTGAACTGTCTTTCTGCAGTAAGTGTAAGGTGTTGTAGAATAATCAACACAATTTTTGAAAAGAATTTTCTAAGGATGACTAGGATCTACAATCTCATCATAAGGCTAGATTTTGTATTAGGTTTTGGGTTAACCTGCAAAACCCGGTAATTAATGACGATTTTTATTTACCAAAACAAAATCCGAGCAACAAACGAGGACTTATAACTCTAAGAAGTTTTGCCCTTAAAATTGAAAATGATGGCCAATGGAATACCGTATGAACTACCCCCATTTAATGAAATTGTAGTTTTCATAAAGGAAATTTCATTTATTATCTGTGAATGTAAATGCAAAGCCTAAAAATCGATTTGCCTTCAAAATATGAAAAAAAATGTGAAATTTTGAAATTATAAAAATCCTTATAAAACAACTTTAAATAATTTTTATAAATTCGAAATGACTTCAGAATGAGATAAAAATTATTTCGGATGAAATATTGAATCTCATCCTTCACACCGATGCATTTATTTATGAAATTTTTATTTTTATTCTAGTCGTCGAAGTTTAAAAAAATCTGCAAAAGAAAGTGTTAGAAAAATAAAAATAAAATTCTTGAAAATGGACCAGAAAGTCAAAAATATTAAAACACACTACAATTAGTATGATTTTGCCCTACATCATTGTAGCTCTTTTCTAGATCTTTCCAAAAATATGCACTAATAGTCAATCCGAGCAACAAGCGAGGAGTTATGACCCCGGGAAGTTTTACCCCTAAAATTCAAAATGATGGCCAATTGATTGCCGTATGAACTACCCCCCTTTAATAAAATTATAATATTCATAAGGGGAAGTTTATTTATTGTTTGTGAATGCAAATGCAAAGCCTGAAAATCGATTTACCTTCAAAATATAAAAATAATATAAAATTTTGAAATTATAAAAATCCTTATAAAACAACTTTAAATAATTTTAATAAATTCGAAAATAACTTCAGAATGAGATCAAAATTGTTTCGGATGAAATATTGAAGCTCATTCTTCACACCCATGCATTTATTTATAAAATTTTAATTTTTTTAATTTTTTTTAATTTTTTTTTGGTAAATAAGTCTTCATTAATTACCGGGTTTTGCAAGTTAACCCAAAACCTATTACAATATCTAGCCTTCTACTGAGATTGTAGATCCTATTCATCCTTGAAACTTTCTTGCTAGAACTTGTGTTGAATCCCCTACAACACCTTACTAACAAGGCACACCCATACCTAAACATAACTGTAAACATTACTTACATTGACAGGAAATTGCAGTTTAGAACTTTGAACTTGTGAAACCTGTTGCTTGCCCATTTCCTATTCTCTCGTCGAATCCTCCAAGGCTTACACCCCGTTACCTTCATTTCCAATTTGGTATGATTTAGAGGGAAACCCCATAGTTATTACCAGCTCCATGGGGAAAGAACACCCATTCATATTTCTCCTTAACGGGTAGGTTTCTTTTCATGACTAATAATGTTTTCCACTTCACGTGGCACACCTTGTGTCCATGTCACCAAACTACCAACATCAACACCTATGTTGGCTAATTTGTCAGCTGACCTGTTGGACTCACGGTACACGTGACAAGCCTTCCTATTCTGTCTTGCGTAAAAAGTATCCTCACTTCATGGATGACTCCCTCGATTCTCCATGGAGGTTTTTTGTCGTTGGTTAACAGGTTGATGATGTTCATCGAATCACCTTCAATCATCAAGTTACCTTGAGTTGCTTGGGCAACTTGCAACCCTCTCCAAAGGGCTCTAGCTTCTACTTCGTTATTAGTTCTGATTCCCAATGGTTCAGCGAAGGCCTTGACCAGATTTCCTTGATGATCCCTGATTATTCCTCCAACTCTAGCTCTTCTCGAGTTCTCCTTGGTTGCACCATCAAAATTTAGTTTAAACCAACCCTGGGGGGTGGCTCCCAAGAAATCCCATTTTTGGGATTGGGCAAAGGAATGGAAGGTTTTTCCTCAATACCTAAGGCCCAAGCTAATTGTTTTTCTTGGGGAGGAATTGAGTGGTTCTCATCCACTAAGGTGCTAAGGTTTTCTTTCACAAAGACAATAATCCTGTTGAGGATTGTTTTTGGGTTGTGAAAGGTATCCTTAAAGGCTCTATGGTTCCTTTCTAGCCAAATCTGTCAGAGAAAATGATGCCAAAATATTTTCCATAGGTACTTAAGTTTTAGGCTAACAAAGGGTTGAGGCCATTGATGGAACACTTCAGATATAAGAGTAGGCTTAACCCACGAGATCCTAAAGGCTTGGAAAAGTTCATCCAGGATGGACTCCGCTACTAGACACTCCAGAAACAAGTGTTGGGTTGTCTCCCATATTGCCCTGCACATGTAGCAATGATTAGCAATAACCATACCTTTGGATAACATATTGTCCATAGTGAGGATTTTTCCTTGAATCACCAACCATGAAAAAAAGGATATTTTAGGAATTAAGCCTTTGATCCAAACCAAACTCGGTTGAAACTATTGACCTTCCACATTGAGAAGCAAATTATAGGTAGACTTAACTGTGAAGTCACCACTTTCAGTCTCAGCCCAAACAATGTGATCTTCATCCTCTCCAAAAGGAATAATTTGCTGAGTTAAAATGTTATAAAGCTCTTCAGACTTCGCTTCAAAACCATGTACTCTGATGTGTTTTCGCCTGTTGATATTTATATCCTGCCACATATAATTTGCAACCTTCTTCCCAATATGCTGCTCCATATGCTATTGAATCCTAGCCAAACGAGGATTCTGGGATAACTCCTTAGCTCTCACCCACCGATCCTTCCAAAAGTCTATTGTTTGCCCATTTCCTAGAATCCATCTAAGACCTTTCTTGACAAGATCCCTACTCGTGAGGATTGCCTTCCAAAAAGCAGACCCCCTGCTTGCTAAGTTGTCATTAAGGAAGTTCACACCTTGGAGGTATTTCCTCCTAACTATGGTAGTCCATTCATTATCGACCTTAGTCAATAACCGCCACGCTTGTTTGGCTAACAGAGCTGTATTGAGATGAGCAACTCTCATCAATCCTAACCCCCCATCAGCTTTAGGTTTGTAAACCTTATTCCAACCTACTAAATGGATCCTTTTCTTGTCCTCAGTCCCTGACCAGAGAAATGTTTTTTTAAGCTGCTCAATTTTGTGATACACCTTGCTAGGAGCTCTGAACACTGATAGGAAGTAAACAGGTATACTTTGAAGTGAAGCCATAGTTAAAATTGCTTTGCCTGCTTGAGATAACCAATGTCCTTTCCAACCTACTAGCTTTTTTTTGATCCTCTCCAGAACTATGTTCCACATTGATCCTTCAGGTTTCCCCGTAAACAGGGGAAGACCTAAATAGGAGGTGGGAAGGGATGCAATCTGACATTCCATGATCCTTGCTATGTTGTTTACTTAGGAATGGGGGTATTGATGAAATAAAGTTTGCTCTTATCAAAATTCACTTTCTGTCCAACCGCTTCTTCATACATTATGAGAATATTTTTAATCCTTCTTGCCTCAATCATAGAAGCCAAAGTCAGTAACAATGTATCATCAAAAAATTGCTGATGTGTCACCCGGGTAGTTAGCGATGTGGCCTTGATACCAAATATGAGTCCAGCTATCGTTGTTGCCTTAATGGTTCTTCCCAAGGCCTCAGCTACGATGATGAACAACATAGGAATTATAGGATCTCCTTGTCTTAGAACACATTTGCTTTGAAAAAAATCTGCAGTAGACCCATTAACCAAAACTAAAAAACAAGGCTTAGAAATACACTCTCTTATTAACTTGACCAATTTCATGTTGAAGCCAAATTTTAATAAAACTGCCTCTAGGAATTCCTAATTTATCCTGTCATAAGCTTTGTTCATGTCTAACTTTAAAGCCATGAATTTTTTTTTTGGTCTGAGCGGCTGTATGAAGAGCCTCATGAACAGTAATAACTCCATCTAAGATTGATCTTCCTTGTACATAACTTCCTTGACTTGGATCAATGATAACCGGTAGAACTTTCTTCAAATGGTTGGCTAAAACTTTGGACAAAATTTTATAGGATATATTACACAGGCTAACCGGCCTAAAGTCAGCCATAGTCTTGGGGTTGGGGCCTTTAGGGATCAAAGCAATGAAAGTTGAATTGAAACCCCTTGGAATATGATTTGAACTTTGGAACTCCTTGATTGCAGCAATAACTTCTGCTCCAACAATATCCCAACAAACTTGGAAAAATCGTGGTGAAAACCCATCCGGCCCAGGAGCTTTGTCAGGATCCATGTTAAACAAAGCCTCCTTGATCTCTTCGTCTGAAAAAGCTATTGTAAGAGACTCGTTAATCATTTCATCAATGAGTTATGGAATGAATTGAAGGAGAGAGTCCTTTTCTTGGGCATTACAAGCCCGTTCTTCACCCAATAATGAACTAAAAAAATTAACAGCCTCGTCTCTGATCTCCTGAATGTTTTGAGTTGAGGATCCATCCACCTTAGTTAAATTTCTAATAGTATTGTTGCTTCTATTGCTCAATGTGATAACATAGAAAAACTTTGAATTAGAGTCCCCTTCCTTTAGCCATAATGCCCTTTATTTCTGCCTCTAATACATCTCCTCACAAGCTAAAATATTATAAAACTCACAAAGGGTTTCCTTCTCCTCAGTCCTTTTCGCCTCATCATAGGTTCCATTTTGGATTTTGCTTTCTATTATTCTTAGTTTTTCCCCCACTGCTCTCTTATTCTCAAAAATATTTCCAAAGACTTATTTATTCCATATTCTAAGGTTGTTTTTCACCATCTTAAGTTTTTGAGATAGTTTGAAGGAAGCACTTCCCTGGATAGGCTGCTGCCACCATTCCTCTATTTGTTTCTTGAAGTCCGGATGTTTAACCCACATTGACAAAAATTTTAATGGCTTTTTAAAGGAGTTAGCCTGAAATGCCTCACATAGAATAAGATTATGGTCTGAAGCGCATTTAGGAAGGGCTTGTAACGCTGAATCACCAAACATTGTTGTAGCTTCCTTGGATAAAAAAACATGTCCAACCTTTCTTGAATCAGCTGACTTCCTATCCTCTTGTTACTCCATGTAAATTTGGCTCCTTTTAGTCTTACATCCATCAATTTATTTGTGTTAATGAATTCATTGAAGTCCTCCATGCTCCTTGAGGTTAACCCAGATCCTCCCTTCTTATCAGATGCATCAAGGGGGGTATTGAAATCTCCCCCAATCACCCAAGGAATGTCTTTAAAAGATTGGCTCAAATGCCCCAAAAACTCCCACAGTTTAGACCACCCTTGGATAGATGTGGGGGCATAAACATTTGACATAATACAATTCTTATTAGTCTCAAAATCATGAAATAATACACTTAAGACTCTTTCATTTGCCTGAATAATACTTCCTTCTATTTTAATAGGATAAAATTCTGGAAAATAGACCAAAAAGCTAAAAATGTTAAAACACACTACAGTCAGTATGATGCCACCCTGCATTGTTGTAGCTCTCTTCGAGAGCTTTTCGAAAATATGCACTAATAGTCAATCCGAGCAACAAGCGAGGATTTATGACTCCAAGAAGTTTTACCCTCAAAATTGAAAATGATGGCCAATGGAATACTGTATGAACTACCCCCCTTTAATGAAATTGTAATTTTCATAAAGGGAAGTTCATTTATTGTTTATGAATGCAAATGCAAATCCTAAAAATTGATTTACCTTCAAAATATGAAAAACAAATGTGATATTTCGAAATTATAAAAATCCTTATAAAACAACAATTTGAAATAATTTTTATTAAATTTGAAATGACTTCAGAATGAGATAAAAATTATTTCGGATGAAAGATTGAATTTCATTTTTCACACCCATGCATTTATTTATGAAATTTTAATTTTTTTTACTTTTATTTTAGTCGCCGAAGTTTAAAAAAAATCTGCAAAAGGAAGGGTTAGAAAAAATAAAGTAAAATTATGAAAAATGGACCAAAAAGCCGAAAATGTTAAAACACACTACATTCAGTATGATGCCGCCCTTTACCGTTGTAGCTCTTTTTGAGAGATTTCTGAAAAATATGCACTAATAGTCAATCCGAGCGACGAACGAGGAGTTATGACCCCGAGAAGTTTTGCCCCCAAAATTCAAAATGATGGCCAATGGAATGTCGTATGAACTGCCCCCTTTAATGAAATTATAATTTTCATAAGGGGAAGTTTATTTATTGTCTGTGAATGCAAATGCAAAGCCTGAAAATCGATTTACCTTCAAAATATAAAAATAATATAAAATTTTGAAATTATAAAAATCCTTATAAAACAACTTTAAATAATTTTAATAAATTCGAAAATAACTTCAGAATGAGATCAAAATTGTTTCGGATGAAATATTGAAGCTCATTCTTCACACCCATGCATTTATTTATAAAATTTTATTTTTTTAAATATTTTTTCTAGTCGTCGAAGTTTAAAAAAAATTGCAAAAGGAAGGGTTAGAAAAATAAAAATAAAAATAAAATTTTAGAAAATAGACCAAAAAGCTGAAAATGTTAAAACACACTACAATCAGTATGATGCCGCCCTGCATTGTTGTAGCTCTCTTCGAGAGCTTTTCGAAAATATGCACTAATAGTCAATCCGAGCAACGAGCGAGGATTTATGACTCCAAGAAGTTTTGCCCTCAAAATTGAAAATGATGGCCAATGGAATACTGTATGAACTACCCCCCTTTAATGAAATTGTAATTTTCATAAAGGGAAGTTCATTTATTTTTTGTGAATGCAAATGCAAAGCCTAAAAATTGATTTACCTTCAAAATATGAAAAACAAATGTGAAATTTTGAAATTATAAAAATCCTTATAAAACAACAATTTTAAATCATTTTTATAAATTCGAAATGATTTTGAGAGATTTCTGAAAAATATGCACTAATAATCAATCCGAGCGACGAACGAGGAGTTATGACCCCGGGAAGTTGTGCCCCCAAAATTCAAAATGATGGCCAATGGAAAGTCGTATGAACTGCCCCCTTTAATGAAATTATAATTTTCATAAGGGGAAGTTTATTTATTGTCTGTGAATGCAAATGCAAAGCCTGAAAATCAATTTACCTTCAAAATATAAAAATAATATAAAATTTCAAAATTATAAAAATTCTTATAAAACAACTTTAAATAATTTTAATAAATTCGAAAATAAATTCAGAATGAGATCAAAATTGTTTTGGATGAAATATTGAAGCTCATTCTTCACACCCATGCATTTATTTATAAAATTTTAATTTTTTTAATTTTTATTTTAGTCGTCGAAGTTTAAAAAAAATTGCAAAAGGAAGGGTTAGAAAAATAAAATAAAATTATGGAAAAAAGACCAAAAAGCTGACAATGTTAAAACACACTATAGTCAGTATGATGCCGACCTGCATTTTTGTAGCTCTCTTTGAGAGCTTTTAGAAAATATGCACTAATAGTCAATCCGAGCAACGAGCAAGGATTTATGATTCCAAGAAGTTTTGCCCTCAAAATTGAAAATGATGGCCAATGGAATACTGTATGAACTATCCCCCTTTAATGAAATTGTAATTTTCATAAAGGGAAGTTCATTTATTGTTTGTGAATGCAAATGCAAAGCCTAAAAGTTTATTTATCTTCAAAATATGAGAAACAAATGTGAAATTTTGAAAGTATAAAAATCCTTATAAAACAACAATTTTAAGTAATTTTTATAAATTCGAAATGACTTCAGAATGAGATAAAAATTATTTCGGATGAAAGATTGAATATCATTTTTCACACCTATGCATTTATTTATGAATTTTTTTTTTTTTTTTGCTTTTATTTTAGTCGCCGAAGTTTAAAAAAAATCTGCAAAAGGAAGGGTTAGAAAAAATAAAATAAAATTCTAAAAAATAGACCAGAAAGCCGAAAATGTTAAAACACACTACATTCAGTATGATGCCGCCCTTTACCGTTGTAGCTCTTTTTGAGAGATTTTTGAAAAATATGCACTAATAGTCAATCCGAGCGACGAACGAGGAGTTATGACCTCGGGAAGTTTTACCCCCAAAATTCAAAATGATGGCCAATGGAATGTCGTATGAACTGCCCCCTTTAATGAAATTATAATTTTCATAAGGGGAAATTTATTTATTGTCTGTGAATACAAATTCAAAGCCTGAAAATCGATTTACCTTCAAAATATAAAAATAATATAAAATTCCGAAATTATAAAAATCCTTATAAAACAACTTTAAATAATTTTAATAAATTCGAAAATAACTTCAGAATGAGATCAAAATTGTTTCGGATGAAATATTGAAGCTCATTCTTCACACCCATGCATTTATTTATAAAATTTTAATTTTTTTAATTTTTATTCTAGTCGTCGAAGTTTAAAAAAAATTGCAAAAGGAAGGGTTAGAAAAATAAAAATAAAATTATGGAAAATAGACCAAAAAGCTGAAAATGTTAAAACACACTACGGTCAGTATGATGTCGCCCTGCATTGTTGTAGCTATCTTCAAGAGCTTTTCGAAAATATGCACTAATAGTCAATCCGAGGAACAAGCGAGGATTTATGACTCCAAGAAGTTTTGCCCTCAAAATTGAAAATGATGGCCAATGGAAAACTGTATGAACTGCCCTCCTTTAATGAAATTGTAATTTTCATAAAGGGAAGTTCATTTATTGTTTGTGAATGCAAATGCAAAGCCTAAAAATTGATTTACCTTCAAAATATGAAAAACAAATGTGAAATTTCGAAATTATAAAAATCCTTATAAAACAACAATTTTAAATAATTTTTATAAATTCGAAATGACTTCAGAATGAGATTAAAATTATTTCGGATGAAAGATTGAATCTCATTTTTCACACCCATGCATTTATTTATGAAATTTTAATTTTTTTTACTTTTATTTTAGTCGTCGAAGTTTAAAAAAAATCTGCAAAAGGAAGGGTTAGAAAAAATAAAATAAAATTCTAAAAAATGGACCAGAAAGCCGAAAATGTTAAAACACACTACATTCAGTATGATGCCGCCCTTTACCGTTGTAGCTCTTTTTGAGAGATTTCTAAAAAATATGCACTAATAGTCAATCCGAGCGACGAACGAGTTATGACCCCGGGAAGTTTTTCTCCCAAAATTCAAAATGATGGCCAATGGAATGTCGTATGAACTGCCCCCTTTAATGAAATTATAATTTTCATAAGGGGAAGTTTATTTATTGTCTGTGAATGCAAATGCAAAGCCTGAAAATCGATTTACCTTCAAAATATAAAAATAATATAAAATTCCGAAATTATAAAAATCCTTATAAAACAACTTTAAATAATTTTAATAAATTCAAAATAACTTCAGAATGAGATCAAAATTGTTTTGGATGAAATATTGAAACTCATTCTTCACACCCAAGCATTTATTTATAATTTTTATTTTTTTTTAATTTTTATTCTAGTCGTCGAAGTTTTAAAAAAAATGCAAAAGGAAGGGTTAGAAAAATAAAAATAAAATTTTGGAAAATAGACCAAAAATTTGAAAATTTTAAAACACACTACAGTCAGTATGATGTCGCCCTGCATTATTGTAGCTCTCTTTGAGAGCTTTTCGAAAATATGCACTAATAGTCAATCCGAGCAATGAGCGAGGATTTATGACTCCAAGAAGTTTTGCCCTCAAAATTGAAAATGATGGCCAATGGAATACTGTATGAACTACCATGCTTTAATGAAATTGTAATTTTCATAAAGGGAAGTTCATTTATTGTCTGTGAATGCAAATGCAAAGCCTGAAAATCGATTTACCTTCAAAATATAAAAATAATATAAAATTCCAAAATTATAAAAATCCTTATAAAACAACTTTAAATAATTTTAATAAATTCGAAAATAACTTTAGAATGAGATCAAAATTGTTTCGGATGAAATATTGAAGCTTAGTCTCACACCCATGCATTTATTTATAAAATTTTAATTTTTTTAATTTTTATTCTAGTCATCGAAGTTTAAAAAAAATTGCAAAAGGAATGGTTAGAAAAATAAAAATAAAATATCTGGAAAATAGATCAAAAAGCTGAAAATGTTAAAACATACTACAGTCAGTATGATGTCGCCCTGCATTGTTGTAGCTCTCTTCGAGAGCTTTTCAAAAATATGCACTAATAGTCAATCCGAGCAACGAGCGAGGATTTATGACTCCAAGAAGTTTTGCCCTCAAAATTGAAAATGATGGCCAATGGAATACTGTATGAACTACCCCCCTTTAATGAAATTGTAATTTTCATAAAGGGGAGTTCATTTATTGTCTGGGAATGCAAATGCAAAGCCTAAAAATTGATTTACCTTCAAAATATGAAAAACAAATGTGAAAATTTGAAATTATAAAAATCCTTATAAAACAACAATTTTAAATAATTTTTATAAATTTGAAATGACTTCAAAATGAGATAAAATTTATTTTGGATGAAAGATTGAATCTCATTTTTCACACCCATGCATTTATTTATGAAATTTTAATTTTTTTTACTTTTATTTTAGTCGTCGAAGTTTAAAAAAAATCTGCAAAAAGGAAGGGTTAGAAAAAATAAAATAAAATTCTAAAAAATAGACCAGAAAGCCGAAAATGTTAAAACACACTACATTCAGTATGTTGCCGCCCTTTACTGTTGTAGCCCTTTTTGAGAGATTTATGAAAAATATGCACTAATAGTCAATCCGAGCGACGAACGAGGAGTTATAACCAAGGGAAGTTTTGCCCCCAAAATTCAAAATGATGGCCAATGGAATGTCGTATGAACTGCCCCCTTTAATGAAATTATAATTTTCAAAAGGGGAAGTTTATTTATTGTCTGTGAATGCAAATGCAAAGCCTAAAAATCGATTTACCTTCAAAATATAAAAATAATATAAAATTTTGAAGTTATAAAAATCCTTATAAAACAACTTTAAATAATTTTAATAAATTCGAAAATAACTTCAGAATGAGATCAAAATTGTTTTAGATGAAATATTGAAGCTCATTCTTCACACCCATGCATTTATTTATAAAATTTTAATTTTTTTAATTTTTATTCTAGTCGTCAAAAATAGACTAAAAAGCTAAAAATGTTAAAA
This sequence comes from Wollemia nobilis, assembly GCA_028583015.1. Lineage (NCBI taxonomy): Eukaryota > Viridiplantae > Streptophyta > Pinopsida > Araucariales > Araucariaceae > Wollemia > Wollemia nobilis. The sequence continues at coordinate 32,073,970 of JAQPPZ010015824.1, forward strand.
CACACTACAGTCAGTATGATGCCACCCTGCATTGTTGTAGCTCTCTTCGAGAGCTTTTCGAAAATATGCACTAATAGTCAATCCGAGCAACGAGGGAGGATTTATGACTCAAAGAATTTTTGCCCTCAAAATTGAAAATGATGGCCAATGGAATATCGTATGAACTACCCCCATTTAATGAAATTGTAATTTTCATAAAGGGAAGTTCATTTATTGTTTGTGAATGCAAATACAAAGCCTAAAAATTGATTTACCTTCAAAATATGAAAAACAAATGTGAAAATTTGAAATTATAAAAATCCTTATAAAACAACAGTTTTAAATAATTTTTATAAATTTGAAATGACTTCAAAATGAGATAAAAATTATTTCGGATGAAATATTGAATCTCATTTTTCACACCCAATGCATTTATTTATGAAATTTAAATTCTTTTACTTTTATTTTAGTCGCCGAAGTTTAAAAAAAATCTGCAAAAGGAAGGGTTAGAAAAAATAAAATAAAATTATAAAAAATGGACCAGAAAGCCGAAAATGTTAAAACACACTACATTCAATATGATGAACCCTTTACCGTTGCAGCTCTTTTGGAGAGATTTCTGAAAATTATGCACTAATAGTCAATCCGAGCGACGAACGAGGAGTTATGACCCCGGGAAGTTTTGCCCCCAAAATTGAAAATGATGGCCAATGGAATGTCGTATGAACTGCCCCCTTTAATGAAATTATAATTTTCATAAGGGGAAGTTTATTTATTGTCTGTGAATGCAAATGCAAAGCCTGAAAATCGATTTACCTTCAAAATATAAAAATAATATAAAATTTTGAAATTATAAAAATCCTTATAAAACAACTTTAAATAATTTTAATAAATTTGAAAATAACTTCAGAATGTGATAAAAATTGTTTCGGATGAAATATTGAAGCTCATTCTTCATACCCATGCATTTATTTATAAAATTTTATTTTTTCTAATTTTTATTCTATTCGTCAAAGTTTAAAAAAAATTGCAAAAGGAAGGGTTAGAAAAATAAAAATAAAATTATGGAAAATAGACCAAAAAACTAAAAATGTTAAAACACACTACAATCAGTATGATGCCACCCTACATTGTTGTAGCTCTCTTCGAGAGCTTTTCGAAAATATGCACTAATAGTCAATCCAAGCAACGAGCGAGGAGTTATGACCCCAAGAAGTTTTGCCCTCAAAATTCAAAATGATGGCCAATGGAATGTCGTATGAACTACCCCCTTTAATGAAATTGTAATTTTCATAAAGGGAAGTTCATTTATTGTTTGTGAATGCAAATGCAAAGCCTAAAAATCGATTTACCTTCAAAATATGAAAAAAAATGTGAAATTTTGAAATTATAAAAATCCTTATAAAACAACTTTAAATAATTTTTATAAATTCAAAATGACTTTAGAATGAGATCAAAATTATTTTGGATGAAAGATTGAATCTCATTTTTCACACCCATGTATTTATTTATGAAATTTTAATTTTTTTTACTTTTATTTTAGTCGTCGAAGTTTAAAAAAATCTGCAAAAGGAAGGGTTAGAAAAAATAAAATAAAATTATGAAAAATGGACCAGAAAGCCGAAAATGTTAAAACACACTACATTCAGTATGATATCGCCCTTTACCGTTGTAGCTCTTTTTGAGAGATTTTTGAAAAATATGCACTAATAGTCAATCCGAGCGACGAACGAGGAGTTATGACTCCGGGAAGTTTTGCCCCCAAAATTGAAAATGATGGCCAATGGAATGTCGTATGAACTGTCCCCTTTAATGAAATTATAATTTTCATAAGGGGAAGTTCATTTATTGTCTGTGAATGCAAATGCAAAGCCTGAAAATCGATTTACCTTCAAAATATAAAAAAAATATGAAATTCTGAAATTATAAAAATCTTTATAAAACAACTTTAAATAATTTTTATAAATTCGAAATGACTTCAGAATGAGATCAAAATTGTTTCGGATGAAATATTGAAGCTCATTCTTCACACCCATGCATTTATTTATAAAATTTTAATTTTTTTATTTTTTATTCTAGTCGTCAAAGTTTAAAAAAATCTGCAAAAGGAAGGGTTAGAAAAATAAAAATAAAATTATGGAAAATAGACCAAAAAGCCAAAAATGTTAAAACACACTACAGTTAGTATGATGCCGCCGTGTATTGTTGTAGCTCTCTTTGAGAGCTTTCCAAAAATATGCACTAATAGTCAATCCGAGCAACGAGCGAGGAGTTATGACACCAAGAAGTTTTGCCCCCAAAATTGAAAATGATGGCCAATGGAATATCGTATGAACTACCCCCTTTAATGAAATTGTAATTTTCATAAAGAGAAGTTCATTTATTGTTTGTGAATGCAAATGCAAAGCCTAAAAATCGATTTACCTTCAAAATATGAAAAACAAATGAAATTATAAAAATCCTTATAAAAAAACAATTTTAAATAATTTTTATAAATTCAAAATGACTTTAGAATGAGATCAAAATTTATATTGGATGAAATATTGAAGCTCATTTTTCACACCAATGTATTTATTTATGAAATTTTAATTTTTTTATTACTTTTATTTACAAGTTAAAAAAAATCTACAAAAAGGAAGGGTTAAAAAATAATAATAAAATTATGAAAAATGGACCATAAAGCCAAAAATGTTAAAACACACTACATTCAGTATGATGCCGCCCTACATCGTTGTAGCTCTTTTTGAGAGATTTTCGAAAAATATGCACTAATAGTCAATGCGAGCGATGACCGAGGAGTTATGACCAAGGGAAGTTTTACCCCCAAAATTCAAAATGATGGTCAATGGAATGTCGTATGAACTGCCCCCTTTAATGAAATTGTAATTTTCATAAAGGGAAGTTCATTTATTATCTGTGAATGCAAATGCAAAGCTTGAAAATCGATTTACCTTCAAAATATAAAAATAATATAAAATTTTGAAATTATAAAAATCTTTATAAAACAACTTTAAATAATTTTTATAAATTCGAAATAACTTCAAAATGAGATCAAAATTGTTTCGGATGAAATATTGAAGCTCATTCTTCACACCCATGCATTTATTTATGAAATTTTATTTATTTGTTTATTTTTTATTTTAGTCATCGAAGTTTAAAAAAAAATTGCAAAAGGAAGGGTTAGAAAAATAAAAATAAAATTTTGGGACCAAACAAAAAAAAAAACACACAAACAACCTGGGGGAAACCCCTTGTGCTCGTAGAAGGGAGACGTTTTTCACAGGCTTGCCCAAACTGCTGAACTTGTTTCGGCCATATCTCACTCATCCGGACTCGGATTGAGCTAAAATTTTGAGGGTAGATGCCTGAAAAACCCTAGAACGTCTCCACCAATTTTCATATCATTTGGAGCAACACAGATCCTAGCGCATCCCTATGTGTGAACGACATATTTGGCAAGCGGCTATGCGAGGGTTTCATCTGGGTTGAGTGCAAGCAGCTCCAGAGGTTGGTTTTTAGGGCCTTCGGGCCCTAGCGACCAATATTTTTGTGGTTTATGCTCAATATTTTAGCAAGAAATGTTGTAGGGGATACAAGATGGGTTAGAAATTTGTCTTTCAACAGATCATACTATGAACTTGAGTGACAACGACTTCCAATTTGCTGCACAAAAGAAAAGTGAAAACCATACCTTTCCACGACGTCTAGGGCAAGGATTAAAGAGATCACAAAACAAGTTTCAAGCAGCTTGATCAAAAAATGGCTCATATCTCAAGTGAATCTGGTGCTAAGGTGCACCCACAAAATAATTCTACCGTGAAAACCCCTATCAAGGGTAAGAATTTTGAAGACTCAATCCCAAAAATGAATTTTAGGGATGCCCTTCATGGTGGACAGCCTCAGCCCAATGCTAATATCAATATTAGGGCTTCCCATAAACCTCTAAGAATGCCTAAGATTGATCCCAGGAAAACGGAGTCAGGATGTCTTAAAGAAGTTGATGGAACTCCTATTGTTAAGCTTGATATGGGTAACATTCAGACTGGCATTGAAGATTTGGAAAAAAGAGGACTAATTTGTCGGTTCGTGGGTTTTCGTCCGAGTCTATCTGCTTTCAAAGTCTGGGCTGCAAAAAGCTGGAAAACTAAAGGTGAGTTACAAATCTCTATTTATCCAAATGGTTATTTTCTTGTTTTATTTGCTAATAATGAAGATAGAGAGAAAACTTTTCAAGGGGGTCCTTGGTTTTTTGGAAGGGCAGGGCTTTTCATGAAGCCCCGGCATACTAAATTTAAAGCCGAAGAAGAGATGCCTTCTATAGCTCCCGTGTGGGTTAGACTCTTTGGCCTCCCTATTGAATTTTGGAATCCTACTATTTTTTCTTCAATTGGAAACTCTTTAGGAACTTTTATGATGACTCGCTGATTGTACTCAAAATTTTGAACATATTATTTATGCTCGGATTTGTGTTTTAATGGATTTTGACAAACCCCTACCTAAAAAGATCACATTACAATTTGGGGAAGACACTTGGGAGCAAGTAGTGGACTATGAGAACATTCCTTTTCGTTGTAGAATTTGCCATGAATATGGTCATTTGGCCAGTGCTTGCCCAAATAAAATTCCTGATCAAAAGAAAGAAGATATAAACTCAGCAGGTTTCCAAATACCTAAGAAGAAGAACACTAAGAAAAAACCAATTATGAAGGATCAATCAAAGTCATCTGCTAATATGTTTGAAATCCTTTCCACAAATGATGTCCCAAGTGAGGAAGAGGAAATAATGGAAACTGAAATCTTAGAAACACAATTTAAATATGAAGGGAAGAACTCAGAGACAAACCAACAAATCAAAGGTTTTCAACAAAAAAAAAGGAGAAAATTTACACAAGAAAAACAATATTTCAAATGTCAAAACTTCAAATAATGCAGGTCCCAATATAGACTCCGTTGAACCATCTAGTAAAATTTTGGTTGTGTACGAGCATTCTTCAAGGTTAGAAGCCATCTCGGATTCAATTGGAATAAGTCAAGAAATAGGGAAAAAAAAATTGAAGATGGATTCTAATCAAAAAGTAGGTCGCAAGACCAATCAATATCATATGGTAAAAGAAGGTGAAAAGCTTGTAGAGGAAGGTAAGATTAATGCCCTTCCCAAATTTTTTAGCCCCGGTATTAATGAAGATCATCACTTGGAATATTAGAGGACTCAAAGGGAGTCTTTCAAAACAAAATGAAATTAGAAGAATGATTCAGGTAAATCATCCACATCTTGTTTTCCTTCAAGAAACAAAGATGTCAATGGAGGATATGGACTTAATTGCCAGTAAAATTTGGCCACTGGAAAAGTGGTTTCCCTCAGTTCCCAAGGGACTTCGGGTGGCATTGCTTGTCTTTGGGATCCAAAAGAGGTAGTTATTCACCATATGGTTGGCGCTTGGGGTTTGTTGGCTATAGCTATTCAAAGTAGACATTCCAACCAGATTATGCTCTGCATTACTCGTTTATGCTCCGACTTCTTTGGAGGAAAAAAGAAGACAAGTGGAAGGATATTACTCATATTATCTCTCATTTTCCTAAAGCTTGGATCTTGATCGGAGGAGATTTCAATACCATCCTCTCTCTGGATGAGAAAAGGGGGGAAATAGAAATTTGGACAAAAGCACCGACCTCATGAGCGAATATATTGCAAACCTCCATCTTGTGGATATCCAACCAGATAATGGCCTTATGACTTGGTCTAACAGAAGGCAAGGCTTAGCTTGTATAATGGAGAGATTGGATAGGTTTTTGCTCTCTCGAAAATTTCTTAATCCATGGTCACATTCCTAAAGTGAAGACTCTTAATAATGTTGGTTCGGATCATTGGCCAGCCATGGTGGAAATGTGGAAAACCAATGTGAGTTTCTCTCCTTTTCGTTTTCAATTAATGTGGCTTAGAGACATTTCCTTCAGACCTCATGTGCAACAATGGTGGAAGGAAGGTAAACCTAGGCATGGGACTAAGATGTTCTGTTTTGCCAAAAGATTGCAATACATTAAATCCAAAATCAAGACTTGGAACTGGAAAGAGTTTGGGGATGTTCATAAAAAAAAACATGAAGTTATTGCTCATCTTGAAAATTTGAATAAGAAAATCCGTTTAGATGGCCTCACAGAGAAGAGAAGTGCAGATGAAATTAAACTCACAACTCGGCTTAGAGGAATGGGAAAAAAGAGAAGAAATCTTATGGAAGCAAAAATCTAGAATTCAATGGCTCAAAGAAGGAGATCGAAACACAAATTTCTTCCACAAATCTCTTCTAGCTCGAAGATCTCACAACTTTATTTCTTCCTTAAAATCAGATTCTGGAGATGTTGTTTATACTTGGGATGGCATGAACTCTATTGTTGTTGATTACTTTTCCAATATTTTTGCCGCTACTCCCCTTGACTCAGCTTCACAATATAATGTTCTTCAAGCAATCCCTTCTCTTATCACTTCTGAGGAGAACTCTATTTTGACTTGCTCCTGTTACTATCAATGAGCTTCAACAAGTAGTTTTTAAAATGCAAAAAGGGAAAACCCTAGGTCCTGATGGTTTTCCTATTGAGTTCTACCAAGAGTTCTGGGATATCCTTCATGTTGATTTATTAGAGGTGGTGGAAGAAGCCAAGAAAGCCAAAGAAATTTTGAAGGTTATCAATAAAACTTATATTACTCTTGTTCCAAAAGCTCAAGAGGTTGATCATATCTCAGCTTTTAGACCTATTGCTTTATGTAATGTTCTTCTCAAAATCATTACTAAAATCATGGCAGTAAAGGTTGAAGCCTCTTTTGCATAAGATTATTTCCCGAGAGCAAGGGGGTTATGTGGAAGGACGTCAAATAGTAGATGAGATAGTTCTTGCTCAGAAGCCATCCATTCCATGGATATGCAAAATTCTCCTTCCATGTTCATTCGGTTAGACTTATCCAAAGCTTATGACAGAGTGGATTGGCACTTCCTTATCAAAGTTTTGAGGCAATTTGGTTTCTCTAAGGATTGGATGGATTGGATTATGGGATGTATCTCTTCAGTTTCCTACTTAGTTCTTATCAATGGCAGGCCTTCTCAGTCTTTCCCACCTTCCAGAGGTATTAGGCAAGGTGACCCGCTATCCCCTTATTTATTCATCATTCTTGCTGAATGCTTGGGTAGGACTATAACCAAAAAGAGGGAAAACAAAACCCTTGAGGGAGTTACCATTGCTCATGGAGCTAGACCTATCTCTCATCTTCAATTTGTGGATGACTCTACTCTTTTAGGTAAAGCTACAGTTAAGGAAGCTTCTAATATTAAGCAAATCATTAGCTATTTTTCTAAGGCTATCGGGCAGCTTGATCAATGAAGACAAATCTAAAGTTATTTTCTTTCACTGCTCTGCTAGACAGGAATCCATGGTCTTGGATAAGACTAAGATATAAGAAGACCTCTCTTCCAATCACTTATTTAGGTATTCCCATAAATATTCAAAGGCAAAAAAATAAATATTGGAATTGGTTGTTGGACAAAGTCAAGAAGAAAATTGGAAAGTGGACCAACAAGTGGCTTTCTTCTGGGGGTAGAATCACCTTGGTAAAATCAGTCCTTCAAGCTATTCCTATTTATGTTTCTTCCATTTTGAATATCCCAAAGGCTGTTCTTCGAGAATTGGATCAAATCAGTCATCGTTTCCTTTGGAGTGGTACTAAGGAGAAAAGAAAATGGGCCTTGGTGAAATGGGATACTTTATGTCTTCCTAAGAGTGAAGGGGGGTTAGGATTACGGTCTTCAATTAATAACAACAAAGCTTTAGCCGCTAAATTATATTGGAGGATGTTGCATAACCCCAATGCTCTTTGGACCAATAATATCTCGTGCTAAATATGCCGAGAACAAAAGTCCCGAAGACCTTGTTCGCTATCAACTTCCTACCAAAGGTTCTCCCATTTTAGCAGCTCTTAAGACTCATGAGGATTTGATAAAGAAAAAATTATTTTGGATCATTCATAATGGTCAACATGCAAATTTTTGGACAGATTCTTGGGATGGTCACAAGCCTTTGATAACTCAGTTTCCCGATTGGAGGCCTTGGATGGAGGAGCTTCACCGAGCTAATTGGATAAAGGTGGCTAATTATTGTCGGTACCATACCGGTAATTCAAAGGTTGGTAGATATTGGATCCCTATTGAGGACTCGGCCTATTCAAATCCCAGAAAGGCAAAGACAAGATATCCAAGGCATCCTTCATATGAGATCCCTCTCTTGGTCCCATGAAAAAGATTGTTTTGGATGGAACAACACTACTAAGGGTGAGTATTCAGCTGCTCAAGGTTATTTGACCTTATGCCATAATAATCCCAACCATTCTTCTCGACATATTTTCTCGATTGTGGGCTCAAAAGCTCTGGCCTAAGGTGAGGTTCTTTAATTGGCTTTTATTGCATCGTAGGGTGCTTACTCGGTGAGCAACTTATGAAGCGTGGTTTTCATGGCCCTTTTAGATGTGAAATGTGTGAAGAGAATGTAGAAAATATCAACCATATTTTTATTGAGTGTACTTTAGCCTCTGAGTTGTGGAGGAGAATGGCCACTTTACTTGGCTTACAATGGTCCAATTTTTTTACTTTTGAACAACTTTGGAGGGATTGGCCTAATCAAGAGGGTGTTGATCATTTTATTAGGCAGCTTAGTTTGGATGGGTTCTACCATTCTTCTTTGGAATATTTGGAATGAAAGGAACAACCAAATTTTTAATCAAGATAGGAAGGATATTCACTATATTTGGCAAAATACCATAGCCAACTTAGTTGAATCAGTCCATCATCTCCTTAATCACCCCCAAAACTCCCACCAAATATGGGATCAAGTGATGCAAATATTGAAGATTAAACCTTCTAAGGGCAACCAACTTAAAGGGAATGTGAGTATTAGTAAGATGGATAGGAATAGAAATTGGCAACCTCCTCCTAAGGATTTTGGAAAAGTCAATACCGATGGAGCCTCTAGAGGGAACCCCGGAAAAGCCAATGTGGGAGGAATTGGTAGACTTTCGGATGGCTCCCTGGTTTTTACTTTTGCTCGAGAATTTGGGTATTCTTTCCAATAACCTTGCCGAGGGGTATGGTATCCTCAGAGGCCTTCAAGAGGCTACTAAGGTTGGATGGGAAAAGGTGTTAGTTGAGTCTGACTCTCAACTTATGATTAATCTCTTGAAGAATCCTTCTAAGAATCATAAGGTGGATTGGAGAATAAAAAGAATTATTGAGAAGATTCAGTTAATCCAGATGGGATTTTTGAAAGTTGATTACAATCATGTGGTCAGAGATCAAAACAAGAGTGTTGATGCTTTAGCTAATTGGGCTTTGGACAAAGGTGATCTTACTTGTTATGGCCACCCTCCTATATGGTGGGCTTCTCAAATTAGGGAAGCTCTTCTTTCTATCATTTCTTTGGATGGCTCCAGTTCTGAAGGTACCTAGTTTCTTCTTGTTTTTTTTTTTTGCTTCTCTTTGGTTCATTCAGTTTTTTTTAGTTCCCTAGCTCATTCTATTCTTTATTTTGTTTCCTCTGTTGATTCTTGCCTTAATAGTCTTCTGGTCTAGATAGGTCATTGTTTTGTTCATTTTTTATTTTTTTTTCTTTTTTGTTTTTTTTGTTTAGTTTTTTAAGGTGGGTGGGTTTTTTTATTTTGTTTTGTTTTTGTGTTCTTTGTGTTGTTTTTTGTTGTTCTTGTGTTTTTGTTGTTTTGTTTTTTTTTTTATGTTTTTTGTTATTGTTCTTGTGTTTTTTTTCGTTCTTGTTCTTGGGTTTCTCTTTGTTTGTGTTATTTCGTGTTTTTATGTGTGAGTGTTTTCTATGTTTTTTGTTTTTGTTTATTGTCTGTTGTTGGTTGTTTTTTATTTTTTTTTTTATTTTATTTTTTAATTTTTTAGGTTTTGGTTGTGTTTATTTTTCATGTTTTTTTTTGGGTTATGTCTTTGTAGTGTTCTCGTTGTTTTTGTCTTGTTTGTGTTTTGTTATGTGGTTCTTGTGTTTTTCTATGTGGTTTGTGTTGTGGTTTCTTTTATCTTATTGTGCGTGTTTGGTTGTGCTTTTGTTTTTGACACACTCAAGGAGCATGTTTTTTATTTTATTTTATTATTTTTGTTGTTATTTACTTATTTTTAAATTGGTTTTGTGTGTTTGTTTGCTCCTTGAGTATGTCAAAGGTGGTAGGCCAGGTCCGAGTCCTGGGCGTTTTTGGCGGAATGGATACCCCCGCCTCCTTGGGTCTTACCCGAAAGTGGCATCCCTTTTGGGATGTTTTCCACAAATAAAAAAAAAAAAAAAACACTATAGTCAGTATGATGCCGCCCTACGTTGTTGTAGCTCTTTTTGAGAGCTTTCTAAAAATATGCACTAATAGTCAATCCGAGCAATGAGCGAGGAGTTATGACCCCAAGAAGTTTTACCCTCAAAATTCAAAATGATGGCCAATGGAATATCGTATGAACTACCCCCCTTTAATGAAATTGTAATTTTCATAAAGGGAAGTTCATTTATTATCTATGAATGCAAATGCAAAGCTTGAAAATTGATTTACCTTCAAAATATGAAAAAAAAATGTGAAATTTCAAAATTATAAAAATCCTTATAAAACAACAACTTTAAATAATTTTTATAAATTTAAAATGACTTAAGAATGAGATAAAAATTATTTCGGATGAAATATTGAAGCTCATTCTTCACACCCATGCATTTATTTATGAAATTTTAATTTTTTTTACTTTTTTTTAGTCGTCAAAGTTTAAAAAAAATTGCAAAAGGAAGGGTTAGAAAAATAAAAATAAAAGTCTGAAAAATGGACTAGAAAGAAAAATGTTAAAACAAACTACAATCAGTATGATGCCCCTATATTGTTGTAGCTCTTTTTGAGAGCTTTTCAAAAATATGCACTAATAGTCAATCCAAACGACGAGCGAGGAGTTATGACCCCGGGAAGTTTTACCCCAAAATTCAAAATGATGGCCAATGGAATGTCGTATGAACTACCCCCCTTTAATGAAATTGTAATTTTCATAAGGGGAAGTTCATTTATTATCTTGTGAATGCAAATGCAAAGCCTGAAAATTGATTTACCTTCAAAATATGAAAATAATGTGAAATTTCGAAATTATAAAAATCCTTATAAAACAACAAATTTAAATAATTTTTATAAATTCAAAATGACTTCAGAATGAGATCAAAATTATTTTTCAAGAAGAGGTGAACTGGTGCTGAGGGAAAAACTAGGGCATCAGTTGGGTAGCCGAAGAGATTTTTGGTTACTGTGGATTTGAAGACAAGATTGCTGCCCCAGGAGGGCCCAATGGGGACACCTCCGGATCCTCTTCTAGAGAGACATAGTTCTTTTGCAGATTTGTTAAAGGATAAATCTCCATCAAAGACTGAAGAAGCACAAAAAATTGCATTAAAAATGCTCTTTACGGCTGCTGGAAATAGATCAACATCTCAACGAGTTAATGGATGCTTGCCACAGTCATAATCAAGGCCAAAGATTGTCATTGAGCAAAGGATGGTTGAAGAAATAGTTTTATATAGAGCCAATCATGATTTGATCTCTAAATTCATGGGTATTCGCCCTACCCTAAATTTTTTGCATTCTTGGGTCCGCAAAACTGGGAGCCTCTTGGTGAGTATTCTTTATGGTTTATTAGCAATGGATATTTTATTGTTAGTTTTTCTTCACTTGTCGATAGAAATAGGGCTTTCAAATCAAAAAAGAGGAATCATGGTCCGACAGGATTATTTGTTCAACCCTGGAGAGTGGGATTTGATCCTCGAATTGAACCCACTGTTGTCCCGATTTGGATCCATTTGTATGCACTTCCAATGGAGTTTTGGAGTGAGCAGGTATTGGAAATTATCGATAATTCCCTTGGAAGACATTTGGGTGTTTCCAAAGACACAATAGAAGGAAACACAACTTGTTTATGCAAGATTATGTGTGGAAATGGATCTTAGCCAGCCTCTACCGACAGAGGTGGAACTTGAACTTGCAGGACTATCTTGGATTCAACAACTGGATTATGAGGCATTGCCCTTCAGATGCAGAGTTTGCCACAAATATGGGCATTTGGCCCGATCTTGCCCAAATAATATGAACATAAAAATGGAGGCTCCTCTAGGAATGTCAAATCTTCCTAAGGAGGGTAAGTCAACAATCAACAAAGAACCAACCAATATTTCTCAAGGTAAAGAAGCACAGGGAGATGGTTTTGAACAGCCCAAAAGAAGGAGAAGGCAAAAGAAAAAAATATGGTAAAGAGCAAACCCAACTCAAGCCCTCCAATAGGTATGAGATATTTAAGACACTAATGGACCAAGAAGAACAATTCATGGAAGGAGTGGATGGGAATAATGAAAATAATAACATCCATGTTCAAGCTCCTCTTTCATCTCCCCCATCATAGAGCAGGTAATTGAGTACAGTGAGTTACCGCAGTCAGAGAGTGCAGGGGCATTGATAGTGCATAACCAAGAGCAACCAATAATTAAGGATGTCAACATGGGCATAGCAGAAAAGAATAGAGAAAGGCCAACTTTAGGGATAACTCAGGTGGAAAAGAGATAAAAAAATAGCAACTCTCAAGGAGTGGGTAGAAAATCAAATAAGGAATTGATAGCAGTTCAAGGAGACAAACTGATCACTGGAGGATCGGTGAGGCCAATAGATTTTTACTGCTCTCAAGGTAACCAATGATTATACAATCATGGAATGTTAGGGGTTTAAACAATAGAACCCATCAATCTGCTGTTCGAAGACTCTTAGAAAAATGTAAAACAATTTTTTTGCTTATCCAGGAGACAAAAATGTCGTTAGATCTTATGTGTAAAATAATTAACAGAATTTGGAGGGGTGCTGGTCATATGGAAGTGGCTGCCCAAGGTGCCTCATGGGGGATAGTTACTCTTTGGAACTCTCTTGAATGGACTGCAATAGAACATATAGCTTGGAGGGGTGTTCTCACATCACATTTTAGAAATAATGTCACAGCTGAACATGTTTTAATCACAAATTTTTATGGGGCTCAAAACCTAGATGGTCAGATGCATCAATGGAAAGTTGTGCATAACATGAGAGTCTCAAGGGAAGATTTAGACTGGATTATTGCTGGGGATTTTAATGCTAAATTATCCTCTAGAGATCAGGAAGGGGGAACCCCAATTTTGGACCCAGGGGATCGACTTATGATTGCCCAAGTCCAGGCATTACACTTGGTGGATATTAAATGCCCTGGAACCAACTATACTTGGACTAATAAGAGGAGGGAGCCACATAGTAGGAAGGTGAAGTTAGACCATTTTTTGGTTTCAGAGGAGGCATTTGTAAAATGGAATATAAAATTTTAGATTTTGGAGGGTCCAGTTTCAGATCACTTTCCCATTTTGTTGGAAGGAGGGATCAAGACAAGGCAACATCACAAACCATTTAAATTTGAAAACTTTTGGTTACAAAAAGAGGAACTTCGAAAGAAAATTCCACAATGGTGGGAAGAAGGTCACCCAACATATGGGACAACAATGTTTAGATTCCACAAACAACTTCATTATGTCAAAGATCAACTAAAACAATGGAGGCGAGCTAACAAGACAGACTTCCAGGTCCAAAGAGCTCCATTGGTGGCCAGATGGGATGAGGTTCAAAAACACTTTAGGGAAGGAACAATTACAGAGCAACTCAAAGAAGAGGATGATGCATTGCGTAAAGCGGTTGAGGACATTGACAACCAAGAGGAGACCTACTAGAAACAGAGAGCAAGAACCACTTGGTTATTAGAAGGTGATAAAAATACCAAATTTTTCCATTGGACTGCTTGTGCTAGGAGACAGATGAACAACATGGAAGCTCTTCAAGATGAGAACGGACACTCCTTTGATACAATTCTAGGTATGCATTTCCATTCAATGGATTATTTTTCTAAACTATTTAAGGAAAGTATGGTGCAAGATGAAGAGGCTCAAAAAGAAGTTATTGTTGTCATACCCTCTCGTTATCTCTGAAGAAGAAAATCAGACCCTACTTAAACCCATTGATAGAGAGGAACTAAAGAATGTAGTCTTTGGAATGAGCACCGAAAAACACCAGGTCCAGATGGCTTTCCAATTGAGTTTTTTCAGGCCTTCTGGGATAACTTGGAGGAGGATGTAATGGTTGTTATAGAGGAGTCCAAAGGTAGTAAAAGAATGCTTAAAGCATTAAATCATACTTTCATTACCTTAATTCCAAAAGGGGAGGAGGGGGTACATATTTCAGATTATAGACCTATTGCCTTATGCAATGTCATATATAAAATAATCACAAAGGTAATGGCTGAGCGGCTAAAACCTCTTCTACATAGCATTATCTCCTCAGAGCAAGGGGGTTTTGTAGAGGGTAGGCAGATCTTGGATGGTGTGGTTCTAGCTCAAGAGGCAATCCATTCAATGCAAACATCTGGTAATAGAGGAATGTTCATAAAATTAGATATGTCAAAGGCTTATGATAGGGTGGAGTGGAGCTTCTTGTCAAAGATGATGGCAACCTTTGGTTTCTCTCAGGATTGGATAGAATGGGTCATGAGTTGTGTTTCTACTCCGACATACTCAGTGTTAATCAAGGGTCTTCCCTCGCAACCGTTTGGAGCTACTCGAGGCCTTCGTCAAGGAGATCCTTGCTCTCCCTATATTTTTCTCATATTGGCTGAAGGATTGGGTAGACTCATCTTGAGGAGAAGACAACAAGGTTTGCTAACAAGTATCAAGGTGGGTGAGGAAGTTTTGACTCACCTATAGTTTGTGGATGACACAGGATTGGTGGGAGTGGCCAGCTTTAGGGAAGCAAGAATGATTAGAGATACACTTAATGTCTACCTTAGGGCTACAAACCAAGTCATCAATGATAAAAAATCCAAAGTGGTCTTTTTCAATCTTGATCAAAGGCTTCAGGACAAAATTTTAGAGATCTTGGGATTCACAAGGACTTATCTCCCAGTGGTATACTTGGGGGTCCCTTTGCATTTTAAAAAACTAAAAATAGATATCTGGAGGAATATTTTGGATTGTATCAAGGACATAATTAATCATTGGTCTCACAAATGGTTAAGCTATGGGGGTAGATTAACTTTTTTACAGTCAATCATTCAAGCCATGCCAATTTATAAATTTTCTATCCTTGCTGCCCCACATACCATATGGAAAGAGTTGGACAAGATGGCTAGAAAATTTTTATGGGAAGGAGTAAAAGGAGAGAGGAAATGGGCCTTAGTAGGTTGGGATAAAGTAAGCCACCCCAAGGTAAAAGGAGGTTTGGGACTGAGAAGATCAAAGTTAAATAATAAAGCTTTGGCCGGAAAGCTTTACGGGAGGTGGATTTTTCAACCAACTTCTTTATTCAAGAGAATCTTAACTAGTAAATATTTGGGACATGTAAACCCAAATGAGGTGCATCATTTCCCTTTGGATGGTAATGGATCCTTAGTGTGGCAGGCTCTCAAGTTAGGATCTCAGGTAGTAAAAGATAGATTATTTTGGAAAGTGGGGAGAGGGGAGAAGGCACGATTTTGGACAGATTCATGGGATCAATACCCACCTATCATTGTTGAATTTCCTGAACTACAACCAATAAAAATAGCCATAGAAACCAGGGGATGGGTCCAAATTGAAAGTTATTTCAACACTAGTCAACTGGGGGATTATAAGTTTAAGTAGTTTAAGAAGTTGGATGAGTGGCCAATTTCAATCCCTCCGGATTTGACACCCATCATGACTAAAATCTTGGCAAAAATATTTCTCACAGGTAGAGACGAGGAGGATGAATTAGCTTGGGGCTATGGGAGCCTTGGTGTCTACACAATGAAGGATGGATATGATAAGATCCTTCCAGAGCCTCCTCCTCATACATATCAAGTTGAGGATTGGAGAAATATTTGGCAGTCCAAGGGTTGGCCGAAAGTAAACTTTTTTGCCTGGTAGTTCATGCATAATGGAATTCTTACTTTTGATAATCTCAGATGTAGGGGAATCATTGGTCCATCTCAATGTGTTTTATGCTACAAGAGTGAGGAAACAACTCGATCACTTGATGTTTGAGTGCCCATTCACGTGCCAGATTTGGGAGAGATGGTTTTTATATTATAAAATTCAAGTTAATGGTGATTTGAATCGGATTAATATTTGGGAAAGATGGAAGAGGGGTAGATTTAAATCTAAAGCTCTTTGTATTGGTTGGGAGCTTGGATTAAACTTTATTTGGTGGCAAGTGTGGTTGGAGAGAAATGCTAAAATTTTTAGAGAAACTTTTTCTTCTTTAGATGGAGTTTGGCAGGTCATTTGGAGCAAAGTCACAAAAACTGTGGCAGTCTATGCTAAAGAGGAAACTCAAGTTGTTATTGGGGCAATGGAAAAGGAAGTTGAAGTGCAAGAGGGACAGGACAGAGCTAGTTGGAAACCACCCCTGAAGGTTGGATTAAAATTAATACTGATGGAGCTGCAAAAGGCAATCCGGGTAGAGCTGGAATTGGAGTGGTTTGCCAAAATCATGTTGGAACAGTGCTCTATTGGGAACTACAAGGCTTGGGAAGAGCCACAAACAATGAAGTAGAAGCCTTAGCTATCAAATATGCTTCTATTTGGGCAATAAAACAAGGTCATAGGAGGATAATCCTAGAATCAGATTCTCAAATAATGGTTGGAGCTCTAGATTGCATGAGGAACTTTGCTTTGAAAACATGGAGGTTGAGGATTCTTGTCACTCAAATTAAGGAATTATGGAGGGAATTAGATGATGTGATTCCAGTTTATGTGAGTAGAGATCTAAATAAAGTGGCAGACTTCCTGGCTAAGATGGGTACCGAGAAGGAGGTAGGGGTTCAATGGCACAGTGACATGGCTATTGAGGATGAGATGATTAGGTAGGTTGGTGAGCAAATCCAGTGCTTAGCTAATTTGGATAACCATTCCATAAATACTATTTAGGAGATTTGTGCTTCAATGTAGATCTTCTTTTATAGTTGTAAACAAGTGAACAATCATTGTAGAAATATGGTTTAAGAGATTTGGCTCCAATGCAAATCTTCTTTTACTATTGTAAACATGTGTTCTCTTTGACTAAGGTTGGGAAAAGTCTCATCCCAACTTGTAAATGATCTTTGTTTTAATACAAGTTTTTTCAAATTATTTTTCAAAAAAATACTTTAGAATGAGATCAAAATTGTTTCGAATGAAATATTGAAGCTCATTCTTCACACCCATGTATTTATTTATAAAATTTTAATTTTTTTAAATTTTTATTCTAATCGTCGAAGTTTAAAAAAAATCTGCAAAAGGAAGGGTTAGAAAAAATAAAATAAAATTCTAAAAAATTGACCAGAAAGCCGAAAATGTTAAAACACACTACATTCAGTATGATGTCGCCCTTTACCGTTGTAGCTCTTTTTGAGATATTTCTGAAAAATATGCACTAATAGTCAATCCGAGCGACGAACGAGGAGTTATGACCCCGAGAAGTTTTGCCCCCAAAATTCAAAATGATGGCCAATGAAATGTCGTATGAACTGCCCCTTTAATGAAAATATAATTTTCATAAGGGGAAGTTTATTTATTGTCTGTGAATGCAAATGCAAAGCCTGAAAATCGATTTACCTTCAAAATATAAAAAAAATATAAAATTTTGAAATTATAAAAATCCTTATAAAACAAATTTAAATAATTTTAATAAATTTGAAATGACTTCAGAATGAGATCAAAATTGTTTCGGATGAAATATTGAAGCTCATTCTTCACACCCATGCATTTATTTATAAAATTTTAATTTTTATTCTAGTCGTCGAAGTTTAAAAAAAATTGCAAAAGGAAGGGTTAGAAAAATAAAAATAAAATTTTGGAAAATAGACCAAAAAGCTGAAAATGTTAAAACACACTACAGTCAGTATGATGTCGCCCTGCATTGTTGTAGCTCTCTTTGAGAGCTTTTCGAAAATATGCACTAATAGTCAATCCGAGCAACGAGCGAGGATTTATGACTCCAAGAAGTTTTGCCCTCAAAATTCAAAATGATGGCCAATGGAATACTATATGAACTACCCCCTTTAATGAAATTTTAATTTTCATAAAGGGAAGTTCATTTATTGTCTGTGAATGCAAATACAAAGCCTAAAAATCGATTTACCTTCAAAATATGAAAAAAAATGTGAAATTTCGAAATTATAAAAATCCTTATAAAACATCAATTTTAAATAATTTTTATAAATTCGAAATGACTTCGTAATGAGATCAAAATTATTTCGGATGAAATATTGAATCTCATTCTTCACACTCATGCATTTATTTATGAAATTTTAATTTTTTTTACTTTTATTTTAGTCGTCGAAGTTTAAAAAAAATCTGCAAAAAGGAAGGGTTAGAAAAAATAAAAAAAATTCTAAAAAATGGACCGGAAAGCCAAAAATGTTGAAACACACTACATTCAGTATGATGCCGCCCTTTACCGTTGTAGCTCTTTTTGAGAGATTTCTGAAAAATATGCACTAATAGTCAATCCGAGCGACGAACGAGGAGTTATGACCATGGGAAGTTTTGCCCCCAAAATTCAAAATGATGGCCAATGGAATGTCGTATGAACTGCCCGCTTTAATGAAATTATAATTTTCAAAAGGGGAAGTTTATTTATTGTCTGTGAATGCAAATGCAAAGCATGAAAATCGATTTACCTTCAAAATATAAAAAAAATATGAAATTTCGAAATTATAAAAATCCTTATAAAACAACTTTAAATAATTTTAATAAATTCAAAATAACTTCGTAATGAGATCAAAATTATTTCGGATGAAATATTGAAGCTCATTCTTCACACCCATTCATTTATTTATGAAATTTTAATTTTTTTATTTTTATTCTAGTCGTCGAAGTTTAAAAAAAAAATTGCAAAAGGAAGGGTTAGAAAAATAAAAATAAAATTTTGAAAAATGGACCAAAAAGATGAAAATGTTAAAACACACTACAGTCAATATGATGCCGCCCTGCATTGTTGTAGCTCTCTTCGAGAGCTTTTCAAAAATATGCACTAATAGTCAATCCGAGCAATGAGCGAGGATTTATGACTCCAGGAAGTTTTGCCCTCCAAAATTAAAAATGATGGCCAATGGAATGTCAGTATGAACTACCCCCTTTAATGAAATTGTAATTTTCATAAAGGGAAGTTCATTTATTTTTTGTGAATGCAAATGCAAAGCCTAAAAATCGATTTACCTTCAAAATATGAAAAAAATGAAATTTCGAAATTATAAAAATCCTTATAAAATAGCAACTTTAAATAATTTTTATAAATTCAAAATGACTTCATAACGAGATAAAAATTATTTCGGATGAAATATTGAAGCTCATTCTTCACACCCATGCATTTATTTATGAAATTTTAATATTTTTTTACTTTTATTTTAGTCGCCAAAGTTTAAAAAAATCTGCAAAAGGAAGGGTTAGAAAAAATAAAACTAAAATTCTTAAAAATGGACCAGAAGCCGAAAATGTTAAAACACACTACATTCAGTATGATGTCGCCCTTTACCTTTATAGCTCTTTTTGAGATATTTCTGAAAAATATGCACTAATAGTCAATCCGAGCGACGAACGAGGAGTTATGACCCTAGGAAGTTTTGCCCCCAAAATTCAAAATGATGGTTAATGAAATGTCGTATGAACTGCCTCCTTTAATGAAATTGTAATTTTCATAAGGGGAAGTTCATTTATTGTCTATGAATGCAAATGCAAAGCCTGAAAATCGATTTATTTTCAAAATATGAAAAAAAATATGAAAATCCGAAATTATAAAAATCCTTATAAAACAGAACTTTAAATAATTTTAATAAATTTGAAAATAACTTCGGAATGAGATCAAAATTATTTCGGATGAAATATTGAAACTCATTCTTCACACCTATGCATTTATTTATGAAATATTTATATTTTTATTTTAGTCGCCGAAGTTTAAAAAAAATCTGCAAAAGGAAGGGTTAGAAAAATAAAAATAAAATTTTGGAAAATAGACCAAAAAGCTGAAAATGTTAAAACACACTACAGTCAGTATGATGTCGCCCTGCATTGTTGTAGCTCTCTTTGAGAGATTTTCGAAAATATGCACTAATAGTCAATCCGAGCAACGAGCGAGGATTTATGACTCCAAGAAATTTTGCCCTCAAAATTGAAAATGATGGCCAATGGAATACTGTATGAACTACCCCCCTTTAATGAATTTTTTTTTTTGATTGGTAGAAAGGGTTTTGAAAGGTCCCTGAACCTTGTACAAGAGAGATTACAATAAATCCATGTCGACCGAGGTGGTCCAAGAAGAGAGGAAAAGAATGCTGGCAAACCTCCACACTAGGGAAGGTGTCACGAAATCGCGACCAAAATGGTGATGTCACGAAATTGCGACAAGATGCGCCGTTGAAGCCAAAGGAAGAAAAGAAGTCGCGAAATCGCGAAAAGAATCGCCATCGAAGTTGAAGAAGGGAAGAAGTTGCAATATCGCGACATGTTGCAAAGTTTCACGATATCGAGAGAAATTGCAGGGTTGGAGCCGGTCGAGAAGAAGAGTCGCGAAATTGCGACAAGAAAAAGGAGTCGCGAAATCGCTACAAGAAGTGAGAACGCTGTCGAAGAGAAAAGGTGTCGTGAAATCGCGACAAGAATGAAGACCGCAGCCGAAATAGGAAATGAGCCCCGAAATCGCGACGAAAGTGGAAGCCTGCTGCCAAGAAGAAAAAGTGTCGCGAAATCGCGACAAAAAGGAAGACCGCCGTTGAAGAGAAAAAGTGTCGCGATATCGTGACAAAAATGGAAGTCCGCCATTGGAGAGAAAAAAGGTCGCGATATCGCGACAGCCTGGAAGACCGCCGTTGGAGAGAGAAAAAGCGTCGCGATATCGCGACAAAAAAGAAGACCGCCTTTGGAGAGGAAAAAATGTCGCGATATCGCGACAAGTTTGCGCAAAGGCACCCGGAGAGAAAAAGTGTCGCGATATCGCGACAGAATGGAAGACCACCATTGGAGAGAAAACTTGTCGCGATATCGCGACCGAATGGAAGACCGTCGTTGGAGAGAGAAAAGGTGTCACGAAATCGCGACAAAAAGCAAGACCGCGCCTGAAGGCCAAAAGTGTCGCGATATCGCGACAAGTTTGCAAAAAGTGCCTGAAGGCCAAAAGTGTCGCGATATCATGACAAGTTTGCGAAAAAGCACCCGAAGGGAAAAAGTGTCGCGATATCGCGACAAGTTTGCAAAAAAGCACCCGGAGAGAAAAAGTGTCACGATATCGCGACAAGTTGGAAGACCGCACCAGAGGGAGAGAAAGGTGTCGCGATATCGCGACAAGAAGCAACCTCGCGGCCTGAGCAAAAAGGAAATTTCATGATAATGCGGCAAGCTGAGATTTTGCAACCAACTTAGAAAAATGACGCGAAAATGCTCCAAGATGCCAAAACGCAGCCGAAAAACCCGAAGACCAGTAACCCACTCACATTGTGCAAACATTGGAACTTGAAGAAACGTCCCTTAGGCCAATTGGGAAGGAATCACTCCAAACCTGAATGTCTATTGTGTCAACTCCCTTATTAGCAAGCCAGTCCGCAGCTTTGTTTCCTTCCCGGTATTGATGTTGAATGATTAATTCTGGATAAACACCCATTAGTGTCTTGCATTCATCGAATATGGAAACAAGGGCCCAGGGAGGCACAGAGGTTCCTTTGAGCCAGTTGATGCAATGCAATGAGTCTCCTTCTATGATGAGTTTATTGATAGTCAAGCCTTCCAAGAGAATCAAGCTTTGGAACAAGGCCCGAGCCTCGGCCATATTGTTAGACTGAATTCCTAAGTTCGAGCAAAGGCCAAAATTATTTCTCCTCTGTGATTTCCGAGAATTCCACCTCTGCCAGCCGCTCCAGGGTTGCCTTTGGCAGCGCCATCGAATTTAAGCTTGTGCCACCCAGAAGGAGGTAAGACCCATTTGATAACAGACCTGTCAACAGAAGTGCGGGGTGTTGCAGAAAAATTGAGAAGATTGAAATGATTTGCTAGATCCAATTCAAGTCCAGGAGGGGGGGTTTGGACGATGAGACGAGAGAGGCATTCTCCGCAGCAAGGGCCAAGATTTTGGCAACAACAATCTTCTTATCCTTGACAAGGTTTTGAAAAATTCTGGCATTTCTCTCAAGCCAAATCTGCCACAAGAAAATGTGAAGGCAAGCTTGCCACATGAATTTGAGTTGACTGCTTTGGAAAGGCCGGGGCCACTGTTGAAAAAGGAGGGGAATGGAATGAGGGAGGGCTACGGAGATGGTGAAAGTGTTAAAAACCTGGTTGAGCACTGCAAGGGAGAAGGGACATTCCAGAAAAACATGCTCAGTAGACTCACAAGCGTTTTTACACAGGATGCACCAATTGGAAATGAGAAGCCCTCTGTTTATCAGATTGTCAGTGGTGAGGATTTTGTTTTGGATGGCCAACCAACAGAAGAATTTAACCTTGGGAATGATCTTGGGAACCCAGACCAGATTAGAGGAGTCACGACCATCATTGGGAGCTTCTTGGCTGTAGTAGGCAGATTTAACAGTGAATTGCCCAGAATCTTCAAGGTTCCAAACCATGGAGTCTTCTTTGTGAGAGCTGGGAATTATGCAGCTCCTCAGTACATTTTGAAGCCGCCTAAGCGCCTAGATGATATGTCTAGGCCCATTCAGAGCCAGTTGTTTCCATTCGGGTCTTGTAGTGCCTGGGTTAATGAAATGACACACCTTATCTCCAAAGGTAGCTTCGGTCATCGTCTTGAGCATAGCAAAGGGAAGTTCATTTATTGTTTGTGAATGCAAATGCACAATGAAATTTCATTCGAGTCTTTAATGAAATTGTAATTTTCATAAAGGGAAGTTCATTTATTGTCTGTGAATGCAAATGCAAAGCCTGAAAATTGATTTACCTTCAAAATATGAAAAAAAATGTGAAATTTCGAAATTATAAAAATCCTTATAAAACAACAACTTTAAATAATTTTTATAAATTCGAAATGACTTTAGAATGAGATCAAAATTATTTCGGATGAAATATTGAAGCTCATTCTTCACACCCATGCATTTATTTATGAAATTTTATTTATTTTTTATTTTTATTTTAGTCGTCGAAGTTTAAAAAAATTTGCAAAAGGAAGGGTTAGAAAAAATAAAATAAAATTCTGAAAAATGGACCAGAAAGCCAAAAATATTAAAACACACTAAATTCAGTATGATGTCGCCCTTTACCGTTGTAGCTCTTTTTGAGAGATTTCTGAAAAATATGCACTAATAGTCAATCCGAGCGACGAACGAGGGGTTATGACCATGGGAAATTTTGCCCCCAAAATTCAAAATGATGGCCAATGGAATGTCGTATGAACTGCCCCCTTTAATGAAATTCTAATTTTCATAAAGGGGAAGTTCATTTATTGTCTGTGAATGCAAATGCAAAGCCTAAAAATCGATTTACCTTCAAAATATGAAAAAAATGTGAAATTTTGAAATTATAAAAATCCTTATAAAACAACTTTAAATAATTTTTATAAATTCAAAATGACTTCAGAATGAGATCAAAATTATTTCGGATGAAATATTGAAGCTCATTCTTCACACCCATGCATTTATTTATGAAATTTTAATTTTTTTAATTTTTATTTTAGTCGTCGAAGTTTAAAAAAAATTGCAAAAGGAAGGGTTAGAAAAATAAAAATAAAATTTTGAAAAATAGACCAGAAAGATGAAAATATTAAAACACACTACAGTCAGTATGATGCCACCCTACGTTGTTGTAGCTCTTTTCGAGAGCTTTTCAAAAATATGCACTAATAGTCAATCCGAGCAACGAGCGAGGAGTTATGACCCCGAGAAGTTTTGCCCCCAAAATTCAAAATGATGGCCAATGGAATGTCGTATGAACTACCCCCCTTTAATGAAATTGTAATTTTCATAAAGGGAAGTTCATTTATTGTCTGTGAATGCAAATGCAAAGCCTAAAAATTGATTTACCTTCAAAATATGAAAAAAAATGTGAAATTTCGAAATTATAAAAATCCTTATAAAACAACAATTTTAAATAATTTTTATAAATTTGAAATGACTTCAGAATGAGATAAAAATTATTTCGGATGAAATATTGAAGCTCATTCTTCACACCCATGCATTTATTTATGAAATTTTAATTTTTTTTATTTTTATTTTAGTCGTCGAAGTTTAAAAAAATCTGCAAAAGGAAGGGTTAGAAAAATAAAAATAAAATTCTGGAAAATGGACTAGAAAGCCAAAAATGTTAAAACACACTACAGTCAGTATGATGTCGCCCTATACCTTTGTAGCTCTTTTTGAGAGCTTTCCGAAAATATGCACTAATAGTCAATCCGAGCAACGAGCGAGGAGTTATGACCCCAGGAAGTTTTACCCCCAAAATTCAAAATGATGGCCAATGGAATGTCGTATGAACTACCCCCTTTAATGAAATTGTAATTTTCATAAAGGGAAGTTCATTTATTATCTGTGAATGCAAATGCAAAGCCTGAAAATTGATTTACCTTCAAAATATAAAAAAATGTGAAATTCTGAAATTATAAAAATCCTTATAAAACAACTTTAAATAATTTTTATAAATTCGAAATGACTTCAGAATGAGATCAAAATTATTTCGGATGAAATATTGAAGCTCATTCTTCACACCAATGCATTTATTTATGAAATTTTAATTTTTTTAATTTTTATTTTAGTCGTCGAAGTTTAAAAAAAATTGCAAAAGGAAGGGTTAGAAAAATAAAAATAAAATTATGAAAAATGGACCAAAAAGCCAAAAATGTTAAAACACACTACAGTCAGTATGATGTCACCCTACATTGTTGTAGCTCTTTTCGAGAGCTTTTCGAAAATATGCACTAATAGTCAATCCGAGCAACGAGCGAGGAGTTATGACCCCGAGAAGTTTTACCCCCAAAATTCAAAATGATGGCCAATGGAATCTCGTATGAACTACCCCCCTTTAATGAAATTGTAATTTTCATAAAGGGAAGTTCATTTATTGTCTGTGAATGCAAATGCAAAGCCTGAAAATCGATTTACCTTCAAAATATGAAAAAAATGTGAAATTTCGAAATTATAAAAATCCTTATAAAACAACAACTTTAAATAATTTTTATAAATTCGAAATGACTTCAGAATGAGATAAAAATTATTTCGGATGAAATATTGAAGCTCATTCTTCACACCCATGCATTTATTTATGAAATTTTAATTTTTTTTAATTTTATTTTAGTCGTCGAAGTTTAAAAAAATCTGCAAAAGGAAGGGTTAGAAAAATAAAAATAAAATTCTGAAAAATGGACTAGAAAGCCGAAAATGTTAAAACACACTACAATCAGTATGATGTCGCCCTACGCTGTTGTAGCTCTTTTTGAGAGATTTTTGAAAATATGCACTAATAGTCAATCCGAGCAACGAGCGAGGAGTTATGACCATGGGAAGTTTTACCCCCAAAATTCAAAATGATGGTCAATGGAATGTCGTATGAACTACCCCCTTTAATGAAATTGTAATTTTCATAAAGGGAAGTTCATTTATTATCTGTGAATGCAAATGCAAAGCCTGAAAATCGATTTACCTTCAAAATATGAAAAAATGTGAAATTTTGAAATTATAAAAATCCTTATAAAACAACTTTAAATAATTTTTATAAATTCGAAATGACTTCAGAATGAGATCAAAATTATTTCGGATGAAATATTGAAGCTCATTCTTCACACCCATGCATTTATTTATAAAATTTTAATTTTTTTAATTTTTATTTTAGTCATCGAAGTTTAAAAAAAATTGCAAAAGGAAGGGTTAGAAAAATAAAAATAAAATTTTGAAAAATGGACTAGAAAGCCGAAAATGTTAAAACACACTACAATTAGTATGATGTCACCCTACATTGTTGTAGCTCTTTTCGAGAGCTTTTCAAAAATATGCACTAATAGTCAATCCGAGCAACGAGCGAGGAGTTATGACCCCGAGAAGTTTTGCCCCAAAATTCAAAATGATGGCCAATGGAATGTCGTATGAACTACCCCCCTTTAATGAAATTGTAATTTTCATAAAGGGAAGTTCATTTATTGTCTGTGAATGCAAATGCAAAGCCTGAAAATTGATTTACCTTCAAAATATGAAAAAAATGTGAAATTTCAAAATTATAAAAATCCTTATAAAACAACAATTTTAAATAATTTTTATAAATTCGAAATGACTTCAGAATGAGATAAAAATTATTTCGGATGAAATATTGAAGCTCATTCTTCACACCCATGCATTTATTTATGAAATTTTATTTATTTTTTATTTTTATTTTAGTCGTCAAAGTTTAAAAAAATCTGCAAAAGGAAGGGTTAGAAAAAATAAAATAAAATTATAGAAAATGGACTAGAAAGCCAAAAATGTTAAAACACACTACAGTCAGTATGATGTCGTCCTTACATTTTTGCAGCTCTTTTCGAGAGATTTTTAAAAATATGCACTAATAGTCAATCCGAGCAACGAGCGAGGAGTTATGACCCGGGAAGTTTTACCCCCAAAATTCAAAATGATGGCCAATGGAATGTCGTATGAACTACCCCCTTTAATGAAATTGTAATTTTCATAAAGGGAAGTTCATTTATTGTCTATGAATGCAAATGCAAAGCCTGAAAATCAATTTACCTTCAAAATATGAAAAAAATGTGAAATTTTGAAATTATAAAAATCCTTATAAAACAACTTTAAATAATTTTTATAAATTCAAAATGACTTCAGAATGAGATCAAAATTATTTCGGATGAAATATTGAAGCTCATTCTTCACACCCATGCATTTATTTATGAAATTTTAATTTTTTTATTATTTTTATTCTAGTCATCAAAGTTTAAAAAAATCTGCAAAAGGAAGGGTTAGAAAAATAAAAATAAAATTCTAAAAAATGGACCAGAAAGCCAAAAATGTTAAAACACACTACAATTAGTATGATGTCGCCCTACATCATTGTAGCTCTTTTCGAGAGCTTTTCAAAAATATGCACTAATAGTCAATCCGAGCAACGAGCGAGGAGTTATGACCCCAAGAAGTTTTACCCCCAAAATTCAAAATGATGGCCAATGGAATATCGTATGAACTACCCCCTTTAATGAAATTGTAATTTTCATAAAGGGAAGTTCATTTATTATCTATGAATGCAAATGCAAAGCCTAAAAATCGATTTACCTTCAAAATATGAAAAAAAATATGAAATTCCAAAATTATAAAAATCTTTATAAAACAACTTTAAATAATTTTTATAAATTTGAAATGACTTCAGAATGAGATCAAAATTATTTTGGATGAAATATTGAAGCTCATTCTTCACACCCATGCATTTATTTATGAAATTTTAATTTTTTTATTTTTATTTTAGTCATCAAAGTTTAAAAAAATCTGCAAAAGGAAGGGTTAGAAAAAATAAAATAAAATTCTAAAAAATGGACTAGAAAGCCAAAAATGTTAAAACACACTACAGTTAGTATGATGTCACCCTACACCGTTGTAGCTCTTTTTGAGAGATTTCTAAAAATATGCACTAATAGTCAATCCGAGCAACGAGCGAGGAGTTATGACCCCGAGAAGTTTTACCCCCAAAATTCAAAATGATGGCCAATGGAATGTCGTATGAACTACCCCCTTTAATGAAATTGTAATTTTCATAAAGGGAAGTTCATTTATTGTCTATGAATGCAAATGCAAAGCCTGAAAATCGATTTACCTTCAAAATATAAAAAAAATGTGAAATTCTGAAATTATAAAAATCCTTATAAAACAACTTTAAATAATTTTTATAAATTCGAAATGACTTCAGAATGAGATCAAAATTATTTCGGATGAAATATTGAAGCTCATTCTTCACACCCATGCATTTATTTATGAAATTTTAATTTTTTTTAATTTTTATTTTAGTCATCAAAGTTTTAAAAAAATTGCAAAAGGAAGGGTTAGAAAAATAAAAATAAAATTTTGAAAAATGGACAAAAAAGTCGAAAATGTTAAAACACACTACAGTCAGTATGATGTCACCCTACATTGTTGTAGCTCTTTTCGAGAGCTTTTCGAAAATATGCACTAATAGTCAATCCGAGCAACGAGCGAGGAGTTATGACCCCAAGAAGTTTTGCCCCCAAAATTCAAAATGATGGTCAATGGAATGCCGTATGAACTACCCCCATTTAATGAAATTGTAATTTTCATAAAGGGAAGTTCATTTATTGTCTGTGAATGCAAATGCAAAGCCTAAAAATCGATTTACCTTCAAAATATGAAAAAAATGTGAAATTTTAAAATTATAAAAATCCTTATAAAATAACAACTTTAAATAATTTTTATAAATTCGAAATGACTTCAGAATGAGATAAAAATTATTTCGGATGAAATATTGAAGCTCATTCTTCACACCCATGCATTTATTTATGAAATTTTAATTTTTTTACTTTTATTTTAGTCATCGAAGTTTAAAAAAATCTGCAAAAGGAAGGGTTAGAAAAATAAAAATAAAATTATAGAAAATGGACCTAAAGCAAAAATGTTAAAACACACTACAGTCAGTATGATGTCATCCTACATTATTGTAGCTCTTTTTGAGAGCTTTCTAAAAATATGCACTAATAGTCAATCCGAGCAACGAGCGAGGAGTTATGACCCCGGGAAGTTTTACCCCCAAAATTCAAAATGATGGCCAATGGAATGTCGTATGAACTACCCCCTTTAATGAAATTGTAATTTTCATAAAGGGAAGTTCATTTATTGTCTGTGAATGCAAATGCAAAGCCTGAAAATCGATTTACCTTCAAAATATGAAAAAAATGGGAAATTCTGAAATTATAAAAATCCTTATAAAACAACTTTAAATAATTTTTATAAATTCGAAATGACTTCAGAATGAGATCAAAATTATTTCGGATGAAATATTGAAGCTCATTCTTCACACCCATGCATTTATTTATAAAATTTTAATTTTTTTAATTTTTATTTTAGTCGTCGAAGTTTAAAAAAATCTGCAAAAGGAAGGGTTAGAAAAATAAAAATAAAATTATGGAAAATGGACTAGAAAGCCGAAAATGTTAAAACACACTACAGTTAGTATGATGTCACCCTACATTGTTGTAGCTCTTTTCGAGAGCTTTTCGAAAATATGCACTAATAGTCAATCCGAGCAACGAGCGAGGAGTTATGACCCCAGGAAGTTTTACCCCCAAAATTCAAAATGATGGCCAATGGAATGTCGTATGAACTACCCCCTTTAATGAAATTATAATTTTCATAAAGGGAAGTTCATTTATTGTCTGTGAATGCAAATGCAAAGCCTGAAAATTGATTTACCTTCAAAATATGAAAAAAATGTGAAATTTCAAAATTATAAAAATCCTTATAAAATAACAATTTTAAATAATTTTTATAAATTCGAAATGACTTCAGAATGAGATCAAAATTATTTCAGATGAAATATTGAAGCTCATTCTTCACACCCATGCATTTATTTATGAAATTTTAATTTTTTTTATTTTTATTTTAGTCGTCGAAGTTTTAAAAAATCTGCAAAAGGAAGGGTTAGAAAAAAAAAAATAAAATTATGAAAAATGGACTAGAAAGCCAAAAATATTAAAACACACTACAGTCAGTATGATGTCTACGTTGTTGTAGCTATTTTCGAGAACTTTTCAAAAATATGCACTAATAGTCAATCCGAGCAACGAGCGAGGAGTTATGACCCTGGAAGTTTTACCCCCAAAATTCAAAATGATGGCCAATGGAATGTCGTATGAACTACCCCCTTTAATGAAATTGTAATTTTCATAAAGGGAAGTTCATTTATTATCTCATGAATGCAAATGCAAAGCCTGAAAATCGATTTACCTTCAAAATATAAAAAAATATGAAATTTTGAAATTATAAAAATCTTTATAAAAACAACTTTAAATAATTTTTATAAATTTGAAATGACTTTAGAATGAGATCAAAATTATTTCGGATGAAATATTGAAGCTCATTCTTCACACCAATGCATTTATTTATAAATTTTAATTTTAATTTTTATTTTAGTCATCGAAGTTTAAAAAAATCTGCAAAAGGAAGGGTTAGAAAAATAAAAATAAAATTCTAAAAAATAGACTAGAAAGCCAAAAATGTTAAAACACACTATAATCAGTATGATGTCACCCTACATTATTGTAGCTCTTTTCAAGAGCTTTTCAAAAATATGCACTAATAGTCAATCCGAGCAACGAGCGAGGAGTTATGACCCAAGAAATTTTACCCCCAAAATTCAAAATGATGGCCAATGGAATGTCGTATGAACTACCCCCTTTAATGAAATTATAATTTTCATAAAGGGAAGTTCATTTATTGTCTGTGAATGCAAATGCAAAGCCTAAAAATCGATTTACCTTCAAAATATGAAAAAAATGTGAAATTCCAAAATTATAAAAATCCTTATAAAACAACAACTTTAAATAATTTTTATAAATTCGAAATGACTTCAGAATGAGATCAAAATTATTTCGGATGAAATATTGAAGCTCATTCTTCACACCCATGCATTTATTTATGAAATTTTAATTTTTTTTATTTTTATTTTAGTCATCAAAGTTTAAAAAAAATCTGCAAAAGGAAGGGTTAGAAAAATAAAAATAAAATTATGAAAAATGGACCAGAAAGCCAAAAATGTTAAAACACACTACAGTCAGTATGATGTCGCCCTTACCTTTGTAGCTCTTTTTGAGAGCTTTTCAAAAATATGCACTAATAGTCAATCCGAGCAACGAGCGAGGAGTTATGACCTCAGGAAGTTTTACCCCCAAAATTCAAAATGATGGTCAATGGAATATCGTATGAACTACCCCCTTTAATGAAATTATAATTTTCATAAAGGGAAGTTCATTTATTGTCTGTGAATGCAAATGCAAAGCCTGAAAATCGATTTACCTTCAAAATATAAAAAAATATGAAATTTTAAAATTATAAAAATCCTTATAAAACAACTTTAAATAATTTTTATAAATTCGAAATGACTTCAGAATGAGATCAAAATTATTTCGGATGAAATATTGAAGCTCATTCTTCACACCCATGCATTTATTTATGAAATTTTAATTTTTTATTTTTATTCTAGTCATCGAAGTTTAAAAAAATTGCAAAAGGAAGGGTTAGAAAAATAAAAATAAAATTCTGGAAAATGGACTAGAAAGCCAAAAATGTTAAAACACACTACAGTTAGTATGATGTCGCCCTACATTGTTGTAGCTCTTTTTGAGAGCTTTCCAAAAATATGCACTAATAGTCAATCCGAGCAATGAGCGAGGAGTTATGACCCCGGGAAGTTTTACCCCCAAAATTCAAAATGATGGTCAATGGAATGTCGTATGAACTACCCCCTTTAATGAAATTGTAATTTTCATAAAGGGAAGTTCATTTATTGTCTGTGAATGCAAATGCAAAGCCTAAAAATTGATTTACCTTCAAAATATGAAAAAATGTGAAATTATAAAATTATAAAAATCCTTATAAAACAACATAAATAATTTTTATAAATTCGAAATGACTTCAGAATGAGATCAAAATTATTTCGGATGAAATATTGAAGCTCATTCTTCACACCCATGCATTTATTTATGAAATTTTAATTTTTTTATTTTTATTTTAGTCGTCGAAGTTTAAAAAAATCTGCAAAAGGAAGGGTTAGAAAAATAAAAATAAAATTATGAAAAATGGACTAGAAAGCCAAAAATGTTAAAACACACTACATTTAGTATGATGTCACCCTACATCGTTGTAGCTCTTTTTGAGAGCTTTTCAAAAATATGCACTAATAGTCAATCCGAGCAACGAGCGAGGAGTTATGACCCTAGGAAGTTTTACCCCCAAAATTCAAAATGATGGCCAATGGAATGTCGTATGAACTACCCCCTTTAATGAAATTATAATTTTCATAAAGGGAAGTTCATTTATTGTCTGTGAATGCAAATGCAAAGCCTCGAAAATTGATTTACCTTCAAAATATAAAAAAATATGAAATTTCAAAATTATAAAAATCCTTATAAAACAACTTTAAATAATTTTTATAAATTCAAAATGACTTCAGAATGAGATCAAAATTATTTCGGATGAAATATTGAAGCTCATTCTTCACACCCATGCATTTATTTATGAAATTTTAATTTTTTTAATTTTTATTTTAGTCATCAAAGTTTAAAAAAAATTGCAAAAGGAAGGGTTAGAAAAATAAAAATAAAATTATAAAAAATGGACCAGAAAGCCAAAAATGTTAAAACACACTACAGTTAGTATGATGTCGCCCTACATTGTTGTAGCTCTTTTCGAGAGCTTTTCAAAAATATGCACTAATAGTCAATCCGAGCAACGAGCGAGGAGTTATGACCCGGGAAGTTTTACCCCCAAAATTCAAAATGATGGCCAATGGAATGTCGTATGAACTACCCCCTTTAATGAAATTGTAATTTTCATAAAGGGAAGTTCATTTATTGTCTATGAATGCAAATGCAAAGCTTGAAAATCGATTTACCTTCAAAATATGAAAAAATGTGAAATTCTGAAATTATAAAAATCCTTATAAAATAACAACTTTAAATAATTTTTATAAATTCGAAATGACTTCAGAATGAGATCAAAATTATTTCGGATGAAATATTGAAGCTCATTCTTCACACCCATGCATTTATTTATGAAATTTTAATTTTTTTTACTTTTATTTTAGTCGTCAAAGTTTAAAAAAATCTGCAAAAGGAAGGGTTAGAAAAATAAAAATAAAATTCTAAAAAATGGACTAGAAAGCCAAAAATATTAAAACACACTACAGTTAATATGATGCCCCCCTACGCCATTGTAGCTCTTTTCGAGAGCTTTTCAAAAATATGCACTAATAGTCAATCCGAGCAACGAGCGAGGAGTTATGACCCAGGAAGTTTTACCCCCAAAATTCAAAATGATGGCCAATGGAATGTCGTATGAACTACCCCCTTTAATGAAATTATAATTTTCATAAAGGGAAGTTCATTTATTATCTGTGAATGCAAATGCAAAGCCTGAAAATCGATTTACCTTCAAAATATAAAAAAATATGAAATTTTAAAATTATAAAAATCCTTATAAAACAACTTTAAATAATTTTTATAAATTCGAAATGACTTCAATGAGATCAAAATTATTTCGGATGAAATATTGAAGCTCATTCTTCACACCCATGCATTTATTTATGAAATTTTAATTTTTATTTTTATTTTAGTCGTCGAAGTTTAAAAAAATCTGCAAAAGGAAGGGTTAGAAAAATAAAAATAAAATTATGAAAAATGGACTAGAAAGCTAAAAATGTTAAAACACACTACAGTTAGTATGATGTCACCCTACATTGTTGTAGCTCTTTTTGAGAGCTTTTCAAAAATATGCACTAATAGTCAATCCGAGCAACGAGCGAGGAGTTATGACCCGAGAAGTTTTACCCCCAAAATTCAAAATGATGGCCAATGGAATGTCGTATGAACTACCCCCTTTAATGAAATTGTAATTTTCATAAAGGGAAGTTCATTTATTATCTGTGAATGCAAATGCAAAGCCTGAAAATCGATTTACCTTCAAAATATGAAAAAAATATGAAATTTTGAAATTATAAAAATCCTTATAAAACAACAACTTTAAATAATTTTTATAAATTCGAAATGACTTCAGAATGAGATCAAAATTATTTCGGATGAAATATTGAAGCTCATTCTTCACACCCATGCATTTATTTATGAAATTTTAATTTTTTTATTTTTATTTTAGTCATCAAAGTTTAAAAAAATCTGCAAAAGGAAGGGTTAGAAAAATAAAAATAAAATTATAAAAAATGGACTAGAAAGCCAAAAATATTAAAACACACTACAATCAGTATGATGTCACCCTACATTGTTGTAGCTCTTTTCGAGAGCTTTTCAAAAATATGCACTAATAGTCAATCCGAGCAACGAGCGAGGAGTTATGACCTCGAGAAGTTTTACCCCCAAAATTCAAAATGATGGCCAATGGAATGTCGTATGAACTACCCCCTTTAATGAAATTGTAATTTTCATAAAGGGAAGTTCATTTATTGTCTGTGAATGCAAATGCAAAGCCTGAAAATCGATTTACCTTCAAAATATGAAAAAAATATGAAATTCCAAAATTATAAAAATCCTTATAAAACAACTTTAAATAATTTTTATAAATTCGAAATGACTTCAGAATGAGATCAAAATTATTTCAGATGAAATATTGAAGCTCATTCTTCACACCCATGCATTTATTTATGAAATTTTAATTTTTTTAATTTTTATTTTAGTCATCGAAGTTTAAAAAAAATCTGCAAAAGGAAGGGTTAGAAAAATAAAAATAAAATTATAGAAAATGGACCAGAAAGCCAAAAATGTTAAAACACACTACAATTAGTATGATGTCGCCCTACATTATTGTAGCTCTTTTGAGAGCTTTTCGAAAATATGCACTAATAGTCAATCCGAGCAACGAGCGAGGAGTTATGACCCGAGAAGTTTTACCCCCAAAATTCAAAATGATGGCCAATGGAATGTCGTATGAACTACCCCCTTTAATGAAATTGTAATTTTCATAAAGGGAAGTTCATTTATTGTTTATGAATGCAAATGCAAAGCCTAAAAATCGATTTACCTTCAAAATATGAAAAAAATGTGAAATTCTGAAATTATAAAAATCCTTATAAAACAACAACTTTAAATAATTTTTATAAATTCAAAATGACTTCAGAATGAGATCAAAATTATTTCGGATGAAATATTGAAGCTCATTCTTCACACCCATGCATTTATTTATGAAATTTTAATTTTTTTTATTTTTATTTTAGTCATCAAAGTTTAAAAAAATCTGCAAAAGGAAGGGTTAGAAAAATAAAAATAAAATTATAAAAAATGGACCAGAAAGCCAAAAATATTAAAACACACTACTAGTATGATCCCCCTACATTGTAGCTCTTTTTGAGAGCTTTCAAAAAGTATGCACTAATAGTCAATCCGAGCAACGAGCGAGGAGTTATGACCCCAGGAAGTTTTACCCCCAAAATTCAAAATGATGGTCAATGGAATGTCGTATGAACTACCCCCTTTAATGAAATTGTAATTTTCATAAAGGGAAGTTCATTTATTGTCTGTGAATGCAAATGCAAAGCCTGAAAATCGATTTACCTTCAAAATATAAAAAAATGTGAAATTCTAAAATTATAAAAATCCTTATAAAACAAATTTAAATAATTTTTATAAATTCGAAATGACTTCAGAATGAGATCAAAATTATTTCAGATGAAATATTGAAGCTCATTCTTCACACCCATGCATTTATTTATAAAATTTTAATTTTTATTTTTATTTTAGTCATCAAAGTTTAAAAAAATTTACAAAAGGAAGGGTTAGAAAAATAAAAATAAAATTATAAAAAATGGACCAGAAAGCCGAAAATATTAAAACACACTACAATCAGTATGATTTCACCCTACATTATTGTAGCTCTTTTTGAGAGCTTTTCAAAAATATGCACTAATAGTCAATCCGAGCAATGAGCGAGGAGTTATGACCCCAAGAAGTTTTACCCCCAAAATTCAAAATGATGGCCAATGGAATGTCGTATGAACTACCCCCTTTAATGAAATTGTAATTTTCATAAAGGGAAGTTCATTTATTGTCTGTGAATGCAAATGCAAAGCCTGAAAATCGATTTACCTTCAAAATATGAAAAAATATGAAATTTTGAAATTATAAAAATCCTTATAAAACAACAACTTTAAATAATTTTTATAAATTCGAAATGACTTCAGAATGAGATCAAAATTATTTCAGATGAAATATTGAAGCTCATTCTTCACACCCATGCATTTATTTATGAAATTTTATTTTTTTTACTTTTATTTTAGTCATCGAAGTTTAAAAAAATCTACAAAAGGAAGGGTTAGAAAAATAAAAATAAAATTATAAAAAATGGACCAGAAAGCCAAAAATATTAAAACACACTACAATTAGTATGATGTCGCCCTACATTGTTGTAGCTCTTTTTGAGAGCTTTTCAAAAATATGCACTAATAGTCAATCCGAGCAACGAGCGAGGAGTTATGACCCGAGAAGTTTTAACCCCAAAATTCAAAATGATGGCCAATGGAATGTCGTATGAACTACCCCCTTTAATGAAATTGTAATTTTCATAAAGGGAAGTTCATTTATTGTCTGTGAATGCAAATGCAAAGCCTGAAAATTGATTTACCTTCAAAATATGAAAAAATGTGAAATTTCGAAATTATAAAAATCCTTATAAACAACAACTTTAAATAATTTTTATAAATTCGAAATGACTTCAGAATGAGATCAAAATTATTTCGGATGAAATATTGAAGCTCATTCTTCACACCCATGCATTTATTTATGAAATTTTAATTTTTTTATTTTTATTTTAGTCGTCGAAGTTTAAAAAAAATGCAAAAGGAAGGGTTAGAAAAATAAAAATAAAATTATAAAAAATGGACTAGAAAACCAAAAATATTAAAACACACTACATTAGTATGATGTCCCCTACATTGTTGTAGCTCTTTTCGAGAGCTTTTCAAAAATATGCACTAATAGTCAATCCGAGCAACGAGCGAGGAGTTATGACCCAAGAAGTTTTACCCCCAAAATTCAAAATGATGGCCAATGGAATGTCGTATGAACTACCCCCTTTAATGAAATTGTAATTTTCATAAAGGGAAGTTCATTTATTATCTATGAATGCAAATGCAAAGCCTAAAAATCGATTTACCTTCAAAATATGAAAAAAATGTGAAATTTTGAAATTATAAAAATCCTTATAAAATAACAACTTTAAATAATTTTTATAAATTCGAAATGACTTCAGAATGAGATCAAAATTATTTCGGATGAAATATTGAAGCTCATTCTTCACACCCATGCATTTATTTATGAAATTTTAATTTTTTTATTTTTATTTTAGTCATCAAAGTTTAAAAAAATCTGCAAAAGGAAGGGTTAGAAAAAAAAAAATAAAATTATAGAAAATGGACCAGAAAGCCAAAAATATTAAAACACACTACAATCAATATGATGCCACCCTACTACATTGTAGCTCTTTTTGAGAGCTTTCTAAAAATATGCACTAATAGTCAATCCGAGCAACGAGCGAGGAGTTATGACCCCAGGAAGTTTTACCCCCAAAATTCAAAATGATGGCCAATGGAATGTCGTATGAACTACCCCCTTTAATGAAATTGTAATTTTCATAAAGGGAAGTTCATTTATTATCTATGAATGCAAATGCAAAGCCTAAAAATCGATTTACCTTCAAAATATAAAAAAATGTGAAATTCTGAAATTATAAAAATCCTTATAAAAAACAACTTTAAATAATTTTTATAAATTCGAAATGACTTCAGAATGAGATCAAAATTATTTCGGATGAAATATTGAAGCTCATTCTTCACACCCATGCATTTATTTATGAAATTTTAATTTTTTATTTTTATTTAGTCATCAAAGTTTAAAAAAATCTGCAAAAGGAAGGGTTAGAAAAATAAAAATAAAATTATAGAAAATGGACTAGAAAGCTGAAAATGTTAAAACACACTACAGTCAGTATGATGTCCCCTACATTGTTGTAGCTCTTTTTGAGAGCTTTTCGAAAATATGCACTAATAGTCAATCCGAGCAACGAGCGAGGAGTTATGACCCAAGAAGTTTTACCCCCAAAATTCAAAATGATGGCCAATGGAATGTCGTATGAACTACCCCCTTTAATGAAATTGTAATTTTCATAAAGGGAAGTTCATTTATTATCTGTGAATGCAAATGCAAAGCCTGAAAATTGATTTACCTTCAAAATATGAAAAAAATATGAAATTTTAAAATTATAAAAATCCTTATAAAACAACTTTAAATAATTTTTATAAATTCAAAATGACTTCAGAATGAGATAAAAATTATTTCAGATGAAATATTGAAGCTCATTCTTCACACCCATGCATTTATTTATGAAATTTTAATTTTTTTTATTTTATTTTAGTCATCGAAGTTTAAAAAAATCTGCAAAAGGAAGGGTTAGAAAAATAAAAATAAAATTCTAAAAAATGGACCAGAAAGCCAAAAATATTAAAACACACTACAGTTAGTATGATGCCACCCTAATAGTTGTAGCTCTTTTTGAGAGCTTTCTAAAAATATGCACTAATAGTCAATCCGAGCAACGAGCGAGGAGTTATGACCCGAGGAAGTTTTACCCCCAAAATTCAAAATGATGGTCAATGGAATGTCGTATGAACTACCCCCTTTAATGAAATTGTAATTTTCATAAAGGGAAGTTCATTTATTATCTGTGAATGCAAATGCAAAGCCTAAAAATCGATTTACCTTCAAAATATGAAAAAATGTAAAATTCCAAAATTATAAAAATCCTTATAAAACAACTTTAAATAATTTTTATAAATTCAAATGACTTCAGAATGAGATCAAAATTATTTCGGATGAAATATTGAAGCTCATTCTTCACACCCATGCATTTATTTATGAAATTTTAATTTTTTTATTTTTATTTTAGTCACGAAGTTTAAAAAAAATGCAAAAGGAAGGGTTAGAAAAATAAAAATAAAATTATAAAAAATAGACCAGAAAGCTGAAAATATTAAAACACACTACAGTTAGTATGATTTCACCCTACATTATTGTAGCTCTTTTCGAGAGCTTTTCGAAAATATGCACTAATAGTCAATCCGAGCAACGAGCGAGGAGTTATGACCCAAGAAGTTTTACCCCCAAAATTCAAAATGATGGCCAATGGAATGTCGTATGAACTACCCCCTTTAATGAAATTGTAATTTTCATAAAGAGAAGTTCATTTATTATCTATGAATGCAAATGCAAAGCCTGAAAATCGATTTACCTTCAAAATATGAAAAAAATGTGAAATTCTAAAATTATAAAAATCCTTATAAAACAACAACTTTAAATAATTTTTATAAATTCAAAATGACTTCAGAATGAGATCAAAATTATTTCGGATGAAATATTGAAGCTCATTCTTCACACCCATGCATTTATTTATGAAATTTTAATTTTTTTTATTTTATTTTAGTCATCAAAGTTTAAAAAAATCTGCAAAAGGAAGAGTTAGAAAAATAAAAATAAAATTATAAAAAATGGACTAGAAAGCCAAAAATGTTAAAACACACTATATTCAATATGATGTCGCCCTATCGCTATTGTAGCTCTTTTTGAGAGCTTTTCTAAAATATGCACTAATAGTCAATCCGAGCAACGAGCGAGGAGTTATGACCCAGGAAGTTTTACCCCCAAAATTCAAAATGATGGTCAATGGAATGTCGTATGAACTACCCCCTTTAATGAAATTATAATTTTCATAAAGGGAAGTTCATTTATTATCTGTGAATGCAAATGCAAAGCCTGAAAATCGATTTACCTTCAAAATATGAAAAAATGTGAAATTTTAAAATTATAAAAATCCTTATAAAATACAACTTTAAATAATTTTTATAAATTCAAAATGACTTCAGAATGAGATCAAAATTATTTCGAATGAAATATTGAAGCTCATTCTTCACACCCATGCATTTATTTATGAAATTTTAATTTTTAATTTTTATTTTAGTCATCAAAGTTTAAAAAAAATTGCAAAAGGAAGGGTTAGAAAAATAAAAATAAAATTATGGAAAATGGACTAGAAAGCTGAAAATGTTAAAACACACTACAGTCAGTATGATGTCACCCTACATTGTTGTAGCTCTTTTTGAGAGCTTTTCGAAAATATGCACTAATAGTCAATCCGAGCAACGAGCGAGGAGTTATGACCCCAAGAAGTTTTACCCCCAAAATTCAAAATGATGGTCAATGGAATGTCATATGAACTACCCCCTTTAATGAAATTGTAATTTTCATAAAGGGAAGTTCATTTATTATCTGTGAATGCAAATGCAAAGCCTGAAAATTGATTTACCTTCAAAATATGAAAAAATATGAAATTTTAAAATTATAAAAATCCTTATAAAACAACAACTTTAAATAATTTTTATAAATTTGAAATGACTTCAGAATGAGATCAAAATTATTTCGGATGAAATATTGAAGCTCATTCTTCACACCCATGCATTTATTTATGAAATTTTAATTTTTTTATTTTTATTTTAGTCGACGAAGTTTAAAAAAATCTGCAAAAGGAAGGGTTAGAAAAATAAAAATAAAATTATAAAAAATGGACCAAAAAGCCAAAAATGTTAAAACACACTACATTAGTATGATCCTCCCTACTTTGTAGCTCTTTTCAGAGCTTTCCAAAATATGCACTAATGTCAATCCGAGCAACGAGCGAGGAGTTATGACCCGAGAAGTTTTACCCCAAAATTCAAAATGATGGCCAATGGAATGTCGTATGAACTACCCCCTTTAATGAAATTGTAATTTTCATAAAGGGAAGTTCATTTATTGTCTGTGAATGCAAATGCAAAGCCTGAAAATCGATTTACCTTCAAAATATAAAAAAATGTGAAATTTCGAAATTATAAAAATCCTTATAAAAACAACTTTAAATAATTTTTATAAATTCAAATGACTTCAGAATGAGATCAAAATTATTTCGGATGAAATATTGAAGCTCATTCTTCACACCCATGCATTTATTTATGAAATTTTAATTTTTTTAATTTTTATTTTAGTCATCAAAGTTTAAAAAAAATGCAAAAGGAAGGGTTAGAAAAATAAAAATAAAATTATAGAAAATGGACTAGAAAGCCAAAAATATTAAAACACACTACAGTTAGTATGATGCCACCCTACATTGTTGTAGCTCTTTTCGAGAGCTTTTCAAAAATATGCACTAATAGTCAATCCGAGCAACGAGCGAGGAGTTATGACCCGAGAAGTTTTACCCCCAAAATTCAAAATGATGGCCAATGGAATGTCGTATGAACTACCCCCTTTAATGAAATTGTAATTTTCATAAAAGGAAGTTCATTTATTATCTATGAATGCAAATGCAAAGCCTAAAAATCGATTTACCTTCAAAATATGAAAAAAATGTGAAATTCTAAAATTATAAAAATCTTTATAAAACAACAACTTTAAATAATTTTTATAAATTCAAATGACTTCAGAATGAGATCAAAATTATTTCGGATGAAATATTGAAGCTCATTCTTCACACCCATGCATTTATTTATGAAATTTTAATTTTTTTTATTTTATTTTAGTCATCGAAGTTTAAAAAAATCTGCAAAAGGAAGGGTTAGAAAAATTAAAATAAAATTCTGAAAAAATGGACCAGAAAGCCAAAAATGTTAAAACACACTAAGTAGTATGATCCCCTATTTGTAGCTCTTTTGAGAGCTTTCGAAAATATGCACTAATAGTCAATCCGAGCAACGAGCGAGGAGTTATGACCCCAGGAAGTTTTCCCCCAAAATTCAAAATGATGGCCAATGGAATGTCGTATGAACTACCCCCTTTAATGAAATTGTAATTTTCATAAAGGGAAGTTCATTTATTGTCTGTGAATGCAAATGCAAAGCCTGAAAATCGATTTACCTTCAAAATATGAAAAAATATGAAATTCTAAAATTATAAAAATCCTTATAAAACAACTTTAAATAATTTTTATAAATTTGAAATGACTTCAGAATGAGATCAAAATTATTTCGGATGAAATATTGAAGCTCATTCTTCACACCCATGCATTTATTTATGAAATTTTAATTTTTATTTTAGTCATCGAAG
Organism: Wollemia nobilis; assembly: GCA_028583015.1. Classification (NCBI taxonomy): domain Eukaryota; kingdom Viridiplantae; phylum Streptophyta; class Pinopsida; order Araucariales; family Araucariaceae; genus Wollemia; species Wollemia nobilis. Next base: position 32,115,818 of record JAQPPZ010015824.1, read on the forward strand.
TTTAAAAAAATTGCAAAAGGAAGGGTTAGAAAAATAAAAATAAAATTATAAAAAATGGACTAGAAAGCTAAAAATGTTAAAACACACTACAATCAGTATGATGTCACCCTACATTATTGTAGCTCTTTTCGAGAGCTTTCCGAAAATATGCACTAATAGTCAATCCGAGCAACGAGCGAGGAGTTATGACCCAAGAAGTTTTACCCCCAAAATTCAAAATGATGGCCAATGGAATATCATATGAACTACCCCCTTTAATGAAATTGTAATTTTCATAAAGGGAAGTTCATTTATTATTTGTGAATGCAAATGCAAAGCCTAAAAATCGATTTACCTTCAAAATATGAAAAATAGAAATTCCAAAATTATAAAAATCCTTATAAAACAACAACTTTAAATAATTTTTATAAATTTAAAATGACTTCAGAATGAGATCAAAATTATTTCGGATGAAATATTGAAGCTCATTCTTCACACCCATGCATTTATTTATGAAATTTTATTTTTTTATTTTTATTTTAGTCATCGAAGTTTAAAAAAATCTGCAAAAGGAAGGGTTAGAAAAATAAAAATAAAATTATAAAAAATGGACTAGAAAGCCAAAAATGTTAAAACACACTACAGTTAGTATGATGCCACCCTACACCATTGTAGCTCTTTTTGAGAGCTTTCCAAAATATGCACTAATAGTCAATCCGAGCAACGAGCGAGGAGTTATGACCCCGAGAAGTTTTACCCCCAAAATTCAAAATGATGGCCAATGGAATGTCGTATGAACTACCCCCTTTAATGAAATTGTAATTTTCATAAATGGAAGTTCATTTATTATCTATGAATGCAAATGCAAAGCCTGAAAATCGATTTACCTTCAAAATATAAAAAAATATGAAATTCCAAAATTATAAAAATCCTTATAAAACAACAACTTTAAATAATTTTTATAAATTCAAATGACTTCAGAATGAGATCAAAATTATTTCGGATGAAATATTGAAGCTCATTCTTCACACCCATGCATTTATTTATAAAATTTTAATTTTTTTATTTTTATTTTAGTCATCAAAGTTTAAAAAAATATACAAAAGGAAGGGTTAGAAAAATAAAAATAAAATTATAGAAAATGGACTAGAAAGCCAAAAATATTAAAACACACTACAGTTAATATGATGTCACCCTACATTATTGTAGCTATTTTCGAGAGCTTTCCAAAAATATGCACTAATAGTCAATCCGAGCAACGAGCGAGGAGTTATGACCCAAGAAGTTTTACCCCCAAAATTCAAAATGATGGTCAATGGAATGTCATATGAACTACCCCCTTTAATGAAATTGTAATTTTCATAAAGGGAAGTTCATTTATTGTCTATGAATGCAAATGCAAAGCCTAAAAATTGATTTACCTTCAAAATATGAAAAAAATGTGAAATTCTAAAATTATAAAAATCCTTATAAAATAACAACTTTAAATAATTTTTATAAATTCAAAATGACTTCAGAATGAGATCAAAATTATTTCAGATGAAATATTGAAGCTCATTCTTCACACCCATGCATTTATTTATGAAATTTTAATTTTTTTTTATTTTATTTTAGTCATCAAAGTTTAAAAAAATCTGCAAAAGGAAGGGTTAGAAAAATAAAAATAAAATTCTAAAAAATGGACTAGAAAGCCGAAAATGTTAAAACACACTACAGTCAGTATGATGACACCCTACATTGTTGTAGCTCTTTTTGAGAGCTTTTCAAAAATATGCACTAATAGTCAATCCGAGCAACGAGCGAGGAGTTATGACCCCGGGAAGTTTTACCCCCAAAATTCAAAATGATGGCCAATGGAATGTCGTATGAACTACCCCCTTTAATGAAATTGTAATTTTCATAAAGGGAAGTTCATTTATTATCTATGAATGCAAATGCAAAGCCCGAAAATCGATTTACCTTCAAAATATGAAAAAATATGAAATTTTAAAATTATAAAAATCCTTATAAAACAACTTTAAATAATTTTTATAAATTCAAATGACTTCAGAATGAGATCAAAATTATTTCGGATGAAATATTGAAGCTCATTCTTCACACCCATGCATTTATTTATGAAATTTTAATTTATTTTTATTTTAGTCATCAAAGTTTAAAAAAAATTACAAAAGGAAGGGTTAGAAAAATAAAAATAAAATTCTAAAAAATAGACCAAAAAGCAAAAATATTAAAACACACTACATTATATATCCCCTACATTGTAGCTCTTTTCGAGAGCTTTCTAAAATATGCACTAATAGTCAATCCGAGCAACGAGCGAGGAGTTATGATCCCAAGAAGTTTTACCCTCAAAATTCAAAATGATGGCCAATGGAATGTCGTATGAACTACCCCCTTTAATGAAATTGTAATTTTCATAAAGGGAAGTTTTGAATACAAATGCAAAGCCTAAAAATCGATTTACCTTCAAAATATGAAAAAATGTGAAATTCCGAAATTATAAAAATCCTTATAAAATAACAACTTTAAATAATTTTTATAAATTCGAAATGACTTCAGAATGAGATCAAAATTATTTCGGATGAAATATTGAAGCTCATTCTTCACACCCATGCATTTATTTATGAAATTTTATTTTTTTTATTTTTATTTTAGTCATCAAAGTTTAAAAAAAATCTGCAAAAGGAAGGGTTAGAAAAATAAAAATAAAATTATAAAAAATGGACCAGAAAGCCAAAAATATTAAAACACACTACAGTTAGTATGATGCCCCCTTCTTATTGTAGCTCTTTTCGAGAGCTTTCTAAAAATATGCACTAATAGTCAATCCGAGCAACGAGCGAGGAGTTATGACCCGAGAAGTTTTACCCCCAAAATTCAAAATGATGGCCAATGGAATGTCGTATGAACTACCCCCTTTAATGAAATTATAATTTTCATAAAGGGAAGTTCATTTATTATCTGTGAATGCAAATGCAAAGCCTGAAAATCGATTTACCTTCAAAATATGAAAAAAATGTGAAATTCCAAAATTATAAAAATCCTTATAAAAAACAACTTTAAATAATTTTTATAAATTTCAAATGACTTCAGAATGAGATCAAAATTATTTCGGATGAAATATTGAAGCTCATTCTTCACACCCATGCATTTATTTATGAAATTTTAATTTTTTTATTTTTATTTTAGTCATCAAAGTTTAAAAAAAATGCAAAAGGAAGGGTTAGAAAAATAAAAATAAAATTATAAAAAATAGACTAGAAAGCCAAAAATATTAAAACACACTACGCTACCCTACATAGTTGTAGCTCTTTTCGAGAGCTTTTCAAAAATATGCACTAATAGTCAATCCGAGCAACGAGCGAGGAGTTATGACCCGAGAAGTTTTACCCCCAAAATTCAAAATGATGGCCAATGGAATGTCGTATGAACTACCCCCTTTAATGAAATTGTAATTTTCATAAAGAGAAGTTCATTTATTATCTATGAATGCAAATGCAAAGCCTAAAAATCGATTTACCTTCAAAATATGAAAAAATGTGAAATTCTAAAATTATAAAAATCTTTATAAAACAACAACTTTAAATAATTTTTATAAATTCGAAATGACTTCAGAATGAGATCAAAATTATTTCGGATGAAATATTGAAGCTCATTCTTCACACCCATGCATTTATTTATGAAATTTTAATTTTTTTATTTTTATTTTAGTCGTCAAAGTTTAAAAAAATCTGCAAAAGGAAGGGTTAGAAAAATAAAAATAAAATTCTAAAAAATGGACCAGAAAGCCAAAAATATTAAAACACACTACAGTCAGTATGATCACCCTACCATTGTAGCTCTTTTTGAGAGCTTTCAAAAATATGCACTAATAGTCAATCCGAGCAACGAGCGAGGAGTTATGACCCCGGAAGTTTTACCCCCAAAATTCAAAATGATGGTCAATGGAATGTCGTATGAACTACCCCCTTTAATGAAATTATAATTTTCATAAAGGGAAGTTCATTTATTATCTGTGAATGCAAATGCAAAGCCTGAAAATCGATTTACCTTCAAAATATGAAAAAATATGAAATTCTAAAATTATAAAAATCCTTATAAAACAAATTTAAATAATTTTTATAAATTCGAAATGACTTCAGAATGAGATCAAAATTATTTCGGATGAAATATTGAAGCTCATTCTTCACACCCATGCATTTATTTATAAAATTTAATTTTTTTATTTTTATTTTAGTCATCGAAGTTTAAAAAAATTGCAAAAGGAAGGGTTAGAAAAATAAAAATAAAATTATGAAAAATGGACTAGAAAGCCAAAAATGTTAAAACACACTACAATCAGTATGATGCCACCCTACATTGTTGTAGCTCTTTTCGAGAGCTTTTCAAAAATATACACTAATAGTCAATCCAAGCAACGAGCGAGGAGTTATGACCCAAGAAGTTTTACCCCCAAAATTCAAAATGATGGCCAATGGAATGTCGTATGAACTACCCCCTTTAATGAAATTGTAATTTTCATAAAGGGAAGTTCATTTATTATCTGTGAATGCAAATGCAAAGCCTAAAAATCGATTTACCTTCAAAATATGAAAAAATATGAAATTCTAAAATTATAAAAATCCTTATAAAATAACAACTTTAAATAATTTTTATAAATTCGAAATGACTTCAGAATGAGATCAAAATTATTTCAGATGAAATATTGAAGCTCATTCTTCACACCCATGCATTTATTTATGAAATTTTATTTTTTTTATTTTTATTTTAGTCATCAAAGTTTAAAAAAAATCTGCAAAAGGAAGGGTTAGAAAAATAAAAATAAAATTCTAAAAAATGGACCAGAAAGCCAAAAATGTTAAAACACACTACAGTTAGTATGATGTCACCCTACATTGTTGTAGCTCTTTTTGAGAGCTTTCCAAAAATATGCACTAATAGTCAATCCGAGCAACGAGCGAGGAGTTATGACCACGAGAAGTTTTACCCCCAAAATTCAAAATGATGGTCAATGGAATGTCGTATGAACTACCCCCTTTAATGAAATTGTAATTTTCATAAAGGGAAGTTCATTTATTATCTATGAATGCAAATGCAAAGCCTGAAAATCGATTTACCTTCAAAATATGAAAAAATATGAAATTCCAAAATTATAAAAATCCTTATAAAACAACTTTAAATAATTTTTATAAATTCGAAATGACTTCAGAATGAGATCAAAATTATTTCGGATGAAATATTGAAGCTCATTCTTCACACCCATGCATTTATTTATGAAATTTTAATTTTTTTATTTTTATTTTAGTCATCGAAGTTTAAAAAAAATGCAAAAGGAAGGGTTAGAAAAATAAAAATAAAATTATGGAAAATGGACTAGAAAACCAAAAATATTAAAACAAGGTACAAAAAGTATGCACTAATAGTCAATCCGAGCAACGAGCGAGGAGTTATGACCCAAGGAAGTTTTACCCCAAAATTCAAAATGATGGCCAATGGAATGTCGTATGAACTACCCCCTTTAATGAAATTGTAATTTTCATAAAGAGAAGTTCATTTATTTTCTATGAATGCAAATGCAAAGCCTAAAAATCGATTTACCTTCAAAATATGAAAAAATGTGAAATTCTAAAATTATAAAAATCCTTATAAAACAACAACTTTAAATAATTTTTATAAATTCGAAATGACTTCAGAATGAGATCAAAATTATTTCGGATGAAATATTGAAGCTCATTCTTCACACCCATGCATTTATTTATGAAATTTTAATTTTTTTTATTTTATTTTAGTCATCAAAGTTTAAAAAAATCTGCAAAAGGAAGGGTTAGAAAAATAAAAATAAAATTATAAAAAATGGACTAGAAAGCCAAAAATGTTAAAACACACTACATTAGTATGATGCCACCCTACATTGTTGTAGCTCTTTTCGAGAGCTTTCAAAAATATGCACTAATAGTCAATCCGAGCAACGAGCGAGGAGTTATGACCCGGGAAGTTTTACCCCCAAAATTCAAAATGATGGCCAATGGAATGTCGTATGAACTACCCCCTTTAATGAAATTGTAATTTTCATAAAGGGAAGTTCATTTATTATCTGTGAATACAAATGCAAAGCCTGAAAATCGATTTACCTTCAAAATATGAAAAAATGTGAAATTCTAAAATTATAAAAATCCTTATAAAAAACAACTTTAAATAATTTTTATAAATTCGAAATGACTTCAGAATGAGATCAAAATTATTTCGGATGAAATATTGAAGCTCATTCTTCACACCCATGCATTTATTTATGAAATTTTAATTTTTAATTTTTATTTTAGTCATCAAAGTTTAAAAAAAATTGCAAAAGGAAGGGTTAGAAAAATAAAAATAAAATTATGAAAAATGGACCAGAAAGCCAAAAATGTTAAAACACACTACAGTCAGTATGATGTTGCCCTACGATGTTGTAGGTCTCTTTGAGAGCTTTTCAAAAATATGCACTAATAGTCAATCCGAGCAACGAGCGAGGAGTTATGACCCGAGAAGTTTTACCCCCAAAATTCAAAATGATGGTCAATGGAATGTCGTATGAACTACCCCCTTTAATGAAATTGTAATTTTCATAAAGGGAAGTTCATTTATTATCTGTGAATGCAAATGCAAAGCCTGAAAATCGATTTACCTTCAAAATATGAAAAAAATATGAAATTCTAAAATTATAAAAATCCTTATAAAATAACAACTTTAAATAATTTTTATAAATTCGAAATGACTTCAGAATGAGATCAAAATTATTTCGGATGAAATATTGAAGCTCATTCTTCACACCCATGCATTTATTTATGAAATTTTATTTTTTTTATTTTTATTTTAGTCATCAAAGTTTAAAAAAAATCTACAAAAGGAAGGGTTAGAAAAAATAAAATAAAATTATGGAAAATATACTAGAAAACCAAAAATATTAAAGCACACTACAGTCAGTATGATGCCACCCTATGTTGTTGTAGCTCTTTTTGAGAGCTTTCAAAAAGTATGCACTAATAGTCAATCCGAGCAACGAGCGAGGAGTTATGACCCGAGAAGTTTTACCCCCAAAATTCAAAATGATGGTCAATGGAATGTCGTATGAACTACCCCCTTTAATGAAATTGTAATTTTCATAAAGGGAAGTTCATTTATTATCTATGAATGCAAATGCAAAGCCTGAAAATTGATTTACCTTCAAAATATGAAAAAATATGAAATTCCAAAATTATAAAAATCCTTATAAAACAACTTTAAATAATTTTTATAAATTCGAAATGACTTCAGAATGAGATCAAAATTATTTCAGATGAAATATTGAAGCTCATTCTTCACACCCATGCATTTATTTATGAAATTTTAATTTTTTTATTTTTATTTTAGTCATCGAAGTTTAAAAAAAATGCAAAAGGAAGGGTTAGAAAAATAAAAATAAAATTATGAAAAATGGACCAGAAAGCCGAAAATGTTAAAACACACTACAATTAGTATGATGTCACCCTACATTGTTGTAGCTCTTTTCGAGAGCTTTTCAAAAATATGCACTAATAGTCAATCCGAGCAACGAGCGAGGAGTTATGACCCAGGAAGTTTTACCCCCAAAATTCAAAATGATGGTCAATGGAATGTCGTATGAACTACCCCCTTTAATGAAATTGTAATTTTCATAAAAGGAAGTTCATTTATTGTCTATGAATGCAAATGCAAAGCCTAAAAATCGATTTACCTTCAAAATATGAAAAAATGTGAAATTCTAAAATTATAAAAATCCTTATAAAACAACAACTTTAAATAATTTTTATAAATTCAAAATGACTTCAGAATGAGATCAAAATTATTTCGGATGAAATATTGAAGCTCATTCTTCACACCCATGCATTTATTTATGAAATTTTAATTTTTAATTTCTTTTACTTTAGTCATCAAAGTTTAAAAAAATCTGCAAAAATAAGGGTTAGAAAAATAAAAATAAAATTATAAAAAATGGACCAGAAAGCCGAAAATGTTAAAACACACTACAGTCAGTATGATGCACCCTATGCCATTGTTGTAGCTCTTTTCGAGAGCTTTCCAAAATATGCACTAATAGTCAATCCGAGCAACGAGCGAGGAGTTATGACCCCGGGAAGTTTTACCCCCAAAATTCAAAATGATGGTCAATGGAATGTCGTATGAACTACCCCCTTTAATGAAATTATAATTTTCATAAAGGGAAGTTCATTTATTGTCTGTGAATGCAAATGCAAAGCCTGAAAATCGATTTACCTTCAAAATATAAAAAAATATGAAATTCCAAAATTATAAAAATCCTTATAAAACAACTTTAAATAATTTTTATAAATTCGAAATGACTTCAGAATGAGATCAAAATTATTTCGGATGAAATATTGAAGCTCATTCTTCACACCCATGCATTTATTTATGAAATTTTAATTTTTTTATTTTTATTTTAGTCATCGAAGTTTAAAAAAAATTGCAAAAGGAAGGGTTAGAAAAATAAAAATAAAATTATGAAAAATGGACCAGAAAGCCGAAAATGTTAAAACACACTACAGTTAGTATGATGTCCCCTACATTGTTGTAGCTCTTTCGAGAGCTTTTCAAAAATATGCACTAATAGTCAATCCGAGCAACGAGCGAGGAGTTATGACCCGAGAAGTTTTACCCTCAAAATTCAAAATGATGGCCAATGGAATGTCGTATGAACTACCCCCTTTAATGAAATTGTAATTTTCATAAAGGGAAGTTCATTTATTATCTGTGAATGCAAATGCAAAGCCTAAAAATCGATTTACCTTCAAAATATGAAAAAATGTGAAATTCAAAATTATAAAAATCCTTATAAAACAACAACTTTAAATAATTTTTATAAATTCGAAATGACTTCAGAATGAGATCAAAATTATTTCGGATGAAATATTGAAGCTCATTCTTCACACCCATGCATTTATTTATGAAATTTTATTTTTTTTTTATTTTAGTCCAAAGTTTAAAAAAATTGCAAAAGGAAGGGTTAGAAAAATAAAAATAAAATTATATAAAATGGACAAGAAGCCGAAAATGTTAAAACACACTACAGTTAGTATGATCCCCCTACTGTTGTAGCTCTTTTCGAGAGCTTTTCAAAATATGCACTAATAGTCAATCCGAGCAACGAGCGAGGAGTTATGACCCAGGAAGTTTTACCCCCAAAATTCAAAATGATGGCCAATGGAATGTCGTATGAACTACCCCCTTTAATGAAATTATAATTTTCATAAAGGGAAGTTCATTTATTATCTGTGAATGCAAATGCAAAGCCTGAAAATCGATTTACCTTCAAAATATAAAAAATATGAAATTAAAATTATAAAAATCCTTATAAAACAACTTTAAATAATTTTTATAAATTCAAAATGACTTCAGAATGAGATCAAAATTATTTCAGATGAAATATTGAAGCTCATTCTTCACACCCATGCATTTATTTATAAAATTTAATTTTTTTATTTTTATTTTAGTCATCAAAGTTTAAAAAAAATGCAAAAGGAAGGGTTAGAAAAATAAAATTCTAGAAAATAGACTAGAAAGCCAAAAATATTAAAACACACTACATTCAGTATGATGCCACCCTACATTGTTGTAGCTCTTTTCAAGAGCTTTTCAAAAATATACACTAATAGTCAATCCAAGCAACGAGCGAGGAGTTATGACCCAGGGAAATTTTACCCCTAAAATTCAAAATGATGGCCAATGGAATGTCGTATGAACTACCCCTTTAATGAAATTGTATTTTCTAAAGCATTTATTTGAATGCAAATGCAAAGCCTAAAAATCGATTTACCTTCAAAATATGAAAAAATGAAATTCAAATTATAAAAATCCTTATAAAATCAACTTTAAATAATTTTTATAAATTCAAAGTTTAAAAAATCTAGAAAAGGAAGGGTTAGAAAAATAAAAATAAAATTATAAAAATAGACCAAAAGCCAAAAATGTTAAAACACACTACATCATATATCCCCCTACACTTGTATCTCTTTTCGAGAGCTTTCAAAAATATGCACTAATAGTCAATCCGAGCAACGAGCGAGGAGTTATGACCCGAGAATTTTTCCCCCAAAATTCAAAATGATGGCCAATGGAATATCGTATGAACTACCCCCTTTAATGAAATTATAATTTTCATAAAGGGAAGTTCATTTATTATCTGTGAATATAAATGCAAAGCCTGAAAATTGATTTACCTTCAAAATATAAAAAAATATGAAATTCCAAAATTATAAAAATCCTTATAAAACAACTTTAAATAATTTTTATAAATTCGAAATGACTTCAGAATGAGATCAAAATTATTTTGGATGAAATATTGAAGCTCATTCTTCACACCCATGCATTTATTTATGAAATTTTAATTTTTTTAATTTTTATTTTAGTCATCAAAGTTTAAAAAAAATTGCAAAAGGAAGGGTTAGAAAAATAAAAATAAAATTATGAAAAATAGACTAGAAAGCTAAAAATGTTAAAACACACTACAGTCAGTATGATGTCACCCTACATTGTTGTAGCTCTTTTCGAGAGCTTTCCAAAATATGCACTAATAGTCAATCCGAGCAACGAGCGAGGAGTTATGACCCCGAGAAGTTTTACCCCCAAAATTCAAAATGATGGTCAATGGAATGTCGTATGAACTACCCCCTTTAATGAAATTGTAATTTTCATAAAGGGAAGTTCATTTATTGTCTATGAATGCAAATGCAAAGCCTAAAAATCGATTTACCTTCAAAATATGAAAAAATGTGAAATTCCAAAATTATAAAAATCCTTATAAAACAACAACTTTAAATAATTTTTATAAATTCGAAATGACTTCAGAATGAGATCAAAATTATTTCGGATGAAATATTGAAGCTCATTCTTCACACCCATGCATTTATTTATGAAATTTTATTTTTTTTATTTTATTTTAGTCATCAAAGTTTAAAAAAATCTGCAAAAGGAAGGGTTAGAAAAATAAAAATAAAATTCTAAAAAATGGACAAGAAAGCTAAAAATGTTAAAACACACTACAGTTAGTATGATGTCACCCTATGCTATTGTAGCTCTTTTCGAGAGCTTTCTAAAAATATGCACTAATAGTCAATCCGAGCAACGAGCGAGGAGTTATGACCCATGGAAGTTTTACCCCTAAAATTCAAAATGATGGTCAATGGAATGTCGTATGAACTACCCCCTTTAATGAAATTATAATTTTCATAAAGGGAAGTTCATTTATTGTCTGTGAATGCAAATGCAAAGCCTGAAAATCGATTTACCTTCAAAATATGAAAAAATATGAAATTTCAAAATTATAAAAATCCTTATAAAACAACTTTAAATAATTTTTATAAATTCAAAATGACTTCAGAATGAGATCAAAATTATTTCAGATGAAATATTGAAGCTCATTCTTCACACCCATGCATTTATTTATGAAATTTTAATTTTTTTAATTTTTATTTTAGTCATCAAAGTTTAAAAAAAATTGCAAAAGGAAGGGTTAGAAAAATAAAAATAAAATTATGAAAAATGGACCAGAAAGCCAAAAATATTAAAACACACTACAATCAGTATGATGTCACCCTACATTGTTGTAGCTATTTTCGAGAGCTTTTCAAAAATATGCACTAATAGTCAATCCGAGCAACGAGCGAGGAGTTATGACCCTAAGAAGTTTTACCCCCAAAATTCAAAATGATGGTCAATGGAATGTCGTATGAACTACCCCCTTTAATGAAATTATAATTTTCATAAAGGGAAGTTCATTTATTATCTGTGAATGCAAATGCAAAGCCTGAAAATCGATTTACCTTCAAAATATGAAAAAATGTGAAATTCCAAAATTATAAAAATCCTTATAAAACAACAACTTTAAATAATTTTTATAAATTTGAAATGACTTCAGAATGAGATCAAAATTATTTCGGATGAAATATTGAAGCTCATTCTTCACACCCATGCATTTATTTATGAAATTTTATTTTTTTTATTTTTATTTTAGTCATCGAAGTTTAAAAAAATATGCAAAAGGAAGGGTTAGAAAAATAAAAATAAAATTATGAAAAATGGACCAGAAAGTTGAAAATGTTAAAACACACTACATTTAGTATGATGTCACCCTACATTGTTGTAGCTCTTTTCGAGAGCTTTCCGAAAATATGCACTAATAGTCAATCCGAGCAACGAGCGAGGAGTTATGACCCATGGAAGTTTTACCCCTAAAATTCAAAATGATGGTCAATGGAATGTCATATGAACTACCCCCTTTAATGAAATTGTAATTTTCATAAAGGGAAGTTCATTTATTATCTGTGAATGCAAATGCAAAGCCTGAAAATCGATTTACCTTCAAAATATAAAAAAATATGAAATTTCAAAATTATAAAAATCCTTATAAAAACAACTTTAAATAATTTTTATAAATTCAAAATGACTTCAGAATGAGATCAAAATTATTTCGGATGAAATATTGAAGCTCATTCTTCACACCCATGCATTTATTTATGAAATTTTAATTTTTTTTATTTTTATTTTAGTCATCGAAGTTTAAAAAAAATTGCAAAAGGAAGGGTTAGAAAAATAAAAATAAAATTATGAAAAATGGACTCAGAAAGCCGAAAATGTTAAAACACACTACAGTCAGTATGATGTCGCCTACATTGTTGTAGCTATCTTCGAGAGCTTTTCGAAAATATGCACTAATAGTCAATCCGAGCAACGAGCGAGGAGTTATGACCCGAGAAGTTTTACCCCCAAAATTCAAAATGATGGCCAATGGAATGTCGTATGAACTACCCCCTTTAATGAAATTGTAATTTTCATAAAGGGAAGTTCATTTATTGTCTGTGAATACAAATGCAAAGCCTGAAAATCGATTTACCTTCAAAATATGAAAAAATGTGAAATTCTAAAATTATAAAAATCCTTATAAAACAACAACTTTAAATAATTTTTATAAATTCGAAATGACTTCAGAATGAGATCAAAATTATTTCGGATGAAATATTGAAGCTCATTCTTCACACCCATGCATTTATTTATGAAATTTTAATTTTTTTATTTTTATTTTAGTCATCGAAGTTTAAAAAAAATTTGCAAAAGGAAGGGTTAGAAAAATAAAAATAAAATTATGAAAAATGGACCAGAAAGCCAAAAATATTAAAACACACTACATTTAGTATGATGACACCCTACATAGTTATAGCTCTTTTCAAGAGCTTTCCAAAAATATGCACTAATAGTCAATCCGAGCAACGAGCGAGGAGTTATGACCCGAGAAGTTTTACCCCCAAAATTCAAAATGATGGCCAATGGAATATCATATGAACTACCCCCTTTAATGAAATTATAATTTTCATAAAGGGAAGTTCATTTATTATCTATGAATGCAAATGCAAAGCCTAAAAATCGATTTACCTTCAAAATATGAAAAAATATGAAATTCCAAAATTATAAAAATCCTTATAAAAACAACTTTAAATAATTTTTATAAATTCGAAATGACTTCAGAATGAGATCAAAATTATTTTAGATGAAATATTGAAGCTCATTCTTCACACCCATGCATTTATTTATGAAATTTTAATTTTTTTATTTTTATTTTAGTCATCAAAGTTTAAAAAAAATTGCAAAAGGAAGGGTTAGAAAAATAAAAATAAAATTATGAAAAATAGACTAGAAAGCCAAAAATGTTAAAACACACTACAATCAGTATGATGTCGTCCTACATTGTTGTAGCTCTCTTCGAGAGCTTTTCAAAAATATGCACTAATAGTCAATCCGAGCAACGAGCGAGGAGTTATGACCCAAGAAGTTTTACCCCCAAAATTCAAAATGATGGCCAATGGAATGTCGTATGAACTACCCCCTTTAATGAAATTGTAATTTTCATAAAGAGAAGTTCATTTATTATCTGTGAATACAAATGCAAAGCCTGAAAATCGATTTACCTTCAAAATATGAAAAAAATGTGAAATTCCAAAATTATAAAAATCCTTATAAAACAACAACTTTAAATAATTTTTATAAATTCGAAATGACTTCAGAATGAGATCAAAATTATTTCGGATGAAATATTGAAGCTCATTCTTCACACCCATGCATTTATTTATGAAATTTTAATTTTTTTTATTTTTATTTTAGTCATCAAAGTTTAAAAAAATCTGCAAAAGGAAGGGTTAGAAAAATAAAAATAAAATTATGAAAAATGGACCAGAAGCCGAAAATGTTAAAACACACTACAGTTAGTATGATGTCACCCTACATAGTTGTAGCTCTTTTCGAGAGCTTTCCAAAAATATGCACTAATAGTCAATCCGAGCAACGAGCGAGGAGTTATGACCCAGAGAAGTTTTACCCCCAAAATTCAAAATGATGGTCAATGGAATGTCGTATGAACTACCCCCTTTAATGAAATTGTAATTTTCATAAAGGGAAGTTCATTTATTATCTGTGAATGCAAATGCAAAGCCTGAAAATTGATTTACCTTCAAAATATAAAAAAATATGAAATTCCAAAATTATAAAAATCCTTATAAAAAAGCAACTTTAAATAATTTTTATAAATTCAAAATGACTTCAGAATGAGATCAAAATTATTTCGGATGAAATATTGAAGCTCATTCTTCACACCCATGCATTTATTTATGAAATTTTAATTTTTTTAATTTTTATTTTAGTCATCGAAGTTTAAAAAAATATGCAAAAGGAAGGGTTAGAAAAATAAAAATAAAATTATGAAAAATGGACCAGAAAGCTGAAAATATTAAAACACACTACAGTCAGTATGATGTCACCCTACATTGTTGTAGCTCTTTTCGAGAGCTTTTCAAAAATATGCACTAATAGTCAATCCGAGCAACGAGCGAGGAGTTATGACCCCAGGAAGTTTTACCCCCAAAATTCAAAATGATGGCCAATGGAATGTCGTATGAACTACCCCCTTTAATGAAATTGTAATTTTCATAAAGGGAAGTTCATTTATTATCTGTGAATGCAAATGCAAAGCCTGAAAATTGATTTACCTTCAAAATATGAAAAAATGTGAAATTCCAAAATTATAAAAATCCTTATAAAACAACAACTTTAAATAATTTTTATAAATTCAAAATGACTTCAGAATGAGATCAAAATTATTTCGGATGAAATATTGAAGCTCATTCTTCACACCCATGCATTTATTTATGAAATTTTAATTTTTTTTATTTTTATTTTAGTCATCGAAGTTTAAAAAAATCTGCAAAAAGGAAGGGTTAGAAAAATAAAAATAAAATTATAAAAAATGGACTAGAAAGCCGAAAATGTTAAAACACACTACAGTCAGTATGATGCCACCCTACATTGTTGTAGCTCTTTTTGAGAGCTTTCCAAAAATATGCACTAATAGTCAATCCGAGCAACGAGCGAGGAGTTATGACCACGAGAAGTTTTACCCCCAAAATTCAAAATGATGGTCAATGGAATGTCGTATGAACTACCCCCTTTAATGAAATTATAATTTTCATAAAGGGAAGTTCATTTATTGTCTGTGAATGCAAATGCAAAGCCTGAAAATCGATTTACCTTCAAAATATGAAAAAAATGTGAAATTCCGAAATTATAAAAATCCTTATAAAACAACTTTAAATAATTTTTATAAATTCGAAATGACTTCAGAATGAGATCAAAATTATTTCGGATGAAATATTGAAGCTCATTCTTCACACCCATGCATTTATTTATGAAATTTTAATTTTTTTAATTTTTATTTTAGTCATCGAAGTTTAAAAAAATTCGCAAAAGGAAGGGTTAGAAAAATAAAAATAAAATTATGGAAAATGGACTAGAAAGTTGAAAATATTAAAACACACTACAGTCAGTATGATGTCACCCTACATTATTGTAGCTCTTTTCGAGAGCTTTTCAAAAATATGCACTAATAGTCAATCCGAGCAACGAGCGAGGAGTTATGACTCCAGGAAGTTTTACCCCCAAAATTCAAAATGATGGCCAATGGAATGTCGTATGAACTACCCCCTTTAATGAAATTGTAATTTTCATAAAGGGAAGTTCATTTATTATCTGTGAATGCAAATGCAAAGCCTAAAAATTGATTTACCTTCAAAATATGAAAAAATGTGAAATTCCAAAATTATAAAAATCCTTATAAAACAACAACTTTAAATAATTTTTATAAATTCGAAATGACTTCAGAATGAGATCAAAATTATTTTGGATGAAATATTGAAGCTCATTCTTCACACCCATGCATTTATTTATGAATTTTTTTTTTATTTTTATTTTAGTCATCGAAGTTTAAAAAAATCTGCAAAAGGAAGGGTTAGAAAAATAAAAATAAAATTATAAAAAATGGACCAGAAAGCTGAAAATATTAAAACACACTACAGTTAGTATGATGTCACCCTATATTGTTGTAGCTCTTTTTGAGAGCTTTCTAAAAATATGCACTAATAGTCAATCCGAGCAACGAGCGAGGAGTTATGACCCATGGAAGTTTTACCCCCAAAATTCAAAATGATGGTCAATGGAATGTCGTATGAACTACCCCCTTTAATGAAATTATAATTTTCATAAAGGGAAGTTCATTTATTGTCTGTGAATGCAAATGCAAAGCCTGAAAATTGATTTACCTTCAAAATATAAAAAAATGTGAAATTCCAAAATTATAAAAATCCTTATAAAACAACTTTAAATAATTTTTATAAATTCAAAATGAATTTCGAATGAGATCAAAATTATTTCAGATGAAATATTGAAGCTCATTCTTCACACCCATGCATTTATTTATGAAATTTTAATTTTTTTATTTTTATTTTAGTCATCGAAGTTTAAAAAAAATTGCAAAAGGAAGGGTTAGAAAAATAAAAATAAAATTATGAAAAATGGACTAGAAAGCCAAAAATATTAAAACACACTACAATCAGTATGATGTCGCCCTACATTGTTGTAGCTCTTTTCGAGAGCTTTTCAAAAATATGCACTAATAGTCAATCCGAGCAACGAGCGAGGAGTTATGACCCCAGGAAGTTTTACCCCCAAAATTCAAAATGATGGCCAATGGAATGTCGTATGAACTACCCCCTTTAATGAAATTGTAATTTTCATAAAGGGAAGTTCATTTATTATCTGTGAATGCAAATGCAAAGCCTAAAAATCGATTTACCTTCAAAATATGAAAAAATGTGAAATTCCAAAATTATAAAAATCCTTATAAAACAACAACTTTAAATAATTTTTATAAATTCAAAATGACTTCAGAAATATTGAAGCTCATTCTTCACACCCCATTTATTTATGAAATTTTAATTTTTTTATTTTTATTTTAGTCATCAAAGTTTAAAAAAAATTACAAAAGGAAGGGTTAGAAAAATAAAAATAAAATTATGAAAAATAGACCAAAAAGCCAAAAATATTAAAACACACTACATTCAGTATGATGCCACCCTATATTGTTGTAACTCTTTTCGAGAGTTTTCCAAAAATATGCACTAATAGTCAATCCAAGCGACGAACAAGGAGTTATGACCCCGAGAAGTTATAAAAATCCTTATAAAACAACAACTTTAAATAATTTTTATAAATTCGAAATGACTTCAGAATGAGATCAAAATTATTTCGGATGAAATATTGAAGCTCATTCTTCACACCCATGCATTTATTTATGAAATTTTAATTTTTTTTATTTTTATTTTAGTCGTCAAAGTTTAAAAAAATTTGCAAAAGGAAGGGTTAGAAAAATAAAAATAAAATTATGGAAAATGGACTAGAAAGCCAAAAATGTTAAAACACACTACATTCAGTATGATGACACCCTATACTGTTGTAGCTCTTTTCGAGAGCTTTCGAAAAATATGCACTAATAGTCAATCCGAGCAACGAGCGAGGAGTTATGACCACGAGAAGTTTTACCCCCAAAATTCAAAATGATGGTCAATGGAATGTTGTATGAACTACCCCCTTTAATGAAATTATAATTTTCATAAAGGGAAGTTCATTTATTGTCTGTGAATGCAAATGCAAAGCCTGAAAATTGATTTACCTTCAAAATATAAAAAAATATGAAATTTTAAAATTATAAAAATCCTTATAAAACAACTTTAAATAATTTTTATAAATTTGAAAATGACTTCAGAATGAGATCAAAATTATTTCGGATGAAATATTGAAGCTCATTCTTCACACCCATGCATTTATTTATGAAATTTTAATTTTTTTAATTTTTATTTTAGTCGTCGAAGTTTAAAAAAAATTGCAAAAGGAAGGGTTAGAAAAATAAAAATAAAATTATGGAAAATGGACTAGAAAGCCGAAAATGTTAAAACACACTACAGTCAGTATGATGCCACCCTACATTGTTGTAGCTCTTTTCGAGAGCTTTTCAAAAATATGCACTAATAGTCAATCCGAGCAACGAGCGAGGAGTTATGACCCCAGGAAGTTTTACCCCCAAAATTCAAAATGATGGCCAATGGAATGTCGTATGAACTACCCCCCTTTAATGAAATTGTAATTTTCATAAAGGGAAGTTCATTTATTGTCTGTGAATACAAATGCAAAGCCTAAAAATCGATTTACCTTCAAAATATGAAAAAATGTGAAAATTAAAAATATAAAAATCCTTATAAAACAACTTTAAATAATTTTTATAAATTCGAAATGACTTCAGAATGAGATCAAAATTATTTCGGATGAAATATTGAAGCTCATTCTTCACACCCATGCATTTATTTATGAAATTTTATTTTTTTATTTTTATTTTAGTCATCAAAGTTTAAAAAAAATTGCAAAAGGAAGGGTTAGAAAAATAAAAATAAAATTATGGAAAATGGACTAGAAAGTCGAAAATGTTAAAACACACTACAATTAGTATGATGTCACCATACATTGTTGTATCTCTCTTCGAGAGCTTTTCGAAAATATGCACTAATAGTCAATCCGAGGAATGAGCGAGAAGTTACGACCCCGAGAAGTTTTACCCCCAAAATTCAAAATGATGGCCAATGGAATGTCGTATGAACTACCCCCTTTAATGAAATTGTAATTTTCATAAAGGGAAGTTCATTTATTATCTGTGAATGCAAATGCAAAGCCTGAAAATTGATTTACCTTCAAAATATGAAAAAAATGTGAAATTCCAAAATTATAAAAATCCTTATAAAACAACAATTTTAAATAATTTTTATAAATTCGAAATGACTTCAGAATGAGATCAAAATTATTTCGGATGAAATATTGAAGCTCATTCTTCACACCCATGCATTTATTTATGAAATTTTAATTTTTTTTATTTTTATTTTAGTCGTCGAAGTTTAAAAAAATCTGCAAAAGGAAGGGTTAGAAAAATAAAAATAAAATTATGAAAAATGGACTAGAAAGCCAAAAATGTTAAAACACACTACAGTCAGTATGATGACACCCTATATCGTTGTAGCTCTTTTTGAGAGCTTTATGAAAATATGCACTAATAGTCAATCCGAGCAACGAGCGAGGAGTTATGACCCGGGAAGTTTTACCCCCAAAATTCAAAATGATGGTCAATGGAATGTCGTATGAACTACCCCCTTTAATGAAATTGTAATTTTCATAAAGGGAAGTTCATTTATTGTCTCGTGAATGCAAATGCAAAGCCTGAAAATTGATTTACCTTCAAAATATAAAAAAATATGAAATTCCAAAATTATAAAAATCCTTATAAAATAGCAACTTTAAATAATTTTTATAAATTCGAAATGACTTCATAATGAGATCAAAATTATTTCGGATGAAATATTGAAGCTCATTCTTCACACCCATGCATTTATTTATGAAATTTTAATTTTTTTAATTTTTATTTTAGTCGTCGAAGTTTAAAAAAATTGCAAAAGGAAGGGTTAGAAAAATAAAAATAAAATTATGGAAAATGGACTAGAAAGTCAAAAATGTTAAAACACACTACAGTCAGTATGATGTCGCCCTACATTGTTGTAGCTCTTTTCGAGAGCTTTTCAAAAATATGCACTAATAGTCAATCCGAGCAATGAGCGAGGAGTTATGACTCCAAGAAGTTTTACCCCCAAAATTCAAAATGATGGCCAATGGAATGTCGTATGAACTACCCCCTTTAATGAAATTGTAATTTTCATAAAGGGAAGTTCATTTATTGTCTATGAATGCAAATGCAAAGCCTGAAAATTGATTTACCTTCAAAATATGAAAAAAATGTGAAATTTCGAAATTATAAAAATCCTTATAAAACAACAATTTTAAATAATTTTTATAAATTCAAAATGACTTCAGAATGAGATCAAAATTATTTCGGATGAAATATTGAAGCTCATTTTTCACACCCATGCATTTATTTATGAAATTTTAATTTTTTTTTATTTTTATTTTAGTCGCCGAAGTTTAAAAAAATCTGCAAAAGGAAGGGTTAGAAAAATAAAAATAAAATTATAAAAAATGGACTAGAAAGCCGAAAATATTAAAACACACTACAGTCAGTATGATGCCACCCTACATCGTTGTAGCTCTTTTTGAGAGCTTTCCAAAAATATGCACTAATAGTCAATCCGAGCAACGAGCGAGGAGTTATGACCCAGGAAGTTTTACCCCCAAAATTCAAAATGATGGTCAATGGAATGTCGTATGAACTACCCCCTTTAATGAAATTGTAATTTTCATAAAGGGAAGTTCATTTATTGTCTGTGAATGCAAATGCAAAGCCTGAAAATCGATTTACATTCAAAATATGAAAAATAATATGAAATTCCAAAATTATAAAAATCCTTATAAAAAACAACTTTAAATAATTTTTATAAATTCGAAATGACTTCAGAATGAGATCAAAATTATTTCGGATGAAATATTGAAGCTCATTCTTCACACCCATGCATTTATTTATGAAATTTTAATTTTTTATTTTTATTTTAGTCATCGAAGTTTAAAAAAAATTGCAAAAGGAAGGGTTAGAAAAATAAAAATAAAATTATGAAAAATGGACTAGAAAGCCAAAAATGTTAAAACACACTACAGTTAGTATGATGTCATCCTACATTGTTGTAGCTCTTTTCGAGAGCTTTTCAAAAATATGCACTAATAGTCAATCCGAGCAACGAGCGAGGAGTTATGACCCGAGAAATTTTACCCCCAAAATTCAAAATGATGGCCAATGGAATGTCGTATGAACTACCCCCTTTAATGAAATTGTAATTTTCATAAAGGGAAGTTCATTTATTATCTGTGAATGCAAATGCAAAGCCTAAAAATTGATTTACCTTCAAAATATGAAAAAAAATGTGAAATTCCGAAATTATAAAAATCCTTATAAAACAACAATTTTAAATAATTTTTATAAATTCGAAATGACTTCAGAATGAGATCAAAATTATTTTGGATGAAATATTGAAGCTCATTCTTCACACCCATGCATTTATTTATGAAATTTTAATTTTTTTTATTTTTATTTTAGTCATCGAAGTTTAAAAAAATCTGCAAAAGGAAGGGTTAGAAAAATAAAAATAAAATTATGAAAAATGGACCAGAAAGCCGAAAATGTTAAAACACACTACATTCAGTATGATGTCACCCTATACCGTTGTAGCTCTTTTCGAGAGCTTTCCGAAAATATGCACTAATAGTCAATCCGAGCAACGAGCGAGGAGTTATGACCATGAGAAGTTTTACCCCCAAAATTCAAAATGATGGTCAATGGAATGTCGTATGAACTACCCCCTTTAATGAAATTGTAATTTTCATAAAGGGAAGTTCATTTATTATCTCGTGAATGCAAATGCAAAGCCTGAAAATCGATTTACCTTCAAAATATGAAAAAAATATGAAAATTTGAAATTATAAAAATCCTTATAAAAGCAACTTTAAATAATTTTTATAAATTTGAAAATGACTTCAGAATGAGATCAAAATTATTTCGGATGAAATATTGAAGCTCATTCTTCACACCCATGCATTTATTTATGAAATTTTAATTTTTTTAATTTTTATTTTAGTCATCGAAGTTTTAAAAAAATTGCAAAAGGAAGGGTTAGAAAAATAAAAATAAAATTATGGAAAATGGACCAGAAAGCCGAAAATGTTAAAACACACTACAGTCAGTATGATGTCACCCTACATTGTTGTAGCTCTTTTCGAGAGCTTTTCAAAAATATGCACTAATAGTCAATCCGAGCAACGAGCGAGGAGTTATGACCCCAGGAAGTTTTACCCCCAAAATTCAAAATGATGGCCAATGGAATGTCGTATGAACTACCCCCTTTAATGAAATTGTAATTTTCATAAAGGGAAGTTCATTTATTGTCTGTGAATGCAAATGCAAAGCCTGAAAATTGATTTACCTTCAAAATATGAAAAAAATGTGAAATTTTGAAATTATAAAAATCCTTATAAAACAACAACTTTAAATAATTTTTATAAATTCGAAATGACTTCAGAATGAGATCAAAATTATTTCGGATGAAATATTGAAGCTCATTCTTCACACCCATGCATTTATTTATGAAATTTTAATTTTTTTTATTTTTATTTTAGTCGTCGAAGTTTAAAAAAATATGCAAAAGGAAGGGTTAGAAAAAATAAAAATAAAATTATGGAAAATGGACCAGAAAGCCAAAAATGTTAAAACACACTACAGTCAGTATGATGCCGCCCTATATCGTTGTAGCTCTTTTCGAGAGCTTTTCAAAAATATGCACTAATAGTCAATCCGAGCAACGAGCGAGGAGTTATGACCCTGAGAAGTTTTGCCCCCAAAATTCAAAATGATGGCCAATGGAATGTCGTATGAACTACCCCCTTTAATGAAATTGTAATTTTCATAAAGGGAAGTTCATTTATTGTCTGTGAATGCAAATGCAAAGCCTGAAAATCGATTTACCTTCAAAATATGAAAAAATATGAAATTTCGAAATTATAAAAATCCTTATAAAACAACTTTAAATAATTTTTATAAATTCGAAATGACTTCAGAATGAGATCAAAATTATTTCGGATGAAATATTGAAGCTCATTCTTCACACCCATGCATTTATTTATAAAATTTTAATTTTTTATTTTAGTCGCCGAAGTTTAAAAAAAATTGCAAAAGGAAGGGTTAGAAAAATAAAAATAAAATTTTGGAAAATGGACCAGAAAGCCGAAAATGTTAAAACACACTACAGTTAGTATGATGTCGCCCTACATTGTTGTAGCTCTTTTCGAGAGCTTTTCGAAAATATGCACTAATAGTCAATCCGAGCAACGAGCGAGGAGTTATGACCCAAGAAGTTTTGCCCCTAAAATTCAAAATGATGGCCAATGGAATGTCGTATGAACTACCCCCTTTAATGAAATTGTAATTTTCATAAAGGGAAGTTCATTTATTGTCTGTGAATGCAAATGCAAAGCCTAAAAATCGATTTACCTTCAAAATATGAAAAAAAATGTGAAATTTCGAAATTATAAAAATCCTTATAAAACAACAATTTTAAATAATTTTTATAAATTCGAAATGACTTCAGAATGAGATCAAACATTATTTGTTTATCATTATGGCAGAAGGGTTGGGCAGATTACTCAAGTCTCAGATCAGACATGGTCTCATTTAGGGGTGGAAGTGGGATAACAGTTTGCCACCTCTTTCCCACCTTCAATTTGTTGATGATACTGCTTTGTTGGGAGTTGCCACTATCAAGGAAGCTGGAAAAATTAGACAATATTTTGACATATATCTTGGTGCTTCTGGACAGGTGATTAATGAGGACAAGTCCTTTATTTTCTTCTTCAATACCCCCCCTCTTATTCAAGCTAGGATTGCTCGCATTCTAAGATTCCAGGTCGGGACTCCCCCCTTCATTTATCTTGGGATCCCGATTTCATCTCATCCTCTGCCTAGATCTTCTTGGCAGTCTATACTTGATAAGTTTAGAAGGAAGGTAAATCACTGGACTGTCAGATGGCTATCCTCTGTAGGTAGAGTATTGCTTTTAAAATCTGTTATTCAAGCTTTACCCATTTATAGATGTTTTGTGCAAACAACTCCTCGTTTCATCAAGGACATGGATGCTTTGTCAAGACAGTTTTTGTGGTCTGGCAAACTTGATCAATCTAAATGGAGTTTGGTTAGATGGGATTCCATTTGTAGGCCAGTTCAAGAGGGAGGGGGTTGCAACAGGCAACTCTTTCTGGGTAGGCTTTGGTTGCGAAACTTTATTGGAGATGGTGTACCTCTCAAGATCAGATTTGGGCTAAAATATTATCTTATAAATACTTGAGAGGTATTTCTGAGGTTGATATCCCTAGAGTCAGTTTGGTTGGGAAAGGTTTTGTTATCTGGGACACTCTGAAAAGAGGAGCTAATTTAATTAAGTAGGGTTTGTTCTAGATTTGCAATCGGGGATCAGATGTTCTTTTTTGGGAGGATTCTTGGGATGGCCACCCTCCTATCTTGACTCAATATCCCAGGTTACATTCCCTAAGCATTTGTTTCTTGGAAGCGGGCTGGTCTCATGTGGAGGACTTTAAAAAAATCCAGTATTTTGGAAATATGGAGATGTATAGATGGAAAGATCCACAAGAATGGCCCCAAGGGGGATTGGCCAAGGATAGAGAGGTACTTGCTCTTATTCTTGCAGGGAGGTATTGTTCTTCATTGAGGGATAAAGACATTCTGGCTTGGAACCCTAATCCCAAGGGAACCTACTTTGTAGCCTATGGTTATCAAGTTCTTGATAAGCAAAAGTTCGGGAGTCTCCCTGTCACATGGTGGAAAAAGGTGTGGAATAGATTTGCTTGGCCGAAATGTAACTTTTTTCTCTCGCTGGTATGTCATAATAAATGCCTCACTTGGGATAACTTGAGGAAGAAGGGATTTCAGGGTCCCTCTTTATGTGTCCTTTTTGGTAAGAATGAGGATGACTCTTCTCATTTATTTTTCCAATGCTCCCTTGCCAGAGACATTTGGCACTGTTGGTGGAGTGCCTGGAACCATCCTTGTTTTCATGTGCTCTCCCTGGTGGAGTTTTGGAGTAGTCTGGGCAGACCTCCAGCCAAGGCCCCCTTCCTCCAAGTGGCTTGGAATTTGGGCCCTTCCTGCATCATCTGGCAGATTTGGCTCAAACGAAACCGATGCATTTTTGAGGGAAGTCATTTGGCTGTTCAATAGATCTGGCAAAGGATCCTATGTATGGTTCAAGAAAATATGCACTAATAGTCAATCCGAGCAACGAGCGAGGATTTATGACTCCAAGAAGTTTTGTCCTCAAAATTGAAAATGATGGCCAATGGAATACTGTATGTACTACCCCCTTTAATGAAATTGTAATTTTCATAAAGGGAAGTTCATTTATTTTTTGTGAATGCAAATGCAAAGCCTAAAAATTGATTTACCTTCAAAATATGAAAAAAAATGTGAAATTTCAAAATTATAAAAATCCTTATAAAACAACAATTTTAAATAATTTTTATAAAATCGAAATGACTTAAGAATGAGATAAAAATTATTTCGAATGAAAGATTAAATCTCATTTTTCACACCCATGCATTTATTTATGAAATTTTAATTTTTTTTACTTTTATTTTAGTCGTCGAAGTTTAAAAAAAATCTACAAAAGGAAGGGTTAGAAAAAATAACATAAAATTTAAAAAAATGGAAATTTTGCCCCCAAAATTCAAAATGATGGCCAATGGAATGTCGTATGAACTTCCCCATTTAATGAAATTATAATTTTCATAAGAGGAAGTTTATTTATTGTCTGTGAATGCAAATGCAAAGCCTGAAAAACGATTTACCTTCAAAATATAAAAATAATATAAAATTCTAAAATTTTAAAAATCCTTATAAAACAACTTTAAATAATTTCAATAAATTCGAAAATAACTTCAGAATGAGATCAAAATTGTTTCAGATGAAATATTGAAGCTCATTCTTCACACCCATGCATTTATTTATAAAATTTTAATTTTTTTAATTTTTATTCTAGTCTCGAAGTTTTAAAAAAAATGCAAAATGAAGGGTTAGAAAAATAAAAGTAAAATTGTGGAAAATAGACCAAAAAACTGAAAATGTTAAACAACACTACAGTCAGTATGATGCCGCCCTGCATTGTTGTATCTCTCTTCGAGAGCTTTTCAAAAATATGCACTAATAGTCAATCCGAGCAACGAGCGAGGATTTATGACTCCAAGAAGTTTTGCACTCAAAATTGAAAATGATGGCCAATGGAATACTGTATGAACTACCCCCTTTAATGAAATTGTAATTTTCATAAAGGGAAGTTCATTTATTGTTTGTGAATGCAAATGCAAATCCTAAAAATTGATTTACCTTCAAAATATTAAAAAAAAATGTGAAATTTTGAAATTATAAAAATCCTTATAAAACAACAATTTTAAATAATTTTTATAAATTCGAAATGACTTAAGAATGAGATAAAAATTATTTCGGATGAAATATTGAATCTCATTTTTCACACCCATGCATTTATTTATGAAATTTTAATTTTTTTTACTTTTATTTTAGTCGTCGAAGTTTAAAAAAATCTATAAAAGAAAGGGTTAGAAAAAATAACATAAAATTCTAAAAAATGGACCAGAAATCCGAAAATGTTAAAACACATTACATTCAGTAGGATGCCGCCCTTTATCGTTGTAGCTCTTTTTCAGATATTTTTGAAAAATATGCACTAATAGTCAATCCAAGCGACAAACGAGGAGTTATGACCCCGAGAATTTTTGCCCCCAAAATTCAAAATGATGGCCAATGGAATGTCGTATGAACTGCCCCCTTTAATGAAATTATAATTTTCATAAGGGGAAGTTTATTTATTGTCTGTGAATGCAAATGCAAAGCCTGAAAATTGATTTACCTTCAAAATATAAAAATAATATAAAATTTTGAAATTATAAAAATCCTTATAAAACAACTTTAAATAATCTTAATAAATTGGAAAATAACTTCATAATGAGATCAAAATTGTTTCATATCAAATATTGAAGCTCATTCTTTACACCCATGCATTTATTTATAAAATTTTAATTTTTTTAATTTTTATTCTAGTCGTCGAAGTTTAAAACAAATTTGCAAAAGGAAGAGTTAGAAAAATAAAAATAAAATTCTAAAAAATGGACAAAAAAGCTAAAAATGTTAAAACACACTACAGTTAGTATGATACCACTATACGTTGTTGTAGCTCTCTCCGATATCTTTCAAAAAATATGTACTAATAGTCAATCCGACCAACGAGCGAGGATTTATGATTCAAAGAAGTTTTATCCTTAAAATTGAAAATGATGTAATGGAATACCATATGAACTACCCCCTTTAATGAAATTGTAATTTTCATAAAGAGAATTTCATTTATTGTCTGTGAATGCAAATGCAAAGCCTAAAAATCGATTTTTCTTCAAAATATGAAAAAAAAATGTGAAATTTACAAATTATAAAAATCCTTATAACACAACTTTAAACAATTTTATAAAGTTGAATTGACTTCAGAATGAGATCAAAATTATTTCGGTTGAAATATTGAAGCTCATTCTTCACACCCATATTTATTTATGAAATTTTAATTTTTTTTATTTTTATTTTAGTCGAAGTTTAAAAAAAATCTGCAAAATGAAGGGTTAGAAAAATAAAAATAAAATTCTGAAAAAGAGGCCAGAAAGTCGAAAATGTTAAAACACACTACATTCAGTATGATGTCATTCTTTACTATTATAGCGATTTTCGAGATATTTCTGAAAAAATATGCACTAATAGTCAATCCGAGCAACGAGCGAGGAGTTATGACCCCGAGAAGTTTTACCCCTAAAATTCTAAATGATGGCCAATGGAAAACCGTATGAACTACCCCCCTTTAATGAAATTATAATTTTCATAATGGGAAGTTTATTTATTGTCTATGAATGCAAATGCAGAGCCTGAAAATTGATTTAATTTTAAATATGAAAAAAAATATAAAATTCCAAAATTATAAAAATCCTTATAAAACAACAACTTTAAATAATTTTTCTAAATATGAGGAGGGAAGAAAGTAGAAGAAAGTAGAGAGGGGAGGGCTCTGGTCCCTCCCCTGCTCCCCCTCCCATGGCTCCTGGTTCCTACCCAGTTCCTGGCTCAACCCAGGTCATCCCTCCCGGGGAGTGGTTGTTTGCAGATGATCTCCTGGGGAGATCCTTCTCCACTATCTGTGCCCCTCCCGGTCGGCTAGGGTTTCCTTGGTTGTTTTTTCGGACTGGTGCTTCCCAGGGATCCCTGTTTGGTTGGGGATCCCTTCCCTTTTTCCCTCAGGCTTCCCCCTGGGGTTTTTTGCAGGTTATTCGCATGGATCTGGTCCCCTGCGTTTCTCGGTGTGGTGGAGGTGATGGTTTAGGGTTTGGACAACTTCCCCCTTTTTCTTGTGAATCCTCGGCGGGCTCTGTGCTTGGACGGGATTCTTGGTCCCTGCTGCTGGGATCCTCTTCTATTTTCTCGGGGCGGGTTCTTTGTGGTGCAACTCTTTGGTCACTTCCTGATGGGATGGATCCTCTCTGTGCTGGCTGTCGGCTTCCTGCAGGATGGCTCTCGTTGAACGAAATGTTTTCCCGATGGGCGGGATGGTTTCTCCACAGGGCGGGATCCGCCAAATCCGCCGGTTTTCCCGCGAGGCGGGATCCTTTCTTTTCTGCTGGTTTCCCGGATGGCGGGATTTCCCTGTTGCTTCCCGCTAGGCGGGACTATTTGTGGTGGTTTTGACTGCTTCCCGCGAGGCGAGATTTTATTGTAACGGTTTTTCTTTGCTTCTTGCTGGGCGGGATCTTCTCGATGGTGGTTTTTGGCTACTCCCCGATCGGGCGGAATCTCCAAAACTACTTTCTTTCTTATTTGTCTGTTTCCCGCTGACAAGGATTGTTTCATGCTTATCGTTACCGTTGGGCGGGATTTCCGTTTTGGTGTTCGGTTTCAAGGGATTGATGCCCTAGGCCCATTGCTTATGTAATCGGGTTTTTTTTTAGGGGTTACGTTTTTACGTAATAGGCTTATACATAAAGCCAGGAGGCATGATGCAAGGCTGATTTTGTACATAAGGTTTTGGGATCCTCTATAAAAACCCTTTTTTAATCTACTATAATAATTACCAAAAAAAAAAAAAATTTCTAAATATGAAATAACTTCAGAATGAGATCAAAATTATTTCGTATGAAATATTGAAGCTCATTCTTCACACCTATGCATTTATTTAAGAAATTTTATTTTTTATTTTTATTTTGATTGTAGTCATCGAAGTTTAAAAAAAATTGCAAAATGAAGGGTTAGAAAAATAAAAATAAAATTCTGGAAAATGGACCAAAAAGTTTAAAATGTCAAAACACACTACAGTCAGTATGATGTTGATCTACGTTGTTGTAGCTCTCTTATAGAGTTTTTCTAAAATATGCACTAATAGTCAATCCAAGCAACGAGCGAGGAGTTATGACCCCTGGAAGTTTTGCCCCCAAAATTAAAAATGATGGCTAATAGAATACTGTATGAACTACCCCCCTTTAATGAAATTGTAGTTTTGATAAAAGAAAGTGAATTTATTGTTTTTGAATGCAAATGCAAAGATTAAAAATCAATTTCCCTTCAAAATATAAAAAAAAATGTGAAATTTTGAAATTAAAAAAATCCTTATAAAACAAAAACTTTAAATAATTTTTATAAAGTTGAAATGACTTAAGAATGAGATATAAATTATTTCAGATGAAAGATTGAAGCTCATTCTTCACACCCATGCATTTATTTATGAAATTTTAATTTTTTTTTATTTTTATTATAGTCGCCCAAGTTTAAAAAAAAATCTGCAAAAGAAAGGGTTAGAAAAATAAAAATAAAATTCTCGAAAATGGACCAGAAAGTCAAAAATGTTAAAACACACTACAATAAGTATGATGTTGTCGTACGCCATTGTAGCTCTTTTCGATATCTCTCTGAAAATATACACTAATAGTCAATCCGAGCAACGAGTGAGGAGTTATGACCCCAGGAAGTTTTGCCCATAAAATTCAAAATGATGGCCAATCGATTTACCTTCAAAATATGAAAAAAATGTGAAATTCCAAAAATATAAAAATCCTTATAAAACAACTTTAAATATTTTTTATAAATTTGAAATGACTTCAGAATGAGATCAAAATTATTTTGGATGAAATATTGAAGCTCATTCTTCACACCCATGCATTTATTTATGAATTTTTATTTTTATTCTAGTCGTCGAAGTTTAAAAAAATGCAAAAGGAATGGTTAGAAAAATAAAAATAAAATTCTAGAAAATGGACCAAAAAGCTAAAAATGTAAAAATACACTATAGTCAGTATGATGCTGATCTATGTTGTTGTAGATCTCTTCAAGAATTTTTCGAAAATATACACTAATAGTCAATCCAAGCAACGAACGAGGAGTTATGACCCCGGGATGTTTTACCCCCAAAATTGAAAATGATGGCCAATGGTATACCGTATGAACTACCCCACTTTAATGAAATTGTAGTTTTCATAAGGGGAAGTGAATTTATTGTCTTTGAATGCAAATGCAAAGCTTAAAAATCAATTTGCCTTAAAAATATGAAAAAAATATGAATTTTCAAAATTAGAAAAATCCTTATAAAACAACTTCAAATAATTTTTATAAATTTGAAATGACTTAAGAACGAGATCAAAATTATTTTGAATGAAATATTGAATCTAATTCTTCACACCCATGCATTATTTATGAAATTTTATTTTTATTTTAGTCGCCGAAGTTTAAAAAAATCTGCAAAAAGAAGGGTTAGAAAAATAAAAATAAAATTCTGAAAAATGGACTAGAAGGTCGAAAATGTTAAAACACACTACATTCAGTATGATGCCACCCTTTATTGTTGTAGCTCTTTTCGATAGATTTTTGAAAAAAATGCACTAATTGTCAATCCGAGCAACGAGCGAGGAGTTATGACCCTGGGAAGTTTTACCTCCAAAATTCAAAATTATGTTCATATGAACTATCCCCCTTTAACGAAATTATAATTTTCATAATGGGAAGTTTATTTATTGTCTGTGAATGCAAATGCAAAGCCTGAGAATCAATTTACCTTCAAAATATGAAAAAAATATGAAATTTCGAAATTATAAAAATCCTTATAAAACAACTTTAAATAATTTTTATAAATTCTAAATAACTTCAAAATGAGATCAAAATTATTTTGGATAAAATATTGAAGCTCATTCTTCACACCCATGCATTTATTTATGAAATTTTAATTTATTGTTATTTTTATTCTAGTCATCGAAGTTTATAAAAATTTGCAAAAGGAAGGGTTAGAAAAAATAAAAATAAAATTCAGGATAATGGACCAAAAAGTTCAAAATGATAAGACACACTACAGTTAGTATGATGTCACCCTACGTTGTTATAGCTCTCTTTGAGAGCTTTTCAAAAATATGCACTAATAGTGAATCCGAGCAACGAGCAAGGATTTATGACTAAGAAGTTTTGCCCTCAAAATTGAAAATGATGGCCAATAGAATATCGTATGAACTACCCCCCTTTAATGAAATTGTAGTTTTCATAAAGAGAAGTTCATTTATTGTCTGTGAATGCAAATGCAAAGTCTAAAAATTGATTTGCCTTCAAAATATGAAAAAAATGTGAAATTTTGAAATTATAAAAAGCCTTATAAAACAACAACTTTAAATAATTTTTATAAATTTGAAATGACTTCAGAATGAGATAAAAATTATTTCCAATTAAATATTGAAGCTCATTCTTCACACCCATGCATTTTTTTTTTTTTTATTTGTGGAAAACATCCCAAAAGGGATGCCACTTTCGGGTAAGACCCAAGGAGGCAGGGGTATCCATTCCGCCAAAAATGCCCAGGACTCGGACCTGGCCTACCACCTTTGACACACTCAAGGAGCAAACAAACACACAAACCCAATTAAAAATAAGTAGATAACAACAAAAATAATAAAATAAAATAAAAAACATGCTCCTTGAGTGTGTCAAAAACAAAAGCACAACCAAACACACACAATAAGATAAAAGAAACCACAACACAAACCACATAGAAAAACACAAGAAACACATAACAAAACACAAACAAGACAAAAACAACAGAACACTACAAAGACATAACCCAAAAAAAAACAAGAAAAATAAACACAACCAAAACCTAAAAAATTAAAAAATAAAACAAAAATAAAAATAAAAAACAACCAACAATAGACAATAAAAAAAAACAAAAAATATAGAAAACACTCACCCATAAAAACACGAAATAACACAAACAAAGAGAAACCCAAGAACAAGAACGAAAAAAAACACAAGAACAATAACAAAAAACATTAAAAAAAAAAACAAAACAACAAAAACACAAGAACAACAAAAAACAACACAAAGAACACAAAAACAAAACAAAATAAAAAACCCACCCACCTTAAAAAACTAAACAAAAAAACAAAAAGGAAAAAAGAAATAAAAAATGAACAAAACAAAGACCTATCTAGACCAGAAGACTATTAAGGCAAGAATCAACAGAGGAAACAAAATAAAGAATAGAATGAGCTAGGGAACTAAAAAAAACTGAATGAACCAAAGAGAAGCAAAAAAAAAAACAAGAAGAAACTAGGTACCTTCAAAACTGGAGCCATCCAAAGAAATGATAGAAAGAAGAGCTTCCCTAATTTGAGAAGCCCACCATATAGGAGGGTGGCCATAACAAGTAAGATCACCTTTGTCCAAAGCCCAATTAGCTAAAGCATCAACACTCTTGTTTTGATCTCTCGACCACATGATTGTAATCAACTTTCAAAAATCCCATCTGGATTAACTGAATCTTCTCAATAATTCTTTTTATTCTCCAATCCACCTTATGATTCTTAGAAGGATTCTTCAAGAGATTAATCATAAGTTGAGAGTCGACTCAACTAACACATTTTCCCATCCAACCTTAGTAGCCTCCTGAAGACCTCTCGAGGATACCATACCCCTCAACAAGGTTATTGGAAAGAATACCCAAATTCTCAACAAAAGTAAAAACCAGGGAGCCATCTGAAAGTCTACCAATTCCTCCCACACTGGCTTTTCCAGGGTTCCCTCTAGAGGCTCCATTAGTATTGACTTTTCCAAAATCCTTAGGAGGAGGTTGCCAATTTCTATTCCTATCCAATTTACTAATACTCACATTCCCTTTAAGATGGTTGCCCTTAGAAGGTTTAATATTCAATCTTTGCATCACTTGATCCCATATTTGGTGGGAGTTTTGGGGGTGATTAAGGAGATGATGGACTGATTCAACTAAGTTGGCTATGGTCTTTTGCCAAATATAGTGAATATCCTTACTATCTTGATTAAAAATTTGGCTATTCCTTTCATTCCAAATATTCCAAAGAAGAATGGTAGAACCCATCCAAACTAACTGCCTAATAAAATGATCAACACCCTCTTGATTAGGCCAATCCCTCCAAAGTTGTTCAAAAGTAAAAAAATTGGACCACTGTAAGCCAAGTAAAGTGGCCATTCTCCTCCACAGCTCAGAGGCTAAAGTACACTCAATAAAAATATGGTTGATATTTTCTACATTCTCTTCACACATTTCACATCTAAAAGGGCCATGAAAACCATGCTTCATAAGTTGCTCACCAAGTAAGCACCCTACGATGCAATAAAAGCCAATTAAAGAACCTCACCTTAGGCTAGAGCTTTTGAGCCCACAATTGAGAAAATATGTCAGAAGAATGGTTGGGATTATTATGGCATAAGGTCAAATAACCTTGAGCAACTGAATACTCACCCTTAGTAGTGTTGTTCCATCCAAAACAATCTTTTTCATGGGACCAAGAGAGGGATCTCATATGAAGGATGCCTTGGATATCTTGTCTTTGCCTTTCTGGGATTTGAATAGGCCAGTCCTCAATAGGGATCCAATATCTACCAACCTTTGAATTACTAGTATGGTACCGACAATAATTAGCCACCTTTATCCAATTAGCTTGGTGAAGCTCCTCCATCCAAGGCCTCCAATCGAGAAATTGAGTTATCAAAGGCTTGTGACCATCCCAAGAATCTGTCCAAAAATTTGCATGTTGACCATTATGAATGATCCAAAATAATTTTTCTTTATCAAATCCTCACCAATCTTAAGAACTACTAAAATGGGAGAACCTTTGGTAGGAAGTTGATAGCGAACAAGGTCTTCAGGACTTTTGTTCTCAACATATTTAGCACGGAGATTATTGGCCCAAAGAGCATTGGGGTTATGCAACATCCTCCAATATAATTTAGCAGCTAAAGCTTTGTTGTTATTAATAGAAGACCGTAAACCTAACCCCCCTTCACTCTTAGGAAGACATAAAGTATCCCATTTCACCAAGGCCCATTTTCTTTTCTCCTTAGTACCACTCCAAAGGAAACGATGACTGATTTGATCCAATTCTCGAAGAACAACCTTTGGAATATTCAAAACGGAAGAAACATAAATAGGAATAGCTTGAAGGACTGATTTTACCAAGGTGATTCTACCCCCATAAGAAAGCCACTTGTTGGTCCACTTTCCAATTTTATTCTTGACTTTGTCCAACAACCAATTCCAATATTTATTTTTTTGCCTTTGAATATTTATGGGAATACCTAAATAAGTGATTGGAAGAGAGGTCTTCTTATATCTTAGCTTATCCAAGACCATGGATTCCTGTCTAGCAGAGCAATGAAAGAAAATAACTTTAGATTTGTCTTCATTGATCAACTGCCCAGTAGCCTTAGAAAAATAGCTAATGATTTGCTTAATATTAGAAGCTTCCTTAACTGTAGCTTTACCTAAAATAGTAGAGTCATCCACAAATTGAAGATGAGAGATAGGTCTAGCTCCATGAGCAATGGTAACTCCCTCAAGGGTTTTGTTTTCCCTCTTTTTGGTTATAGTCCTACCCAAGCATTCAACAAGAATGATGAATAAATAAGGGGATAGCGGGTCACCTTGCCTAATACCTCTAGAAGCTAGGAAATACTGAGAAGGCCTGCCATTGATAAGAACTAAGTAGGAAACTGAAGAGATACATCCCATAATCCAATCCATCCAATCCTTAGAGAAACCAAATTGCCTCAAAACTTTGATAAGGAAGTGCCAATCCACTCTGTCATAAGCTTTGGATAAGTCTAACCGAATGAACATGGAAGGAGAATTTTGCATATCCATGGAATGGATGGCTTCCTGAGCAAGAACTATCTCATCTACTATTTGACGTCCTTCCACATAACCCCCTTGCTCTAGGGAAATAATCTTATGCAAAAGAGGCTTCAACCTTTCTTCCATGATTTTAGTAATGATTTTGAGAAGAACATTACATAAAGCAATAGGTCTAAAAGCTGAGATATGATCAACCTCTTGAGCTTTTGGAACAAGAGTAATATAAGTTTTATTGATAACCTTCAAAATTTCTTTGGCTTTCCTATCTTCTTCCACCACCTCTAATAAATCAACATGAAGGATATCCCATAACTCTTGGTAGAACTCAATAGGAAAACCATCAAGACCTGGGGTTTTCCCTTTTTGCATTTTAAAAACTACTTGTTGAAGCTCATTGATAGTAACAGAGCAGTCAAAATAGAGTTCTCAGAAGTGATAAGTGAAAGCACGAGATTTCGGGCAAAAGAAACACTAATTATGCAATGTAAGACGAAATGTAACGCTTTAACCTTATGCACCAAAACAAAGGAAAGAGACAATTTGGAAAGGAAAGAAAAGATGTAAAGAAATCACAGCCCTCTTTATTCAAATATCTTATCCTCGGTTACATAGACGTCTCCTCCCTTTTTAGGGGCTAGGAGCGTTAAATTTGTCTTTGTTACAATGTGTGACTTAGTCTTCCTCCTTCCGCGTGCCCACGATTGCAATGGGCGGGCCAAGATGATGCCGCCGCTGATGTCGATGAGTTCCTAACCTCCGCTGCTTCTCCTGCGAACAAAGAAACAACCAAGATGTCAGTAGCATCTGCCGCAAATGAAAAGTGTTTGTTCTCTAAAACTAACGAAATATGCATGTAAACATTTGCCTGAAACAGTAAATACAGTGAGTCCAAATGGCTTCAAAACTTGACAGAAGATAAGAAAAGTTACCAGAAGGCCACTGCCACTGAGACAGCTGGCCAATCTACCTTCAACTGGAATTCGTCCCTGGGCAGGACGAATTCTGGACTGCAACTCGTCCCCGGGTGGGACGAATTCTTCCGTGTTGAAGAAACCGACCTCGTCGCTGCTCCAATGTCAGATCCCGAGACCTGCAAAACGCCTGAAAATAAGGGGGGTTATGTAATTGGGGCCATTTTGGGACGACCCAGATGGTCGTATTCTCCCAATTTTGCCTCCACCCTCGGGAATTTGACCTCGACACCCGCAAGTCGGCGAAACAACAAAGCGACACAAAACATACTAGAATCAGACCAAAAGTTACAAAATTGCAGCTATGGGTTAATCAAACCTAATAACACAAAATGCAACCTGAAAAAGTAATCTAAAATGCTCTAAAACTTAAAATAGGACTTGGGAAGTGCGGGGGTGCCCAAGTGGGCCTCCCACCGTTGGCACTTGATTTTGGAGCCAATCCACTAGGGATGGGCCCAAAACCTCTTAGGATTGGGGGGTCGGCGAATTGGTTGGTTCAGGTGTCCATGTGTTGGATTTGGGTCAGGTTCGAGCTTCCAAAGGCCACCCAACAACCTCCCTTGCAAAAGAGATTGGTGGATGTGGGAAGGTGAACCAAAAGGGATGCAAGTGGGTCTTCAACTCGGCGAAGCACTTCGTTGCTTGAAAACTCCTTCAACCTCGTATATTTTGGGTGAGAAAAGTCCCACCTTTTATAGACCCATGGGGTCTCTTTTGGGAGGGAAGCACAAATGCCATGTGTTGGTCATAGGCGCCATGTGGCAGCCTTGTCTTCCCATGAGGGAGGGGAGTCCTCCATTGACTTGGGCTTTGATAAATGCCTTTTGTGACGCTATTCTAACGGCCCCTCTGTCCACCTACACACGCGTGCAAGGCAAGAGTCATCAACTGACTGTTCTGGGCTGCCACTTGGCACCATTTGTCTTTTTGCCCGTTAAGCTTAGAATTCGTCCCACCCAGGGACGGATTCAGAATTCGTCCCGGGGTGGGACGGATTCTATTTTGAATTCGTCCCCGGGTGAGACGAATACTGGGCAAAGTGTCCAAGTGTGCCAAATTGCTTCTTGACCTTACAAAATTGCTATGAAAGTGGTTAAGACCACTTGTTTAACCTCTCGAGGGCTGCCCCGGGGGCTGTGTTTGTCAAAGCGATCGGTGTTTGCAGTCACATAATCGGATTGGTGCTGTTTTGGTGTCTACAGATGCCCCTTTTTGGGAAGCGCTGCGGGTGACGCAGATGCTTGAGCAAAAATAGATAACCAAAGCACTAATGATTAGGGTTTCTTGGTAACCTAACCAACTTTTGATGCCCCAAGTATGGAAAGGGCATGCATTCTTGAATCCTTGCTTTCGACGAGCTAAGGAATTTGATTTCAAGTATTAACCTATTTTGGTGAGGTGTGACTTGAACTTAGACATTGATCGATCATGAACAAGCAAAGGGCGTTTTTATCCTCAGGGGGAACCTTGTGTTCATGATTCACGAAATGCCAAGTGTTTGATTGATTTGATTGTTGCTTGTTTATCGCCCCAAGCAGGAGCGTGATTGTCTTTGTCAATGATTCTTTGAATGCATGTCGTTTTCCTTAATTGGGTGTGTGATTGTTGGTTGGTGACTAAGTGTGACTACCCCCTCAAGCGACGAATCGATGAGGGAATGACCTTCGTGAGAGAAGCGACGAGTCGCTTGACCCAAGATGACTTGTGCAAGGGTGCCTTTAGAGGGTTTACCGTTAAGCGTGTGCAATTTTTCCAACATTTGGACCTATTTTTGGTGGGTGTTAACCCTTTTGGTGATGCCGTAATGAGGTGAAATCATCGAAAATCTAACTTCCCGTGGAGCGGTCCGGCTATTGTAGCCTTCTTGGGGAAGTAGGAGAGCGATAATTTGGACCTCGACATCGATTTTCTTTGCCTAGAGGTTAAGTGCAAGAGCACTTATGTCCGGCAATGTTATTGCTATGTTTTTTTGTTGCATTTTTTCTTGTTTTTTTTTTTTGTGACACCATTTGGTGATTAAATTTTCTAAAATCCATCTCCCGTGGAGCGGTCCGGCTATGGTAGCCTTCTTAGGGAGTAGGATAGTGACAATGTAAACCCACATCAATTTTTCTATGCCAAGAGGTTAAGTGCAAGAGCACTTGTGTCGGCAATGTTTATTGTTTTTTTTGATTTTTTGTTGTTTTTTTTTTGTGATCCCATTTGGGGATGAAATTGTCAAAATCCGTCTTCCCGTGGAGCGGTCCGGCTATGGTAGCCTTCTTAGGGAGTAGGATAGTGACAATTGTAAACCCCGACATCAGTTTTGCTATGCCAAGAGGTTAAGTGCAAGAGCACTTGTGTCTGGCAATGTTTATTGCTTTTTGTTTTTGTGTTGCATTTTTTGTTGTTTTTGTTGTTTTTTTTTTTGTGACACCATTTGGGGATTAAATTTAAAAATCCATCTCCCGTGGAGCGGTCCGGCTATGGTAGCCTTCTTAGGGAGTAGGATAGTGACAATGTAACCCGCATCATTTTGCTATGCCAAGAGTTTAAGTGCAAGAG
This sequence comes from Wollemia nobilis, assembly GCA_028583015.1. Classification (NCBI taxonomy): domain Eukaryota; kingdom Viridiplantae; phylum Streptophyta; class Pinopsida; order Araucariales; family Araucariaceae; genus Wollemia; species Wollemia nobilis. Next base: position 32,154,489 of record JAQPPZ010015824.1, read on the forward strand.
CACTTGTGTCTAGCAATGTTTATTGCTTTTTTTTGTTTTGATTTTCTTGTTGTTTTTGAGTGGGCTTTGACCCATTTGTGACGTCGTTTGGGGATGAAATTGTCAAAATCCATCTTCCCGTGGAGCGGTCCGGCTATGGTAGCCTTCTTAGGGAGTAGGATAGCGACAATGTAGACCCCGACATCAGTTTTTCTATGCCAAGAGGTTAAGTGCAAGAGCACTTGTGTCTGGCAATGTTTATTGCTTTTTGTTTTTGTGTTGCATTTATTTGTTTTTTTGTTGTTTTGATTTTCTTTGATCTTGTGCATGATGGTTGATGAATATGGATGTATGCATGTTGATTTATTTTGATGGATGCATATGCTATGATGAATGCAAATGGTTTTGATTTATATGTGATATGCAGATATGAAATGGATGAATGGGGTTTGTGATGTTTGGCTATGGCACCAAGGACTGTTTAGAACTCTGTTATTTTGTTTTTAGGCGATTGTTGTGATGCATGACTTTGTATGTATACATGTGGTTTTTCTTTTTTTGTATTTTTTTGATGGTATTGTAAGGATGAAAAGTAGCGCAGCTGGTTTAGAAATGTAGCTAAGGTTTTCCGAGACTCGGACGGTTTTAACTCACTAGCCATGACTCTACTTTATCTTACAAGACTTTTGACCAAGGTATGAATCGGACTTGTTTTTGACCAAGTTATTTCACATCCCTGTGTGTGCAATTGAGTTCATTTATGTGGTATTTGTTAGGATACCGCCAAGTGCCGATGGGCTTTCAACCGAACCTCGTACCGAGGATCACCTAATTAGCTCCACGAATTCCTTTGTTGTATGTACTAAGATTAATCTGCGGTGTAATCCAGGATGCCATAAGCTAGCTCATCCACATGCAAACATTGATCTGTACGCAAGTTAATGTGACAGATATATCGTCATGCGGGAGGTTTACTTCATTACCGATAGGCTATCAACCAAATTGGTACCGAAGCTTGCCTTATGACCTATAGAATGCTGAGAGTTCCAGGGATTCAAGGTCAACTCCCTTCTTTTCTTCAATTGTATTGGGATACTTGCTCATTGTAGTGATGAGATCACTATTTATTTTGATTTGTTTTTCTTTCGAGCAAGGGATTGGGGTTATGGAGTGATGAAAATCACTATTGTTTGTGCCTTTTGATGTGTGCACTGTAGTTTGTCAAATTTTGGAGTTTTGACATTTTGCAAATTTTTTGTGTTTTGCAACTATTGAGAACTTTAGGGATTCTTAGGGAATTGGGTAGGGAGGATGCTTGTCCTTTTGCCAACTCTCAGCATTCTAGGGGTCATTCGCACAGGGGGATGAGCAAGATAACCGTTTCGCTTGTGGTGACCTAGATTATTTTGCAGGTTTCATCTTTCGTTCACACAATTTGGGAATTTTTATGTGTTTTAATTTGTGTTGGGATGTTACGTAACAAGGTGTATTTCAAGTATGACTCTACCTTCGTAAAATCTGTTCGACTTGATACACTACATGGCTAAAGAGGAAAATGATGACCGAATCATCGAAACTCTTGGTACATTCCCAGACCACTGACTGTAGTGTGGTAAAAGTTATGCATGGTGTTTTTGTTGTTTTTGTAAAATGGGACAATGTGGAACAAGATGGACTATCAGAGCAATTACAGCCTATGGTGCCTTTGACCTATACGACCACAAATATGCAATGTATGGATGCAATGCTTAATGCAACTACATATTTTTGTAATTTTGATGGATTGTTTTTGGTGAAGGTGAAGATGAGGTGCGAGAATATGAATTTTTTGATGAATTTGAGTATGCCTAGAATTGAGATGCAAATCTTTGTTGTTTTTGATGATTTTTGTTGTTTTTTTTTTTTTTTTGGAGTTTTTTGACCAAGTGATTGCGATAATCCTTGGAGCTTTTGGTTTTGACCAAGAGATTGCGATAATCCTTGGAGCTTTTTGGTTTGACCAAGAGATTGCGATAATCCTTGGAGCTTTTTGGTTGACCAAGAGATTGCGATAATCCTTGGAGCTTTTGGAGTGACCAAGAGATTGCGATAATCCTTGGAGCTTTTTGGTTTTGACCAAGAGATTGCGATAATCCTTGGAGCTTTTTGGGTGACCAAGAGATTGCGATAATCCTTGGAGCTTTTGGAGTGACCAAGAGATTGCGATAATCCTTGGAGCTTTTTGGTTTGACCAAGAGATTGCGATAATCCTTGGAGCTTTTTGGGTGACCAAGAGATTGCGATAATCCTTGGAGCTTTTTGGTTTTGACCAAGAGATTGCGATAATCCTTGGAGCTTTTTGGGTGACCAAGAGATTGCGATAATCCTTGGAGCTTTTTGGTGACCAAGTGATTGCGATAATCCTTGGAGCTTTTTGGGTGACCAAGTGATTTGCGATAATCCTTGGGAAGGTGATAATCCTTGGAGCTTTTGGTTTTGACCAAGTGATTGCGATAATCCTTGGAGCTTTTTGGGTGACCAAGGGATTGCGATAATCCTTGGAGCTTTTTGGTTTGGATTATGGTTCTTCAGGGGATAGAGGTACCCCTGACTTGATGGTCTTTGCACTTCGGATCCGGCTCTAGAGGTATGGGCATGAATGGATCAGCCCTATGCACGGAGATGAGGACAGGGTCCGCCCGCGGCACTGATGTTGCTATGATGTCTCTTGGTGGAAGTTGCTCTTTGTGTGCCCAAAGTGGTGGATGTAATGCTTGGTCCCACTGTGGTGGGTTAACGTGCCACTCATGCCCTAGTATTATGTTTATCTGTTGACATGCTTCTTCAAATTTTATGGGATGTCGATGTTGTCGCATGTGATTGTTGTGGGCTATCTCTGTTTCATCCTCACTTTCAACTAGTGAGTATAGCTCATCAGAATCTGGAGATTCTGAGACATGGAGGACTGCATCATCAGGTAGCCCTATGGTTAAAGGTTGATCCTCTTTGAAAGGAGCCTCATGTAAGTTGGGCCTTGGGAGCTCCAAAATCTTGGTCTCTACCAACTCTAAGTGCTCTAGTGCTTTGCATGTATCGGGAGATTTGAGCTCCTCCTCTTTGGTTGGTTCTTGTTGAGGAACTTGGGGCTTATGGAGGGGTGGCCAGATGGCACCCCCATGCCTTGGTAGGGCTTTTCATCCCGCTCTTCTTCTTGCTCTGATTCCTTAGAGGCTTCTTGATGAATTTCTAAGGGTGGCTCATAAACCTGAGTGGGTTCCTGAGGAAGGCACCCATCATTGGTTATAGGAGCGGCCTCCCGCTCATGTCTAGGAGGCGTCGGGGGTGGTGCTTCAGGAATCGAGAGAGTAGCCTCCCGCTCCTGTCTAGGAGGTGTTGGGGGTAGCGTTTGATGAGGTCGCGATGACCTGTCTTGCCCCCATGGGTTGTGCCACTCAAAATGTTTTGTCTTATGCGTGTGAGGGGTTGGAGTCTTCTCCGGTAGTTTATAGCGCAACTCATCCGCTTCGCGTTGCATGCGCTCTCTATCCAAGCGGTGTCGATACTCCATCTCCTGATGACTTTGTTTAAGCTACGTAATTCGGGCTTGACGGGTGGTATGTCTGGCGACTATCGGGTCAATTCGGTCTACCCTATTTTGCTTAGGAGGCTCGAATGTTTCTCCTATGTGTTTGCCTTGATCTTGATGATCTGAAATTTCAATGGGTCGCTTCCCTCTGTCGATGTAGGCGGCATGTACTTGAGGCAAGCGGAAAAAGGCCGCACTATTTGTTGTCCTCGAGGAATGCGATGATTTTCCTCGTACTCCCTTTCATGTTGGCTCTCCTGCATAGTGTGTTGGAACAACTCATCCTTCTGGCGCTCGAAGGTGCTCTTTGTTAATATAGTACAGTTCCTCTAAATGTAGTCGCTCTAGTCGCTCTAGCTCAAGTTGCGTGAATTGCATTTGGCGTGCGACGTGCTTGACAGATTCTAAGATGGTTGGTCCTGTCGCCTCATGTCTAGAAGGCCTAGATGCCTCTCCTAGATATTTTCGATCGTAGTGATCCAAGATCTCTATAGGTGACCTCCCTTTGTTGGGGGTAGCGGCATTCCCTCGGGGCTTTGGCCTCAGTGAGTGGTCCTGATAGATAGCAGGTGCGGAGGCGTGTTGCTCCCGCATTGTATATTGCTCTCGAGGAAGGTAGGGGTCTTCCTCATGCTCTCTTTCATAAGTGAAAAAGGGATGGACGGAGCTAGCTCGCCCTGCTTGAAGAGCCTTGTGCTCTGGATTTTTCCTTGTAGTCCTAACAACTAGAGGGGGTGAAGGAGGGATAGTGTAATCATGTGGTTCCTCCCGTCGAACCCTATGTTGACCTAGCGCTTCATCGCGCGATGACCGCTCATAGCGAGCATCTAAGGGAGCTCTCCTATGGATGTACCCCTCATGGAAGGGTGTGTGTTGAATGCTATGTTGAACAGGAGTGCCCCTAGAAGAGGTGCCCCTATAGTCCCTTTTTGTTAAGGTGTGGAGGGGACTCGCCTTGTGTGTTAGGTCGCCAAGGTGGTATGACCAAATCCTTGGGATTGTAATGGAGATGACTCGTTCCTCCCTGGATATTCCCCATAGCGTTCTCCCGTGATTGGGCTTGGCTATGGGTGAGCACCATGACGATGTCTCTAAAAAAACCCTAAAATTGAAAATGAGTCAGATGGGGCCCAAAATTGGTGTGCGCATCCCTCTTATAGTAGATAAGACAAAAATGAAGTTTCAAGTCCTAGCTCTAAATACATTAGGAGATATTGACATCCGAACAGCTCAAAAAGTGCATAAAAATGCGTGCCCAATTTTAAAACCTAATTTCGGGGCACTAGATGATGGAATTTGGCCCCGAAAACTGACTTTTTGGGCAAATAGAATTCTAGGGAATTGTATTTGTTTAAAATTATCCCAACTAACTCCCTGTAAAATTTCGAGTCAATCGGAGCTACGGTTGAGAAGTTATGGCCCCGACAAGATGCACTAAAATTTAGGGAAAAATACAAGATTTCCCATATTTTGTTGGATGGTCCTGCATCACTTATGGGCACATTTGGGGTGATTTTGGGTTGACCAAAGGGTTCATGGACACCTTTGGGGCATTTTGGAGTGACCAAGCGATTACGGGAATCCTTGGAGCTTTTTGGAACAAGTGACAAAATGCGTAAGTTTTTATCTTTTTGTTTATGATGATTTTTCTTTTTGTCTACACTAAGCAGAAATGAACACACACATACGCAAACCGTGATTATCTCTTTTAAGGATTAAATGGTGTGTCCTAAACTGGTTTAGTGCATTTTGATGTTTTGTTTTGTTTTTGTAGGTTTTGAAGATCGTTTAAATGCATTATGACGGCTCATATAACTCCCAAAATGGTAGCCCCTTCAATATACCAACCAGGCCGATATACCAACCTCTCTATATACCCGCCCTTACGAGAGGGAGACTATAGGTACGTGAGAGCAGAAGGTACGTGGTACGTAGGCGGTACGGAAGGGGGATTGTCCCGTTAATGGCACCTACCATAGAAAACTTATCCTCGCGCGCATGGGAATCACCCCGACGACACTCGGTCCTGTCTTCGTCGGGATTTACGCCTAACAACAGCTGACAATCGGGAAATGGATGCAAATCAAGCCAAGGTGGTGATGAAATCCACCAATGGTCTTGATCAAGGGCTGGGGTCTTACGACCAGCTCCTTGGTTTAAAATTGTTTCGTGATGTGTGTGGGATTCATTTTATTCAACAAAAATGAAACAAGCATACATGACTTTTCCTTATGCAATGCAGGACAAGATGAAAACAATCAAAGGAACAGAAACAGAAACAAAAAATATAACAGAGATCATGAAAATCCCTACCTCTTCTCTGCCTGCTCCTGTTGTCTCTGAATTTCTGCTCTGAAAATCTGCAGGCAGGAATTCGTCCCTCTGGGAGACGAATTGCAGAACAGAATTCGTCCCTCCCAGAGACGAATTTGAATTCGTCCCAGGGTCAGACGAATTGCAGAAAAGAATTCGTCCCTGCCAGAGACGAATAGCAGTCTGCAAAAAAAAAATGTACCTGTCAAGCACAAAACACAAAAATTTAATCAGTTTCTGTGATTTTAAAAACCAGGGAACAGGGTCCCACCGTGATCGCCACTGAAAGCACGAGATTCCGGGCAAAGGAAACACTAATTATGCAATGTAAGACGAAATGTAACGCTTTAACCTTATGCACCAAAACAAAGGAAAGAGACAATTTGGAAAGGAAAGAAAAGATGTAAAGAAATCACAGCCCTCTTTATTCAAATATCTTATCCTCGGTTACATAGACGTCTCCTCCCTTTTTAGGGGCTAGGAGCGTTAAATTTGTCATTGTTACAATGTGTGATTTAGTCTTCCTCCTTCCGCGTGCCCACGATTGCAATGGGCGGGCCAAGATGATGCCGCCGCTGATGTCGATGAGTTCCTAACCTCCGCTGCTTCTCCTGTGAACAAAGAAACAACCAAGATGTCAGTAGCATCTGCCGCAAATGAAAAGTGTTTGTTCTCTAAAACTAACGAAATATGCATGTAAACATTTGCCTGAAACAGTAAATACAATGAGTCCAAATGGCTTCAAAACTTGACAGAAGATAGGAAAAGTTACCAGAAGGCCACTGCCACTGAGACAACCTGGCCAATCTACCTTCAACTGGAATTCGTCCCTGGGCAGGACGAATTTCGATCGCAATTCGTCCCCGGGTGGGACGAATTCTTCCGTGTTGAAGAAATCGACCTGCTACTGCTCCAATGTCGGATCCCGAGACCTGCAAAACGCCTGCAAACAGGGGGGTTATGTAATTGGGGCCATTTTGGGACGACCCAGATGGTCGGATTCTCCCAATTTGGCCTCTACCCTCGGGAATTTGACCTCGACACCTGCAAGTCAGCGAAACAACAAAGCGACACAAAACATACTAGAATCTGACCAAAAGTTACAAAATTGCAGCTATGGGTTAATCAAACCTAATAACACAAAATGCAACCTAAAAAAGTAATCTAAAATGCTCTAAAACTTAAAATAGGACTTGGGAAGTGCGGGGGTGCCCAAGTGGGCCTCCCACCGTTGGCACTTGATTTTGGAGCCAATCCACTAGGGATGGGCCCAAAACCTCTTAGGATTGGGGGGTCGGCGAATTGGTTGGTTCAGGTGTCCATGTGTTGGATTTGGGTCAGGTTCGAGCTTCCAAAGGCCACCCAACAACCTCCCTTGCAAAAGAGATTGGTGGATGTGGGAAGGTGAACCAAAAGGGATGCAAGTGGGTCTTCAACTCGGCAGCACTTCGTTGCTTGAAAACTCCTTCAACCTCGTATATTTTGGGTGAGAAAAGTCCCACCTTTTATAGACCCATGGGGTCTCTTTTGGGAGGGAAGCACAAATGCCATGTGTTGGTCATAGGCGCCATGTGGCGCTCTTGTCTTCCCATGAGGGAGGGGAGTCCTCCGTTGACTTGGGCTTTGATAAATGCCTTTTGTGACAGCTCTTCTAATGGCCCCTCTCGTCCACCTACACACGCGTGCAAGGCAGGAGTCATCAACTGACTGTTCTGGGCTGCCACTTGGCACCATTTGTCTTTTTGCCCGTTAAGCTTAGAATTCGTCCCACCCAGGGACGGATTCAGAATTCGTCCTGGGGTGGGACGGATTCTATTTTGAATTCGTCCCCGGGTGAGACGAATACCGGGCAAAGTGTCCAAGTGTGCCAAATTGCTTCTTGACCTTACAAAATTGCTATGAAAGTGGTTAAGACCACTGTTTAACCTCTGAGGGCTGCCCTGGGGGCTGTGTTTGTCAAAGCGATCAGTGTTTGCAGTCACATAATCGGATTGGTGCTGTTTTGGTGTCTACAATAAGAGAAGGGATTTCTTGAAGAACATTATATTGTGAAGCTGATTCAAGGGAGTAGCAGCAAAAATATTGTAAAAGTAATCAACAATAATAGAGTTCATGCCATCCCAAGTATAAACATCTTCAGAATCTGATTTTAAGGAAGAAATAAAGTTGTGAGATCTTCGAGCTAGAAGAGATTTGTGGAAAAAATTTGTGTTTCGATCTCCTTCTTTGAGCCATTGAATTCTATATTTATGATACCCTACACACATGGATTTATTTATGAAATTTTATTTTTATTTTTATTTTTATTCTAGTTGTCAAAGTTTAAAAAAAATCTGCAAAAGAAAGAGATAGAAAAATAAAAATAAAATTCTCAAAAATAGACCAAAAAGTCAAAAATGTTAAAATACACTACAATTAGTGTGATGATACCCTACGCCATTGCAGATCTTTTCGATGCACTAATAGTCAATCCGAGCAATGAGCAAGGAGTTATGACCCCGGGAAGTTTTACCCCCAAAATTCAAAATAATGGCAATGGATTGTCGTATGAACTAAACCCCTTTAATGAAATTATAATTTTCATAAGGGGAAGTTTATTTATTGTCTGTGAATGCAAATACAAAGCCTGAAAATCGATTTACCTTCAAAATATAAAATTCTGAAATTATAAAAATCCTTATAAAACAACAAATTTAAATAATTTTTATAAATTCGAAATAACTTTAGGAAGAGATTAAAATTGTTCCGAATGAAATATTGAAGCTCATTATTCAGACCAGTGCATTTATTTATAAAATTTTAATTTTTTTTTATTTTATTTTAGTCGCTTAAGTTTAAAAAAAAATGCAAAAGGAAAGGTTAAAAAAAATAAAAATAAAATTTTGAAAAATAGACCAAAAAGCTAAAAATGTTAAAATACACTATAGTCAGTTTGATTTCGCTCTACGTTGTTGTAGCTCTCTTCGAGAGCTTTCCACAAATATCAACTAATAGTCAATCCAAGCAACAAGCGAGGATTTATGACTCCAAGAAGTTTTACCCTCAAAATTGAAAATGATGGCCAATGGAATACCATATGAACTACCCCCCTTTAATGAAATTGTAATTTTCTTAAAGGGAAGTTCATTTATTGTATGTGAATGCAAATGCAAAGCCTAAAAATCGATTTGCCTTTAAAATATGAAAAAATGTGAAATTTCAAAATTATAAAAATCCTTATAAAACAACTTTAAATAATTTTTATAAATTCAAAATGACTTCAAAATGAGATCAAAATTATTTCGGATGAAATATTGAATCTCATTCTTCACACCCATGCATTTATTTATAATTTTTTTTTTTTTTTTTTATTTTAGTTACTGAAGTTTAAAAAAATCTACAAAAGGAAGGTTTAGAAAAATAAAAATAAAATTCTGAAAAATGGACCAAAAAGCCGAAAATGTTAAAACACACTACATTCAGTATGATTTCGCCCTTTACCATTGTAACTCTTTTCGAGATATTTCTGAAAAAATATGCACTAATAGTCAATCTAAGCAATGAGCGAGGAGTTATGACCCCGAGAAGTTTTACCCCCAAAATTCAAAATGATGGCCAATGGAATGTCGTATGAACTACCCTTATTTAATGAATTTATAATTTTCATAAGGGGAAGTTTATTTATTGTCTGTGAATGCAAATGCAAAGCCTAAAAATCGATTTGCCTTCAAAATATTAAAAAAACGTGAAATTATGAAATTATAAAAATCCTTATAAAACAACAAATTTAAATATTTTTTATAAATTCGAAATAACTTCAGGATGAGATCAAAATTATTTCGAATGACATATTAAACCTCATTATTCACACCCATGCATTTATTTAAGAAATTTTATTTTTTATTTATTTTTATTCTAGTTGCCAAAGTTAAAAAAAAAAATGCAAAAGGAAGGGTTAGAAAAATAAAAATAAAATTATGAAAAATGGACCAAAAAGCTAAAAATGTTAAAACACACTATAGTGAGTATGATGACATCCTGCATTGTTGTAGCTCTCTTTGAGAGCTTTCTGAAAATATGCACTAATAGTCAATCCGAGCAACGAGCGAGGATTTATGACTCCAAGAAGTTTAGCCCTCAAATTTGAAAATGATGGCCAATGGAATACCGTATGAACTACCCCCCTTTAATGAAATTGTAATTTTCATAAAAGGAAGTTCATTTATTGTCTGTGAATGCAAATGCAAAGCCTACAAATTGAAAAATGTGAAATTTTGAAATTATAAAAATCCTTATAAAACAACATTAAATAATTTTTATAAATTCGAAATGACTTGAGAATGAAATAAAAATTATTTCAGATGAAATATTGAATCTCATTCTTCACACCCATGCATTTATTTATGAAATTTTATTTTATTTTTATTTTTATTTTAGTCGTCAAAGTTTAAACAAAATATGCAAAAGAAAGGGTTAGAAAACTAAAAATAAAATTTTGAAAATGGATCGGAAATCCAAAAATGTTAAAACACACTATATTTAGTATGATGCCAAAAATATGAATTGGGTAGGTGAGTTGGAGAGGAGAGGAGAGGGCAATCCTCCAAGGGAGGTCACAGGTTCAAATCTCCACCCTACAAAAAAGTTGAATTGTGTATCTAAAATCCAATTGATAATGTTGGTGCGAGCAGGGTCAGGTGCGACCCTCGGGTGACTTTGACGGTGTAGAACCCCCTGTGCGTGGTCTCTCAGACCAAGGCAGCTCTGCAAGGGGTTTTTCGCCCTTTACCATTGTAACTCTTTTTGAGATATTTCTAAAAAATATGCACTATGTTAGCTATATAATTTCTATTTTAATTAGACTGTTTTGTCTAATTAGTTCGGCTGGTAAATTGTTATACCTGCATCCTGTTGAGATGCGCCCAACCCGGGCTAATCCAGGAATGCAGTTGTAAACTCTGTATTATTTAAACACCCTGCTGAATAATAAACTTGGTTCGATTTTCTACATGGCATCAGAGCCAGATTGCTACGGCAATTTTTTTTGCAGTGATCCAGTGGCGTGAGAAGAAAGGCTGGAGGCGGACGCTGCTCGCTTGGAGAAAGTTGCTGTGCGTTTTTTTCTGAACGCATTTTTTTTCCCCCGAACAGTGCGAGTATTTTTTTTAATTTTTCTTTCGCGACGTGATTTTTTTAATCACGCCATCGCGTGATTAATTTAAAAAATAAATAAATAAATAAATTTTTTTCACGCGCAGACGCGCGACTGAGGGAGGGGAGGCCCCCCATCTGCACGCGGACCGCGTGCCCCCCCCCGTTGGACGCAGCGCTGCCACGTCCGGCGCAGCACTGCACGCGGGACCCCGCGCGTGCCCCCCCGCCGGACGTAGCGCCGACACGCAGACTGCGCGCGCGCCCCCTCCCCCCGTCAAATTTACAAAAAAAAAAATCGATTGCGAAGGAGGAAGCCGCGACCAAGCAGCAGCGGAGAGCACGCTGCGACCGCGATTTGCAGAGGAGTCCGCTGCGGAGGAGGAAGCTGCGGCCAGGCAGCCGCGCTCGGGCAGCAGACTGAGGACCCTCCTCAAATATGAGGGGGCCCCTGATCCTTTCGGATCAGCCCGCTGGCTCACGTGGTCGTGAGTCGTGCGGTAAGGCTCTGGGAGCTTGCAGGTCGAGGGTTCAAGGGTAAAATTTTCTTTTCAAAGTTTTTTTTTAATTATTATTTTTTAGTTAAAATTTTTAATTTTAATTTATTTTTTATAGTTTTAAAGCTTTATAAATTAAAATTTAATTTTAATTTATTTTTTCATAAGTTTTTAAAACTATATAAATTAAAATTATTTATTTTAACTTTAAATACATAATAATTATTAAAATGCTTTGTTAAAGAGAATTTTTTTTTAGAGGGGATATTTTTTTTCAAAAAATCAAAGGGGGAATGTGAGTAATTTTTTGAAAAAGCAAATTTTTGGCATTATTGTAAAGGTGCATTTTTGGCTGTGTCCGACACCTGGAGGGTTAATTCTTGTGGGCACTTTTTATGTTGTATGTTGCATATTTCATTTTTGCACTATTTCATTAAAAGTTTAAAAAAAAAAAATCAAATACACTCCCTAAGTCCCCGGAATAATTAAAACCCATCCGTGCAATTTATTGCACTGCAGCGTTCGGTATTTGTGATACCTCTGGCCAGCACTTACAGGTAAAGCTGTCGTGATTGCGCTACTGTATCCGCCGCCTAATATAGCTGCTACAACGACATCTGAGCTTGTTCTCTATAAATCGTCGGGGAGAGATAAGTTTGCCATTTTTGCATTTTTTTACTCCATCCACTACCCTTAATCGCTCTTGTGTTTAGGCATAAATCCTGACGAAGTATTCTTCATAGTGTTTAGGGGAAGTTACGCCCCATGCATGAGAAGAATCTTCTATGGTAGGTGCCATCAATAAGGCGATTCCCTTTCAGATCTTGCTTATGTTCCACGTATCGTATGATCTCTAAAACTCACCTATAGTTTCCCTCACGTAAGGGCGGGTGATTTTTGTTGATCTTTCTAAATACCTATAGTTTCCCTCACGTAAGGGCGGGTATTTTGTACGGTATAATGACCTAGCAAAAGGTATATCGAAAGGGGGACCAATTGGTGTTATAAGGAACCTTCACTATGGCCACTGTTGCAAAATTGATGACTGATCCTCATCAGTTATTGAAAGGTCCAAATTATACACCATGGAAACATAAGATGAAGGCAATTCTCCAAATGGAAGATTTATGGGATATTTTTACTGGAGTAACACCTAGGCCTTCACCAGCATCAGGATCCACAACTCCTACTGCTGATCAGATAGCTTTTGACAAGAAATACAGTCGAGCAAAGGTGCTCATTTTGTTTTTGCTGTTTCAGATGAAGTACAACCTCATATAACTGACAAAGCAAATGGTAAAGAGGCATGGGATTCTCTTAAAACCATCTATGAGGGAAATAATGATTTCACCATTCTTCATCTTCAACAACAACTTCATAACCTGAGTTTGAGACAGGGTGAAACAGTTGAACTCTTTCTGTGCAGAGTGTCTGAATTGAAAGAGAAATTGAATTCTTTGGGAGATTCTGTGGATGAAAAGCTTCTCATTTCAATTGTGATGAGAGCTTTACCTTATTCATTTGATATGTTGATCACCTCCATCCAGGTGTCTCAACGACAAATTACCTACATCGAGTTGGTCAATCTGCTTCAACAACAGGAGGCACGCCAACTTCACAAGGATGATTCTTCCAATACAGCCCTATACACCAATAGGCAGGGTTCTAGGAAGAAAGGTAATGGGCAAAAAGGAGGCAAATTTCAGAAAGAAGGAAATTCTCAACAAGATACGAAATAAAAAGGAAAACAACCTCAACAGAAGAAGAGGTGGTGCAATATCTATGAGAAAGACAACCATGACACCAATAGGTGTTGGCATAAGAACAAGCAGAGAGGCCAAAACAAACCACAAAATAAAAACAAGCAACCCCAGGTGAATGTTGCTATTGAAGAATCTGACTCAGATTCTAAATGGGCACACAAGGTGCTCATGACTACCACAGATTCCACACAGAGGGATCCTATTTGGTATGTTGATTCTGGAGCTAGCAAACATATGACTGGCGACAGATTGTGGTTTGAATCATTCGTGGCCAAAGAGGGCAAACCTGTCACCATTGTTGATGATAAAACCTACAGGGTTCAGGGAGAGGGTACAGTTTCAGTCACTCTTCCTGATGGCAAGTGTCATATTGACAAATTCCTCTATGTTTCAGGATTGGCTAACAATTTGTTGTCAGTCACACAAATCCTGGATAGAAATATGGTTGTCAACTTTCGTATTGAGAATGGCAAGAAGTGTTGTACTATTACCAGGAAGGGTAAGCAGATTGCAACAGCTTCATATAAGCATGGCTTATTTGCCCTAGATGCTATCTCTACTCCACATGTTGCCATGACTATCTCTACCAAGGAGGAAACTTCCCTATGGCACAAGAGATATGGGCATCTTAGTTCTGGCTACTTACTTGAGCTCAGTAAGTATGAGATGGTAAAGGGTCTTCCTTCCCTTTTCGCCACATTGTCAGTGTGCTCTGACTGCTTGGCAAGAAAGCAGCATAGAGTACCATTTGAGAAGAGCTCAACAAGAGCACAAAAACCTCTGGAGTTAATTCACACCGATCTGTGCGGTCCTTTCACACCCAACAGTTGTGGAGGGAAGAGGTACTTTCAGTTATTCGTAGATGACTACTCACGAAAGATGTGGGTTTTCTTTCTCCAACTGAAATTCGAAGCTTTCGCATTCTTCCAACAGTTCAAGAAATCCGTTGAGAAGGAGTCAGGAGCTTCTATTAAAACCCTCCGCTCAGATCGAGGGGGGGAGTTTACCTCTAAAGAATTTTTTGCATTCTTAGATAAGCATGGAATCAAGAGACAGTTAACAACTGCCTATACTCCTCAGAAAAATGGAGTTGCTGAGAGAAGGAACCGTTCTATCATGGAAATGGTTCGTTGTATGCTCACAGGAGCTACTCTTGGGCAACAATATTGGGCAAAAGCTGTCACCACTGCAGTATATCTGTTGAATAGGGCACCCACAAAGGCCCTAAAATGAATGACTCCATAGGAAGCATGGAGTGGTCGAAAACCCTCCATATCTCATCTACGTATTTTTGGATGTTATGCTTTCATGCACATACCAAAAGAGAAAAGGAAGAAGCTAGATGAGAAAAAACTAAGATGTATTTTTCTTGGTTATGATGAGCACTCTAAAGGATATCGTTTGATAGATCCTTTGATCAAAAAAATTCATTTCAGTAGAGATGTTGTCTTTGATGAAGCTTTCACATCACAGAGCACATCTAAAGTACACCTAGATCTTGTGGAATCTAAGGAAGAGAAGATTTCTTCGTCAACACAGACAGGAGGTCCTTCTACATCTTCTTCAACACCACCGAAGAAGAATCCAAAATGGTGTACAAATACAATTAGAGACGCAAATTTATCCACTCCTCCCAATTTGAACTTGGATAGACCTCGTACACGCAGTATGGCTCAAAAGGAAAAAGAAGCCAAAGAAACTGGTGAGGTTGATGATCTTTGTCAATCTTTTGAGGAACTTTCTGTAACTCCACGTACAGAAGTAGAGGATATGGATATTGATGATGACAGGGCGTTCATGTCTACCATAGACGATCTTGAACCTGCATCAGTGCAAGATGCTCTTAGTGAGCCTCAGTGGAAGGTCGCTATGGATACAAAGTATGAGTCTTTGATGAAAAATAAAACTTGGAAGCTTGTTGATCTATCGCATGGAAAGAAACCCATTGGCTGCAAATGGGTATATAAAGTCAAGTACAAGGCAGATGGAACAATTGATAAGCATAAGGCCCGTCTTGTTGCAAAGGGCTATGCTCAAAAGGAAGGCATTGACTACGAGAAAACTTTTGCACCTACTGCTCGGATGACCACAATTCGAGTTGTGTGCTATGGCAACACAATATGGGTGGAAAGTTCACCAGATGGATGTCAAAAGTGCCTTTCTAAATGGTGATCTCAAAGAAGAAGTCTACATGACTCAGCCAGAAGGATTTGAAGTGGAAGGCCAAGAGCGGAAGGTTTGCAAATTGGTCAAATCCTTATATGAGTCTGAAACAAGCTCCTCGAGCTTGGTATATAAAAATGGACAATCACCTTATGCATCATGGATTTAAGAGATGTCCGTTAGATGCAAACCTCTATTTCAAGAAACAGGGTTCTGAGATAGTGTTGCTTGTACTCTATGTTGATGATCTGCTCATTACAGGGAGTTCAGAAACTATGATCTCTATTGTCAAAAGAAACTTGTGTAAATATTTTGAGATGACGGATCTCGGACTTCTCCATTACTGTCTTGGTCTGGAATTCAGCCAGAAGGAGCACTCCATCAAAGTGTCTCAAAAAAAATATGCCAAGACATTGCTAGAAAAATATCGCATGACTGATTGCAAGCCAATGGCAACTCCGATGGAGACCGGACTTCAGTTATCGTGATATGATGATTCACCTCAGGTAGATGGTACTCTCTATCGACAGTTGATTAGGAGTCTCATATATCTGACCAATACTAGGCCAGATATTGTATTTGTTGTCAACTATCTTTCGAGGTTCATGCAGGAGCCTAAGACCACTCATTGGAAAGCAACAAAACGTGTTCTTCACTATGTCCATGGTACTATGGAATATGGCCTAGAATACAAGAAGAACAACAATTCTTCTTGCAAGGATACACGGACTTCGACTATGCCGGATCATTTGATGATCGCAAGTCAACTTTTGGATACATTTTTCATCTGGGATCCGGTCCTATCTCTTGGCACAGCAAGAAGCAACAGGTGGTTGCTATTTCATCAACAGAGGCAGATTATCGTGCCGCACGTGAAGCTGTGTGCGAAGTGATATGGTTGCGTCGCATTCTGACAAGTATGGGCCATCCATCAAAATCTCCAATACACTTGTTTTGCGAAAATCAGGGTGTTTTGAACCTCGTCAAGAATCCAGTCCATCATGAAAGAACAAAGCACATTGACACACAATGTCATTTCATTCGAGATGAAGTTCCAAAGCACCGAATTTAGCTTCAACACATTCCCACCGATGCTCAAGTTGCAGACATTTTCACTAAGGCACTTGCACGTGTCAAATTTGAATTGTTTTGCAGCTCTCTTTGTATTGCAAAATGATGTAATCAGGGGGGATGTTAGTATAGCTATTAGTTATTACATTACCCAAATAATGTAATAAGGGGGGATGTTAGCTATATAATTTCTATTTTAATTAGACTGTTTTGTCTAATTAGTTCGGCTGGTAAATTGTTATACCTGCATCCTGTTGAGATGCGCCCAACCCGGGCTAATCCAGGAATGCAGTTGTAAACTCTGTATTATTTAAACACCCTGCTGATAGTCAACCTGAGCAACGAGCGAGGAGTTATGACCCCGGGAAGTTTTACCCCCAAAATTCAAAATGATGGCCAATGGATTGCCGTATGAATTACCCCTTTTAATGAAATTATAATTTTCATAAGAAGAAGTTTATTTATTGTCTGTGAATGCAAATGCAAAGCCTAAAAATTGATTTACCTTTAAAATATGAAAAAATATGAAATTATGAAATTATAAAAATCCTTATAAAAAATTAAATTTAAATATTTTTTATAAATTCGAAATTATAAAAATCCTTATAAAACAACTTTAAATAATTTTTATAAATTTGAAATGACTTAAGAATGAGATCAAAATTATTTCGGATGAAATATTGAATCTAATTCTTCACACCCATGCATTTATTTATGAAATTTTAATTTATTTTTATTTTTATTTTTGGGCGCTGAATTTTAAAAAAAATCTGCAAAAAGAAGGGATAGAAAATTAAAAATAAAATTCTGAAAAATGGACCAAAAAGTCGAAAATGTTAAAACACACTACATTAAGTATGATGTCATCCTTTACTATTGTAGCTCTTTTCGATAGATATCTGAAAAATATGCACTAATAGTCAATCCTAGCAACGAGCGAGGAGTTATGACCTTGGGAAGTTTTACCCCCAAAATTTAAAATGATGGCCAATAGAATGTCGTATGAACTACCCTCGATTAAGAAAATTATAATTTTCATAAGGGAAAGTTTATTTATTGTCTGTGAATGCAAATGCAAAGCCTGAAAATCAATTTACCATCAAAATATGAAATTATAAAAATCCTTATAAAACAACAAATTTAAATAAATTTTATAAATTCGAAATAACTTCAGAATGAGATCAAAATTATTTCAGATGAAACATTTAAGGTCATTCTTCACACCCATACATTTATTTATGAAATTTTAATTTTAATTTTTTTTTCATTCTAGTCGTCGAAGTTTAAAAAAAATTGCAAAAGGAAGGGTTAGAAAAATAAAATTAAAATTCTAAATGATGGACCAAAAAGTTTAAAATATTAAGACACACTATAGTTAGTATGATGTCACCCTGCGTTGTTATAGCTCTCTTCGAGATATTTTCAAAAATATGCATTAATAGTCAATCCGAGCAACAAGCGAGGATTTATGACTCCAAGAAGTTTTGCCCTCAAAATTGAAAATAATGGCCAATGGAATACCGTATGAACTACCCTCTAATGAAATTGTTTTTTTTTTATTTGTGGAAAACATCTCAAAAGGGATGCCACTTTCGGGTAAGACCCAAGGAGACAGGGGTATCCGCCAAAAATGCCCAAGACTCGAACCTAGCCTACCACCTTTGACATACTCAATGAGCAAACAAACACACAAAACCAATTTAAAAATAAGTAAATAACAACAAAAATAATAAAATAAAATAAAAAACATGCTCCTTGAGTGTGTCAAAAACAAAAGCACAACCAAACATTCACAATAAGATAAAAGAAACCACAACATAAACGACATAGAAAAACACAAGAACCACATAACAAAACACAAACAAGACAAAAACAACATAACACTACAAAGACATAACCCAAAAAAAAACATGAAAAATAAACACAACCAAAACCTAAAAAATAAAATAAAAATAAAAATAAAAAACAACCAACAACAGACAATAAACAAAAACAAAAAACATAGAAAACACTCACATATAAAAACACAAAATAACATAAACAAAGAGAAACCCAAGAACAAGAACGAAAAAAACACAAGAACAATAACAAAAAACATAAAAAAACAAAACAACAAAAACACAAGAACTACAAAAAATAACACAAAGAACACAAAAACAAAACGAAATAAAAAAACCCACCCACCTTAAAAAACTAAAAAAAAAAAAAAAAAAAAAAGAAATAAAAAATGAACAAAACAATGACCTATCTAGACCAGAAGACTATTAAGGCAAGAATCAACTGAAGAAACAAAATAAAGAATAGAATGAGCTAGGGACCTAGACCTTTAATGAAATTGTAGTTTACATAAAGGGAAGTATAGAATGAGCTAGGGACCTAGACCTTTAATGAAATTGTAGTTTACATAAAGGGAAGTTCATTTATTGTCTGTGAATGCAAATGCAAAGTCTAAAAATCAATTTGCCTTCAAAATATGAAAAAAAAGAAAAGTGAAATTTTGAAATTATAAAAATCCTTATAAAACAACTTTAAATCATTTTTATAAATTTGAAATGACTTCAGAATGAGATAAAAATTATTTCGGATGAAATATTGAAGCTCATTCTTCACACCCATGCATTTATTTATGAAATTTTATTTTTATTTTTATTTTTATTCTAGTTGCCGAAGTTTAAAAAAATCTACAAAAGAAAGGGTTAGACAAATAAAAATAAAATTCTCAAAAATGGACTAGAAAGTTGAAAATATTAAAACACACTACAATTAGTGTGATGTTGCCCTACGCCATTGCAGCTCTTTTCGAGATCTTTCCAAAAATATGCACTAATAGTCAATCCAAGCAACGAGCGAGGAGTTATGACCCCGGGAAGTTTTACCCCTAAAATTCAAAATGATGGCCAATGGATTGTCGTATGAACTACACCCCTTTAATAAAAATATAATTTTCATAAGGGGAAGTTTATTTATTGTCTGTGAATGCAAATACAAAGCCTGAAAATCGATTTACCTTCAAAATATAGAAAAAATATGAAATTTTGAAATTATAAAAATCTGAAAAATAGACCAAAAAGCTAAAAATGTTAAAATACACTACAGTCAGTATGATGTCGCCCTGCGTTGTTGTAGCTCCCTTCGAGAGCTTTATGAAAATATGCACTAATAGTCAATCCAAGCAACGAGCGAGGATTTATGACTCCAAGAAATTTTACCCTCAAAATTGAAAATGATGGCCAATGAAATACCGTATGAACTACCCCACTTTAATGACATTTTATTTTTTATAAAGGGAAGTGAATTTATTGTCTGTGAATGCAAATGCAAAGCTTAAAAATTGATTTGCCTTCAAAATATGAAAAAAAATGTGAAATTTCGAAATTATAAAAATCTTTATAAAACAACTTTAAATAATTTTTATAAATTTGAAATGACTTAAGAATGAGATCAAAATTATTTCGGATGAAAGATTGAATCTAATTCTTCACACCCATGCATTTATTTATGAAATTTTAATTTTATTTTTATTTTTATTTTAGTCGCCGAAGTTTAAAAAAATCTGCAAAAAGAAGGGTTAGAAAAATAAAAATAAAATTCTGAAAAATGGACCAGAAAGTCGAAAATGTTAAAACACACTACATTCAGTATGATGCCGCCCTTTACTGTTGTAGCTCTTTTCGATAGATTTTTGAAAAAATATGCACTAATAGTCAATATGAGCTACGAGCGAGGAGTTATGACCCTGGGATGTTTTACCCCCAAAATTCAAAATGATGGCCAATGGAATGCCGTATGAACTACCCCCCTTTAATGAAATTATAATTTTCATAAGGGAAAGTTTATTTATTATCTGTGAATGCAAATGCAAAGCCTGAGAATCAATTTACCTTCAAAATATGAAATTTCAAAATTATAAAAATCTTTATAAAACAACAACTTTAAATAATTTTTATAAATTCGAAATAACTTCAGAATGAGATCAAAATTATTTCGGATAAAATATTGAAGCTCATTCTTCACACCCATGCTTTTATTTATGAAATTATTATTTTTTTTTATTCTAGTCGCCGAAGTTTAAAAAAAAATGCAAAAAGAAGGGTTAGAAAAATAAAAATAAAATTCTAGATGATGGACCAAAAAGTTTAAAATGTTAAGACACACTACAGTTAGTATGATGTCACCCTGTGTTGTTATAGCTCTCTTTGAGATATTTTCAAAAATATGCACTAATAGTCAATCCGAATAACGAGCGAGGATTTATGA
The DNA here is from genome assembly GCA_028583015.1 of Wollemia nobilis. Classification (NCBI taxonomy): domain Eukaryota; kingdom Viridiplantae; phylum Streptophyta; class Pinopsida; order Araucariales; family Araucariaceae; genus Wollemia; species Wollemia nobilis. Next base: position 32,175,227 of record JAQPPZ010015824.1, read on the forward strand.
CTCTAAGAAGTTTTGCCCTCAAAATTGAAAACGATGGCCAATGGAATACCGTATGAACTACCCCCCTTTAATGAAATTGTAGTTTTCATAAAGGGAAGTTCATTTATTGTCTATGAATGCAAATGCAAAGTCTAAAAATCGATTTACCTTCAAAATATGAAAAAAAGTGAAATTTTATAAATTCGAAATGACTTCAGAATGAGATAAAAATTATTTCGAATGAAATATTGAAGCTCATTCTTCACACCCATGCATTTATTTATGAATTTTTTTTTTTCTAATTTTTATTCTAGTTGCCGAAGTTTAAAAAAATCTGCAAAAGAAAGGGTTAGAAAAATAAAAATAAAATTCTCAAAAATGGACCAAAAAGTCAAAAATGTTAAAACACACTACAATTAGTGTGAGGATGCCCTACGCAATTACAGCTCTTTTCGAGATCTTTCCAAAAGTATGCACTAATAGTCAATCCAAGCAACGAGCGAGGAGTTATGACCCCGGGAAGTTTTACCCCCAAAATTCAAAATGATGTCCAATGGATTGTCGTATGAACTACACCCCTTTAATGAAATTATAATTTTCATAAGAGGAAGTTTATTTATTGTCTGTGAATGCAAATACAAAGTCTGAAAATTGATTTACCTTCAAAATATGAAAAAAATATGAAATTCTGAAATTATAAAAATCCTTATAAAACAACAAATTTAAATATTTTTTATAAATTCGAAATAACTTCAGGATGAGACTAAAATTGTTTCGGATGAAATATTGAAGCTCATTATTCACACCCATGCATTTATTTATAAATTTTTATTTTTATTTTTATTCTATTCACTAAAGTTTAAAAAAAAATGCAAAAGGTTAGAAAAATAAAAATAAAATTTTGAAAAATAGACCAAAAATCTAAAAATTTTAAAATACACTACAGTCAGTACGATATCACCATGCGTTGTTGTAGCTCTCTTAGAGAGCTTTCCAAAAATATGCACTAATAGTCAACCCAAACAACGAGCGAGGATTTATGACTCCAAGAAGTTTTACCCTCAAAATTGAAAATGATGGCCAATGGAATACCGTATGAACTACCCCCATTTAATAAAATTGTAATTTTCATAAATGGAAGTTCATTTATTATTTGTGAATGCAAATGCAAAGCCTAAAAATCGATTTGCCTTTAAAATATGAAAAAAATGTGAAATTTCAAAATTATAAAAATCCTTATAACACAACTTTAAATAAATTTTATAAATTCAAAATGACTTCAGAATGAGATCAAAATTATTATTGATGAAATATTGAATCTCATTCTTCACACCCATGCATTTATTTATGATTTTTTTATTTTTTTTATTTTAGTCGTCAAAGTTTAAAAAAAATCTGCAAAAGGAAGGGTTAGAAAAATAAAAATAAAATTCTGAAAAATAGACCAAAAATCCGAAAATGTTAAAACACATTAAAGTCAGTATGATTTCGCCCTTTACCCCTGTAACTATTTTTGAGATATTTATGAAAATATGCACTAATAGTCAATCCAAGCAACGAGCGAGGAGTTATGACCCCGAGAAGTTTTACCCCCAAAATTCAAAATGATGGCCAATGGAATGTCGTATGAACTACCCCCCTTTAATGAAATTATAATTTTCATAAAGGGAAGTTTATTTATTGTCTGTGAATGCAAATGCAAAGCCTAAAAATCGATTTGCCTTCAAAATTTGAAAAAAACATGAAATTATGAAATTATAAAAATCTTTATAAAACAACAAATTTAAATATTTTTTATAAATTCGAAATAACTTTAGGATGAGATCAAAATTATTTTGAATGAAATATTAAAGCTCATTATTCATACCCATGCATTTATTTATGAAATTTTAATTTTATTTTTATTTTTATTCTAGTCGTCGAAGTTTGAAAAAAAATGCAAAAGGAAGGGTTAGAAAAATAAAAATAAAATTCTGAAAAATGAACCAAAAAACTAAAAATGTTAAAACACACTATAGTCATTATGATGTCATCCTGCGTTGTTGTAGCTCTCTTTGAGAGCTTTCCAAAAATATGCACTAATAGTCAATCCGAGCAACGAACGAAGATTTATGACTCCAAGAATTTTGACCCTCAAAATTGAAAATGATGGCCAATGGAATACCGTATGAACTACCCCCTTTAATGAAATTGTAATTTTCATAAAGGAAAGTTCATTTATTGTCTGTGAATGCAAATGCAAAGCCTACAAATTGATTTACCTTCAAAATATGAAAAAATGTGAAATTTCAAAATTATAAAAATCTTTATAAAACAACTTTAAATAATTTTTATAAATGAGTTTTGAAAAAATGGTTGTAAATGAAATAAGCGAGGGTTTCTGGAGCTAGGGAAAAACTAGGGCATCAGTTGGGTAGCCGAAGAGATTTCTGGTTACTGTGGATTTGAAGACAAGATTGCTGCCCCAGGAGGGTCCAATGGGGACACCTCCGGATCCTCTTCTAGAGAGACATAGTTCTTTTGCAGATTTGTTAAAGGATAAATCTCCATCAAAGACTGAAGAAGCACAAAAAACTGCATTAAAAATGCTCTTTACGGCTGCTGGAAATAGATCAACATCTCAACGAGTTAATGGATGCTTGCCACAGTCAGAATCAAGGCCAAAGATTGTCATTGAGCAAAGGATGGTTGAAGAAACAGTTTTATATAGAGCCAATCATGATTTGATCTGTAAATTCATGGGTATTCGCCCTACCCTAAATTTTTTGCATTCCTGGGTCCGACAAAACTGGGAGCCTCTTGGTGAGTATTCTTTATGGTTTATTAGCAATGGATATTTTATTGTTAGTTTTTCTTCACTTGCCGATAGAAATAGGGCTTTCGAATCAGAAAAGAGGAATCATGGTCCGACAAGATTATTTGTTCAACCCTGGAGAGTGGGATTTGATCCTCGAATTGAACCCACTGCTGTCCCGGTTTGGATCCGTTTGTATGCACTTCCAATGGAGTTTTGGAGTGAGCAGGTATTGGAAATTATCGATAATTCCCTTGGAAGACATTTGGGTGTTTCCAAAGACACAATAGAAGGAAACACAATTGTTTATGCAAGATTATGTGTGGAAATGGATCTTAGCCAGCCTCTACCGAGAGAGGTGGAACTTGAACTTGCAGGACTATCTTGGATTCAACAACTGGATTATGAGGCATTGCCCTTCAGATGCAGAGTTTGCCACAAACATGGGCATTTGGCCCGATCTTGCCCAAATAATATGAACATAAAAATGGAGGCTCCTCTAGGAATGTCAAATCTTCCTAAGGAGGGTAAGTCAACAATAAACAAAGAACCAACCAATATTTCTCAGGGTAAAGAAGCACAGAGAGATGGTTTTGAACAGCCCAAAAGAAGGAGAAGGCAAAAGAAAAAAGATGGTAAAGAGCAAACCCAACTCAAGCCCTCCAATAGGTATGAGATATTTAAGACACTAATGGACCAAGAAGAACAATTCATGGAAGGAGTGGATGGGAATAATGAAAATAATAACATCCATGTTCAAGCTCCTCTTTCATCTCCCCCTGTCATAGAGCAAGTAATTGAGTACAGTGAGTTACCGCAGTCAGAGAGTGCAGGGGCATTGATAGTGCATAACCAAGAGCAACCAATAATTAAGGATGTCAAGCATGGGAATAGCAGAAAAGAACAGAGAAAGGCCAACTTTAGGGATAACTCAGGTGGAAAAGAGATCAAAAAATAGCAACTCTCAAGGAGTGGGTAGAAAATCAAATAAGGAATTGATAGCAGTTCAAGGAGACAAACTGATCACCTGGAGGATCGGTGAGGCCAATAGATTTTTACTTGCTCTCAAGGTAACCAATGATTATACAATCATGGAATGTTAGGGGTTTAAACAGTAGAACCCATCAATCTGTTGTTCGAAGACTCTTAGAAAAATGTAAAACAGATTTTTTGCTTATCCAGGAGACAAAAATGTCGTTAGATCTTATGTGTAAAATAGTTAACAAAATTTGGAGGGGTGCTGGTCATATGGAAGTGGCTGCCCAAGGTGCCTCAGGGGGGATAGTTACTCTTTGGAACTCTCTTGAATGGACTGCAATAGAACATATAGCTTGGAGGGGTGTTCTCACATCACATTTTAGAAATAATGTCACAGATGAACATGTTTTAATCACAAATTTTTATGGGGCTCAAAACCTAGATGGTCAGATGCATCAATGGAAAGTTGTGCATAACATGAGAGTCTCAAGGGAAGATTTAGACTGGATTATTGCTGGGGATTTTAATGCTAAATTATCCTCTAGAGATCAGGAAGGGGGAACCCCAATTTTGGACCCAGGGGATCGACTTATGATTGCCCAAGTCCAGGCATTACACTTGGTGGATATTAAATGCCCTGGAACCAACTATACTTGGACTAATAAGAGGAGGGAGCCACATAGCAGGAAGGTGAAGTTAGACCATTTTTTGGTTTCAGAGGAGGCATTTGTAAAATGGAATATAAAATTTCAGATTTTGGAGGGTCCAATTTCAGATCACTTTCCCATTTTGTTGGAAGGAGGGATCAAGACAGGGCAACATCACAAACCATTTAAATTTGAAAACTTTTGGTTACAAAAAGAGGAACTTCGAAAGAAAATTCCATAGTGGTGGGAAGAAGGTCGCCCAGCATATGGGACAACAATGTTTAGATTCCACAAACAACTTCATTATGTCAAAGTTCAACTGAAACAATGGAGGCGAGCTAACAAGACAGACTTCCAGGTCCAAAGAGCTCCATTGGTGGCCAGATGGGATGAGGTTCAAAAACACTTTAGGGAAGGAACAATTACAGAGCAGCTCAAAGAAGAGGATGATGCATTGCGTAAAGCGGTTGAGGACATTGACAACCAAGAGGAGACCTACTGGAAACAGAGAGCAAGAACCACTTGGTTATTAGAAGGTGATAAAAATACCAAATTTTTCCATCGGACTGCTTGTGCTAGGAGACAGATGAACAACATGGAAGCTCTTCAAGATGAGAACGGACACTCCTTTGATACACTTCCAGGTATGCATTTCCATTCAATGGATTATTTTTCTAAACTATTTAAGGAAAGTATGGTGCAAGATGAAGAGGCTCAAAAAGAAGTTATTGTTGTCATACCCTCTGTTATCTCTCGAAGAAGAAAATCAAACCCTACTTAAACCCATTGATAGAGAGGAACTCGAAGAATGTAGTCTTTGGAATGAGCACCAGAAAAACTCCAGGTCCAGATGGCTTTCCAATTGAGTTTTTTCAGGCCTTTTGGGATAACTTGGAGGAGGATGTAATGGTTGTTATAGAGGAGTCCAAAGGTAGTAAAAGAATGCTTAAAGCATTAAATCATACTTTCATTACCTTAATTCCAAAAGGGGAGGAGGGGGTACATATTTCAGATTATAGACCTATTGCCTTATGCAATGTCATATATAAAATAATCACAAAGGTAATGGCTGAGCGGCTAAAACCTCTTCTACATAACATTATCTCCTCGGAGCAAGGGGGTTTTGTAGAGGGTAGGCAGATCTTGGATGGTGTGGTTCTAGCTCGGGAGGCAATCCATTCAATGCAAACATCTGGTAATAGAGGAATGTTCATAAAATTAGATATGTCAAAGGCTTATGATAGGGTGGAGTGGAGCTTCTTGTCAAAGATGATGGCAGCCTTTGGTTTCTCTCAAGATTGGATAGAATGGGTCATGAGTTGTGTTTCTACTCCGACATACTCAGTGTTAATCAAGGGTCTTCCCTCGCAACCGTTTGGAGCTACTCGAGGCCTTCGTCAAGGAGATCCTTGCTCTCCCTATCTTTTTCTCATATTGGCTGAAGGATTGGGTAGACTTATCTTGAGGAGAAGACAACAAGGTTTGCTAACAGGTATCAAGGTGGGTGAGGAAGTTTTGACTCACCTACAGCTTTGTGGATGACACAGGATTGGTGGGAGTGGCCAGCTTCAGGGAAGCAAGAATGATTAGAGATACACTTAATGTCTACCTTAGGGCTACAAACCAAGTCATCAATGATAAAAAATCCAAAGTGGTCTTTTTCAATCTTGATCAAAGGCTTCAGGACAGAGTTTTAGAGATCTTGGGATTCACAAGGACTTATCTCCCAATGGTATACTTGGGGGTCCCTTTGCATTTTAAAAAACTAAAAATAGATATCTGGAGGAATCTTTTGGATTGTATCAAGGATAGAATTAATCATTGGTCTCACAAATGGTTAAGCTATGGGGGTAGATTAACTTTTTTACAGTCGAGTCATTCAGAGCCATGCCAATTTATAAATTTTCTATCCTTGCTGCCCCACATACTATATGGAAAGAGTTGGACAAGATGGCTAGAAAATTTTTATGGGAAGGAGTAAAAGGAGAGAGGAAATGGGCCTTAGTAGGTTGGGATAAAGTAAGCCAGCCCAAGGTAAAAGGAGGTTTGGGACTGAGAAGATCAAAGTTAAATAATAAAGCTTTGGCTGGAAAGCTTTACTGGAGGTGGATTTCCCAACCAACTTCTTTATTCAATAGAATCTTAACTAGTAAATATTTGGGACATGTAAACCCAAATGAGGTGGGTCGTTTCCCTTTGGATGGTAATGGATCCTTAGTGTGGCAGGCTCTCAAGTTAGGATCTCAGGTAGTAAAAGATAGATTATTTTGGAAAGTGGGGAGAGGGGAGAAGGCACGATTTTGGACAGATTCATGGGATCAATACCCACCTATCATTGTTGAATTTCCTGAATTGCAACCAATAAAAATAGCCATAGAAACCAAGGGATGGGTCCAAATTGAAAGTTATTTCAACACTAGTCAGTTGGGGGATTATAAGTTTAAGCAGTTTAAGAAGTTGGATGAGTGGCCAATTTCAATCCCTCCGGATTTGACACCCATCATGACTAAAATCTTGGCAGAAATATTTCTCACAGGTAGAGACGAGGAGGATGAATTAGCTTGGGGCTATGGGAGCCTTGGTGTCTACACAGTGAAGGACGGATATGATAAGATCCTTCCGGAGCCTCCTCCTCATACATATCCGGTTGAGGATTGGAGAAAGATTTGGCAGTCCAAGGGTTGGCCGAAAGTAAACTTTTTGCCTGGCAGTTCATGCATAATGGAATTCTTACTTTTGATAATCTCAGATGTAAGGGAATCATTGGTCCATCTCAATGTGTTTTATGCTACAAGAGCGAGGAAACAACTGATCACTTGATGTTTGAGTGCCCATTCACGCGCCAGATTTGGGAGAGATGGTTTTTATATTATAAAATTCAAGTTAATGGTGATTTGAATCGGATTAATATTTGGGAAAGATGGAAGAGGGGTAGATTTAAATCTAAAGCTCTTTGTATTGGTTGGGAGCTTGGATTAAACTTTATTTGGTGGCAAGTGTGGTTGGAGAGAAATGCTAGAATTTTTAGAGAAACTTTTTCTTCTTTAGATGGAGTTTGGCAGGTCATTTGGAGCAAAGTCACAGAAACTGTGGCAGTCTATGCTAAAGAGGAAACTCAGGTTGTTATTGGGGCAATGGAAAAGGAAGTTGAAGTGCAAGAGGGACAGGACAGAGCTAGTTGGAAACCACCCCTAGAAGGTTGGATTAAAATTAATACTGATGGAGCTGCAAAAGGCAATCCGGGTAGAGCTGGAATTGGAGTGGTTTGCCGGAATCATGTTGGAACAATGCTCTATTGGGAACTGCAAGGCTTGGGAAGAGCCACAAACAATGAAGCAGAAGCCTTAGCTATCAAATCTGCTTCTATTTGGGCAGTAAAACAAGGCCACAGGAGGATAATACTAGAATCAGATTCTCAAATAATGGTTGGAGCTCTAGATTGCATGAGGAACTTTGCTTTGAAAACATGGAGGTTGAGGATTCTTGTCACTCAAATTAAGGAATTATGGAGGGAATTAGATGATGTGATTCCAGTTTATGTGAGTAGAGATCTAAATAAAGTGGCAGACTTCCTGGCTAAGATGGGTGCTGAGAAGGAGGTAGGGGTTCAATGGCACAGTGACATGGCTATTGAGGATGAGGTGATTAGGCAGGGTGTTGAAAGGTCCCTGAACCTTGTACAAAGTAGTCATGGGCCTCCGAAGAGGGAGGCAAAGGGGAAGAACGAGAGAGACCGAGACAGCCTAAAAATAGTAGGGGCCACCTAAGGTAAAGGCGCCCAGAGGAACCAACTAGAAGAACTAACTTTTTTGCATGTTTTCCAAGAAGACCGAAGAGGCCCATGAGCTAAAGATCAAAGAAAAAGCAAAACACCACAAGGAGAAAGGTGTCGCGATATCGCGACATGTTGCATTTTCATGGTCCAAAGCAAAGGGAGAAAGCAAGGAGGAAAAAGTGTCACGATATCGCGACATGTTGCAACGTCGCGGCCAAAGGAGGAAAAGGTGTCACGATATCGCGACAAGATGCATCGTCACGACCAAAGGAGAGAAAGTGTCACAAATCTACACGTTGCAATAAGAGAAGAAGTGTCACGATATCATGACATGTTGCATCGTCGCGGCCAAAGGAGGAAAGGTGTCGCGATATCGCGACATGTTGCATCATCGAGGCCAAAGGAGAAAAGGTGTCACGATATCGTGACATGTTGCATCGTCACGGCCAAAGGAGAAAAAGTGTCACGATATCGTGACATGTTGCATCATCACGGCCAAAGGAGAAAAAGTGTCACGATATCGCGACATGTTGCATCATCGCGGCCAAAAGAGAAAAAGTGTCACGATATCGTGACATGTTGCATCGTCGCAAAGGAGAAAAAGTGTCGCGATATCGCGACATGTTGCATCATCGTGGCCAAAGGAGAAAAATGTCGCGATATCGCGACATGTTGCATCATGGCCAAAGGAGAAAAAGTGTCACGATATCGTGACATGTTGCATCGTCATGGCCAAAAGAGAAAAAGTGTCATGATATCGCGACATGTTGCATCGTCGCGGCCAAAAGAGAAAAAGTGTCACGATATCGCGACATGTTGCATCGTCATGGCCAAAAGAGAAAAGTGTCGCGATATCGCGACATGTTGCATCATCGCGGCCAAAGGAGAAAAAGTGTCACGATATCATGACATGTTGCATCGTCACGGCCAAAGGAGAAAAAGTGTCGCGATATCGCGACATGTTGCATCGTTACGGCCAAAGAGAAAAAGTGTCGCGATATCGCGACATGTTGCATCATCATGGCCAAAGAGAAAAAGTGTCACGATATCGCGACATGTTGCATCGTCGCGGCCAAAGGAGGAAAAAGTGTCGCGATATCATGACATGTTGCAACGTCATGGCCAAAGGAGAAAAAGTGTCACGATATCGCGACATGTTGCATCGTCATGGCCAATGGAAAAAGTGTCACGATATCGCGACATGTTGCATCATCGCGGCCAAAGAGAAAAAGTGTCGCGATATCGCGACATGTTGCATCATCGCGGCCAAAGAGAAAAAGTGTCGCGATATCGCGACATGTTGCATCGTCGCGGCCAAAGGAGGAAAAAGTGTCGCGATATCGCGACATGTTGCAACGTCGCGGCCAAAAGAGAAAAAGTGTCACGATATCGCGACATGTTGCATTTTTCTCGGCCAAAAGAGAAAAGTGTCACGATATCGTGACATGTTGCATTTTCGCGGCCAAAGGAGAAGAAGGAAAAAGTGTCGCGATATCGTGACAAGTTGCATCAACAGACCAAACCGATCCCCCTGGCAACATCTCACATTGTGCAAACATTGAAACTTGTAGGATCGTGCCTTAGGCCAATGGGGAAGGAGTCTCTCCACACTTGAATGTCAGATTCGCCGACTCCCCTGTTAGCTAGGTAATGGTTTAAGAGATTTGGCTCCAATGCAAATCTTCTTTTACTGTTGTAAACATGTGTTCTCTCTGACTAAGGCTGGGAAAAGTCTCATCCCAACTTGTAAATGATCTTTGTTTTAATACAAGTTTTTTCAAATTATTCAAAAAAAAAAAAAAAAAACTATAAATTCGAAATGACTTCAGAATAAGATAAAAATTATTTCGGATGAAATATTGAATCTCATTCTTCACACCCAAACAGTTATTTATGACATTTTAATTTTTTTTTATTTTTATTTTAGTCGCCGAAGTTTAAACAAAATCTGCAAAAAGGAAGGGTTAGAAAAATAAAAATAAAATTCTGAAAAATGGACAAGAAAGTCAAAAATGTTGAAACACACTATATTTAGTATGATGCCGCCCTTTACCATTGTATCTCTATTCGAGATATTTCTGAAAAATATGCACTAATAGTCAATCTGAGCAACAAGCAAGGAGTTATGACCCCGAGAATTTTTACCCCCAAAATTCAAAATGATAGCCAATGGATTGTCGTATGAATTACCCCCTATAATGAAATTATAATTTTCATAAGGAGAAGTTTAATTATTGTCTGTGAATGCAAAAGCAAAGCCTAAAAATCGATTTACCTTCAAAATATGAAAAAATATGAAATTCTAAAATTATAAAAATCCTTATAAAACAACAAATATAAATCATTTTTATAAATTCGAAATAACTTCAAGATGACATCAAAATTATTTTGGATGAAATTTTGAAGATCATTCTTCACACCAATGCATTTATTTATGAAATTTTTATTTTTTTTTATTTTTATTCTAGTCGTCAAAGTTTAAAAAAAATGCAAAAGGAAGGGTTAGAAAAATAAAAATAAAATTCTAGAAAATGGACCAAAAAGTTGAAAATGTAAAAATACACTACAATCAGTATGATGTTGATCTACGTTGTTGTAGCTCTCTTCCAGAGTTTTTTGAAAATATGCACTAATAGTCAATCTAAGCAACGAGCGAGGAGTTATGAACCCGGGAAGTTTTACCCCCAAAATTAAAAATGACGGCCAATAGAATACCGTATGAACTACCCCACTTTAAAGAAATTGTAGTTTTCATAAAGGAAAGTGAATTTATTGTCTGTGAATGCAAATGCAAAGCTTAAAAATCGATGTGCCTTCAAAATATGAAAAAAAATGTGAAATTTCAAAATTATAAAAATCTTTATAAAACAACTTTAAATAATTTTTATAAATTTGAATTGACTTAAGAATGAGATCAAAATTATTTCGGATGAAATATTGAATCTAATTCTTCACACCCATGCATTTATTTATGAAATTTTAATTTTAGTCGTCGAAGTTTAAAAAAAATCTACAAAAAGAAGGGATAGAAAAATAAAAATAAAATTTTGAAAAATGGACCAGAAAGAAAATGTTAAAACACACTACATTTAGTATGATGTCACCCTTTACTATTGTAGCTCTTTTCGATATATTTCTAAAAAATATGCACTAATAGTCAATCCGAGCAACGAACGGGGAGTTATGACCCTGGAAAGTTTTACCCCCAAAATTCAAAATGATGACCAATAGAATGTCGTATGAACTACCCCCCTTTAACGAAATTATAATTTTCATAAGGGGAAGTTTATTTATTGTATGTGAATGCAAATGCAAAGCCTGAAAATCAATTTACCTTCAAAATATGAAAATTTGAAATTATAAAAATCCTTGTAAAACAACAAATTTAAATAAATTTTATAAATTCGAAATAACTTCAGAATGAGATAAAAATTATTTCGGATGAAATATTGAAGCTCATTCTTCACGCCAATGCATTGATTTATGAAATTTTAATTTTTTTATTATTTTTATTCTAGTCGTCAAAGTTTAAAAAAAATTTCAAAAGGAAGGGTTAGAAAAATAAAAATAAAATTCTGGATGATGGACCAAAAAGTTTAAAATGTTAAGACACACTACAATTAATATGATGTCATCCTGCGTTGTTATAGCTCTCTTCGAGAGCTTTTCAAAAATATGCTCTAATAGTCAATCTGATCAACGAGCGAGGATTTATGACTCCAAGAAGTTTTGCCCTCAAAATTGAAAATGATGGCCAATGGAATACTGTATGAACTACCACCCTTTAATAAAATAGTAGTTTTCATAAATGGAAATTCATTTATTATCTGTGAATGCAAATGCAAAGTCTAAAAATTGATTTGCCTTCAAAATATGAAAAATAAAAGTGAAATTTCGAAATTATAAAAATCCATATAAAACAACTTTAAATAATTTTTATAAATTCGAAATGACTTCAGAATGAGATAAAAATTATTTCGAATGAAATATTGAAGCTCATTCTTCACACCCATGCATTTATTTATGAAAATTTAATTTTTTAAAATAATTTTATTCTAGTTGACGAAGTTTAAAAAAATATGCAAAAGAAAGGGTTAGAAAAATAAAAATAAAATTCTCAAAAATGGACTAGAAAGTCGAAAATGTTAAAACACACTACAATTAGTATGATTTTGCTCTGCACCATTGCAGCTCTTTTCGAGATCTTTCCAAAAATATGCACTAAAAGTCAATCCGAGCAACGAGCGAAGAGTTATGACCTCGGGAAGTTTTACCCCTAAAATTCAAAATGATGGCCAATGGAATGTCGTATGAACTACCCCCTTTAATGAAATTACAATTTTCATAAGGGGAAGTTTATTTATTGTCTGTGAATGCAAATGCAAAGCCTAAAAATCGATTTGCCTTCAAAATATAAAAAAAAACATGAAATTCCAAAATTATAAAATTCCTAATAAAACAAAAAATTTAAATATTTTTTATAAATTCGAAATAACTTCAGGATGAGATCAAAATTGTTTCGAATGAAATATTAAAGCTCATTCTTCACACCCATGAATTTATTTATGAAATTTTAATTTTTTTTATTTTTATTCTAGTCGCCGAAGTTTTAAAAAAAATGCAAAAGCAAGGTTTAAAAAAATAAAAATAAAAATAAAATTCTGAAAAATGGAACAAAAAGCTGAAAATTTTAAAAAACAGTACATTCAGTAATATGTCGTCTTACGTTTTTGTAGCTCTCTTTGAGAGCTTTATGAAAATATGCACTAATAGTCAATCCAAGCAACGAGCGATGATTTATGACTCCAAGAAGTTTGGCCCTCAAAATTGAAAATGATGGCCAATGGAATTCCGTATGAACTACCCCCCTTTAATGAAATTGTAATTTTCATAAAATTGATTGTAATTTTAATGCAAATGCAAAGCCTAAAAATTGATTTACCTTCAAAATATGAAAAAAAAATGTGATTTTGAAATTATAAAAATCCTTATAAAACAACAACTTTAAATAATTTTTATAAATTTGAAATGACTTGAGAATGAGATAAAAATTATTTCGGATGAAAGATTGAATCTAATTCTTCACACCCGTCCATTTATTTATGAAATTTTAATTATTTTTATTTTTATTTTAGTCGTCGAAGTTTAAACAAAATCTGCAAAAGGAAGGGTTAGAAAATAAAAATAAAATTCTAAAAAATGTACAAGAAAGCCGAAAATTTTAAAACACACTACATTTAGTATGATGCCGCCCTTTACCGTTGTAGCTCTTTTTGAGATATTTCTGAAAAATATGCACTAATAGTCAATCCGAGCAACAAGCGAGGAGTTATGACCCCGGGAAGTTTTACCCCCAAAATTCAAAATGATGGCCAATGGAATGTCATATGAACTACCCCTTTTAATGAAATTATAATTTTCATAAGGGGAAGTTTATCCCCAGATATCCCTAGAAGTGACAGACTCTCTGCTGGAGCATATCCCAACTTCCGTCTCGGCCCTGGTGAACGAGATGCTCCTACAGCCCCTGTCTGACTTCGAAATCCATGCTGCTACATTTTCCATGAAGGTCGAGGCGGCCCCAGGACCAGACGGGTTCCCCCCCAGTTCTTCCAATATTTTTGGGACCTCGTTGACCAAGAAGTGTGTGCAGCCATCCAGGACCTCTAGTCCGCCAGCTCCATCCCCAGAGGTATAAACTCGACCTTCATTGCTCTGATCCCCAAGTCTCAAGCAGCTAGATCCCTCTCTGAATTTTGCCCCATCAGCTTGTGTAATGTCTTATACAAAATCCTGACTAAATCCATGGCCTCCTGCCTTAATGATATCCTTCCCCTGATCATTGCCCCCTGTCAGGGGAGCTCGATCAAAGGTATACTTATCACAGACAGAGTTATCATCATGCACGAGGCCATCCACTCGGCCCTCTTATCCAAAAAGGCCTCATTTTTTATCAAACTAGATATGAACAAGGCCTTCGACAAAGTTGATTGGGATTTCCTTTCCAAGGTCCTTCTCAAGTTCGGGTTCCACCCCTCCTGGGTCAGCCTCATCAGAAACTGTGTTTCCTCTCCTTGGTTATCTATCCTCATTAATAGATCCTCCATCGGGTTCTTCCCTAGCTCCAAAGGCCTTCGCCAAGGTGACCCCCTGTCCTCGATACTCTTCATCATCCTGGTTGAGGCCCTAGGACACACCATTTCGAGTGTTTTCTTCCACAAACTTATCTCGGGCATCAGGCCTGCACTGGGCCTACCCCTTATGTCCCATCAGTAGTTCATGGATAACACCATCCTTGCTAATTCAGCTTTGATCCCTCAAGCCAAGACCATCAAACACATATTGACCCTATATGAGGAGGCGACCGGACAGAAAATCAACCTCCAAAAAAGTAAAAAAAAAAATTATCCATACCCCCCCAGCTAGGCAAATCATAATCGGGTGAATTCTTGGATGTACCCTTGATTCCCTCCCCTCCTCTTACCTTGGGCTCCCCCTGTTTATAGGAGCTTCCTCCAAGACCCTTTGGAGGGGGATGATTTATCGGATCCAGAGGAAGCTGGCCTCCTAGAAAGGCCACCTCCTCTCACAAGCAGGTAGAGCCACCCTCTTGTCGATGGTTATTCAAAGCATTTCGGTCTACTTCATGTCGGTCTTCAGAATCCTGACCTCCATTGCAGCACACATCAAGCAAATCCAAAAATGCTTTCTATGGTCGGGTAGCGAAGATAAGAAGAGGATTCCCCTGGTTTTCTGGCCCCTGGTCTGTCACCCCAAAGGTGAGGGAGGGATCAGGCTCATGCGAGTGACCCCCATGAACAAGGCCCTCTTGTCCAAGCATGCCTGGAAGGTGTTCATCAATGCCCCTAATGAATGGGTCAGTATCGTGCGCAGAAAATACATCCACCATCACCCCTTTCTCAGCGACTCCCAACCCAGAGACGGATCAACCTTTTGGAAATCCTTGATATCCACTAAAGACATCATTTGAAAGGGGACCAGATGGATCCTCGGGGACGGAACCAAGATTGACTTTTGGGAAGACAGGTGGAAAAAATATGAGGCCCTGAGTGCTGATAATGACCTCCTCATCCTCAAATCGGGCCTGGTGGGCAAAGGGCCCAAAGTGTTAGATTATCTCACCCAAAACCAAGGACGGGTAACATGGAAGCCCATCCTGAACCCCAGGCACTCGCTTCAATCCTCCAGGCTCCAGCGTCTCCTCGAGGTGATAGTTATCTCGTCTTTCGGAGGGAATGATAGATGCGTCTGACATGGCACCCCTAGTGGCATCTTCTCTGTCAAATCTACCTACAACTTCCAAAGAGTCCCTGATGAGGTCCCATTCCCAGTCAAACAGGTATGGGCCAAGAAGCTGATCCCCAAAATCAACAACTTTATTTGGGTGACCATCCAAAATAATATTTTGACTATCGAGAACCTGATCAGGAGGGGCTTTCAGATCTCGAATAGATACTTTCTTTGTTATGCAGCCTGGGAGTCTACTAATCACCTCTTCCTCAGATGCCCCTTCTCTTCTAAAGCCCTGGGCCTCATCCTATCCCAATTTTCTATCTAGTGGATGGCCCCCAATTCCATCTCTAACCTCTTGTCTCAATGGCCCAATCCCTTCGCCCACCCCTTCATCCGCTTCCTATGGGGCTCTTGCCTTCCTCATCTGCTCTGGAAACTCTAGCTTGAGCGCAACAGCAAAGCCTTCTCCTCCCCGGCCCGCTCCCCCCAGTGGGTGGCGGCCAAGGCGGTTGCCTTTGCCCTTGAGAACTCTCGCTCCCTCCCCTTGAGCAAGGTGTCCCAAAGGCTGGTCGAGTCCACCCTCCTCTCCTCCCTCGAAGTCTAGCTTCCCCCCGGTCCCCCTCTCGCCCCCTCTCGTCGTTCGATGACAAGGTGGACTGCCCCCCCTCCCGAATGGGTTAAACTTAACTTTGATGGAGCTTCTAAAGGAAACCCCGGCCCCTTTGGAGTAGGTGGAGTCATCCGGGATAGTCACAGGACCCTGATCTTGGCGTACGCCAAACTGGTTGGCATTCAGACCAACAACTTCGCCGAAGCAGTAGCTCTCCTGCACGAGTTGATAGCCATTAAGGAGACCTCCCCAAAATTCATCATCGAGGGCGATTCTCTAGTCATCATCAAGGCCACCCGTAGCTTGGGAAATAGGTCATGGCTATCCACAACACCATTCAAGAATTTCTCACCATCCTCTAAGGATTCACTCATCACTTCTTTCATCATGTGTACAGAGAAGGTAATAGGGCAGCCAATTTCATGGCCAATCAAGCCACCACAACGGAATATCTCACTACCTGGACCACAAATTTCCCCGATGCTCTAGTCCAGTTAGCATCTCAAGATAATTCAAGCCCTAATGAGAGTACAAGTGCTTAGATTGCCCCGAGTCGGGGCCCTGAAGGTGCGATGTCATGCCCTCCCCACATGGATAGGGGATACTCCTTCCCGCTTCGCCTTGATGATTGGCCCCAGCGACCCTCCCGTACAAGGGCTGGCCAATCCGATCAAGCGCCATCATGTCTCACCAAGTGCTCCCCACTTCAGAGACCACGTTAGATTTTTGACTTCTCTTGATATTGATAACCGTAGCCTCATTGGCAAACCTGGCAAGCCCAAGTTGGAGCACACGGCTTATCAATCCAAGTTTCCCACCTCGGGTGTCACTCTGATGGATCTTCATGCTGAGTCAGACTGCACGTGCCTTTCTCTCGAGAGATTTCTCCAAACTACTTCCCTGTCAAGATTATGCCAATTGGAGTGCTGTCATTGGCTCCCCTTCCCTACCCCACGTGGTTACCGCTAGCCTCGCCCCCTCAACTCCTCCCAGCTCATGTCATCCCCCGCCCTAAGTGCCCCTTCCTGACACCTACGCCCCTTCCCCTCCTTAGCGCCTCCTTGCAAGCTTTTAATCCAGCCGTGTTCAGAGGCCACTCACATTCCTGTGTGTTTTCCCCTTCCCCTATCCCCGTGAGTCTCCCCTCTTAGTTCAAGCTGACTCTAGTTCCCCTACCCCTAGCCTTCCTATTTGCCTTCCATGGCTGCCAAGGCAATTTTCCTCGAGCCCTCCACTCTCGACCTGAGCGAGTCTGCCAGGATATTTTTTGATGCTAAGAACTACACTCCCTTCTTTAGTAAGTTCGCAAGGGCAGATGAAGAAATCACGCAGGGATTTTTGGATTCCTGGAACGACAGGGAGGTCAAAGTGAAAGGGCTTCACTTCAAGGTGTCCAAGGATTTTTTGACTGAAGTGACAGGCCTGCACCGCGAGAAGAAAGGAAGATTTGTTCGACGGGAGAAGCACAACTAGGAGGAGATCTCCTGGTTCCAGGAACAACAATGGGATAAGGCTAACCTCTTTCGAGCTGACCTCCCGGCCCCCTTTGACGAGGCCATCATCCCAGTGAACTAATATATAACTTGCGTGACCCGGATCAACGCCTCTATAGCTTTCACCTCAGTTTCTATAATCACCTTCATGGAGCCATGCTGGTAAGCACTCCCTAGTTTATCTTTTATTCCCTAAGCCTCACCATTGACCGAGCCCGCAAGAATCATTCCCGGCCCTCCCATCAAGGGCTCATGGTTGTTCTGTATAGACACGCCCTAGCAAACCAACCTCAGCTACATCACATCCCTCCCCTATCATCCATTCCCCCCCTTAAATATGTTGGATCCCCTGTTGCTTCCCCTATAGCATCCAAATCTAAGGCGATCCCATCCCCTGATGCCTCCCCTTCCTCGAAACTGCGTAGACCCACCCGAAAATGTAGAACCCCGGCTCAGGCTCCAAGCGAGGCCCTAACTCCTAGCGTAAGTTTGATCTACAAGGACCCGGCCCCTGGTAGCAACAGTGCTACTAGCAGCTCCAATAAGGTCAAGGTGGAGGCCCCGAAAGCCACTGAAGTCAGCTCTGACTCCAGAAGTAAGTTGCGGAACTTTTCGACCAGAGCCCTCCTAGACATCACGATCAGCTCCCTGATTGCTTCTGCAAAAGCAGCTTCGACAACGGCCAATGCCCTGTCTAAACTCCGCCATAGGTTGGGCGACGACCCTGACAGGGAGGGGAACTAATCTGCCAAGTCGGGGCCCCCTTTTAGGTTAGGCCCGGCTGTAGGGCAATCTGGAGCGGTGGCGGCCAATAATTTTTTGGGTTAACTGCTGGGTAATTTTGAGGTTTCTACCTGTTTGGTGGCCTCAAGCCAAATTTTGTCTTGCTGAAAACATCGTTAGATGGACTATTTTTTAGTGTGATTCCGCCCTTTACCGTTGTAAATATTTTCGAGAGATTTCTGAAAAATATGCACTAATAGTCAATCCGTGCAATGAGCGAGGAGTTATGACCCCGAAAAGTTTTACCCCCAAAATTCAAAATGATGGCCAATAGAATGCCATATGAATTACCCCCCTTTAATGAAATTATAATTTTCATAAGGGGAAGTTTATTTATTGTCTGTGAATGCAAATGCAAAGCCTAAAAATCGATTTACCTTCAAAATATGAAAAACACATGAAATTCTGAAATTATAAAAATCCTTATAAAACAACTTTAAATAATTTTTATAAATTTGAAATAACTTCGGAATGAGATCAAAATTGTTTTCTATGAAAGATTGAATCTCATTCTTCACACCCATGTATTTATTTATGAAATTTTATTTTTTCTAATTTTTATTCTAGTCGTCGAAGTTTAAAAAAAAATGGCAAAAGGAAGGGTAAGAAAAATAAAAATAAAATTTTGGATATGGACCAAAAAGCTGAAAATGTTAAAACACTCTACAATTAGTATGATGCCACCCTGCATTGTTGTAGCTCTCTTCGAGAGCTTTTCGAAAATATGCACTAGTAGTCAATCCGACCAACGAGCGAGGATTTATGACTCCAAGAAGTTTTGCCCTCACAATTGAAAATGATGGCCAATGGAATACAGTATGAACTACCTCCCTTTAATGAAATTGTAATTTTCATAAAGAGATGTTCATTTATTATCTGTGAATGCAAATGCAAAGCCTAAAAATTGATTTGCCTTCAAAATATAAAAAAAAATGTGAAATTTCGAAATTATAAAAATCCTTATAACACAACTTTAAATAATTTTTATAAATTCGAAACGACTTTAGAATGAGATCAAAATTATTTCGGATGAAATATTGAAGCTCATTCTTCACACCCATGCATTTATTTATGAAATTTTATTTTATTTTATTTTTATTTTAGACATTGAAGTTTAAAAAAGATCTGCAAAATGAAGGGTTAGAAAAATAAAAATAAAATTATGGAAAATAGACTAGAAAGCCAAAAATGTTAAAACACACTACATTCAGTATGATGTTGTCATTTACCGTTGTAGCTCTTTTCGAGAGATTTCTGAAAAATATCCACTAATAGTCAATCCGAGCAACGAGCGAGGAGTTATGACCCCGGGAAGTTTTACCCCCAAAATTCAAAATGATGGCCAATGGAATGTTGTATGAACTACCCCCTTTAATGAAATTATAATTTTCATAAGGAGAAGTTTATTTATTTTCTATGAATGCAAATGCAAAGCCTGAAAATTGATTTGCCTTCAAAATATGAAAAAAATAGGAAATTCCAAAACTAAAAAATCCTTATAAAACAACTTTAAATAATTTTTATAAATTCGTAATAACTTCAGAATGAGATCAAAATTATTTCGGATGAAATATTGAAGCTCATTCTTCACACCCATGCATTCATTTATGATTTCTTTTTTTTTATTCTCGTCGTCAAAGTTTAAAAAAAATTGCAAAAGGAAGGGTTAGAAAAATAAAAATAAAATTTTGGAAAATGGACCGAAAAGCTAAAAATGTTAAAACACACTACATTCAGTATGATGCCGCCTTGCGTTGTTGTAGCTCTTTTTGAAAGCTTTCCGAAAATATGCACTAATAGTCAATCCGAGCAACGAGCAAGGATTTATGACTCCAAGAAGTTTTGCCCTCAAAATTGAAAATGATGGCCAATGAAATATCGTATGAACTACACCCTTTAATGAAATTATAATTTTCATAAAGAGAAGTTCATTTATTGTCTCGTAATGCAAATGCAAAGCCTAAAAATCGATTTTCCTTCAAAATATGAAAAACAAAATGTGAAATTATAAAAATCCTTATAAAACAACTTTAAATAATTTTTATAAATTCGAAATGACTTCAGAGTGAGATCAAAATTATTTTGGATGAAATATTGAAGCTCATTATTCACACCCATGTATTTATTTATGAAATTTTAAATTTTTAAATATTTATTTTAGTCGCCGAAGTTTAAAAAAATCTACAAAATGAAGGGTTAGAAAAATAAAAATAAAATTTTTGAAAATAGACCAGAAAGCCAAAAATGTTAAAACACACTACAGTCAGTATGATTTCGCCCTTTATCATTGTAACTCTTTTCGAGATATTTCTAAAAAATATGCACTAATAACCAATCCGGGCAACGAGCGAGGAGTTATGACCCCGGGAAGTTTTGCCCCTAAAATTCAAAATGATGGCCAATGGAATGTCGTATGAACTACCCACCTTTAATGAAATTATAATTTTCATAAGGGGAAGTTTATTTATTATCTGTGAATGCAAATTCAAAGCCTAAAAATCGATTTGCCTTAAAAATATGAAAAAAACATGAAATTCTAAAATTATAAAAATCCTTATAAAACAACAAAATTAAATAATTTTTATAAATTTGAAATAACTTCAGAATGAGATCAAAATTGTTTAGATGAAATATTGAATATCATTCTTCACACCCATGCATTTATTTATGAAATTTTAATTTTTTTAATTTTTATTCTAGTCGTCGAAGTTTAAAAAAAATTACAAAAGGAAGGGTAAGAAAAATAAAAATAAAATTCTAGATATGGACCAAAAAGCTAAAAATGTTAAAACACTCTATAGTTAGTATGATGCCACCCTGTGTTGTTGTATCTCTCTTCGAGAGCTTTCAAAAAATATGCACTAATAGTCAATCCGACCAATGAGCGAGGATTTATGACTCCAAGAAGTTTTACCCTCAAAATTGAAAATGATGGCCAATTGAATACCGTATGAACTACCTCCCTTTAATGAAATTGTAATTTTCATAAAGAAAAGTTCATTTATTATCTGTGAATACAAATGCAAAGCCTAAAAATTGATTTGCCTTCAAAATATGAAAAAAAAATGTGAAATTTCAAAATTATAAAAATCCTTATACAACTTTAAATAATTTTTATAAATCAGAAATGACTTCAGAATGGGATCAAAATTATTTCCGAAGAAATATTGAAGCTCATTCTTCACACCCATGAATTTATTTATGAAAGTTTAATTTCTTTTAATTTTTATTTTAGTCGCTAAAGTTTAAAAAAAATCTGCAAAAGGAAAGGTTAAAAAAATAAAAATAAAATTTTGGAAAATGAACTAGAAAGCCGAAAATGTTAAAACACACTACATTAAGTATGATACCGCCCTTTACCGTTGTAGCACTTTTCAAGATATTTCTGAAAAATATGCACTAATAGTCAATCCAAGCAACGAGCGAGGAGTTATGACCCCGGGAAGTTTTACCCCAAAATTCAAAATGATGGCCAATCGAATGTCGTATGAACTACCCCCTTTAATGAAATTATAATTTTCATAAGGGGAAGTTTATTTATTGTATGTGAATGCAAATGTAAAGCCTGAAAATTGATTTACCTTCAAAATATAAAAAAATATGAAATTCCAAAATTATAAAAATCCTTATAAAACAAGAACTTTAAATAAATTTTATAAATTCGAAATAACTTCAGAATGAGATCAAAATTGTTTCGGATGAAATATTGAAGCTCATTCTTTACACATGCATTTATTTATGAAATTTTATTTTATTTTTACTTTTTTTCTAGTCATTGAAGTTTTAAAAAAAATTGCAAAAGAAAGGGTTAGAAAACTAAAAATAAAATTATGGAAAATGGACCGAAAAACTAAAAATTTTAAAACACACTACAGTAAGTATGATGTTGCCCTGCGTTTTTGTAGCTCTCTTTGAGAGCTTTCCGAATATAAGCACTAATAGTCAATCCGAGCAACGAGCAAAGATTTATGACTACAAGAAGTTTTGCCCTCAAAATTGAAAATGATAGCCAATGGAATACCATATGAACTACCCCCTTTAATGAAATTGTAATTTTCATAAAGAGAAGTTCATTTATTGTCTGTGAATGCAAATGCAAAGCCTAAAAATCGATTTACCTACAAAATATGAAAACAAAATGTGAAATTTCAAAATTATAAAAATCCTTATAAAACAACTTTAAATATTTTTTATAAATTCGATATGACTTCAAAATGAAATCAAAAAAATTTCAGATGAAATATTGGATATCATTCACACCTATGCATTTATTTATGAAATTTTAATTTTTTGTTATTTTTATTATAGTCGCCGAAGTTTAAAAAAAAACTGCAAAAGGAAGGGTTAGAAAAATAAAAATAAAATTTTGAAAAATAGAGCAGAAAGCCATAAATGTTAAAACACACTATAATTAGTGTGATTCCACCCTTTACCGTTGTAACTCTTTTTGAGAGATTTCTTAAAAATATGCACTAATAGTCAATTCGAGCAACGAGCGAGCGAGGAGTTATGACCCTAAGAAGTTTTACCCCCAAAATTCAAAATTATGGCCAATGGAATGCCGTATGAATTACCCCCTTTTAATGAAATTATAATTTTCATAAGGGGAAGTTTATTTATTGTTTGTGAATGCAAATGCAAAGCCTAAAAATCGATTTACCTTCAAAATATGAAAAAAACATGAAATTCTGAAATTATAAAAATCCTTATAGAACAACAACTTTAAATAATTTTTATAAATTTGAAATAACTTCAGAATGAGAGAAAAATTATTTTCGATGAAATATTGAATCTCATTCTTCACACCCATGTATTTATTTATGAAATTTTAATTTTTTTAATTTTTATTCTAGTCGTCGAAGTTTAAACAAAAATTGCAAAAGGAAGGGTACGAAAAATAAAAATAAACTTCTGGATATGGACCAAAAAGCTAAAAATATTAAAACACTCTAAAGTTAGTATGATTTCGCCTTGCATTGTTGTAGCTCTCTTCGAGAGCTTTTCGAAAATATGCACTAGTAGTCAATCCGACCAACAAGCGAGGATTTATGACTCCAAGAAGTTTTGCCCTCAAAATTGAAAATGATGGCCAATGGAATATCGTATGAACTACCCACTTTAATGAAATTGTATTTTTCATAAAGAAAAGTTCATTTATTTTCTATGAATGCAAATGCAAAGACTAAAAATCAATTTGCCTTCAAAATGTGAAATTTCGAAATTATAAAAATCCTTATAACACAACTTTAAATAATTTTTATAAATTCATAGTGACTTCAGAATGAGATCAAAATTATTTTGAATTAAATATTGAATCTCATTCTTCAAACCCATCCATTTATTTATGAAATTTTAATTATTTTTATTTTTATTTTTGTCGCCGAAGTTCAAAAGGAAGGGTTAGAAAAATAAAAATAAAATTCTGAAAAATGGACCAGAAAGCCGAAAATGTTAAAATACACTACATTCAGTATGATGCCGTCATTTACAATTGTAGCTCTTATTAAAATGGACCAGAAGGGTTATTGAAATTGTAATTTTCATAAAGAGAAGTTAATTTATTATCTGTGAATGCAAATGCAAAGCCTAAAAATCGATTTGCCTTCAAAATTGTAAAAATCCTTATAACACAAATTTAAATAATTTTTATAAATTTGAAATGACTTCATAATGAGATCAAAATTATTCTAGATGAAATATTGAAGCTTATTCTTCACACCTATGCATTTATTTATTTATGCAAAAGGGTTAGAAAAATAAAAATAAAATTCTGAAAAATGGACTAGAAAGCTAAAAATGTTAAAACACAATACATTCTGTATGATACTACCCTTTACCGTTGTAGCTCTTTTTGAGAGATTTTTGAAAAATAAGCACTAATACTCAATCCGAGCAACAAGCGAGGAGTTATAACCCCAGGAAGTTTTGCCCCCAAAATTCAAAATGATGGCCAATGGAATGTCGTATGAACTACCCCCCTTTAATGAAATTATAATTTTCATAAGGGGAAGTTTATTTATTGTCTGTGAATGCAAATGCAAACCCTGAAAATCGATTTGCTTTCAAAATATGAAAAAGATATGAAATTTCGAAGTTATAAAAACACTTATAAAATAACAAATTTAAATAATTTTTATAAATTCAAAATGACTTTAGGATGAGATCAAAATTGTTTTCGATGAAATATTGAAGCTTATTCTTCACACCCATGCATTTTTTTATGAAATTTTAATTTTTATTTAAGTTGCCAAAGTTAAAAAAAAAATTGCAAAAGAAAAGTTAGAAAAATAAAAATAAAATTCTGGATATAGACCAAAAAGCTGAAAATGTTAAAACACTGTATAGTTAGTATGATACTGCCCTGTGTTGTTGTAGCTCTCTTCGAGAGCTTTTAAAAAATATGCACTAATAGTCAATCCGACCAATGAGCGAAGATTTATGACTCCAAGAAGTTTTGCCCTCAAAATAGAAAATGATGGCCAATGGAATACCGTATGAACTAGCCCCCTTTAATGAAATTGTAATTTTCATAAAAGGAAGTTCATTTATTATCTGTGAATACAAATGCAAAGCCTAAAAATCGATTTACCTTCAAAATATGAAAAACAAAGTGTGAAATTTCAAAATTATAAAAGTCCTTATAACACAAATTTAAATAATTTTTATAAATTCGAAATGACTTCAAAATGAGATCAAAATTATTCCGGATGAAATATTGAAGCTCATTCTTCACACCCATGCATTTATTTTTTAAAATTTATTTTTATTTTTATTTTTATTTTTGTCATTGAAGTTTAAAAAAAAATCTCCAAAAGGAAGGGTTAGAAAAATAAAAATAATTTTTTTGAAAATGTACCAGAAAGATGAAATGTTAAAACACACTACATTCAGTATGATGCCGTCATTTACTGTTGTAGCTCTTTTCCAGAGATTTTTGAAAAATATGCACTAATAGTCAATCCGAGCAACGAGCGAGGAGTTATGACCCAAGGAAGTATTGCCCCCAAAATTCAAAATGATGGCCAATGGAATGTTTTATGAACTACCCCCCTTTAATGAAATTATAATTTTCATAAGGGGAATATTATTTATTGTCTATAAATGCTAATGCAAAGCCTTAAAATCGATTTGCCTTCAAAATATAAAAAAAATGTGAAATTTTGAAATTATAAAAATCCTTATAAACAACTTTAAATAATTTTTATAAATTTGAAATAATTTCAGAATGAGATCAAAATTATTTTGAATGAAATATTTAAGCTCATTCTTTACACACATGCATTTATTTATGAAATTTCATTTTATTTTTATTTTTATTCTAGTTGTTGATGTTTAAAAAAAAATGCAAAAGGAAGGGTTAGAAAAATAAAAATAAAATTATGAAAAATTGACCAAAATGCTGAAAATGTTAAAACAAGCTACAGTTAGTATGATGCCACCATGCGTTTTTGTAGCTCTCTTTGAGAGCTTTCCGAAAATATGCACCAATAGTCAATCCGAGCAATGAGCGAGGATTTATGACTCCAAGAAGTTTTGCCCTCAAAATTGAAAATGATGGCCAATGGAATACCATATGAACTACCCCCTTTTAATGAAATTGTAATTTTCATAAAGAGAAGTTCATTTATTGTCTGTGAATGCAAATGCAAAGCCTAAAAATCAATTTGTCTTCAAAATATGAAAAACAAATGTGAAATTTTGAAATTATAAAAATCCTTATAAAACAACAAATTTATATAATTTTTATAAATTCAAAATTACTTCTGAATGAGATCAAAATTATTTCTGATGAAAAATTGAAGCTCATTCTTCACACCCATGCATTTATTTATGAAATTTTAATTTTTTTATTTTTATTTTAGTCACCGAAGTTTTAAAAAAATTGCAAAATGAAGGGTTAGAAAAATAAAAATAAAATTCTAGAAAATTGACCAGAAAGCCGAAAATGTTAAAACACACTACATTCAGTATGATGCCGTTATTTACCGTTGTAGCTCTTTTTGAGAGATTTTAAAAAAAAATATGCACTAATAGTCAATCCGAGCAACGAGCGAGGAGTTATGACCCTGAGAAGTTTTGCCCTCAAAATTCAAAATGATGGCCAATAGAATGCCGTATGAACTTCCCCCCTTTAATAAAATTATAATTTTCATAAGAGGAAGTTTATTTATTGTATATGAATGCGAATGTAAAGCCTAAAAATTGATTTACCTTCAAAATATGAAAAAAATATGAAATTCCAAAATTATAAAAATCCTTATAAAATAACTTCAGAATGAGATCAAAATAGTTTCGGATGAAATATTGAAGCTCATTCTTCACACCCATGCATTTATTTACGAAATTTTAATTTATTTTTATTCTAGTCATCGGAGTTTAGAAAAAAATTGCAAAAGAAAGGGTTAGAAAAATAAAAATAAAATTTTGGAGAATAGACCAAAAATTTTAAAATGTTAAAACACACTACAGTTACTATGATGTCGCCTTGCGTTGTTGTATCTCTCTTCGAGAGCTTTCCAAAAATATGCACTAATAGTCAATTCGAGCAACGAGCGAGGATTTATGACTCTAAGAAGTTTTACCCTCAAAATTGAAAATGATAGCCAATGGAATACCGTATAAACTACCCCCCTTTAATGTAATGAAATTATAATTTTCATAAAGGGAAATTCATTTATTGTCTGTGAATGCAAATGCAAAGCCTAAAAATCGATTTGCCTTCAAAATATTGAAAAAAAAAGGTGAAATTTTAAAATTATAAAAATCCTTATAAAACAACAACTTTAAATATTTTTTATAAATTCAAAATGAATTTTGAATGAGATCAAAATTATTTCAGATGAAATATTTAAGCTCGTTATTCACACCCATGCATTTATTTATGAAATTTAATTTTTTTTTAATTTTTATTTTAGTCGCCAAATTTTAAAAAAATCTGCAAAAGGAAGGGTTAGAAATATAAAAAATAAAATTTTAAAAAATGGACCAGAAATCCAAAAATGTTAAAAAACACTACATTCAGTATGATGCCGCCCTTTACCGTTGTAGCTCTTTTCAAGAGATTTCTGAAAAATATTCACTAATAGTTAATCCGAGCAACGAGCGAGGAGTTATGACCCCGGGAAGTATTGCCCCCAAAATTCAAAATGATGGCCAATGGAATGTCGTATGAACTACCCCCCTTTAATGAAATTATAATTTTCATAAGGGGAAGTTTATTTGTTGTCTATGAATGCAAATGCAAAGCCTGAAAATCGATTTGCCTTCAAAATATGAAAAAATGTGAAATTTTGAAATTATAAAAATCCTTATAAACAACTTTAAATAATTTTTATAAATTTGAAATAACTTCAGAATAAGATTAAAATTGTTTTGGATGAAATATTTAAGCTCATTCTTCACACATGTATTTATTTATGAAATTTTATTTTATTTTTATTTTTATTCTAGTCTTCGAAGTTTAAAAAAAAATGCAAAAGGAAGGGTTAGAAAAATAAAAATAAAATTCTAAAAAATCGACCAAAATGCTAAAAATGTTAAAACAAGCTATAGTTAGTATGATTCCATCTTGCGTTGTTGTAGCTCTTTTCGAGAGCTTTCCAAAAATATGCACCAATAGTCAATCCGAGCAACGAGCGAGGATTTATGACTCCAAAAAGTTTTGCCCTCAAAATTGAAAATGATGGCCAATGGAATACCGTATGAACTACCGCCCTTTAATGAAATTGTAATTTTCACAAAGTGAAGTTCATTTATTGTCTGTGAATGTAAATGCAAAGCCTAAAAATCGATTTGCCTTCAAAATATGGAAAAAAAAAATGTGAAATTTTGAAATTATAAAAATCCCTATAAAACAACTTTATATAATTTTTATAAATTCAAAATGACTTCTGAATGAGATAAAAATTATTTCTAGTGAAATATTGAAGCTCATTCTTCACACCCATGCATTTATTTATGAAATTTTAATTTTTATTTATTTATTTTAGTCACCGAAGTTTTAAAAAAATTGCAAAATGAAGGGTTAGAAAAATAAAAATAAAATTTTGAAAAATGGACCAAAAAGCCAAAAATGTTAAAACACACTACATTCAATATGATGCCATCATTTACCGTTGTAGCTCTTTTCGAGAGATTTCTAAAAAATATGCACTAATAGTCAATCCGAGCAACGAGCGAGGAGTTATGACCCCTAGGAAGTTTTGCCCTAAAAATTCAAAATGATGGCCAATGGAATGTCGTATGAACTACCCCCCTTTAATGAAATTATAATTTTCATAAGAGGAAGTTTATTTATTGTCTATGAATGCAAATGCAAAGCCTGAAATTTGATTTACTTTAAAAATATGAAAAAAAAAAAAGAATTTCCAAAATTATAAAATTCCTTATAAAACAACTTTAAATAATTTTTATAAATTCAAAATAATATCAGAATGAGATAAAAATTATTTTGGATGAAATATTGAAGCTCATTCTTCACACCCATGCATTTAGTTATGAAATTTTAATTTTAATTTTTTTTTTATTCTAGTCATCGAAGTTTAAAACAAAT
Source organism: Wollemia nobilis (assembly GCA_028583015.1). Taxonomy (NCBI): domain Eukaryota; kingdom Viridiplantae; phylum Streptophyta; class Pinopsida; order Araucariales; family Araucariaceae; genus Wollemia; species Wollemia nobilis. Next base: position 32,204,092 of record JAQPPZ010015824.1, read on the forward strand.
TGCAAAAGAAAGGGTTAGAAAAATAAAAATAAAATTCTAGAGAATAGACCAAAAAGTTTAGAATGTTAAAAAACACTACAGTTAGTATGATGTTGCCCTGCGTTGTTGTAGATCTCTTTGAGATCTTTCCAAAAATATGCACTAATAGTCATCCAAGCAACGAGTGAGGATTTATGACTAAGAAGTTTTACTCTCAAAATTGAAAATGATGGCCAATGGAATACCGTATGAACTCCCCCCTTTAATGTAATGAAATTGTAATTTTCATAAAGGGAAGTTCATTTATTGTCTGTGAATGCAAATGCAAAGCCTAAAAATCGATTTGCCTTCAAAATATTTAATAAAAAAGGTGAAATTTCAATATTATAAAAATCCTTATAAAACAACTTTAAATATTTTTTATAAATTCAAAATGACTTCTGAATGAGATTAAAATTATTTCGGATGAAATATTGAAGCTCATTCTTCACACCCATGCATTTATTTATGAAATTTTAAATTTTAAATTTTTATTTTAGTCGTCGAAGTTTTAAAAAATTACAAAATGAACGATTAGAAAAATAAAAATAAAATTTTAAAAAATGGAGCAGAAAGCCGAAAATGTTAAAACACACTAAATTCAGTATGATGCCTCCCTTTACATTTGTAGCTCTTTTCAAGAGATTAATGAAAAATATTCACTAATAGTCAATCCGAGCAATGAGCGAGGAGTTATGACCTCGACAAGTATTACCCCCAAAATTCAAAATGATGGCCAATGGAATGTCGTATGAACTACCCCTCTTTAATGAAATTATAATTTTCATAAGGGGAAGATTATTCATTGTCTATGAATGCAAATGAAAAGCCTGAAAATCGATTTGTGAAATTTCAAAATTATAAAAATCCTTATAAATAGAAAGTTTAAAAAAAAAATTGCAAAAGGAAGGGTTAGAAAAATAAAAATAAAATTTTGAAAAATGGACCAGAAAGCCGAAAATGTTAAAACACACTACATTCAGTATGATGTCGTTATTTATCGTTGTAGCACTTTTTGAGACATTTCTAAAAAATATGCACTAATAGTCAATCCGAGCAACGAGCGAGGAGTTATGACCCCGAGAAGTTTTTCCCTCAAAATTCAAAATGATGGCCAATGGAATGTCGTATGAACTACCCCCATTTAATGAAATTATAATTTTCATAAGAGGAAGTTTATTTATTGTCTATGAATGCAAATGCAAAGCCTGAAAATTGATTTACCTTCAAAATATGAAAAAAATATGAAATTCTAAAATTATAAAAATCTTTATAAAATAACAACTTTAAATAATTTTTATAAATTCAAAATAACTTCAGAATGAGATAAAAATAGTTTCGGATGAAATATTGAAGCTCGTTCTTCACACCCATGCATTTATTTATGAAATTTTAATTTTTTTTATTTTTATTCTAATCATCGAAGTTTAAAAAAATTTACAAAAGAAAGGGTTAGAAAAATAAAAATAAAATTCTGGAGAACAGACGAAAAAGTTCAAAATGTTAAAACACACTATAGTTAGTATGATGTCGCTCTACGTTGTTGTAGCTCTTTTTGAGAGTTTTATGAAAATATGCACTAATAGTCAATCCGAGCAACGAGCGAGGATTTATCACTAAGAAGTTTTACCCTCAAAATTGAAAATGATGGCCAATGGAATACCGTATGAACTACCCCCATTTAATGTAATGAAATTATAATTTTCATAAATGGAAGTTCATTTATTGTCTGTGAATGCAAATGCAAAGCCTAAAAATTGATTTGCCTTCAAAATATTAAAAAAAAGGTGAAATTTCAATATTATAAAAATCCTTATAAAATAACAACTTTAAATATTTTTTATAAATTCAATATGACTTCTGAATGAGATCAAAATTATTTCGGATGAAATATTGAAGCTCATTCTTCACACCCATGCATTTATTTATGAAATTTTAATTTTTTTATTTTTATTTTAGTTGTCGAAGTTTAAAAAAATCTGCAAAAGGATCGGTTAGAAAAATAAAAATAACATTTTGAAAAATGGAGTAGAAAGCCGAAAATGTTAAAACACACTACATTCAGTATGATGCCTCCCTTTACCGTTGTAGCTCTTTTCGAGATATTTCTGAAAAATATTCACTAATAGTCAATCCAATCAACGAGCGAGGAGTTATGACCCCGGGAAGTATTGCCCCCAAAATTCAAAATGATGGCCAATGGAATGTCGTATGAACTACCCCCATTTAATGAAATTATAATTTTCATAAGGGGAAGATTATTTATTGTCTATGAATGCAAATGCAAAGCCTGAAAATCGATTTGTGAAATTTCAAAATTATAAAAATCCTTATAAACAACTTTAAATAATTTTTATAAATTCGAAATAACTTCAGAATGAGATTAAAATTGTTTTGGATGAAATATTTAAGCTCATTATTCACACACATGCATTTATTTATGAAGTTTTATTTTTATTCTAGTCATCGATGTTTAAAAAAAAATGCAAAAGGAAAGGTTAGAAAAATAAAAATAAAATTCTGAAATATCAACCAAAATGCTGAAAATGTTAAAACAAGCTACAGTTAGTATGATGCCACCCTACGTTGTTGTAGCTCTTTTCATAAGCTTTTTGAAAATATGCACCAATAGTCAATCCGAGCAATGAGCGAGGATTTATGACTCCAAGAATTTTTGCCCTCAAAATTGAAAATGATGGTCTATGGAATACTGTATGAACTACCCCCCTTTAATGAAATTGTAATTTTCATAAAGGGAAGTTTTATTTATTTATTTGTGAAAAACATCCCAAAAGGGATGCCACTTTCGGGTAAGACCTAAGGATGTAGGGGTATCCATTCCGTAAAAAATGCCCAAAACTCGGACCTGGCCTACCACCTTTGACATACTCAAGGAGCTATAGTTAGTATGATTCCATCTTGCGTTGTTGTAGCTCTTTTTGAGAGCTTTCCGAAAATATGCACCAATAGTCAATCCGAGCAATGAGCGAGGATTTATGACTCCAAAAAGTTTTGCCCTCAAAATTGAAAATGATGGCCAATGGAATACCGTATGAACTACCGCCCTTTAATGAAATTGTAATTTTCACAAAGTGAAGTTCATTTATTGTCTGTGAATGTAAATGCAAAGCCTAAAAATCGATTTGCCTTCAAAATATGGAAAAAAAAATGTGAAATTTCGAAATTATAAAAATCCTTATAAAACAACTTTATATAATTTTTATAAATTCAAAATGACTTCTGAATGAGATAAAAATTATTTCTAATGAAATATTGAAGCTCATTCTTCACACCCATGCATTTATTTATGAAATTTTAATTTTTTTTTATTTATTTTAGTCACCGAAGTTTTAAAAAAATTGCAAAATGAAGGGTTAGAAAAATAAAAATAAAATTCTGAAAAATGGACCAGAAAGCCAAAAATGTTAAAACACACTACATTCAATATGATGCCATCATTTACCATTGTAGCTCTTTTCGAGAGATTTCTAAAAAATATGCACTAATAGTCAATCCGAGCAACGAGCGAGGAGTTATGACCCCGAGAAGTTTTGCCCTCAAAATTCAAAATGATGGCCAATGGAATGTCGTATGAACTACCCCCCTTTAATGAAATTATAATTTTCATAAGAGGAAGTTTATTTATTGTCTATGAATGCAAATGCAAAGCCTGAAATTTGATTTACTTTAAAAATATGAAAAAAAAAAAAAGAATTTCCAAAATTATAAAATTCCTTATAAAACAACTTTAAATAATTTTTATAAATTCAAAATAAATTCAGAATGAGATAAAAATTATTTTGGATGAAATATTGAAGCTCATTCTTCACACCCATGCATTTATTTATGAAATTTTAAATTTTTTTATTTTTATTCTAATCGTCAAAGTTTAAAAAAAAATTACAAAAGAAAGGGTTAGAAAAATAAAAATAAAATTCTGGAGAATAGAATAAAAAGTTTAAAATGTTAAAACACACTACAATTAGTATGATGTCGCTCTACGTTGTTGTAGCTCTCTTTGAGAGTTTTCTGAAAATATGCACTAATAGTCAATCCGAGCAACGAGCGAGGATTTATGACTAAGAAGTTTTACTCTCAAAATTGAAAATGATGGCCAATGGAATACCGTATGAACTACCCCCATTTAATGTAATGAAATTGTGATTTTTTGCATTGGTGAATTAATTATAATTCAATTATTTGAATTATAAGTTGAAAAAGAACCAGAGGGAGAGACGTTTTTCGTAGGACTGCCCAAACCACCGAACTTGTTTCTGCCATATCTCACTCATCTGAACTCAGATTGAGCTAAAATTTTGAGGGTGGATGCCTGTAAAATCCTAGAACGTCTCCATAAATTTTCATATCATTTGGAGCAACACAAATCCTATATCATCCCTATGTGTGAACGATATATTTGGCAAGATGTTATGCGAGGGTTTCATATAGGTTGAGTGCAAGCAACTCTAGAGGTTGGTTTTTAGGGCCTTCGGGCCCTAGCGGCCAATATTTTTGTGGTTTATTCTCAATATTTTAGCAAGAAATATTGCAGGGGATCCAATATGGGTTAAAATTTTATCTTTCAACATATCATACTGTGAACTTGAGTGACAACGACTTCCAATTTGCTGCACAAAATAAAAGTGAAAACCATACCTTTCCACGACGTCTAGGGCAAGGATTAAGGAGATCACGAAACAAGTTTCAAGAAGTTGATAAAAATTAGTTCATATCTCAAGTGAATCTGGTGCTAAGGTGCACCCACAAAATAATTCTACTGTGAAAACCTTTGTCAAAGGTAAGAATTTTGAAGACTCAGTCCCAAAAATAAATTTTAGGGATGCCCTTGGTGGTGGACAGCCTCAGCCCAATGCTAATATTAATCTTAGGGCTTCCCATAAACCTCTAACAATGCCTAAGATTGATCACAAGAAAATAGTGTCAGGATGTCTTAAAGTAGCTGATGGAACTCTTATTGTTAAGCTTGATATGGGTAACATTCAGACTGGCATTGAAGATTTGGAAAAAAAATGACTAATTTGTCGGTTTGTGGGTTTTCGTCCGAGTCTATCTGCTTTCAAAGTTTGGGTTGCAAAAAGCTGAAAAACTAAAGGTGAGTTACAAATCTCTATTTATCCAAATGGTTATTTTCTTGTTTTTTTCCCTAATAATGAAGATAGAGAGAAAAATTTTCAAGGGGTCTTTGGTTTTTTGGAAGGGCAGGGCTTTTCATGAAGCCCTGACATACTAAATTTAAAGCCTAAGAAGAGATGCCTTCTATAGCTCCCGTGTGGGTTAGACTCTTTGGCCTCCCTATTGAATTTTGGAATCCTACTATTTTTTCTTCAATTGGAAACTCTTTAGGAACTTTTATGATGACTGCTGATTGTAATCAAAATTTTGAACATATTATTTATGCTCGGGTTTGTGTTTTAATGGATTTTGACAAACCCCTACCTAAAAATATCACATTACAATTTGGGAAAGACACTTGGGAGCAAGTAGTGGACTATGAGAACATTTCTTTTTGTTGTAGAATTTGCCATGAATATGGTCATTTGGCCAGTGCTTGCCCAAATAAAATAACTGATAAAAAGAAAGAAGATATAAACTCAGTAGGTTTCCAAATACCTAAGAAGAAGAACACTAAAAAAAAACCAATTATGAAGGATCAATCAAAGTCATCTGCTAATATGTTTGAAATCCTTTCCACAAATGATGTCCCAAGTGAGGAAGAGGAAATAATGAAAACTGAAATCTTAGAAACACAATTTAAATATGAAGGGAAGAAATTAGAGACAAACCAACAAATCAAAGGTTTTCAAAAAAAAAATGGAGAAAATTTACACAAGAAAATTAATCTTTCAAATGTCAAAACTTCAAATAATGTAGGTCCCAATATAGACTCCTTTGAACCATCTAGTAAAATTTTGGCTGTGTACAAGAATTCTTCAAGGTTAGAAGCCATCTCAGATTCAATTGGAATAAGTCAAGAAACAAGGAAAAAAAATTGAAGATGGATTCTAATAAAAAAGCAGGTCGCAAGACCAATCAATATCATATTGTAAAAGAAGGTGAAAAGCTTGTAGAAGAAGGTAATATTAATGCATTTTTCAACTTTTTTAGCCCTAGTATTCATTAAGATCATCACTTGGAATATTAGAGGACTCAAAGGGAGTCTTTCAAAACAAAATGAAATTAGAAGAATGATTCAGATAAATCATCCACATCTTGTTTTCCTTCAAGAAATAAAGATGTCAATGGAGGATATGGACTCAATTGCCAATAAAATTTGGCCAACTGGAAAAGTGATTTCCCTCAGTTCCCAAGGGACTTCTGGTGGCATTGCATGTCTTTGGGACCCAAAAGAGGTAGTTGGGGTTTGTTGGCTATAGCTATTCAAAGTAGACATTCCAACTAGATTATGCTTTGCATGGATATCCAACCAGATAATGGCCTTATGACTTGGTCTAACAGAAGGCAAGGCTTAACTTGTATAATGGAGAGATTGGATAGGTTTTTGATCTCTGAAAGTTTCTTAATCCATGGTCACATTCCTAAAGTGAAGACTCTTAATAATGTTGGTTTGGATCATTGGCCAGTCATGGTGGAAATGTGGAAAACCAATGTGAGTTTCTCTCCTTTTCATTTTTAATTAATGTGGCTTAGAGAAATTTCCTTTAGACCTCGTGTGCAACAATGGTGGAAGGAAGGTAAACCTAGTCATGGGACTAAGATGTTCTATTTTTTCAAAATATTGCAATACATTAAATCCAAAATCAAGACTTAGAACTAGAAAGAGTTTGGGGATGTTCATAAAAAAAACATGAAGTTATTGCTCATCTTGAAAATTTGAATAAGAAAATCCATTTAGATGGCCTCATAGAGAAGAGAAGTGCAGATGAAATTAAACTCACAACTCATTTAGAGGAATGGGAAAAAAGAGAAGAAATCTTATGGAAGCAAAAAACTAGAATTCAATGGCTCAAAGAAGGAGATTGAAACACAAATTTCTTCCACAAATCTCTTCTAGCTTGAATATCTCACAACTTTATTTCTTCCTTAAAATCATATTCTGGAGATGTTGTTTATACTTAGGATGGCATGAACTCTATTGTTGTTGATTACTTTTCCAATATTTTTGCTGCTACTCCTCTTGACTCAGATTCACAACAAAATATTCTTAAAGAACTCCCTTCTCTTATCACTTCAGAGGAGAACTCTATTTTGACTGCTCCCATTGAGTTATACCAAGATTTCTGGGATATCCTTCATGTTGATTTATTAGAGGTGGTGGAAGAAGCCAGGAAAGCCAAAGAAATTTTGAAGGTTATCAATAAAACTTATATTACTCTTGTTCCAAAAGCTCAAGAGGTTGATCATATCTCAGGTTTTAGACCTATTGCTTTATGTAATATTCTTCTCAAAATCATTACTAAAATAATGGCAGAAAGTTTGAAGCCTCTTTTGCATAATATTATTTCCCTAGAGCAAGGGATTTATGTGGAAGGACATCAAATAGTAGATGAGATAGTTCTTGCTCAGAAGCCATCCATTCCATGGATATGCAAAAATCTCCTTTCATGTTCATTCGGTTAGACTTATCCAAAGCTTATGACAAAGTGGATTGAAACTTCCTTATCAAAGTTTTGAGGCAATTTGGTTTCTCTAAGGATTGGATGGATTGGATTATGGGATGTATCTCTTCAGTTTCCTACTTAGTTCTTATCAATGGCAGGCCTTCTCAGTCATTCCTAGCTTCCAGAGGTATTAGGAAAGGTGACCCGCTATCCCCTTATTTATTCATCATTCTTGGTGAATGCTTGGGTAGGACTATAACCAAAAAGAGAGAAAAAAAACCCTTGAGGGAGTTACCATTGCTCATGGAGCTAGATCTATCTCTCATATTCAATTTGTGGATGACTCTACTGTTTTAGGTAAAGCTATAGTTAAGTAAGCTTCTAATATTAAGCAAATCATTAGCTATTTTTCTAAGGCTATCGGGCAGTTGATCAATGAAGACAAATCTAAAGTTATTTTCTTTCACTACTCTGCTAGATAGGAATCCATGGTCTTGGATAAATTAATATATAAGAAGACCTCCCTTCCACTTACTTATTTAGGTATTCCCATAAATATTCAAAGGCAGAAAAACAAATATTGGAATTGGTTTTTGGACAAATTCAAGAAGAAAATTGGAAAGTGGACCAACAAGTGGCTTTCTTCTGGGGGTAGAATCACCTTGGTAAAATCAGTCCTTCAAGCTATTCCTATTTATGTTTCTTCCATTTTGAATATCTCAAAGGCTGTTCTTTGAGAATTGGATCAAAACAATCATCGTTTCCTTTGGAGTGGTACTAAGGAGAAAATAAAATGGGCCTTGGTGAAATGAGATACTTTATGTCTTCCTAAGAGTGAAGAGGGGTTAGGATTCCGGTATTCTATTAATAACAATAAAGCTTTAACTGCTAAATTATATTGGAGGATGTTGCATAACCCCAATGCTATTTTGGCTAATAATCTCCGTGCTAAATATGCTGAGAAAAAAAGTCCTGAAGACCTTGTTTGCTATCAACTTTCTCCCAAAGGTTCTCCCATTTTAGCAATTCTTAAGATTGGTGAGGATTTGATAAAGAAAAAATTATTTTGGATCATTCATAATGGTCAATAGGCAAATTTTTGGATAGATTCTTGGGATGGTCACAAGCCTTTGATAACTCAGTTTCTCGATTGGAGGCCTTGGATGGAGGAGCTTCACCAAGCTAATTGGATAAAGGTGGCTAATTATTGTCGATACCATACTAGTAATTCAAAGGTTGGTAGATATTGGATCCCTATTGAAGATTGGCCTATTCAACTCCCAGAAAGGCAAAGACAAGATATCCAAGGCATCCTTCATATGATATCCCTCTCTTAGTCCCATGAAAATATTGTTTTGGATGGAAAAACACTACTAAGGGTGAGTATTCATTTGCTCAAGGTTATTTGACCTTATGCCATAATAATCCCAAACATTCTTCTGACATCTTTTCTCGATTATGGGCTCAAAATCTCTAGCCTAAGGTGAGGTTCTTTAATTGGATTTTATTGCATCGTAGGGTGCTTACTGGTGAGCAACTTATGAAGCGTGGTTTTCATGGCCCTTTTAGATGTGAAATGTCTGAAGAGAATGTAGAAACTCTCAACCATATTTTTATTGAGTGTACTTTAGCCTCTGAGTTGTGGAGGAGAATGGCCACTTTACTTGGCTTACAGTGGTCCAATTTTTTTACCTTTGAATAGCTTTGGAGGGATTGGCCTAATCAAGAGGGTGTTGATCATTTTATTAGGCAGTTAGTTTGGATGGGTTCTACCATTCTTCTTTGGAATATTTGGAATGAAAGGAACAATCAAATTTTTAATCAAGATAGAAAGGATATTCACTATATTTGGCAAAAGACCATAGCCAACTTAGTTGAATCAGTCTATCATACTTTTAATCACCCCCAAAACTCCCACCAAAGATGGGATCAAGTGATGCAAAGATTGAATATTAAACCTTCTAAGGGCAACCAAATTAAAGGGAATGTGAGTATTAGTAAGATGGATAGGAATAGAAATTTGCAACCTCCTCCTAAGGATTTTGGAAAAGTCAATATTGATGGAGCCTCTAGAGGGAACCCTGGAAAAGCCAGTGTGGGAGGAATTAGTAGACTTTCATATGGCTCCCTGGTTTTTACTTTTGCTTAGAATTTGGGTATTCTTTCCAATAACCTTGTTGATGGGTATGGTATCCTTAGAGACCTTCAGGAGGCTACTAAGGTTGGATGGGAAAAGGTGTTAGTTTAGTCTGACTCTCAACTTATGATTAATCTCTTGAAGACTCCTTCTAAGAATCATAAGGTGGATTAGAGAATAAAAATAATTATTGAGAAGATTCAATTAATCCAGATGGGATTTTTGAAATTTGATTACAATCATGTGGTTAGAGATCAAAACAAGAGTGTTGATGCTTTAGCTAATTGGGCTTTAGACAAAGGTGATCTTACTTGTTATGGCCATCCTCCTATATGGTGGGCTTATCAAAATAGGGAAGCTCTTATTTCTATCATTTCTTTGGATGGCTCTAGTTCTGAAGGTACCTAGTTTCTTCTTGTTTTTTTTTTTTGGTTCTATTTGGTTCATTCAGTTTTTTAGTTCCCTAGCTCATTATATTCTTTATTTTTTTTCCTCTGTTTGGTTGTGCTTTTTTTTTTACATACTCAATGAGCATGTTTTTTATTTTATTTTATTATTTTTGTTGTTATTTACTTATTTTTAATTTGGTTTTGTGTGTTTGTTTGCTCATTGAGTATGTCAAAGGTGGTAGGCCAGGTCCGAGTCCTCGGCATTTTTGGCGGAATGGATACCCTTGCCTCCTTGGGTCTTACCCGAAAGTGGCATCCCTTTTGGGATGTTTTCCACAAAAAAAAGAAAAGTAATGAAATTGTAATTTTCATAAAGGGAAGTTCATTTATTGTTTGTGAATGCAAATGCAAAGCCTAAAAAACGATTTGCCTTCAAAATATTAAAAAAAAAATGTGAAATTTCAAAATTATAAAAATTACTTCAAAATATTTTTTATAAATTCAAAATGACTTCTGAATGAGATCAAAATTATTTCGGATGAAATATTGAAGCTCATTCTTCACACCCATGCATTTATTTATGAAATTTTAAATTTTTTATTTTTATTTTTGTTGCCGAAGTTCAAAAAAATATGCAAAAGGAAGGGTTAGAAAAATAAAAATAAAATTTTGAAAAATGGAGCAGAAAGCTGAAAATGTTAAAACACACTACATTCAGTATGATGCCGCCCTTTACCGTTGTAGCTCTAGATTTTTGAAAAATATTCACTAATAGTCAATCCAAGCAACGAGCGAGGAGTTATGACCCCGAGAAGGATTGCCCCCAAAATTCAAAATAATGGCCAATGGAATGTCATATGAACTACCCCCCTTTAATGAAATTATAATTTTCATAAGGGAAAGATTATTTATTGTCTATGAATACAAATGCAAATCCTGCAAATTGATTTGCCTTCAAAATATGAAAAAAATATGAAATTTCGAAATTATAAAAATCCTTATAAACAACTTTAAATAATTTTTATAAATTCGAAATAACTTCACAATGAGATTAAAATTGTTTCGGATGAAATATTTAAGCTCATTCTTCACACCATGCATTTATTTATGAAATTTTATTTTATTTTTATTTTTATTTTTATTCTAGTCGTCGAAGTTTAAAAAAAAATGCAAAAGGAAGGGTTAGAAAAATAAAAATATTTTTTTTAAAAATTGACCAAAATGCTGAAAATGTTAAATCAAGCTACAATTAGTATGATGCCACCTTGCGTTGTTGTAACTCTCTATGAGAGCTTTCCGAAAATATGCACCAATAGTCAATCCGAGCAACGAGCGAGGATTTATGACTCCAAGAAGTTTTGCCCTCAAAATTGAAAATGATGGCCAATGGAATACCATATGAACTACCCCCCTTTAATGAAATTATAATTTTCATAAAGGGAAGTTCATTTATTGTCTGTGAATGCAAATGCAAAGCCTAAAAATTGATTTGCCTTCAAAATATGAAAAAAAATGTGAAATTTCAAAATTATAAAAATCCTTATAAAAAAATAACTTTATATATTTTTTATAAATTCGAAATAACTTCAGAATGAGATCAAAATTATTTCAGATGAAATATTGAAGCTCATTCTTCACACCCATGCATTTATTTATGAAATTTTAATTTTTTTATTTTTATTTTAGTCACCGAAGTTTAAAAAAATTTGCAAAAGGAAGAGTTAGAAAAATAAAAATAAAATTCTAGAAAATGGACCAGAAAGCCAAAAATTTTAAAACACACTACATTCAGTATGATGTCGCCATTTACCATTGTAGCTCTTTTTGAGAGATTTCCAAAAATATACACTAATAGTCAATCCGAGCAACGAGCGAGGAGTTATGACCCCGAGAAGTTTTGCCCTCAAAATTCAAAATGATGGCCAATGGAATGTCGTATGAACTACCTCCCTTTAATGAAATTATATTTTTCATAAGAGGAAGTTTATTTATTGTATATGAATGCAAATGCAAAGCCTGAAAATTGATTTACCTTCAAAATATAAAAAAAAATATGAAATTCCAAAATTATAAAAATCCTTATAAAACAACTTTAAATAATTTTTATAAATTCAAAATGACTTCAGAATGAGATCAAAATTGTTTCGGATGAAATATTGAAGCTCATTCTTCACACCCATGCATTTATTTATGAAATTTTAATTTTTTTATTTTTATTCTAGTCATCGAAGTTTAAAAAAAATTGCAAAAGAAAGGGTTAGAAAAATAAAAATAAAATTCTAGAAAATGGACCAGAAAGCCAAAAATGTTAAAACACACTATAGTTAGTATGATGTTGCCCTACGTTGTTGTAGATCTCTTTGAGAGCTTTCCAAAAATATGCACTAATAGTCAATCCGAGCAACGAGCGAGGAGTTATGACCCTAAGAAGTTTTACCCCCAAAATTCAAAATGATGGCCAATGGAATACCGTATGAACTACCCCCTTTAATGAAATTGTAATTTTCATAAAGGGAAGTTCATTTATTGTCTGTGAATGCAAATGCAAAGCCTAAAAATCGATTTACCTTCAAAATATTTAAAAAAAATGTGAAATTTCAAAATTATAAAAATCCTTATAAAACAACTTTAAATAATTTTTATAAATTCGAAATGACTTCAGAATGAGATCAAAATTATTTTGGATGAAATATTGAAGCTCATTCTTCACACCCATGCATTTATTTATGAAATTTTAATTATTTTAAATTTTTATTTTAGTCGTCGAAGTTTAAAAAAATTACAAAAGGAAGGGTTAGAAAAATAAAAATAAAATTTTGAAAAATGGACCAGAAAGCCAAAAATGTTAAAACACACTACATTCAGTATGATGCCTCCCTTTACCTTTGTATCTCTTTTCAAGAGAACTTACTGAAAAATATGCACTAATAGTCAATCCGAGCAATGAGCGAGGAGTTATGACCTCGGAAGTTTTACCCCCAAAATTCAAAATGATGGCCAATGGAATGTCGTATGAACTACCCCTCTTTAATGAAATTATAATTTTCATAAAGGGAAGTTTATTTATTGTCTATGAATGCAAATGAAAAACCTGAAAATCGATTTACCTCAAAAAAAAAATGTGAAATTTCAAAATTATAAAAATCCTTATAAAATAGAAAGTTTAAAAAAAAATTGCAAAAGGAAGGGTTAGAAAAATAAAAATAAAATTCTGGAAAATGGACCAGAAAGCTGAAAATGTTAAAACACACTAAATTCAGTATGATGTCGTTATTTACCATTGTAGCACTTTTTGAGACATTTCTAAAAAATATGCACTAATAGTCAATCCGAGCAACGAGCGAGGAGTTATGACCCTAGGAAGTTTTGCCCCCAAAATTCAAAATGATGGCCAATGGAATGCCGTATGAACTACCCCCTTTAATGAAATTGTAATTTTCATAAGAGGAAGTTCATTTATTGTCTATGAATGCAAATGCAAAGCCTGAAAATTGATTTACCTTCAAAATATGAAAAAAATATGAAATTCTAAAATTATAAAAATCCTTATAAAATAACAACTTTAAATAATTTTTATAAATTCAAAATGACTTCAGAATGAGATAAAAATAGTTTCGGATGAAATATTGAAGCTCATTCTTCACACCCATGCATTTATTTATGAAATTTTATTTTTTTTTATTTTTATTTTAGTCGCCGAAGTTTAAAAAAAATCTACAAAAGAAAGGGTTAGAAAAATAAAAATAAAATTCTAGAAAATGGACCAAAAAGTTGAAAATGTTAAAACACACTACAGTCAGTATGATGTCGCCCTACGCTGTTGTAGCTCTTTTTGAGAGCTTTTCGAAAATATGCACTAATAGTCAATCCGAGCAACGAGCGAGGAGTTATGACCTAAGAAGTTTTACCCTCAAAATTCAAAATGATGGCTAATGGAATGTCGTATGAACTACCCCCCTTTTAATGAAATTATAATTTTCATAAAGGGAAGTTCATTTATTGTCTGTGAATGCAAATGCAAAGCCTGAAAATCGATTTACCTTCAAAATATGAAAAAAAATGTGAAATTTCAAATTATAAAAATCCTTATAAAATAACAACTTTAAATAATTTTTATAAATTCAAAATGACTTCAGAATGAGATCAAAATTATTTCGGATGAAATATTGAAGCTCATTCTTCACACCCATGCATTTATTTATGAAATTTTAATTTTAATTTTATTTTTATTTTAGTCGTCGAAGTTTAAAAAAATCTACAAAAGGAAGGGTTAGAAAAATAAAAATAAAATTTTGAAAAATGGAGTAGAAAGTCGAAAATGTTAAAACACACTACAGTCAGTATGATGCCTCCCTACATCGTTGTAGCTCTTTTCGAGATCTTTCGAAAAATATGCACTAATAGTCAATCCGAGCAACGAGCGAGGAGTTATGACCCCAGGAAGTTTTGCCCCCAAAATTCAAAATGATGGCCAATGGAATGTCGTATGAACTACCCCCTTTAATGAAATTGTAATTTTCATAAGGGGAAGTTCATTTATTGTCTATGAATGCAAATGCAAAGCCTGAAAATTGATTCGAAAAATAAAAAAAAATATGAAATTTCAAAATTATAAAAATCCTTATAAAACAACAACTTTAAATAATTTTTATAAATTCGAAATGACATGAGATCAAAATTGTTTTGGATGAAATATTGAAGCTCATTCTTCACACCCATGCATTTATTTATGAAATTTTATTTTATTTTTATTTTTATTCTAGTCACCGAAGTTTAAAAAAAAATGCAAAAGGAAGGGTTAGAAAAATAAAAATAAAATTTGGAAAATGGACCAAAATGCTGAAAATGTTAAAACACACTAGAGTTAGTATGATGCCACCCTACGTTGTTGTAGCTCTTTTCAAGAGCTTTATGAAAATATGCACTAATAGTCAATCCGAGCAACGAGCGAGGAGTTATGACTCCAAGAAGTTTTACCCCAAAATTCAAAATGATGGTCAATGGAATACCGTATGAACTACCCCCTTTATAAATTTTTTTTTTATTTGTGGAAAACATCCCAAAAGGGATGCCACTTTCGGGTAAGACCCAAGGAGGCGGGGGTATCCATTCCGCCAAAAATGCCCAGGACTCGGACCTGGCCTACCACCTTTGACATACTCAAGGAGCAAACAAACACACAAAACCAATTTAAAAATAAGTAAATAACAACAAAAATAATAAAATAAAATAAAAAACATGCTCCTTGAGTGTGTCAAAAACAAAAGCACAACCAAACACGCACAATAAGATAAAAGAAACCACAACACAAACCACATAGAAAAACACAAGAACCACATAACAAAACACAAACAAGACAAAAACAACAGAACACTACAAAGACATAACCCAAAAAAAACATGAAAAATAAACACAACCAAAACCTAAAAAATTAAAAAATAAAATAAAAATAAAAATAAAAAACAACCAACAACAGACAATAAACAAAAACAAAAAACATAGAAAACACTCACACATAAAAACACGAAATAACACAAACAAAGAGAAACCCAAGAACAAGAACGAAAAAAACACAAGAACAATAACAAAAAACATTAAAAAAAAAAAAAACAAAACAACAAAAACACAAGAACAACAAAAAACAACACAAAGAACACAAAAACAAAACAAAATAAAAAAACCCACCCACCTTAAAAAACTAAACAAAAAAAACAAAAAGAAAAAAGAAATAAAAAATGAACAAAACAATGACCTATCTAGACCAGAAGACTATTAAGGCAAGAATCAACAGAGGAAACAAAATAAAGAATAGAATGAGCTAGGGAACTAAAAAAAACTGAATGAACCAAAGAGAAGCAAAAAAAAAAAACAAGAAGAAACTAGGTACCTTCAGAGTTGGAGCCATCCAAAGAAATGATAGAAAGAAGAGCTTCCCTAATTTGAGAAGCCCACCATATAGGAGGGTGGCCATAACAAGTAAGATCACCTTTGTCCAAAGCCCAATTAGCTAAAGCATCAACACTCTTGTTTTGATCTCTGACCACATGATTGTAATCAACTTTCAAAAATCCCATCTGGATTAACTGAATCTTCTCAATAATTCTTTTTATTCTCCAATCCACCTTATGATTCTTAGAAGGATTCTTCAAGAGATTAATCATAAGTTGAGAGTCAGACTCAACTAACACCTTTTCCCATCCAACCTTAGTAGCCTCCTGAAGGCCTCTGAGGATACCATACCCCTCAGCAAGGTTATTGGAAAGAATACCCAAATTCTCGACAAAAGTAAAAACCAGGGAGCCATCTGAAAGTCTACCAATTCCTCCCACACTTGGCTTTTCCAGGGTTCCCTCTAGAGGCTCCATCGGTATTGACTTTTCCAAAATCCTTAGGAGGAGGTTGCCAATTTCTATTCCTATCCATCTTACTAATACTCACATTCCCTTTAAGTTGGTTGCCCTTAGAAGGTTTAATCTTCAATCTTTGCATCACTTGATCCCATCTTTGGTGGGAGTTTTGGGGGTGATTAAGGATATGATGGACTGATTCAACTAAGTTGGCTATGGTCTTTTGCCAAATATAGTGAATATCCTTCCTATCTTGATTAAAAATTTGGTTGTTCCTTTCATTCCAAATATTCCAAAGAAGAATGGTAGAACCCATCCAAACTAACTGCCTAATAAAATGATCAACACCCTCTTGATTAGGCCAATCCCTCCAAAGTTGTTCAAAAGTAAAAAAATTGGACCATTGTAAGCCAAGTAAAGTGGCCATTCTCCTCCATAGCTCGAAGGCTAAAGTACACTCAATAAAAATATGGTTGATATTTTCTACATTCTCTTCACACATTTCACATCTAAAAGGGCCATGAAAACCACGCTTCATAAGTTGCTCACCGGTAAGCACCCTACGATGCAATAAAAGCCAATTAAAGAACCTCACCTTAGGCCAGAGCTTTTGAGCCCACAATCGAGAAAATATGTCAGAAGAATGGTTGGGATTATTATGGCATAAGGTCAAATAACCTTGAGCAACTGAATACTCACCCTTAGTAGTGTTGTTCCATCCAAAACAATCTTTTTCATGGGACCAAGAGAGGGATCTCATATGAAGGATGCCTTGGATATCTTGTCTTTGCCTTTCTGGGATTTGAATAGGCCAGTCCTCAATAGGGATCCAATATCTACCAACCTTTGAATTACCAGTATGGTACCGACAGAAATTAGCCACCTTTATCCAATTAGCTCGGTGAAGCTCCTCCATCCAAGGCCTCCAATCGGGAAGCCGAGTTATCAAAGGCTTGTGACCATCCCAAGAATCTGTCCAAAAATTTGCATGTTGACCATTATGAATGATCCAAAATAATTTTTTCTTTATCAAATCCTCACCAGTCTTAAGAACTGCTAAAATGGGAGAACCTTTGGTAGGAAGTTGATAGCGAACAAGGTCTTCAGGACTTTTGTTCTCAGCATATTTAGCACGGAGATTATTGGCCCAAAGAGCATTGGGGTTATGCAACATCCTCCAATATAATTTAGCAGCTAAAGCTTTGTTGTTATTAATTGAAGACCGTAATCCTAACCCCCCTTCACTCTTAGGAAGACATAAAGTATCCCATTTCACCAAGGCCCATTTTCTTTTCTCCTTAGTACCACTCCAAAGGAAACGATGACTGATTTGATCCAATTCTCGAAGAACAACCTTTGGGATATTCAAAATGGAAGAAACATAAATAGGAATAGCTTGAAGGACTGATTTTACCAAGGTGATTCTACCCCAGAAGAAAGCCACTTGTTGGTCCACTTTCCAATTTTCTTCTTGACTTTGTCCAACAACCAATTCCAATATTTATTTTTCTGCCTTTGAATATTTATGGGAATACCTAAATAAGTGATTGGAAGAGAGGTCTTCTTATATCTTAGTTTATCCAAGACCATGGATTCTTGTCTAGCAGAGCAGTGAAAGAAAATAACTTTAGATTTGTCTTCATTGATCAACTGCCTAGTAGCCTTAGAAAAATAGCTAATGATTTGCTTAATATTAGAAGCTTCCTTAGCTGTAGCTTTACCTAAAAGAGTAGAGTCATCCACAAATTGAAGATGAGAGATAGGTCTAGCTCCATGAGCAATGGTAACTCCCTCAAGGGTTTTGTTTTCCCTCTTTTTGGTTATAGTCCTACCCAAGCATTCAACAAGAATGATGAATAAATAAGGGGATAGCGGGTCACCTTGCCTAATACCTCTGGAAGCTAGGAAAGACTGAGAAGGCCTGCCATTGATAAGAACTAAGTAGGAAACTGAAGAGATACATCCCATAATCCAATCCATCCAATCCTTAGAGAAACCAAATTGCCTCAAAACTTTGATAAGGAAGTGCCAATCCACTCTGTCATAAGCTTTGGATAAGTCTAACCGAATGAACATGGAAGGAGAATTTTGCATATCCATGGAATGGATGGCTTCCTGAGCAAGAACTATCTCATCTACTATTTGACGTCCTTCCACATAACCCCCTTGCTCTGGGAAATAATCTTATGCAAAAGAGGCTTCAACCTTTCTGCCATGATTTTAGTAATGATTTTGAGAAGAACATTACATAAAGCAATAGGTCTAAAAGCTGAGATATGATCAACCTCTTGAGCTTTTGGAACAAGAGTAATATAAGTTTTATTGATAACCTTCAAAATTTCTTTGGCTTTCCTGGCTTCTTCCACCACCTCTAATAAATCAACATGAAGGATATCCCAGAACTCTTGGTAGAACTCAATAGGAAAACCATCGGGACACTGGGGTTTTCCCTTTTTGCATTTTAAAAACTACTTGTTGAAGCTCATTGATAGTAACAAGAGCAGTCAAAATAGAGTTCTCCTCAGAAGTGATAAGAGAAGGGATTGCTTGAAGAACATTATATTGTGAAGCTGAGTCAAGGGGAGTAGCAGCAAAAATATTGGAAAAGTAATCAACAACAATAGAGTTCATGCCATCCCAAGTATAAACAACATCTCCAGAATCTGATTTTAAGGAAGAAATAAAGTTGTGAGATCTTCGAGCTAGAAGAGATTTGTGGAAGAAATTTGTGTTTCGATCTCCTTCTTTGAGCCATTGAATTCTAGATTTTTGCTTCCATAAGATTTCTTCTCTTTTTTCCCATTCCTCTAACCGAGTTGTGAGTTTAATTTCATCTGCACTTCTCTTCTCTGTGAGGCCATCTAAATGGATTTTCTTATTCAAATTTTCAAGATGAGCAATAACTTCATGTTTTTTTTTATGAACATCCCCAAACTCTTTCAGTTCCAAGTCTTGATTTTGGATTTAATGTATTGCAGTCTTTGGGCAAAATAGAACATCTTAGTCCCATGCCTAGGTTTACCTTCCTTCCACCATTGTTGCACATGAGGTCTGAAGGAAATGTCTCTAAGCCACATTAATTGAAAATGAAAAGGAGAGAAACTCACATTGGTTTTCCACATTTCCACCATGACTGGCCAATGATCCGAACCAACATTATTAAGAGTCTTCACTTTAGGAATGTGACCATGGATTAAGAAATTTTTAGAGAGCAAAAACCTATCCAATCTCTCCATTATACAAGCTAAGCCTTGCCTTCTGTTAGACCAAGTCATAAGGCCATTATCTGGTTGGATATCCACAAGATGGAGGTTTGCAATATATTCGCTCATGAGGTCAGTGCTTTTGTCCAAATTTCTATTTCCCCCCTTTTCTCATCCAGAGAGAGGATGGTATTGAAATCTCCTCCGATCAAGATCCAAGATTTAGGAAAATGAGAGATAATATGAGTAATATCCTTCCATTGTCTTCTTTTTTCCTCCAAAGAAGTCGGAGCATAAACAATAATGCAGAGCATAATCTGGTTGGAATGTCTACTTTGAATAGCTATAGCCAACAAACCCCAACTGCCAACCATATGGTGAATAACTACCTCTTTTGGGTCCCAAAGACAAGCAATGCCACCCGAAGTCCCTTGGGAACTGAGGGAAACCACTTTTCCGGCTGGCCAAATTTTCTTGGCAATTAAGTCCATATCCTCCATTGACATCTTTGTTTCTTGAAGGAAAACAAGATGTGGATGATTTATCTGAATCATTCTTCTAATTTCATTTTGTTTTGAAAGACTCCCTTTGAGTCCTCTAATATTCCAAGTGATGATCTTCATTAATACCAGGGCTAAAAAAGTTGGGAAGGGCATTAATCTTACCTTCCTCTACAAGCTTTTCACCTTCTTTTACCATATGATATTGATTGGTCTTGCGACCTACTTTTTTATTAGAATCCATCTTCAATTTTTTTCCCTATTTCTTGACTTATTCCAATTGAATCTGAGATGGCTTCTAACCTTGAAGAATGCTCGTACACAGCCAAAATTTTACTAGATGGTTCAATGGAGTCTATATTGGGACCTGCATTATTTGAAGTTTTGACATTTGAAATATTGTTTTTCTTGTGTAAATTTTCTCCTTTTTTTTTCGTTGAAAACCTTTGATTTGTTGGTTTGTCTCTGAGTTCTTCCCTTCATATTTAAATTGTGTTTCTAAGATTTCAGTTTCCATTATTTCCTCTTCCTCACTTGGGACATCATTTGTGGAAAGGATTTCAAACATATTAGCAGATGACTTTGATTGATCCTTCATAACTGGTTTTTTTGAGTGTTCTTCTTCTTAGGTATTTGGAAACCTGCTTGAGTTTATATCTTCTTTCTTTTGATCAGGAATTTTATTTGGGCAAGCATCGGCCAAATGACCATATTCATGGCAAATTCTACAATGAAAAGGAATGTTCTCATAGTCCACTACTTGCTCCCAAGTGTCTTCCCCAAATTGTAATGTGATATTTTTAGGTAGGGGTTTGTCAAAATCCATTAAAACACAAATCCGAGCATAAATAATATGTTCAAAATTTTGAGTACAATCAGCAGTCATCATAAAAGTTCCTAAAGAGTTTCCAATTGAAGAAAAAATAGTAGGATTCCAAAATTCAATAGGGAGGCCAAAGAGTCTAACCCACACGGGAGCTATAGAAGGCATCTCTTCTTCGGCTTTAAATTTAGTATGCCGGGGCTTCATGAAAAGCCCTGCCCTTCCAAAAAACCAAGGACCCCCTTGAAAAGTTTTCTCTCTATCTTCATTATTAGCAAATAAAACAAGAAAATAACCATTTGGATAAATAGAGATTTGTAACTCACCTTTAGTTTTCCAGCTTTTTGCAGCCCAGACTTTGAAAGCGGATAGACTCGGACGAAAACCCATGAACCGACAAATTAGTCCTCTTTTTTCCAAATCTTCAATGCCAATCTGAATGTTACCCATATCAAGCTTAACAATAGGAGTTCCATCAGTTGCTTTAAGACATCCTGACTCCATTTTCCTGGGATCAATCTTAGGCATTCTTAGAGGTTTATGGGAAGCCCTAATATTGATATTAGCATTGGGTTGAGGCTGTCCACCATGAAGGGCATCCCTAAAATTCATTTTTGGGACTGAGTCTTCGAAATTCTTACCCTTGATAGGGGTTTTCATAGTAGAATTATTTTGTGGGTGCACCTTAGCACCAGATTCACTTGAGATATGAGCCATTTTTTGATCAACTACTTGAAACTTGTTTCGTGATCTCTTTAATCCTTGCCCTAGACGTCGTGGAAAGGTATGGTTTTCACTTTTCTTTTGTGCAGCAAATTGGAAGCCGTTGTCACTCAAGTTCACAGTATGATCTATTGAAAGACAAATTTCTAACCCATATTGTATCCCCTGCAACATTTCCTGCTAAAATATTGAGCATAAACCACAAAAATATTGGCCGCTAGGGCCCGAAGGCCCTAAAAACCAACCTCTGGAGCTGCTTGCACTCAACCCAGATGAAACCCTCGCATAGCCGCTTGCCAAATATGTCGTTCACACATAGGGATGTGCTAGGATCTGTGTTGCTCCAAATGATATGAAAATTGGTGGAGACGTTCTAGGGTTTTTCAGGCATCTACCCTCAAAATTTTAGCTCAATCCGAGTCCGGATGAGTGAGATATGGCCGAAACGAGTTCGGAAGTTTGGGCAGTCCTACGAAAAATGTCTCATCTATATTTTCTACTTTTCAATATAAAAACTAATTTATAGTGGAAAACACCCCTTTCGAGGTGCCACTTTCAACAGGTTGGGCATAGGAGGAATGGAGCCTTGTCGGCCTCTACCAGCACATAGGACATTCCTAACTATACCATATATCTGCAGGATGGAGACAAGGGGAATGGAACTTGGGTTGGCCTCTACCAACACCCAGGGCATTTACCACTACACCACAACAAGCAGATTTCATAAAGGGAAGTTCATTTATTGTCTATGAATGCAAATGCAAAGCCTAAAAATCGATTTACCTTCAAAATATGAAAAAAAATGTGAAATTTCGAAATTATAAAAATCCTTATAAAACAACTTTAAATAATTTTTATAAATTTAAAATGACTTCAGAATGAGATCAAAATTATTTCAGATGAAATACTGAAGCTCATTCTTCACACCCATGCATTTATTTATGAAATTTTAATTTTTTTATTTTTATTTTAGTCATCGAAGTTTTAAAAAAATCTCCAAAAGGAAGGGTTAGAAAAATAAAAATAAAATTCTGGAAAATGGACCAGAAAGCCGAAAATGTTAAAACACACTACATTCAGTATGATTTCGCCATTTACCATTGTAGCTCTTTTCGAGAGCTTTCCAAAAATATGCACTAATAGTCAATCCGAGCAACGAGTGAGGAGTTATGACCCCGGGAAGTTTTGCCCCCAAAATTCAAAATGATGGCCAATGGAATGTCGTATGAACTACCCCCCTTTAATGAAATTATAATTTTCATAAAAGGAAGTTCATTTATTGTCTATGAATGCAAATGCAAAGCCTAAAAATAGATTTACCTTCAAAATATGAAAAAAAATGTGAAATTCCAAAATTATAAAAATCCTTATAAAACAACAACTTTAAATAATTTTTATAAATTCAAAATGACTTCAGAATGAGATCAAAATTATTTCGGATGAAATATTGAAGCTCATTCTTCACACCCATGCATTTATTTATGATTATATTTATTTATTTTTATTTTAGTCGTCGAAGTTTTAAAAAAATCTGCAAAAGGAAGGGTTAGAAAAATAAAAATAAAATTCTGGAAAATGGACCAAAAAGCTGAAAATGTTAAAACACACTACATTCAGTATGATGTCACCCTATGTTGTTGTAGCTCTTTTTGAGAGCTTTTTGAAAATATGCACTAATAGTCAATCCGAGCAACGAGCGAGGAGTTATGACCCTAAGAAGTTTTACCCTCAAAATTAAAAATGATGGCCAATGGAATGTCGTATGAACTACCCCCTTTAATAAAATTGTAATTTTCATAAAGGGAAGTTCATTTATTGTCTGTGAATGCAAATGCAAAGCCTAAAAATCGATTTACCTTCAAAATATGAAACAAAAAAAAGTGAAATTTCAAAATTATAAAATCCTTATAAAACAACAATTTTAAATATTTTTATAAATTCGAAATGACTTCCAAATGAGATCAAAATTATTTCGGATGAAATATTGAAGCTCATTCTTCACACCCATGTATTTATTTATGAAATTTTAATTTTTTTTATTTTTATTTTAGTCGTCGAAGTTTAAAAAAAATCTGCAAAAGGAAGGGTTAGAAAAATAAAAATAAAATTCTGAAAATGGACCAGAAAGCCGAAAATGTTAAAACAAACTACATTCAGTATGATGCCACCCTATGTTGTTGTAGCTCTTTTCGAGATATTTTCGAAAAATATGCACTAATAGTCGATCCGAGCAACGAGCTGGGAGTTATGACCCCAGGAAGTATTACCCCCAAAATTCAAAATGATGGCCAATGGAATGTCGTATGAACTACCCCCTTTAATGAAATTATAATTTTCATAAAAAGGAAGTTTATTTATTGTCTATGAATGCAAATGCAAAGCCTAAAAATCGATTTACCTTCAAAATATGAAAAAAATGTGAAATTCCGAAATTATAAAAATCCTTATAAAACAACTTTAAATAATTTTTATAAATTCGAAATGACTTTAGAATGAGATCAAAATTATTTCGGATGAAATATTGAAGCTCATTCTTCACACCCATGCATTTATTTATGAAATTTTATTTTATTTATATTTTTATTTTAGTCGTCGAAGTTTAAAAAAATATGCAAAAGGAAGGGTTAGAAAAATAAAAATAAAATTCTAGAAAATGGACCAAAAAGCCAAAAATGTTAAAACACGCTACAGTTAGTATGATGCCACCCTACGTTATTGTAGCTCTCTTCGAGAGCTTTCCAAAAATATGCACCAATAGTCAATCCGAGCAACGAGCGAGGAGTTATGACCCAAGAAGTTTTGCCCCCAAAATTCAAAATGATGGCCAATGGAATGCCGTATGAACTACCCCATTTAATGAAATTGTAATTTTCATAAAGGGAAGTTCATTTATTGTCTGTGAATGCAAATGCAAAGCCTAAAAATTGATTTACCTTCAAAATATGAAAAAATGTGAAATTTCGAAATTATAAAAATCCTTATAAAACAACTTTAAATAATTTTTATAAATTCGAAATGACTTCTGAGTGAGATCAAAATGAAAAATGGACCAGAAAGTCAAAAATGTTAAAACACACTACATTCAGTATGATACCGTCGTTGTAGCTCTTTTTGAGAGATTTATGAAAAACGTGCACTAATAGTCAATTCGAGCAACGAGCAAGGAGTTATGACCATAAGATGTTTTACCCCCAAAATTCAAAATGATGGCCAATGGAATGTCGTATGAACTACCCCCTTTAATGAAATTATAATTTTCATAAAGGGAAGTTCATTTATTGTCTATGAATGCAAATGCAAAGCCTAAAAATCAATTTACCTTCAAAATATGAAAAAAATATGAAATTCCGAAATTATAAAAATCCTTATAAAACAACAACTTTAAATAATTTTTATAAATTTGAAATGACTTCAAAATGAGATCAAAATTATTTTGGATGAAATATTGAAGCTCATTCTTCACACCCATGCATTTATTTATGAAATTTTAATTTTTTAATTTTTATTCTAGTCGTCGAAGTTTTAAAAAAAATTGCAAAAGGAAGGGTTAGAAAAATAAAAATAAAATTTTGGAAAATGGACCAGAAAGCCGAAAATGTTAAAACACACTATAGTTAGTATGATGTCGCCCTACGTTGTTGTAGCTCTTTTCGAGAGCTTTTCGAAAAATATGCACTAATAGTCAATCCGACCAACGAGCGAGGAGTTATGACCCCAAGAATTTTTCCCCCAAAATTGCAAATGATGGCCAATGGAATGCCGTATGAACTACCCCGCTTTAATGAAATTGTAATTTTTATAAAGGTAAGTTCATTTATTGTCTGTGAATGCAAATTCAAAGCCTAAAAATCGATTTGCCTTCAAAATATGAAAAAAAATGTGAAATTTCAAAATTATAAAAATCCTTATAAAACAACTTTAAATAATTTTTATAAATTTGAAGTGACTTCAGAATGAGATCAAAATTATTTTGGATGAAAGATTCAAGCTCATTCTTCACACCCATGAATTTATTTATGAAATTTTAATTTTTTTTATTTTTATTTTAGTCATCGAAGTTTAAAAAAAAATCTGCAAAAGGAAGGGTTAGAAAAATAAAAATAAAATTCTGGAAAATGGACCAGAAAGTCAAAAATGTTAAAACACACTACAGTCAGTATGATGCCACCCTACATCATTGTAGCTCTTTTTGAGAGCTTTCGAAAAATATGCACTAATAGTCAATCCGAGCAACGAGCGAGGAGTTATGACCCGAGAAGTTTTACCCCCAAAATTCAAAATTATGGTCAATGGAATGTCGTATGAACTACCCCCCTTTAATGAAATTATAATTTTCATAAGAGGATGATTATTTATTGTTTATGAATGCAAATGCAAAGCCTGAAAATTGATTTACCTTCAAAATATGAAAAAATATGAAATTTCGAAATTATAAAAATCCTTATAAAACAACAACTTTAAATAATTTTTATAAATTCGAAATAACTTCATAATGAGATCAAAATTATTTCGGATGAAATATTGAAGCTCATTCTTCACACCCATGAATTTATTTATGAAATTTTACTTTATTTTTATTTTTATTCTAGTCATTGAAGTTTAAAAAAATTGCAAAAAGAAGGGTTAGAAAAATAAAAATAAAATTTTGGAAAACCGATCAAAAAGTTTAAAATGTTAACATGCACTAAATTTAGTATGATGTCATCCTGCGTTGTTGTAGCTCTCTTCGAGATCTTTCCGAAAATATGCACTAATAGTCAATCCGAGCAACGAGCGAGGATTTATGACTCCAAGAAGTTTTGCCCTCAAAATTGAAAATGATGGTCAATGGAATACCATATGAACTACACCCCTTCAATGAAATTGTAATTTTCATAAATGGAAGTTCATTTATTGTTTGTGAATGCAAATGCAAAGTCTAAAAATCGATTTGCCTTCAAAATATGAAAAAAAATGTGAAATTCCGAAATTATAAAAATCCTTATAAAAAATAACTTTAAATAATTTTTATAAATTTGAAATGACTTCAGAATGAGATCAAAATTATTTCGGATGAAATATTGAAGCTCATTCTTCACACCCATGCATTTATTTATGAAATTTTATTTTTTATTCTAGTCGTCGAAGTTTATAAAAAAATCTGCAAAAGGAAGGGTTAGAAAAATAAAAATAAAATTCTAGAAAATGGACCAAAAAGCTAAAAATGTTAAAACACACTATATTTAGTATGATGTCGCCCTACGCTATTGTAGCTCTTTTCGAGAGCTTTCCAAAAATATGCACTAATAGTCAATCCGAGCAACGAGCGAGGAGTTATGACCTCAGGAAGTTTTGCCCTCAAAATTCAAAATGATGGCCAATGGAATGTCGTATGAACTACCCCCTTTAATGAAATTGTAATTTTCATAAAGGGAAGTTCATTTATTTTCTGTGAATGTAAATGCAAAGCCTGAAAATCGATTTGCCTTCAAAATATGAAAAAAAAATGTGAAATTTCAAAATTATAAAAATCCTTATAAAACAACTTTAAATAATTTTTATAAATTCGAAATGACTTCAGAATGAGATCAAAATTATTTCGGATGAAATATTGAAGCTCATTCTTCACACCCATGCATTTATTTATGAAAATTTTATTTTATTTTATTTTTATTTTAGTTGTCGAAGTTTAAAAAAAATTGCAAAAGGAAGGGTTAGAAAAATAAAAATAAAATTTTGAAAAATGGACAAGAAAGCCGAAAATGTTAAAACACACTATAGTCAGTATGATTCCGCCCTACGTTGTTGTAGCTCTTTTCGAGAGCTTT
Source organism: Wollemia nobilis (assembly GCA_028583015.1). Taxonomy (NCBI): domain Eukaryota; kingdom Viridiplantae; phylum Streptophyta; class Pinopsida; order Araucariales; family Araucariaceae; genus Wollemia; species Wollemia nobilis. The sequence goes on from JAQPPZ010015824.1 coordinate 32,231,619, forward strand.
CCAAAAATATGCACTAATAGTCAATCCGAGCAATGAACGAGGAGTTATGACCCTGGGAAGTTTTACCCCCAAAATTCAAAATGATGGCCAATGGAATGTCGTATGAACTACCCCCTTTAATGAAATTATAATTTTCATAAAGGGAAGTTTATTTATTGTCTGTGAATGCAAATGCAAAGCCTAAAAATCGATTTGCCTTCAAAATATGAAAAATACATGAAATTCCGAAATTATAAAAATCCTTATAAAACAACTTTAAATATTTTTTGTAAATTTGAAATAACTTCAAAATGAGATCAAAATTATTTCGAATGAAATATTGAATCTCATTCTTCACACCCATGCATTTATTTATGAAATTTTAAATTTTTTAATTTTTATTCTAATCGTCGAAGTTTAAAAAACAATTGCAAAAGAAAGGGTAAGAAAAATAAAAATAAAATTTTGGATATGGAACAAAAAGCTGAAAATGTTAAAACACTCTACAGTTATTATTATGACATATATCCAAATAAGAACTTCATACCTCTAAGTATTATAGAGATTATATACCCAAGAGGTATACAAATATCCCATAAAGATTCATATATAAGTCTTCAATGACTCTTTTGTTCTAATCTTTAGGTATGCAAGACCATGATGAATACCTACATATATTGAATCATGACACATTAGTCTTATCACCCATCAACCTCTCAAGAGGTTTCAAGCCCTAAAAAACTTTATTAGAACCCCTATTTATGATGTATGTTATACAAGTGATGGCCTCACCCTCCTCTTACCTTAAATCATGCAACATGCCTCCATGACTAGCATATTTTTCCATTCAACCACTCTATTATGCTTAGGGATATAATGAATAGTCCTTTTATATTCTATCCCATGAAGAATAAAAAAAATCATGAAAGACATTGCTTATGTAATCATCTCACATATCCAACCTACAAGACTTGATCTTCCTCTCTAGCTAATCTTTATTGGCATTTGAAATTGTTCTTCCTATGCAGCTAATCTTAGTCTTGTTATAGAAGTTGTTGAGAGCATATAGGAAGTAAGTTAGACTTTTCTATGTTAGGATTTGGTTACGAGAATAAGTGTAAGCCAACTATGTTGAGCTATGTTCTGTTTTGATCAAGCACTATATAATGTAATCTTGGGCCAGCATATGAATATAATGAGATAGATTTCTCAATTTTCTATAGGAGCTTTATATTCCTTGAATCTCTTAAGGATCTCATCCTTGTTCTAAATAGTATATAACCATGTATCTTTAAAAAATAATAATAATAAAGTACCTATTTCTAAAAATGGATTTTATACCACATAGGTCTATATATGTCATGATGTATGATCTCGAAAATATGAGTAGTATGTCTCATTGTCTCTTTTAGAAAGATATATCTATGATGCTTCCCAATAATGCATACCTCACATGCATAACTTAAAGAGAAAATGTGAGGAAGTCTAATGGCCATCTAAAAATGACTCATGTATCTCATGGATCCATAGCTAAGATGTGCAATCCTATAATTCCATTGTTGACTGTCAATATCTATATGAGAAACCATAGTCACAAAATATTTATTATAATAGGAAGAATCAAATGGACCTTTCTCCTAAATTATACACTTGGTTAGATTCATCACAATAACTAGAATAAATTTCTTTAAATACATGTCTATATCCTTAATTACCCAAAAATTAGGATAGAATTCTACCTTTTATTTGTATGATTAATGAGATAAGATATTGAGGATAAGACTAGGAGCATGAAGAATTTCATCAAAATAAGAAGATCCAATACTAACATATCCACATCTTGATTCCTGTAAAGAAGATTCATCTCCAATTATAACATGCTTACCTAAATACAAATTGGTGTACCCCTCTAGGATATGTTTGTAACTGGTCATGCACCTTTTTTCCCTTGAATATATAATCCAATCATTGGAGGAAGTGGATGAGGTTTCTCCATAAAAACCTTCCTAACCCTATGCATAGAAGAGAGAAGCATCAAATACCATTATTCTTCACTACTTCTTCAAGATTCTTCATGTGAGTTTAGCAAAATTATACTTTATGTGACATTATGGTGAGTGGGATGCCTCAAATCATGGGTTTGGTTCTTAGGATAGTTCGATCAGGGGAGTGGAGGTCACAGGTGTTGGGGGGACCCCTTCCTGACCCAACTCAAAAGTCCAACCCTGTCTCCTTTGTAGAGATAGTAAAAAGCATGGGGCTTCCACCACCCCTCTTTTTGCAAGGCTCAATTTCTCTAATACTGAGTAATAGAGAATTAGTAATTCCTTCCACTATCATGACATCCTTTTTCTCTTAATATTTCTTCTTCCTCATTGGAAAATTTGTTGCTTCTTTTCTAGAAATTGAATCCATTAAAAATTAGGCTTTCTCAAAATGGTATCCTCAAGGCAACATGGACCTATTCATGATTCCTAAGGGCTTCTTCCTCATTAGATTAAATAATTTGAAAGACACTATTCACATTCTTACTAGTGGACCTTGGTTCTTTGGCTGATGGAGTCTCTTCCTTAGGAGATGGGGTGCTAATTTCAACCCTAAAACTCAAAGCATAAACTTAACTCCTATCTAGGTCAGGCTTCCAAGGCTTTCCATTCAATTTTGGAATGACAAAATCCTGATAGGAATTGCATGATCTATCAAGGACCTTGTTGCTTTCAATTTGATGACCAAATCTAAATCTCGAATGGTGTACATCCACTTGTGTATCAATGCTAATTTAGAATTAGATCTACCTACATACACTAATCAAGTTTTTGGTTCTTACCATAAATGGTGGATTATTGAATATGAGAATAAACTAGATTTTTGCACTAAATAGCAAAAGTAAGGTCATCTCAGGTCACAATGCCCCTCTCTCAAAAAATAATCTATGAAAGAATGAAATCATTCTAAGAAATCCTTAGAGGATGATCACAAATCCAATATCCAAAAGAAGAATCCAATTGATGCCAACCTCAAAAACAATATTCTAAATTCTCAAGGCAAGGAGATGAACCCTACTTCCAATGAAGGCCCTTTCGACTAGGTATGTTCCTCCTTCGTTGATCCTAATTACTTCAACTCTTTATATGAGTCTCATAATGACCAAGTTAAAAAAAATTCCTCCTAATGATATCCCTCTTCTTGAGTCCCAGGAGTGTCCTTCTACGAGGTTTCTTCCCCTTGTTTCCCATATGGGTGTACCCCCTCTTCACTTTTATCCCAATAATGATATATCCCCCTCTAGGTCAGGCCCTTCTGGTCTTCCTATCTCCAAGGATTTATTTTCCCTCCTTAATGACTTCTCATCCCCTGTGGGTTTTATCTCATCTCCTGTTGGTGATCTCAATACCAGTGATTTGGATGAGTCTTCAAGCCCCCCAATATTGGTAACAAAAAATCAAAAGAAAAGCTCAGCTGATGTAGGAAGTGATAAGAAGAAAGGTAGACCATATAATCAAGTGATATGAAGAAAATAAACCAAGGATGAAATAGCCAATGACACTCAAGCCACACTTTTATCATACCTTAAATATAACCCTAGGGGGGTAATGCATAAAGAATATGGAAAACAAACCAAACCCCCCTCATCCCATGGTAGGGAGGATAAATATTCCTCCAAAGATCATAAATGAAGATCCTATCATGGAATGTGAGAGGCCTTAATGGACTAATCAAGTAGAGTTTGGTGTCATCCATAAGGAAAGACCTTAAACCCAATATCATCCTCCTTCAAGAAACTAAAATTGATGAAGACAACATGGGAAAATTTTCCAAAGCCATATGGAAAAGCAGTGAATTCATTGCTAGCCCAACTTGAGGTACCTTTGGAGACCTCCTCTATTTTTGGGATCCATACAAAGTTGAATGTAGACTCTCATCTACCTCAAAAAAATCATAAATATTTTTTTGTATTGTAAAGGCACCAAAGCAAGGTGGGTGCTTTCAAACATCTATGCTCCTAATAATACACCAGGGCAGTTGGCCTTGTGGAATAGCCTTAGTCAAATAAGAAATATATTTTCTAATGAATCTTGGATGGTGTCTAGAGACTTCAATTCTCCCCTTTATCCATTAGATAATAGTGGAGGAACTACTATCACACCTAGATGTTATGAAGATTTTATTGAGTTTGTTGACAACAATGAGCTAATGTATATCCAACTTAAAGGAAAAAATCTTACTTGGAGCAATAAAAGGATGGGAAGCTAACTCATTCAACTTAGACTTGATAGAATCCTCCAATCCAAATATGTCATTCACCTTTTTGGTGATGCCTTCCTGCATTCCCACCCTAATATTACCTTGGATCACAACCCTATTATCCTAGAAGACCCCCATCCAACTTTTTCATTCAAAACTTCTCTTTAGATTTGAATCCATGTGGCTTCAACACCTGCATCTCAAAAGTCATATTATTGAGTGGTGGAACAAGAATTTCACATGATCTCTTATTATCCAAGTCACCAAGAAACTCAACTTTATCAAAGTTAACCTCAAATCTTGGATTAAGGAAGTGTTTGGTAACATCTTTGAAAAAAACAACAAATCTAGAGGTAGCTCAACATCATTGAAGAAGATGTTCAAAGTAGGAACTATTAATCAAAATCCATAAGTAAGAAAAGAGATCCTGTTTGAGTTTCATAACATCCTATCAAAGGAAGAAGTCTTCTGGAGATAAAAATACAAAGCTTTATGGATTAAAGAGGGATACTCCAACACAAAGTACATTTATGTTGACTCTCAAACACTGAAGCAATAATAAAATCAAAGAATTATCTAAATATGATGGGCTTCTCATAAACCTCTAAGAATGCCTAATATTGATCCCAGGAAAACAGAGTCAGGATGTCTTAAAGCAGTTGATGGAACTCCTATTGTTAAGTTTGATATGGGTAACATTCAGACTGGCATTGAAGATTTGGAAAAAAAAGGACTAATTTGTCGATTCGTGGGTTTTCATCCGAGTCTATATGCTTTCAAAGTCTAGGCTGCAAAAATCTAGAAAACTAAAGGTGAGTTACAAATCTCTATTTATCCAAATGGTTATTTTCTTTTTTTATTTGCTAATAATGAAGAGAGAGAAAAATTTTCAAGGGGGTCCTTGGTTTTTTGGAAGGGCGGGGCTTTTCATGAAGCCCTGGCATACTAAATTTAAATTCGAAGAAGAGATGCCTTCTATAGCTCCCATGTGGGTTAGACTCTTTGGCCTCCCTATTGAATTTTGGAATCCTACTATTTTTTCTTCAATTGGAAACTCTTTAGGAACTTTTATGATGATTGCTAATTGTACTCAAAATTTTGAACATATTATTTATGCTCGAATTTGTGTTTTAATGGATTTTGACAAACCCCTACCTAAAAATATCACATTACAATTTGAGGAAGACACTTGGGAGCAAGTAGTGGACTATGAGAACATTCCTTTTCATTGTAGAATTTGCCATGAATATGGTCATTTGGCCGATGCTTGCCCAAATAAAATTCCCGATCAAAAGAAAGAAGATATAAACTCGACGGGTTTCCAAATACCTAAGAAGAACATAGAAAAAACCAGTAATGAAGGATCAATCAAAGTCATTTGCTAATATGTTTGAAATCCTTTCCACAAATGATGTCCCAAGTGAGGAAGAGGAAATAATGGAAACTGAAATCTTAGAAACACAATTTAAATATGAAGGAAAGAACTCAGAGACAAACCAACAAATCAAAGGTTTTCAATAGAAAAAAAAAGGAGAAAATTTACACAAGAAAAACAATATTTCAAATGTCAGAACTTCAAATAATGCAGGTCCCAATATAGACTCCATTGAACCATCTAGTAAAATTTTGGCTGTGTATGAGCATTCTTCAAGGTTAGAAGTCATCTCAGATTCAATTGGAATAATTCAAGAAATAGGGAAAAAAAAATTGAAGATGGATTCTAATCAAAAAGTAGGTCGCAAGACCAATCAATATCATATGGTAAAAGAAGGTGAAAAGCTTGTAGAGGAAGGTAAGATTAATGCCCTTCCCAACATTTTTAGCCCTGGTATTAATGAAGATCATCACTTGGAATATTAGAGGACTCAAAGGAAGTCTTTCAAAACAAAATGAAATTAGAAGAATGATTCAGATAAATCATCCACATCTTGTTTTCCTTCAAGAAACAAAGATTTCAATGGAGGATATGGACTTAATTGCCAGTAAAATTTGGCCAGCTAGAAAAGTGGTTTCCCTCAGTTCCCAAGGGACTTCGGGTGGCATTGCTTGTCTTTGGGACCCAAAAGAGGTAGTTATTCACCATATGGTTGGCAGTTGGGGTTTGTTGGCTATAGCTTTTTAAAGTAGAAATTCCAACTAGATTATGCTCTGCATTACTGTTTATGCCCTGAATTCTTTGGAGGAAAAAATAAGACAGTGGAAGGATATTACTATTTTCCTAAAGCTCGGATCTTCATCGGAGGATATTTCAATACCATCCTCTCTCTGGATGAGAAAAGGGGGGAAATAGAAATTTGGACAAAAGTACTAACCTCATGAGCGAATATATTGCAAACCTCCATCTTGTGGATATCCAACCAGATAATGGCCTTATGACTTGGTCTAGTAGAAGGCAAGGCTTAGCTTGTATAATGGAGAGATTGCATAGGTTTTAGCTCTCTAAAAATTTCTTAATCCATGGTCACATTCCTAAAGTGAAGACTCTTAATAATGCTGGTTCGGATCATTGGCCAGTCATGGTGGAAATGTGGAAAACCAATGTGAGTTTCTCTCCTTTTCGTTTTCAATTAATGTGGCTTAGAGACATTTCCTTCAGACCTCATGTGCAACAATGGTGGAAGGAAGGTAAACCTAGGCATGGGACTAAGATGTTCTGTTTTGCCAAAATACTGCAATACATTAAATCCAAAATCAAGACTTGGAACTAGAAAGAGTTTGGGGATGTTCATAAAAAAAAACATGAATTTATTGCTCATATTGAAAATTTGAATAATAAAATCCGTTTAGATGGCCTCATAGAGAAGAGAAGTGTAGATGAAATTAAGCTCACAACTCAGTTAGAGGAATGGGAAAAAAGAGAAGAAATCTTATGGAAGCAAAAATCTAGAATTCAATGGCTCAAAGAAGGAGATCGAAACACAAATTTCTTCCACAAATCTCTTCTAGCTCGAAGATCTCACAACTTTATTTCTTCCTTAAAATTAGATTCTGGAGATATTTATACTTGGGATGGCATGAACTCTATTGTTGTTGATTACTTTTCCAATATTTTTTCTGCTACTCCTCTTGAATCAACTTCACAACAAAATGTTCTTCAAGCAATCCCTTCTCTTATCACTTCTAAGGAGAACTCTATTTTGATTACTTCTATTACTATCAATGAGCTTCAACAAGTAGTTTTTAAAATGCAAAAGGGAAAACCCCGAGTCCCGATGGTTTTCCTATTGAGTTCTACCAAGAGTTCCGGGATATCCTTCATGTTGATTTATTAGAGGTGGTGGAAGAAGCCAGGAAATCCAAAGAAATTTTGAAGGTTATCAATAAAACTTATATTACTCTTGTTCCAAAAGCTCAAGAGGTTGATCATATCTCGACTTTTAGACCTATTGCTTTATGTAATGTTCTTCTCAAAATTATTACTAAAATCATGGCAAAAAGGTTGAAGCCTCTTTTGCATAAGATTATTTCCCCAAAGCAAGGGGGATATGTGGAAGGACGTCAAATAGTAGATGAGATAGTTCTTGCTCAGGAAGCCATCCATTCCATGGATATGCAAAATTCTCCTTCTATGTTCATCCGGTTAGACTTATCCAAAGCTTATGACAGAGTGGATTGGCACTTCCTTATCAAAGTTTTGAGGCAATTTGGTTTCTCTAAGGATTGGATGGATTGGATTATGGGATGTATCTCTTCGAGTTTCCTACTTAGTTCTTATCAATGGCAGGCCTTCTCAGTCTTTCCCAACTTCTAGAGGTATTAGGCAAGGTGACCCGCTATCCCCTTATTTATTCATCATTCTTGCTTAATGCTTGGGTAGGACTATAACCAAAAATAGGGAAAACAAAACCCTTGAGGGAGTTACCATTGCTCATGGAGCTAGACCTATCTCTCATCTTCAATTTGTGGATGACTCTACCCTTTTAGGTAAAGCTACAGTTAAGGAAGCTTCTAATATTAAGCAAATCATTAGCTATTTTTCTAAGGCTACTAGGTAGTTGATCAATGAAGACAAATCTAAAGTTATTTTCTTTCACTGCTCTGCTAGACAGGAATCCATGGTCTTGGATAAATTAAGATATAAGAAGACCTCTCTTCCAATCACTTATTTAGGTATTCCCATAAATATTCAAAGGCAGAAAAATAAATATTGGAATTGGTTGTTGGACAAAGTCAAGAAGAAAATTGGAAAGTGGACCAACAAGTGGCTTTCTTTTGGGGGTAGAATCACCTTGGTAAAATCAGTCCTTCAAGCTATTCCTATTTATGTTTCTTCCATTTTGAATATCCCAAAGGCTATTCTTCGAGAATTGGATCAAATCAGTCATCATTTCCTTTGGAGTGGTACTAAGGAGAAAAGAAAATGGGCCTTGGTGAAATGGGATACTTTATGTCTTCCTAAGAGTGAAGGGGGGTTAGGATTCCGGTCTTCAATTAATAACAACAAAGCTTTAGCTGCTAAATTATATTGGAGGATGTTGCATAACCTCAATGCTCTTTGGGCCAATAATCTCTGTGCTAAATATGTTGAGAACAAAAGTCCTGAAGACCTTGTTCGCTATCAACTTCCTACCAAAGGTTCTCCCATTTTAGCAGTTCTTAAGACTGGTGAGGATTTGATAAAGAAAAAATTATTTTGGATCATTCATAATGGTCAACATGCAAATTTTTGGACAGATTCTTGGGATGGTCACAAGCCTTTGATAACTTAGTTTCTCGATTGGAGGCCTTGGATGGAGGAGCTTCACCGAGCTAATTGGATAAAGGTGGCTAATTACTATCGGTACCATATTGGTAATTCAAAGGTTGGTAGATATTGGATCCCTATTGAGGACTGGCCTATTCAAATCCCAGAAAGGCAAAGACAAGATATCCAAGGCATCCTTCATATGAGATCCCTCTCTTGGTCCCATGAAAAATATTGTTTTGGATGGAACAACACTACTAAGGGTGAGTATTCGGTTGCTCAAGGTTATTTGACCTTATGCCATAATAATCCCAACCATTCTTCTGACATATTTTCTCAATTGTGGGCTCAAAAGCTCTGGCCTAAGGTGAGGTTCTTTAATTGGCTTTTATTGCATCATAGGGTGCTTACTGGTGAGCAACTTATGAAGTGTGGTTTTCATGGCCCTTTTAGATGTGAAATGTGTGAAGAGAATGTAGAAAATATCAACCATATTTTTATTGAGTGTACTTTAGCCTCTAAGCTATGGAGGAGAATGGCAACTTTACTTGGCTTACAGTGGTCCAATTTTTTCACTTTTGAACAGATTTGGAGGGATTGGCCTAATCAAGAGGGTGTTGATCATTTTATTAGGCAGTTAGTTTGGATGGGTTCTACCATTCTTCTTTGGAATATTTGGAATGAAAGGAATAGCCAAATTTTTAATCAATATAGGAAGGATATTCACTATATTTGGCAAAAGACCATAGCCAACTTAGTTGAATCAGTCCATCAACTCCTTAATCACCCCCAAAACTCCCACAAAAGATGGGATCAAGTGATGCAAATATTGAAGATTAAACCTTCTAAGGGCAACCAACTTAAATGGAATGTGAGTATTAGTAAGATGGATAGGACTAGAAATTGGCAACCTCCTCCTAAGGATTTTGGAAAAGTCAATACTGATGGAGCCTCTAGAGGGAACCCTGGAAAAGCCAGTGTGGGAGGAATTGGTAGACTTTCAGATGGCTCCCTGGTTTTTACTTTTGCTGAGAATTTGGGTATTCTTTCCAATAACCTTGCTAAGGGATATGGTATCCTTAGAGGCCTTCAGGAGGCTACTAAGGTTGGATGGGAAAAGGTGTTAGTTGAGTCTGACTCTCAACTTATGATTAATCTCTTGAAGACTCCTTATAAGAATCATAAGGTGGATTGGAGAATAAAAAGAATTATTGAGAAGATTCGGTTAATCCAGATGGGATTTTTGAAAGTTGATTACAATCATGTAGTCAGAGATCAAAACAAGAGTGCTTGATGCTTTAGCTAATTGGGCTTTGGACAAAGGTGATCTTACTTGTTATGGCCACCCTCCTATATGGTGGGCTTCTCAAATTAGGGAAGCTCTTCTTTCTATCATTTCTTTGGATGGCTCCAGTTTTGAAGGTACCTAGTTTCTTCTTGTTTTTTTTTGTTTCTCTTTGGTTCATTCAGTTTTTTTAGTTCCCTAGCTCATTCTATTCTTTATTTTGTTTCCTCTATTGATTCTTGCATTAATAGTCTTTTGGTCTAGATAGGTCATTGTTTTGTTCTTTTTTTTTCTTTTGTCTTCTTTGTTTTTTTGTTTAGTTTTTTAAGGTGGGTGGGTTCTTTTGTTTTATGTTGTTTTTGTGTTCTTTGTGTTGTTTTTTGTTGTTCTTGTATTTTTGTTATTTTGTTATTTTTTTTTTATGTTTTTTGTTATTGTTCTTGTGTTTTTTTTCGTTCTTGTTCTTGGGTTTCTCTTTATTTGTGTTATTTCATTTTTTTATGTGTGAGTGTTTTCTATGTTTTTTGTTTTTGTTTATTGTCTGTTGTTGGTTGTTTTTATTTTTATTTTATTTTATTTTTTAGATTTTGGTTGTGTTTATTTTTCATGTTTTTTTGGGTTATGTCTTTGTAGTGTTCTGTTGTTTTTGTCTTGTTTGTGTTTTGTTATGTGGTTCTTGTGTTTTTCTATGTGGTTTGTGTTGTGGTTTATTTTATCTTATTGTGTGTGTTTGGTTGTGCTTTTGGTTTTGACACACTCAAGGAGCATGTTTTTTATTTTATTTTATTATTTTTGTTGTTATTTACTTTTTTTAATTTGGTTTTGTGTGTTTGTTTGCTCCTTGAGTATGTCAAAGGTGGTAGGTCAGGTCCGAGTCTTGGGCATTTTTTGCGAAATGGATACCCCTGCCTCCTTGGGTCTTACCCGAAAGTGGCATCCCTTTTGGGATGTTTTCCATAAATAAAAAAAAATATGATGGGTTTGTTATCAATGACATCTTAGAAATCATAGTTGAAGTAGTCAATTACTTCGAGAGACTTATGGGACCAAGCCATCCTCGCCCTGCTCATGCTTCTAATATGCTCCTCCAAAACATCCCCTACCTCATTTCCCCTAACTTTAACTCTCACTTACTTAGAACCTTTACTGAGGAAGAAGTTATAAATGCTCTTTTTTTGATGTCGGTAGACAAAGACCTTGGTCCTAATGGGTTTCCCCCTTCATTATTTTAATTTTAATGGGATACTATTGGCCATGATATCATTGTTGTTATCCGAGAAGTCCAAAAGGAAAAAAAAAATTACCAAAAGATGTCAATTCCACATTTTTTGCCCTCATCCCAAAGTCTCCTAAAGCTAGGTCTCTCTTTGAATTTAGACCTATTAGCCTTTGCAATGCTATTTACAAAATCATCTCTAAAGTCATTTCCAATAGGATGAAGGAAATCCTTCATCTCATCATTGACCCCTACCAAGGTAACTTTGTTCAAGGGAGAATCATCACTGATGACATCATTACCATCCATGATATCATCCACTATATCTCCAAGAGTAAAAAGGCTAGTTTCTTCCTCAATATTGATATGAATAAAGACTTCAATAGAGTTTCATGGGATTTTCTCTTTGTTGTACTCTATAAATTTGGTTTTCACGATGATTCGATTGCACTATTTAAGGAATGTCTTACTTTAGTGTGGTTCTCTATCATTGTTAATGGATCAGTTGTAGAGTATTTCAAAAGTTTTAGAGGCCTAATATAGGGTGATCCTCTATCGTCTTTACTTTTCATCATTCTCAGAGAGTCACTTGGAATATCCCTTAAAGTATCCTACTCACAAGGAGCTATCTCAGGAATCAAGGCTTAATTAATACTCAACCCCATAACTCATCAATAGTTCATTGACAATACCAACTTTTCCATGTTGTCATTAATCCCTAAAGCTAAAGCTATCAAATCCATTCTAAACATTTATGAAGAAGCTACAAGGCAAAAATTCAATTTCATTAAAAGCTAAAAAAATCCTTAACACGCCCATGGGTAGACAACTCAAGATAGCCAAGATTCTAGGTTGCACCATCTCTTGCTTTATTTCTATTTATCTTGGCCTTCTCCTCTTCTTTGGCATTTTGTTTGAGAATATGTGGAACAGTTTCATCGAAAGACTGCATAAACATATTATCAGATGGAAAGGGGCCCTTCTCAGTCAAGCAACCAAATCTACTCTAGTTAAAGCTTATCTTCAAAGCATCCCAATCTTCTTCATGTTTATTTTCAAGGCCCCAACTTCCATCTATCAAATGATTGAGAAAATTCAAAAAATATTCTTATGTTTAGGGATCGATAATCAAATATGGTTTCCATTAGTAGCTTGGGATAAAATTTGCTCTAAGAAAGATCAATGTGGTCTAGGTTTTAGGAAGGTCAGTAAAATGAACATGGCCCTCATAGCCAAGCAACATTGGAGAATCCTCACCAATGAGAAGTTAGCATGGGTTGACATCATCAAATGCAAATATATTTAGCATAACAAACTTCTGTATAGTGGGCCCCTCCTAGGTGAGTCCATATTTTGGAACTTTGTCATTAAATCCAGATTCATTATAAGAAAAGAGCTCAAATGGAATTTAGGCAATGAGAGCAACACTAATTTTTGAAAGAATCCCTAGCTGATAGATCAACCCTTGATTGATGATCCTAATATGGAAATCATAAAGCCCTTCAAATGTCACCTCTTTGGGGATAAATTTTACAATTTTATCAATTCCATTCATTAAATAAGGGTTTGTAAAATCATCCCCCTAAGAAAATTGAATGATGATCAAGTTGGTGCTGCTAGGACCTTGTTAGACCTTCTAATGAATTGTGTCATTTCCAATGTTAACTTCAAAGGTACTCCTTTTTGGAAAGCCTATGAAAATGGTCAATTCTTAATTAATTTTGCCTACTATCTCTTTTATGGTCCTTTTGATAAATGGTTTCTTGCCAAACTCATTTGGCTAAAGTACCTCGTTCCCAAAATTATTTTTATTTTCTTTTGTCTCATGGTCTAAAATTAAAATTTTGACCATTGATAATATCTTAACTAGAGGTATGATCATCCCAAACCACTATTACCTTTGACATTCTATATAGTAATCCTTGCACCATATTTTCCTTGAATATCCCTTCTCCATTAGCATCATGTACCTCATTTTCAATATGTTCAACATAGATTGGATTCAACCCAACACTATCTTGGAGTTATGTATCCAATGGCCCAATTCCTTCTTAAATCCCTACCTCAAATATTTATGATCCTTGTTCCTTTGGAAAGTATAGAAAGAAAGAAATTCTATAGCCTTTTCCAACATCTCCAGGGATACCCTCTCAATTAGAAACCATGTGCTCTCTATTGCTATTGAAAACTTAAATTTGGTACCCTCTTTTGAGTCCCCTGGATCAGGATTAGAGTCTAGGATGGTTGCCTTACTCAACCTTTAACTAGATATTTATCATCCTTCCATGACTCCTATTAATAGAGCTATTATCAAGTGTTCTTCATCCCCTATTGGCTAGATTAAGCTCAATTTATGGAGCAGCCAAAGGAAACCCTAGAAAAGCTAGAGCCAGAGGCATATTCAGATATGATCATAGGAGAATAATTATTGCATATGCAAATAATATTATCATCCAAATAAATCATGTAGTTGAATCCAGAGCTCTATATCAAGGGTTATATTTCTTGGATGATCTCTTGCCCAACAAAATCATCATTGAAGGAGATTCTATTAACATCATTAACTACCTCAAAGAAATTCAGAGGGTAGCTTGAAATGTTTACAATATCATTGAAGAATCTAAGAGGTACCTCCATAATCATAACAATATCATCATCCAACATTTATATAGGGAAGGCAACAGAGCTACTAATGTCTTGGCTAACTTGGGCTTGTGTCAAGAAACTATCCACGTGTGGCATGACAACTAACTTCAATCCCTCCATGATCCCACACATCGTGAAGGTATCTATTTGGTGTAGTGTTATGTTGTGGTTCAACATAATTTCAAGGTTTTGTGGGTTTTTTTGTGGAGGCCACACCATTTTCCCCCCTTCTTATCCACATGGCAGTTAGTCTGAGCTCACCTATTTGAAGTGGCTTCTTGTGACCGCACCCAAGCTTAAATATCATTATCATCCCATGGAGGTAATCCCATATACTTTGCTAGTTTCCTAAGCACCCATATATCAGTCATATTCTTTTCATGATAGGTTGGACCATGCGATTACCCATGCCATTTCAAATATTCAAGGCCATATTTATTGCCCTTTTGAACCCAATCATTCCCAAGAAGTGCCTTCAACCAATATCACCTTCATCCTGTGTGGGTTTGATCATGATTTTAGAAACCTTCCCAAGGTAGTCCTTTGCATCATTGGCTGCATCACTACAAAGTTTGATTTAGCACATGAGGCTGAGCTTTGGATTGTTTCTTGGTATAATTTCAATAATAAAAAATTCCCAAGCATAAGTATTTCTAGAAGTTTTGGCATGTGTATCTAGAAATACCTTGCCAGTTCATTTTTATCCAACTCTAAGTACTTTATATGTGACCATTGCTGCAAAATATTTTTCTTCAAGTACTTATTCAATGTGTGTGCTCAGTGGATTTTTCTTTTCTTGTTTGGATTCAGGCCTACATTATCCCATGATGGTACTCTTGGAGCCAAAATCTCTATAGATTGACCCCATTGTTGAAGATATCCTTGACACCCATGGGTTCTCTCCTTTCCTCAAAAAAATTAATGGGTGACCCTAATATCTCACTTGAGTTAACCCAATATTGGAATGATGGTAGAGTCATGATATGTGGCCTCAATTTCACTAGCAATGTTTGAATTCTTGTTGAGGTGACATGCCTTTTTGATGATGAGAGATAGTTTAGCATGATAAGCACTCACTAGCTGAGGAGGTGAGCTTCTTCATAGATAAGGGCAAAAATATTGGAAAGGAGAAGGGAGGTATCATTAGAGGATCCCCCCTAAGCCATGGAATATATTCATCCTTTCCATCCTACAATATTTCACAATCAATGAGATCAAGTCCCCCCTCAAAATTTTTTAGTTGTCCTTCCTAAACCATCTCAAGGACATTAAGGCCATCAATATGTCAAACTACCTATTCAAATAATTGGAGTGCTCTATCTACAACATCAAGAAGGGAACCTCCACTCATCGAGTGCACCAAGACCTTCACTTTATTTTGTACAGGCATGCCCTCCAAAAGAAGGCTAAAAAAGCCATCATTTCTTGTGTTGGCAACCCACCTACATACCCTTATATTCTGGTCTCAAGCCATTGGAGCCCTCTTCCTAACACTTTTATCAATGATGATATTCTAAAGAATACCTTTTGTGAAACCACCAATTTTAGGAGGAAGTTAGACTTTATCTCCAACTCTAGAAATACTCCTCCTCTTAGAATGGAGGCTTGGTGTCATTATTCAAGGAGCAAAATCCAATTATAAAAGAGAAAATCATCTATTACCATAGAGAACGATCATGAGAAGTTGGATAACTCACCTGTGCTATAGAAATAAACCAAAGTCTGATGGTATCCTTGCTCACCCTTCATCTCATAAGGGAGAAACTCCTTTTTGTAGCCACCTTTGTAAAAGGTTCAAGGTCCCTTTCAAAACCCTTCCTCCAATCAATAAAAATATGATACTTTATGTACTTCCTTATTATAAAACTCACATGTTTACTTTTTAAAGGGCTTATTAGGATTATTTTCATTCTACTTTTGATTCTTATCACTTTGATCTTTGACAACCACTTCTTTTACAATTCCTTGTTTAAAGAAAGATTTCCCTTATGACTCTATATTATTGCCTAATGATGAAAAGGTACTTGTATATCTCATAAATTGGTGGTGTAGGAGAATTAGGAAATTAAACATGAAGCATATCAAACACAACCACAACTATCTCATATGTCTCTAAAATATTGTTGAAGATAATATTTAGTTCAACATTCTTCTCATTGTCCAATAGCTTCATGAATTTCTCTTATTACCTTTAAATATTCCTCTATCAATCTAGATATCATATTGTAATTTTTTTGATTGACTAATGTACTCATCAAAAATCTCTACCTTCAAGCTCCTAATATTTGTAGAACCATTGTGATCACCCAATCCCTAAAAATAACCAAGTAGTTTTATGGGATCCGTGTTGTTGCTAACATGAGTGTCATGAATATTTTTAAAATAAAGAGCTATCACATCAAGAGACTCATATTTCATATTCCTATACAACTAATTTTATTTTGAATTAGAAGCATGAGATTCTTCATTCACATATTTGAGTAACCCCTTACTCTAGAGCAAAGTTTCAATATTTATTTTCTTGGTAGCATAGTTTGGAAAATTTAGTAAGGGCACATGTTAATATATAATTATCATAAAAATATACAAAATCCTACATGTAGTTTTATTTATAAACAACACCACCAATATAGAGATCTTGAAAAATCATGCAATTTGAGAAGAAGGGGCTCAAAACACTTCTTTATACAAATGTTATGGCCCCCAAAATATTGGCCAAAAAATATAATACCTCTAAAAAATAAAAATAATACCTACAATGAGTAGGAGCCCTCCATGTGGCATTGCATGTGTGGTTGAGGGGATGTCAATTTTGTGCTAGTGTACCAACAAAAAAGGTGATACCACTTGACACAATTAGGGAATTTTCAATTATGTATTGACTATGAAGGCTATCGAATAGAGAAAATGATCAATATTGTGCTACTTGTTGTACTCTAATTTTAACTACAATCTACAAACCATACTATGATCCTTATCACATTTTGTTTTGATTTGAAATCCATAATTTTCCAAGTCTATTGTTGATTGTGTGACTATATGATCATTGGGTTTTATGAGTTGGTAGAATGTAATTGTTCAAACCTATATTTATATTGCTATGTCAATTGCCACCCTAGTTGGCACATTACCTACCATGTTAGTTTTATGGACCATCACATCAACTACCATGTCACCTACCATGTTATTTATCACATCATCTATATGGACTACCATGCCAAGTGTATGGAATTCCATATCATTAGGTTCCATGTAATTATATCCTATGTTAGCTTGGATGGTTGGAAAATTTGTGACATTAGTAGGTTCCATGTAATTAGATCCTATGTTAGCTTGTATGATTAGAAAATTTATGACATCATCAAGTACCACATCATCATGCTATGCCATGTCATTAATAGAAGTCATGCTGATATTATCTATTATGATTAAATATTCTAGCAAGGGAGGTTTAAACCATGAACCTCCAAGTCTCAATGTCTAATGAAAGTATATTCTAGCCATAAGGGAAGAGGTGACTCGAAAAACATAATGTTATTCCTTTGCTTTTATCCCTTTTTTGCAATTCAAATGTATTTCTTCTTGTATACATTTGACACCAAAACACATCATGTTGACATAGGAACATGTTTTTCCTATTTATTATAGGGAATATTTCCTAAAATATTTCTTAAATTTAATTTTAGATTTTTACATCTTGGAGGAAAAGAGCAAACTTTCATCATGGAAAATATTGTACCCATAAGAAAAATAAAAAAACAAACATTGAATTAGGACCCTCCTAAAATTTCACAAGGATCCTATAAATGTTAATGGTTTCTTTATATCTATCATGCTTTTCCCTAGATAAATTTTTTTCAAATGCAACTAATCAAGAAATCTTTGAATGCCTTTATAGCAAATATATTATCAAACCATTTTAACAACTTTGTCAAGTGACTCAAAGGCCTTTGCCATGCATAGATACCTACAATCGATGTATTTTGTGCTAGGGATATATGGAAAAATGTTCAATCTCTTATTTTATTCTTTCATGGAAACAAATTAATCCATCATCTCATTTTTGCTATTATTGGACATACAATACTAAAATAGAAAAGGAAAAGGATTTTTGAAAAAAATCATAAAAGACAAATGAGTTTTTTTAATTCATGAGATACTCAGTCCTAAGTTTAGGGCATATATTTTATTAGACATTAAAAATAAAAAATTATTGAGTGGTAATAAGAGGAATAAAATATCCTATCAATGAAAAATTATCTTAGAGTAAATCTATTGAATCCAATACAACCATTACAATCCAAGTCTACCTAGGGTTTTATTAGAAAATACTTTTTCCAATTTTATCAACTTATAAAAAATCTTTTGGATACTCCCAATTTCAAGTTACATTTATGTCAAAATCAAGTAGCCATCGTTTAGGTTTAAAACATAAAATATTACAAATATTGTTTTCAAGGTTTATAAGGGCCCAAAAAGCTTATACATATAATACAATACAAACCCATCATGGCCTCAAGTGAAGATTAATCACCAAATATTTCAATATTGGGAAGGTAAATACAATAGAAGTTAGTCACTTGGACATAGACATTTCAACTCTTACAATGATTTGAGTTTGATAATATTAAAGAGTATATTGCTAGCTTCAAGGCATTAATAGTAGATATAATATATTTTGAGGTCACAAAGAAAACTATTTTGAATGTGTTTAATTTTTTTTTCAATATCTCTTCATTTCAAATGGTTCAATTAGTGATTCATGGTAAACATTTGTTATTTATGAAGCATAAGATTCTAACCCTTAATGAACTCTTCTCTCTTCAAGTTATTTCTAAAGTAGCTCTAAAGAAGTAGAATGACTCTCCTCATGACCAAGACCATAAAAAGTGCTCTCAAATATATTGATATGAATACATTATTGAAGAATATTACATAATTTGATAATGTGTTAAAGTACCTCCATGGTACATTTGTACATTTGTAAATATTAGATTAGGGTGTGAATTATTAGATTATAGAGTGTGATTTATATTTCCATTAATTATGTGTCAATGTATAATATGAGTCCAGGTGTAATGTAATTAAGTGTGCAAGTGTGTAAAATGTGAGAGTGTGCAATATGTCATATAAGAAAGTCAAGAGTCATGTGTATGAGTCAAGTATATAAGTGAAGATACATATGATATGTGTCAAGATGTAAACTAAAGAGACATGAGAGGTTTATCATGTATGAAGAATAGTAAAGGATGCATCTCCCATATATGTGAGGCCAACAAAATTTAAAGTATTTAAAGATCATGTAAGGCTATATTATGGAGCAAGGTTATCCATAAGGGGTTGGACCCAAAATGTAATTGTAAAAATATAGTGAATCCTAATCAAAATCAAGGTGAATCCTAAGAAAATTAAATCAATCATCTTCACACAAAAATTTGGGGGTATTTGAAGCTCTAAAAAGTAAGGTCATCTTTGGGGTAAATTTTAACTTATTAAATCACCTTATAACTTCATAAAAACACCACCATTAGATCAGGCTCGAAAAGAGATTTCCAATGAGTACAAATATTCCTATTTTTGGATATATATTGTGGTAAATTTACCCTAAGAAAATATTGGTCCCAAAAAGTTTAGGCGAATGGGCCGACGTCAAGGGTCCTCATATTCGTAAATTTCCAATTTATGAAATCCTAATATTCACCAATTTGTGAATATTCACCATTATGATAACCCTGTTATGGAGATAAAGCTCCACGTATTGTATAAAAAAATAATGCTCATCTAAATATTGAATAAATACAAGAGATCTTGTATATTTGAACAATAATATTGTATGTTTATTTTTGCATATTATTGTTATTTCATGAATCTTATATTCATTGATATTGATTAGATTGATTGAATGGTCTAATATTGAGTTTTATTAAGCTCATGTATATTGGGACCTATCATTTAATTTGGCTAAAAATCCATTAATTGTATCAGAACTACACATCCTCACTCTATATAAAAATAAATTCTAGTGTTAATTTAATTGATAGTGCACTGAGGAGAAGATAAAATAAAGGGTTGATTTCACCCTAAAGTTAAAGGAAATTTTAAGTTGATAATAGCACCCAAGATTCTAGAGAAGAGAAATTTTTAATGAAAGCCAACTTGAGAAAGACAAACATCAAAGAAGTTGAGTGTTTTTTGGAAGTCAAGCTAAAATATAGTGAAGAAACTGGTGAAAGCATGGAGAAGCCAAACAATGGTAAAGCCTAAAGACCAAGAAGAAGAACTAGTTCATGGACTATAAACAAGAAAGAATAGTGCTAGGCTATAAGCTACAATTTTATGTAAATGTGGTGAAAAATCTAAAGTACTCATGTGGAATCAATATTGAATATTTCCATGAGCAAGACAAATTATTGAGTGCCTGAGCAAGTTGAGGCAGAACTGATAGAATAGAAAAGCAAAGGTAAAATTAGTGAGCACTATGTAATTCAAATCATCATTGAGAAGCATCATGTTTGAAGCTCAACTATAGATTGAAGGACATTGAAGCACTAATGAGATGGAATTCAAAATATCAAATACTGAGAAGTCAATTGAGAGAAATATTGATTGTGCTTGAAGAGGAAAAGTCTCATATTTGACTACAAAGGAGAAGATAACAGTTTGGAACAATTATACATGAGAAACATGAGTGAATGAATGAAATCTTCAGCTAATTCTTCCATTTATAAAGTGGACATTAAGGGTATTTTTTCAGTCATATCAACCTACTCCGTATAGGAGGATGGGGAAGAGAATTGGTTTTCAATTAACATAATTTGGTTTAAAAACCTTACCACCAAAATCAATTTTTTTTTGGTTGATTTTCCAAAATAAGATCCTTACAATTAAAATCTCCACAAAAGAGGTTTTCCCATTCTGAATTTTGAATAGATACAACCTATGTGAAGTAGCCTAGGAGAATTCCAACCACTTATTTATTAAATTTCTATTTTCCCTAAATATTTTCTTCCTTATCCTTAGAAGCCTTGACATTGTTTGGATCTTACCCAATAACATTTTTCTTATTTTTGCATACAATGGACCTCCCCTTTTCTTAGTCCTAAGCTCAAAACCTTTTGGTCTTTCTATATGACTCATGACTTTTGGAAATTTGGAATGAAATAAATAATAGAGTTTTCCAAAACATAAAAAAGGATCCTAAGTTGGTGGAAATAAAGAGAAGTTCATTTATTATCTATGAATGCAAATGCAAAGCCTAAAAATCGATTTGCCTTCAAAATATGAAAAAAATGTGAAATTTCGAAATCATAAAAATCCTTATAAAACAACAACTTTAAATAATTTTTATAAATTTCGAAATGACTTTACAATGAGATCAAAATTATTTTGGATGAAATATTGAAGCTCATTCTTCACACCCATTCATTTATTTATGAAATTTTATTTTTATTTTAGTCACTAAAGTTTAAAAACAGTCTGCAAAAAGAAGGGTTACAAAAATAAAAATAAAATTCTGGAAAATAGACCAGAAAGCCGAAAAATGTTATCCGCTCATGTAGAGGAGTTGGAGAGCAAGTGGGTAGTTAAAACTCTCCAATTGAAATCGAGAGGCCCAGATTTAAATCTCTCTCCTCACATGTTGCGGATATGTTATGTAATGGTTATATCGTGACCACATAATAAATATTTATCCCCTTAAAGAAAGAAAGACAAAAAATGTTAAAAAAAACACTACAGTTAGTATGATGCCGATCTACATTGTTTTGTAGCTCTTTTCAAGAGCTTTATGAAAATATGCACTAATAGTCAATTCGAGCAACGAGCGAGGAGTTATGACCCTAGGAAGATTTACCCTCAAAATTCAAAATGATGGCCAATGGAATGTCGTATGAACTACCCCCATTTACTGAAATTATAATTTTCATAAATGGAAGTTCATTTATTGTTTGTAAATGCAAATGCAAAGCTTGAAAATCGATTTACCTTCAAAATATCAAAAAAATGTGAAACTTCAAAATAATAAAAATCCTTATAAAACAACAACTTTAAATAATTTTTATAAATTCAAAATGACTTCAGAATGAGATAAAAATTATTTCGGATGAAATATTGAAGCTCATTCTTCACATCCATGCATTTATTTACGAAATATATATATTTTTTAATTTTTATTTTAGTCATCGATGATTAAAAAAAATCTGCAAAAGAAATGGTTAGAAAAATAAAATTCTGAAAAATGGACTAGAAAGCCAAAAATATTAAAACATACTATAGTTAGTATGATGCCGCCCTACGTTGTTGTAGCTCTTTTCGAGAGATTTCCTAAAATATTCACTAATTGTCAATCTGAGCAACGAGCGAGGAGTTATGATCCCAAGAAGTTTTGCCACCAAAATTCAAAATGATGGCCAATGGAATGTCGTATGAACTACCCTTTTTAATAAAATTGTAATTTTTATAAATTCGAAACGACTTCAGAATGAGATCAAAATTGTTTCGAATAAAATATTGAAGCTCATTCTTTGCACCTATGCATTTATTTATGAAATTTTAATTTTAATTTTAATTTTATTTTAATAACCGAATTTAAAAAAAAATCTCCAAAAGGAAGGGTAAGAAAAATAAAAATAAAATTCTAGAAAATGGACCAAAAAGTCAAAAATGTTAAAACACACTACAGTCAGTATAATGCCGCCCTATACCATTGTAGCTCTTTTCGAGAGCTTTCAGAAAATATGCACTAATAGTCAATCCGAGCAACGAGCGAGGAGTTATGACCTTGGAAAGTTTTACCCTTAAAATTCAAAATGATGCCCAATGGAATGCCGTATGAACTAGATGCCTTTAATGAAATTGTAATCTTCATAAAGGGAAGTTCATTTATTATATGTGAATTCAAATGCAAAGCCTGAAAATCGATTTACCTTCAAAATATGAAAAAAAATTGAAATTTCAAAATCATAAAAAGCCTTATAAAACAACTTTAAATAATTTTTATAAATTTTGAAATGACTTTAGAACAAGATCAAAATTATTTTGGATGAAATATTGAAGCTCATTCTTCACACCCATTCATTTATTTATGAAATTTTATTTTTATTTTAGTCATTGAAATTTAAAAACAATCTGCAAAAGGAAGGGTTAAAAAAATAAAAATAAAATTATGAAAAATGGACCAGAAAGCCGAAAAATGTTATCCGCTCATGTAGAAGAGTTGGAGAGCAAGTGGGTAGTTAAAACTCTCAAGTTGAAATCGAGATGCCTAGATTCAAATCTCTCCCCTCACATGTTGCGGATATGCTATGTAATGGTTATATCATGACCACATAATAAATATTTACCCCCTTAAAAAAAAGCCAAAAAATGTTAAAACACATTACAGTCAGTATGATGATGCCGCTCTACATTATTGTAGCTCTTTTCAAGAGCTTTCCAAAAATATGCACTAATAGTCAATACGAGCAACGAGCGAGGAGTTATGACCCCGAGAAGTTTTACCCTCAAAATTCAAAATGATGGACAATGGAATGTCGTATGAACTACCCCCTTTACTGAAATTATAATTTTCATAAAGGGAAGTTCATTTATTGTTTGTGAATGCAAATGCAAAGCCTGAAAATCGATTTACCTTCAAAATATCAAAAAATGTGAAACTTCGAAATAATAAAAATCCTTATAAAACAACTATGATCCCGCCCTACGTTGTTGTAGCTCTTTTTGAGAGCTTTTTGAAAATATGCACTAATAGTCACTCCAAGAAACAAGTGAGGAGTTATGCTCTCGGGAAGTTTTACCACTAAAATTCAAAATGATGGCCAATGGAATGCCGTATAAACTACCTCCTTTTAATAAAATTATAATTTTCATATCGGGAAGTTCATTTATTGTCTGTGAATGCAAATGCAAAGCCTCAAAATTGATTTACCTTAAAAATATGAAAAAATGTGAAATTCCAAAATTATAAAAATCCTTATAAAAAAAAACTTTAAATAATTTTTATAAATTCGAAACGACTTCAGAATGAGATCAAAATTATTTCGGATGAAATATTGAAGCTCATTCTTCACACCAATTCATTTATTTATGAAATTTTAATTTTTTTTATTAATTTTTATTTTAGTCATCGAAATTTAAAAAAAAATTGCAAAAGGAAGGGTTAGAAAAATAAAAATAAAATAATGGAAAATGGACCAGAAAGCCTAAAATATTTATTTATTTATTTTAAAGTTAAAAACCCCTTGTGGAGCCACCTTGGTCTGAGAGACCACGAAAAAGGGGTTCTACACCGTCTAAGTCACCCGGGAGTCGCACCCGACCCTGCCTGCACCATCATTATCAATTGGATTTTGGATACCCAATTCAACTTTTTGGTAGGGTGGAGATTTGAACCTGGGACCTCCCTTGGAGGATTGCCCTCTCCTCTCCAGCTCACCTACGACACTTGGGTAAGCCTAAAATATTAAAACACACTAAAGTCAGTATGATGCTTCCCTATGTTGTTGTAGCTCTTTTCGAGAGCTTTCCGAAAATATGCACTAATAGTCAATCCGAGCAACGAACGAGGAGTTATGACCTTGGGAAGTTTTACCCCCAAAATTCAAAATGATGGCCAATGGAATGTCGTATGAACTACCCCCTTTAATGAAATTGCAATTTTCATAAAAGGAAGTTCATTTATTGTCTGTGAATTCAAATGCAAAGCCTGAAAATCAATTTGCCTTAAAAAAATAAAAAAACTGTGAAATTCCAAAATTATAAAAATCCTTATAAAACAACTTTAAATAATTGTTATAAATTCGAAATGACTTCAGAATGAGATCAAAATTGTTTTGGATGAATTATTGAAGCTTATTCTTCACACCCATGCTTTTATTTATGAAATTTTATAATTTTATAATTTTTATTTTAGTTGTCGAAGTTTAAAAAAAATTGCAAAAGGGTTAGAAAAATAAAAATAAAATTCTAGAAAATGGACCAGAAAGCTGAAAATGTTTAAACACACTATAGTTAGTATGATGTTGCATTATATTGTTGTAGCTCTTTTCAAGATCTTTCTGAAAATATGCACTAATAATCAATTTGAACAACGAGCGAGGAGTTATGACCTCGGGAAGTTTTGCCCCCAAAATTCAAAATGATGGCCAACGGAATGACGTATGAACTACCCCATTTTAATGAAATTGTAATTTTCATAAAGATAAGTTTATTTATTATCTGTGAATGCAAATGATTTACCTTCAAAATATAAAAAAAATGTGAAATTTTGAAATTATAAAAATCCTTATAATACAAAAAATTTAAATAGTTTTTATAAATTCGAAATGACTTCAGAATGAGATCAAAATTGTTTCGGATAAAAATATTGAAGCTTATTCTTTACACCCATGCATTTATTTATGAAATTTTAATTTTATTTTTATTTTTATTTTAATAGTCGAAGTTTTAAAAAAATCTACAAAAGGAAGGGTTAGAAAAATAAAAATAAAATTCTAGAAAATGGACCAGAAAGTCGAAAATGTTAAAACACACTACGGTAAGTATAATGCCGCCCTATACCATTGTAACTCTTTTCGAGATATTTCTGAAAATATGCACTAATTGTCAATCCAAGCAACAAGCGAGGAGTTATGACCCCGAGAAGTTTTACCCCCAAAATTCAAAATGATGGCAAATGAAATACCGTATGAACTACCCCCCTTTAATGAAATTGTAATTTTATCTTAAGAAAAAGGAAAAATAAGATTTTTAAATTGAATACAAGGGATTCTAGAGGAATAATGCGCCCTCCTTCTAGAGTTTTTGCGTAGGATTTGGCCTTAGATACTACCACGTATTTTTCTTTCACCGCCTCGGGCGGTGGCTCTGCCCTGTACCTCATGGCGGCTGCTCACTCGGTAAGCTCAGTTGATCCTACCGCTGCTGGAGCTCAATCTAAAAATGTACAAAGAGATAATGCTGCTCTTCTTCAAGTTGTTATCCATGCTCATGAATTTAAATATGCTTGTCAATGGTTTGAATGTCATCACTTGGTGGGGTATTTTTTGGGTAGAATCCCTAATGATACTTTGCTTCGTACTTGGGTCAACCAAGTTTGGGGTCTTTATGGTGTTAGGGTTTCGAATGTTCAGAATTTTACCAAAGGGTATTTTTTATTTCGCTTTGATGACCCTGTGCATACACAAAATATGCTGGCTAAAGGACCTTGGATGGTTAGGAATTCCTTGCTTATTTTGCAACCCTATAAACGAGATTTCACTATTGCTAAGGCCTCTTCCTTGGAGGTTCTTGTCTAGGTTGAGTTCCCTAGTCTTCTCATTCCCTTTTGGAATTTTTTAGATAAACTAGATGCTTCCTTGGAAAATTTTATATGTTTTGAGCCTCCTCGTTTCTTCTCAGCTCGACCCACTAGGAGGGTATGCATCAAGCTTAAAATTTCTAAGGATTTACTTGAGGAAATTGATATTAATGCTGGATATTATACCCATAGACAAATGGTGGCCTATATTAACCTCCTGAATACCTACTTTCATTGTTAGTCAATTTCCTATAAGATAACAAATTACCCACTTATGGCAGGTAAATTTAAACAAAACCCTCCTCCAACTCCTAATAATTCTTCTGTTCAGGCACTTGGTGCCTCGACATCTAATGCTCAGGCAGATAGGGTTACTAGGGGGCAAGAGGAATGGCAGGTGGTTAATCGGTGAAATCGCTCCCAGAGTGCATTACAATCCTAAGCTCTTAAGAGTGCTTCACAGCCTCTTTTGTCACACTCTACTCCTGTTGTCACACCACCAGCTTTTGTGCCTCAGGATGTTTCTGTTTGAAAAGCTCCTATTGCTCCTCCAAAAGTGCAATCCATTTGTATTCCTCCGAATTTTGCTCAAGCTGTGATAGCCATACCGAGTTCTACTACCTCTTCGAAGGAATATGTCTCTGATACCTTTCGAAAACTTTTATCAAAATGTCAGTCTGGGTATAAATATCATCGTTCCTGTAGCCCTCCAAGAAATAATCTACATTATGATAAGCATCGCCAAATAGAGGAGGCTTCTCGTGTTTACCAGGATGGTTAGGATCAGTATGCTTCTAACTCCTTCGAGTCTCTTGTTTAGTTGGGAGCCACTAAGGATGTTCTAGAACTTTCGCATACTGACAGGTCTTAATGATTTTCTTCTCATGGAATGTAAGAGGACTGACGGATCCAGTCCGTAAATATATGATCCGTAGTGAGATGACTTCTGTCACTCATAAGTTTGGCAATATTGATGTGATGTGTTTACAAGAAGTGAAAGTTTATAATTTTAATCTGCAATGTATCTGTAATTTTTTGTGGCCTCGTGGTGTTTTCCATGTAATAAATCATTCCAGTGGGACAGGTGGAGCTGTCACTTTTATTTCCCCAAAGTTGCACTCAAATATTGTGATGTGGGGAGTGTATCTGTCCAATCAAGCAGTATGGACTTTGTTGGAATTACATGGTAAATCATTTGGAGTTATTAATGTTTATGCTTCGAATAATGCTCTAGAAAGGTGTGCCTTATGGTGGTGGTTGGCTTTATCTCCGCCTCTTGCCACATGGGTAATGTGTGGGGATTTTAATATGGTGGAAAAGCCTTCTGATAAAGTTAGTTTATCTCCTAACTATTGGTGTGCTGGGGAGCGGGAAGTTTTTTATTTTTTGAAAAATAAGCTAAGTCTTAGTGATCCTAATATTTGTTTTTCTCCTGCTAACTTTTCTGAAGCTCAATGGTTTACATGGTCTAATTTTCAAGCAGGCAAAGCCAGGGTGTTAAAACACCTTGATCGAGCCATGATATTTTCTAGTGAGAATTTTAAAATTGCTAGGGTTCACCTTCTCAACCTCCTATTTTGGTTATCCTAGGTACTATTTTGTCTAATCATGATCCTATTCTTTTTTCTGTGGAAGCCATTATTCATCAGTCCCAACAATTTCAGACCCATTTTTATCTTAATGTTTCCTTCCTTCATAACCCAGCTATGAAGGCTCATATTTGTAGAATTTAGAATTTGATTTCGAGACCCTCTGGTGACTTTGGTTGGGTTTCTTGGTGGAATGCTACTATTTTTAGAACCACCTCTTTGCTTCACACTCTGGGAGTGGAAGTAGCCAAGAGGAGGAAGAAAGCTAATTTGGTTTTGAATTCGAAATTACTAAAAGTTCCTGTGCATCTTGAGGCTAATCCTTTTTGTTCTGATCTTCAATCTTTCATGGTTGCCCTTCGACATGATCTTAAAAAAGTTGATATGGTTGAAGCCAAAGGAGCACAATTAAGAGCCAGGATGCATTGGTTAAAGGTGGGTGACAAAGTCTCTAAAGATTTTTTCAAGCGCCTTCACCCACCTGCTCATACATCCTAATTCATTGCTCTACAAGTTGATGGTCAAAGGTTCACATCTCTTGATGATATTTTTGGAGTTTTTTTTAATAATTATCAAAGAGTGTTTTTTTCTCAGGGCCTTACCCATGATAGAGTGCAAACTCTAGAATCCTGTTGTCAAGTCATACCTACTAAGCTTACTCAAACTCAATAGGATTTTTGTGATGCACCTTTAACCCTGGAGGATCTCAAATAGGCTCTGTCTTAGA
Source organism: Wollemia nobilis (assembly GCA_028583015.1). Lineage (NCBI taxonomy): Eukaryota > Viridiplantae > Streptophyta > Pinopsida > Araucariales > Araucariaceae > Wollemia > Wollemia nobilis. The sequence goes on from JAQPPZ010015824.1 coordinate 32,260,285, forward strand.
TGGCAAATGACAAAGCACTTGGATTAGATGGTTTCCCTTGTGAATTTTATAAAGAATGTTGGGACTTGGTGGGTTTTGATTTGTTGCAAGTGTATAAAGAGGCTATGCTTACTGGGTCATTGGGGAATCTCATCAACAAAGGTAATGTTAAGTTCATTCCAAAAGGGGGAGACCTTGAACTATTTCTAATTGACTACCAATCACATTGCTTAATGTCAGTTATAAAATAATTGCCAAGGCTTTAGCTCTTAAACTCATACCTATTCTTCCTGAGATAATCAGGCCTGAGAAAACTAGTTTTGTTCAAAACGAATATATTCTGGATATGTTATTGTTGTTTGGGAAGGGATGGAATGGGCTAGATCCTCTTATCAGGATGTTATTTTCCTTAATATTGATTTTGATAAGGCTTATGATAGAATATAATGGTTCTTTATTACTTCTATGCTAAATGCTCTAGGGTTTGGCCCTTATTTTATCAAGATTGTACTTATGTTATTCAAATATGCCTCTATTGTGTTAACTTTGAACAAGAAAAAATCTCAAAATATTCAATTAGCCCATTCTATCAGATAAGGTTGTCCATTAGTGCCTTCTTTGTTTATTCTTGCTGCTGAGGCCTTTGGTTATCTTCTAGATCATAGATCTACTAAAGGATTGATCAAGGGAATTTATCTCCCTTCCTCCCCCAAGCAGTTGATTAATGGTCATTTTGTAGATGATTATTTCTTGACTATTACAGAAGATGAGATCTATGTTACTCATGCTTTAGATTGTCTTCATACATTATGCTTAGCTTCTGGCTCTAATATTCAATGGAGAAAAAATTCTTGCTATAGACAATCTGTAAAAGATATGCCTCTCTCGTTAGTTGATAAGCCTTGGAAGTGGATTCAACCTAGGGAAACCTTTAAATTTTTGGGTAATCCTTTTTCTTTTTTGGGTTATCCTGCCCGTTTGTGGGATTATGTTGTTCAAAAGGTTGAGAAGAAGCTTTTGTACTGGTGTACCAAAAAATTATCCTTAGCTGGCAAGTTTCAGATTTGTTCCAAGGTATTGGCCTCTACTCCTGCGTATTACTCTTCTTGTTGGGTCCCTTCCAAGACTTGTTATGCCAAATTGAAGAAGTTGCTTCGAGATTTTTTGTGGTCCAATGTTGTTAGTAAGAAGTGATTTCATAGGGTGGCTTGGTATATTTTCTATCTTCCTAAAAAAATTGGAGGAATGGGATTGTTTAACTGTCAGCGACAAGGCTTTTCCCTCTGTGCTAAATGGATTGTGAGAGTTTTATAGGAGGAAGCCTGGAAAGTTTTAATTTGTTACTGCCTCTCCATGGGGCTTCCTTTTGGTAAGAAGGTGTGGAAAGGGCTTTATTTGCAAACCATTCTTACAGCCCCTGTTCTAATAAATATTTTTGGGTCCTTTGTTATGCAAAGAATTTGGAAGGCCTGGGAGGCCATTAAACCCTGGATTTATTGGAAAGGTCACCAGGGGAAGCTGGGGGCTTCAATACATTTTCTTAATGTATGGTGGTCTTCGACCATCACTTTGTAGGGGACTCCCCTTGCTCAAGTCTAGTGGATACATGCTCAAAAAATTTATAAATGAGGTATTGCTCGGTTATCTAATTTCATGGATTTTCATTCAAGGTCTTGGATACCTTGGGAAATTTTTAGGAATTGTTTTGGTTTATCTTCTACTGATAAGACTACTTATGAGGCTATTATTGATTCCACTGCTTTATATGTTTTGGGTAAAGTTTTTAGATATTATCAGAAACCTTGGTGGACTGATTGGTCTTGGAACAAAGATGTTTCTCTCACCAAGTATAATCCTCATTTGGGATACTCTTGGATTTTCCCTGTTGTGCTTATGGCTGAGAAGCTTAATTCTAGGTGGGATGTAGTATCTCTTCAGTCTAGATGGAGTCTCAAATTTAATACACTCTAGGCAAAGTATCTTGAACCTAAGCAAGCCTTTTTTGCTTGGAGTTTATTTTTTCAAGGGCTTCCTATTGGTCAACGACTTAGATTTTTGGGTGTAAATGATATTTCCTACAGATCTTGTGGAGAAGAGGAGGATGTGCATCTTCTATTTTGGTCTTGTGTGAGAGCTCAAGAGGCTTGACAGTGGATTTTCTCTTTTTTTAGACCATATATGACAAGTCCATGTTCTTGGGTAAATATTTTGTTAAGGGATCCACTTCAGTTTTCAGAGAAGATTATTCATGTGTGGCATATATTTAGAGTGGAGATTCTTTTTCATTTGTGGAAAACTCGCAACAAAGTGATTTTTAGCCAGTAGGAGCCTTCTTCTACTTTTTCTCTTGTTGATAAGTATCATGTTTTCTATGATTGTTGGCTATAGATTTTAGTGCAAGCAAAAAAAGTGAATATAGAGCTTCATAACTTACGGGACCTTATTGATCATTGGGGTAATGCTCCTTGTGCAATGAATCCTGTTCCTATAGCCCCTACACAATAATGATGCATAGTTTATTAGTTATTTTTTTAGGCAATTCTCTATTTGGTTTTCTTGTGAACTTTTGTAAGTTATTTTGGTAGCTCTGCTAGCTATTTAGCACACAGTTAGTGTGTTGGTTGTGTGCTCGAGGTGTGCTAATTTCACCCACCATTTTTTTGTATGATTAAGCCATTTTAATATAATATTTTTTTTATAAAAAAAATTGTAATTTTCATAAAGTGAAGTTCATTTATTGTCTATGAATGCATATGCAAAACCTGAAAATCGATTTACCTTCAAAATATGAAAAAAATGTGAAATTTCGAAATTATAAAAATCCTTATAAAACTGTAACTTTAAATAATTTTTATAAATTCAAAATGACTTCAAAAAAAGATCAAAATTGTTTCAAATGAAATATTGAAGGTCATTCTTGACACCAATGCATTTATATATGAAATTTTAATTTTTTTTTATTCTAGTCATCAAAGTTTAAAAAAAATCTGCAAAAGGAAGGGTTAGAAAAATAAAAACAAAATTCTAAAAAATGGACCAAAAAGTCAAAAATATTAAAATACACTATAGTTAGTATGATGATGCCCTACGCTATTGTAGTTATTTTCGAGAGCTTTTCGAAAATATGCACTAATAGTCAATCCGAGCAACAAGCGAGGAGTTATGACCCCGAGAAGTTTTTCCCCCAAGATTCAAAATGATGGCCAATGAAATACCGTATGAACTACCCCCCTTTAATGAAATTGTAATTTTCATAAAGGAAAGTTCATTTATTGTCTGTGAATGCAAATACAAAGCATGAAAATCAATTTACCTTCAAAATATGAAAAAAATGTGAAATTCTAAAATTATCAAAATCCTTATAAAAAAACATATTTAAATAATTTTTATAAATTCTAAATGACTTCAGAATGAGATCAAAAAATGTTTTAGATGAAATACTAAAGCTCATTCTTCACACCTATGCATTTATTTATGAAAATTTATTTATTTTTTATTTTAGTTGCCGAAGTTTAAAAAAAAATTACAAAAAGAAAGGTTAATAAAATAAAAATAAAATTCTAGAAAATGGACCAAAAAGCCAAAAATGTTAAAACACACTATAGTAAGTATAACCTTGTCCTACGCTATTGTAGATATTTTTGATAGCTTTCCGAAAATATGCACTAATAGTCAATCCGAGCAACGAGCGAGAAGTTATGACCCTAGGAAGTTTTACCCCTAAAATTCAAAATGATGGCCAATGGAATACCGTATGATCTACCCCCCTTTAATGAAATTGTAATTTTCATAAAGGGAAGTTCATTTATTGTCTTTGAATGCAAATGCAAATCCTGAAAATCGATTTACCTTCAAAATATGAAAAAAATGTAAAATTCCAAAATTATAGAAATCCTTATAAAAAAACAACTTTAAATAATTTTTATAAATTCAAAATGACTTCAAAATGAGTTCAAAATTATTTTAGATGAAATATTGAAGCTCATTCTTCACACCCATGCATTTATTTAAGAAATTTTAATTATTTTTTTAATTTTTATTTTAGTCGTCGAAGTTCAAACAAAATTTGCAAAAGGAAGGGTTAAAATTTTTTTTTTATTTTAAAAATGGACCAGATAGCCAAAAATATTAAAACACACTATAGTCAGTATGATGATGTCGCCCTATGTTGTTGTAGCTCTTTTCAAGAGCTTTTTGAAAATATGCACTAATAGTCAATCCGAGCAACAAACAAGGAGTTATGACCCCGAAAAGTTTTACCCCCAAAATTCAAAATGATGGCCAATGAAATACCGTATAAACTATCCCCCATTAATGAAATTATAATTTTCATAAAGGAAAGTTCATTTATTGTTTATGAATGTAAATGCAAAGCCTAAAAATAGATTTACCTTCAAAATATGAAAAAATATGAAATTTCAAAATTATAAAAATCCTTATAAAACAACTTTAAATAATTTTTATAAATTCAAAATAACTTAAGAATGAGATCATAATTATTTTGGATGAAATATTGAAGCTCATTCTTCACACCCATGCATTTATTTATGAAATTTTAATTTTTTTATTTTTATTTTAGTCACCGAAGTTTAAAAAAAATATGCAAAAGGAAGGATTAGAAAAATAAAAATAAAATTTTGGAAAATGGAATAAAAAGCCAAAAATGTTAAAACACACTACAATAGATATGATGTTACTCTATGTTGTTGTAGCTCTTTTTGAGAGCTTTCCAAAAATATGCACTAATAGTCAATCCAAGCAACGAGCGAGGAGTTATGACCCCAAGAAGTTTTACCCCCAAAATTCAAAATGATGGCCAATGGAATGTCGTATGAACTATCCCCCTTTAATTAAATTGTAATTTTCATAAAGGGAAGTTCATTTATTGTTTGTGAATGCAAATGAAAAGCCTAAAAATCGATTTGCCTTCAAACTATGAAAAAAATATGAAATTTCAAAATTCTAAAAATCCTTATTAAACATCAACTTTAAATAGTTTTTATAAATTCGAAATAACTTTAGAGTGAGATAAAAATTGGTTCTGATGAAATATTGAAGGTCATTCTTCACACCCATCCATTTATTTATGAAATTTTAATTTTTTTTTTTTTATTTTAGTCGTCGAAGTTCAAAAAATCTGCAAAAGGAAGGGTTAGAAAAATAAAAACAAAATATCTGAAAATGGACCAAAAAGCCAAAAATATTAAAACACACTATAGTCAGTATGATGCCACCCTATTTCGTTATAGCTTTTTTTTAGAGCTTTCCTAAAATATGCACTAATAGTCAATCCTAGGAACGAGCGAGGAGTTATGACCCTAGGAAGTTTTACCCCCAAAATTCAAAATGATGGTCAATGGAATGTCGTATGAACTACCCCCCTTTAATGAAATTGTAATTTTCATAAAGGGAAGTTCATTTATTATCTTTGAATGTAAATGCAAATCCTGAAAATCGATTTGCCTTCAAAATATGAAAAAAATGTGAAATTCCGAAATTATAAAAATCCTTATAAAATAGCAACTTTAAATAATTTTTATAAATTTGAAATAACTTCAAAATGAGATCAAAATTGTTTTGTATGAAATATTAAGCCCATTCTTCATAACCATCCATTTATTTATGAAATTTTATTTTTTATTTTTTTACTTTTATTCTAGTCGTCGAAGTTTAAAAAAAAATTACAAAAAGAAGGTTTAGAAAAATAAAAATAAAATTATGGAAAATGGACTAGAAAGCCAAAAATGTTAAAACACACTATAGTCATTATGATGTCGCCCTACGTTGTTGTACCTCTTTCCGAGAGCTTTTTGAAAATATGCACTAATAGTCAATCTAAGCAACGAGCGAGAGTTATGACCCCAGGAAGTTTTGCCCTCAAAATTTAAAATGAAGGCCAATGGAATGGCGTATGAACTACCCCCCTTTAATGAAATTATATTTTTTATTAATGGAAGTTCATTTATTGTCTGTGAATGCAAATGCAAATCTTGAAAATCAATTTACCTTCAAAATATGAAAAAAATGTGAAATGTCAAAATCATAAAAATCTTTATAAAACAACTTTAAATAATTTTTATAAATTTGAAATGACTTCATAATAAGATCAAAATTATTTCGGATGAAATATTGAAGCTCATTCTTCACACCAATGTATTTATTTATGAAATTTTTATTTTAGTTACCTAAGTTTAAAAAAATCTGCAAAAGGAAGGGTTAGAAAAATAAAAATAAAATTATAAAAAATAGACAAGAAAGCTAAAAATGTTAAAACACACTACACTCAGTATGATGCTGCCCTACACCATTATAGCTCTATTCGAGAGCTTTCCAAAAATATGCACTAATAGTCAATCCAGGCAACAAGCGAGGAGTTATGACCCTGAGAAGTTTTACCCCTAAAATTCAAAAGGATGGCCAATGGAATGTCTTATGAACCACCCCCTTTTAATGAAATTGTAATTTTTATAAATATAAGTTCATTTTTTGTTTGTGAATGCAAATGCAAAGCCTGAAAATCGATTTACCTTCAAAATATAGAAAAAAATGTGAAATTTTGAAATTGTAAAAATCCTTATAAAACAACTTTAAATAATTTTTATAAATTTGAAATGACATCAAAATGAGATCAAAATTATTTCAGACGAAATATTGAAGCTCATTCTTCAACCCATGCATTTATTTATGAAATTTTAATTTTAATTTTAGTCACTGAAGTTTAAAAAAATCTGCAAAAGGAAGGGTTAAAAAAATAAAACTAAAATTTTGAAAAATTGACCAAAAAGTAAAAAATGTTAAAATACACTATAGTCAGTATGATGTCATCCTGCGTTACTGTATGAACTACCCCCCTTTAATAAAATTATAATTTTTATAAATAGAAGTTCATTTATTGTCTGTGAATGCAAATACAAAACCTGAAAATCAATTTACCTTCAAAATATGAAAAAAGTGTGAAATTTCAAAATTATAAAAATTCTTATAAAACAACTTTAAAAATTTTTAGTAAATTCGAAATGATTTCAGAATGAGATCAAAATTGTTTTAGATGAAAAATTGAAACTCATTCTTCATACCCATGCATTTATTTATGATATTTTAATTTTTATTTATTTTATGGACCAGAAAGCTGAAAATATTAAAACAAACTATAGTCAGTATGATGTCGCGCTATATTTTTGTAGCTCTTTTTGAGAGCTTTCCTAAAATATGCACTAATAGTCAATCCGAGCAACGAGCAAGGAGTTATGTCCCCGAGAAGTTTTACCTCCAAAATTCAAAATGATGGTTAATGGAATGTCGTATGAACTATCCCCCTTTAATGAAATTATATTTTTCATAAAGGGAAGTTGATTTATTGTCTGTGAATGCAAATGCAAATACTGAAAATCGATTTTCCTTCAAAATATAAAAAAATATGAAATTTTGAAATTATAAAAATCCTTATAAAACAACTTTAAATAATTTTTATAAATTTAAAATAACTTGAGAATGAGATAAAAATTATTTCGGGTGAAATATTGAAGCTCATTCTTCACACCCATGTATTTATTTATGAAATTTTATTTTAGTCGCCGAAGTTTAAAAAATCTGCAAAAGGAAGGGTTAGAAAAATAAAAATAAAATTCTAGAAAAAAGAATAGAAAGCTGAAAATGTTAAAACACACTATAGTCAATATGATGTCGCTCTACGTTGGTGTAGCTCTTTTCGAAAGCTTTTTGAAAATATGCACTAATAGTCAATCCGAGCAACGAGCGAGGAGTTATGACCCAGGGAACTTTTACCCCAAAATTCAAAATGATGGCCAATGGAATGCTGTATGAACTACCCCCTCTGTAATGAAATTGTAATTTTCATAAAGGAAAGTTCAGTTATTGTTTGTGAAAGGATATGCAAAGCCTGAAAATTGATTTACCTTCAAAATATGAAAAAAAATGTGAAATTTCAAAATTATAAGTCTTTATAAAAAAACAAATTTAAATAATTTTTATAAATTCGAAATGACTTAAAAATGAGATCAAAATTGTTTCGAATGAAATATTAAAGCTCATTATTCACACCCATGCATTTATTTATGAAATTGTAATTTTTTTAAATTTTAGTTTAGTCGTCAAAGTTTAATTTTTTTTTGAAAATGAAGGGTTAGAAAAATAAAATAAAATTCTAGAAAATGGATCAAAAAGCCAAAAATATTAAAACGCACTACATTCAGTATGATTCCATCTTATGTTGTTTTAGCTCTATTCGAGAGCTTTTCAAAAATATGCACTAATAGTCAATTCGAGCAACGAGTAAGGAGTTATGACCCGAGGAAGTTTTACCCCCAAAATTCAAAATGATGGCCAATGGAATGTCGTATGAAGTACCTCCCTTTAATGAAATTGTAATTTTCATAAAAGGAAGTTCATTTATTATCTGTGAATGCAAATGTAAAGCCTGAAAATCAATTTACCTTTAAAATATGAAAAAAATGTGAAATTTTGAAATTATAAAAATCTTTATAAAATATCAATTTTAAATAATTTTTATAAATTTGAAATGACTTCAGAATGAGATCAAAATAGTTTTGGATGAAATATTGAAGCTCATTCTTCACACCCGTGCATTTATTTATTAAATTTTATTTTTTATTTTTATTTTTGTTTTAGTCCCCGAAGTTTAAAAAAATTTGCAAAAGGAAGGGTTAAAAAAATAAATATAAAATTCTAGAAAATTCATCAAAAAGCCAAAAATATTAAAACACACTACAATTAGTATAATGTCGTCCTACGCCATTGTAGCTCTTTTCGAGAGCTTTTCAAAAATATGCATTAATTGTCAATATGAGGAACGAGCGAGGAGTTATGACCGCAGAAAATTTTACCCCCAAAATTCAAAATGATGGCCAATGGAATGCCGTATGAACTACCCCCATTTAATAAAATTGTAATTTTTATAAAGAGAAGTTTATTTATTGTCTGTGAATGCAAATGCAAAGCCTAAAAATTGAATTGACTTTAAAATATAAAAAAATGTGAAATTATAAAATTATTAAAATCCTTATAAAACAACTTTAAAAAAAAATTATAAATTCGAAATGACTTCATAATGAGATTAAATTTTTTTGGATGAAAGTTTGAAGCTTATTCTTCACACCAATGCATTTATTTATGAAAATTTATTTTTATTTTAGACACCGAATTTAAAAAAAAATCTGCAAAATGGTTAGAAAAATAAAACTCAAATTTTGGAAAATTGACGAAAAAGCTAAAAAATGTTAAAATACACTACAGTCAATATGATGTCATCCTACGTTACTGTAGCTCTTTTCGAGAGATTTCCTAAAATATGTACTAATAGTCAATTCAAGCAACGAGCGAGGAGTTATGACCCCGGGAAGTTTTGCCCCTAAAATTTAAAATGATGGTCAATGGAATACCGTATGAACTACCCCCATTCAATAAAATTGTAGTTTTTATAAAGAGAAGTTCATTTATTATTTGTGAATGTAAATGCAAATCCTGAAAATCGATTTACCTTCAAAATATGAAAAAAATGTGAAATTTCGAAATTATAAAAATTCTTATAAAACAACTTTAAAATTTTTTAATAAATTTGAAATTATTTCAGAATGAGATCAAAATTATTTTAGATGAAAATTTGAAACTCATTCTTCACACCCATGCATTTATTTATGATATTTTATTTTTTTATTTATTTTATAGACCAGAAAGCTGAAAATATTAAAATACACTACAGTCAGTATGATGTCACGCTACATTGTTGTAGCTCTTTTTGAGAGCTTTCATAAAATATGCACTAATAGTCAATTAGAGCAATGAGCGAGGAGTTATGTCCCCGGCAAGTTTTACCCCCAAAATTCAAAATGATGGTCAATGGAATGCCGTATGAACTATCCTCCTTTAATGAAATTATAATTTTCAAAAAGGGAAGTTGATTTATTATCTGTGAATGCAAATGCAAAGCCTGAAAATCGATTTTCCTTCAAAATATGAAAAGAATGTGAAATTTCAAAATTATAAAAATCCTTATAAAACAACTTTAAATAATTTTTATAAATTTAAAATAACTTAAGAATGAGATCAAAAATATTTCGGATGAAATATTAAAGCTCATTCTTCACACCGATGTATTTATTTATGAAATTTTATTTTTATTTTTATTTTAGTCGCCGAAGTTTAAAAAAATTTACAAAATGAAGGGTTAGAAAAATAAAAATACAATTCTAGAAAATAGACCAGAAAGCTAAAATTGTTAAAACACACTACAGTCAATATGATGTCACCCTACGTTGTTGTAGCTCTTTTCGAGAGCTTTTTGAAAATATGCACTAATAGTCAATCCGAGCAACGAGCGAGGAGTTATGACCTAGGGAAGTTTTACCCCTAAATTCAAAATGATGGCCAATGGATGTTGTATGAACTACCCCCCTGTAATGAAATTATAATTTTCATAAAGGAAAGTTCATTTATTGTTTGTGAAAGCAAATGTAAAGCCTGAAAATCGATTTACCTTCAAAATATGAAAAAAATGAGAAATTTCAAAATTATAAAAATCTTTATAAAACAACAAATTTAAATAATTTTTATAAATTCGAAATGACTTCAAAATGAGATTAAAATTATTTCGGATGAAATATTAAAGCTCATTATTCACACCCATGCATTTATTTATGAAATTGTAATTTTTTTTAATTTTAGTTTAATCGTCAAAGTTTAATTTTTTTTGAAAAATGAAGGGTTAGAAAAATAAAATAAAATTCTAGAAAATGGATCAAAAAGCCAAAAATATTAAAATGCACTACATTCAGTATGATTCCATCTTACGTTGTTGTAGCTCTCTTCGAGAGCTTTCCGAAAATATGCACTAATAGTCAATTCGAGCAACGAGCAAGGAGTTATGACCCGAGGAAGTTTTACCCTTAAAATTCAAAATGATGGCCAATGGAATGTCGTATGAACCACCCCCCTTTAATGAAATTATAATTTTCATAAAGGGAAGTTCATTTATTATCTTTGAATGCAAATGCAAAGCCTGAAAATCGATTTACCTTCAAAATATTAAAAAAATTGTGAAATTCTGAAATTATAAATTTTTTTATAAAACATTAATTTTAAATATTTTTTATAAATTTGAAATGACTTCAGAATGAGATCAAAATTGTTTCGGATGAACTATTGAAGCTCATTCTTCACACCCGTGCATTTATTTATTAAATTTTATTTTTTATTTTGTTCTAGTCCTTGAAGTTTAAAAAAAATTGTAAAAGGAAGGGTTAAAAAAATAAAAATAAAATTCTAGAAAATTCACCAAAAAGCCAAAAATATTATAACACACTATAGTTAGTATAATGTCGTCCTACGCCATTGTAGCTCTTTTTGAGAGCTTTTCAAAAATATGCATTAATTAACAATATGACGAACAAGCGAGGAGTTATGATCATGGGAAATTTTACCCCCCAAAATTCAAAATGATGGCCAATGGAATGCCGTATGAACTACCCCCATTTAATAAAATTGTAATTTTCATAAAGAGAAGTTCATTTATTATATGTGAATGCAAATACAAAGCCTGAAAATTGAATTGACTTCAAAATATTAAAAAAATGTGAAATTATGAAATTATAAAAATCCTTATAAAACAACAACTTTGAAAAAAAATTATAAATTCGAAATGACTTCATAATGAGATTAATTTTTTTTTAGATGAAAGTTTGAAGCTTATTATTCACACCAATGCATTTATTTATGAAAATTTAATTTAATTTAATTTTTATTTTAGAAACTGAATTTTTAAAAAAATCTGTAAAATGGTTAGAAAAATAAAACAAATTTTTTTTAAAATTGACCAAAAAGATAAAAAAATGTTAAAATACACTACAATCAGTATGATGTCGTCCCACGTTACTGTAGCTCTTTTCGAGAGATTTTTGAAAATTTGCACTGATAGTCAATCCGAGCAACGAGCGAGGAGTTATGACCAGGGAAGTTTTATCCCCAAAATTCAAAATGATGGTCAATGGAATGCTGCATGAACTACCTCCTTTTAATGAAATTGTAATTTTCATAAAGGAAAGTTCATTTATTATCTATGAATGCAAATGCAAAGCTTGAAAAATGATTTACCTTCAAAATATGAAAAAAAAATGTGAAATTTTGAAATTATAAAAATCCTTATAAAACAACTTTAAATAATTTTTATAAATTCGAAATGACATTAGAATGAGATCAAATTTGTTTCAGATGAAATATTGAAGCTTATTCTTCACACTAATGCATTTATTTATGAAATTTTAATTTTTTTAATTTTTATTCTATTCACTGTAGTTTAAAAAAAATCTACAAAAGGAAGAGTTAGAAAAATAAAATTAAAATTCTAGAAAATGGACCAAAAAACCAAAAATGTTAAAACACACTACAGTCAATATGATGCTGCCCTACGTTGTAGCTCTCTTCGAGAGTTTTCTGAAAATATGCACTAATAGTCAATCCGAGCAACGAGCAAGGAGTTATGACCTCGGGAAGATTTACCCTCAAAATTCAAAATGATGGCCAATGGAATATCGTATGAACTACCCCCTTTTGATAAAATTGTATTTTTCATAAGTGAAAGTTCATTTATTGTCTATGAATGCAAATGCAAAGCCTGAAAATCGATTCACCTTCAAAATATTAAAAAAAATGTGAAATTTCAAAATTATAAAATCCTTATAAAACATCAATTTTAAATATTTTTTTTAATGTGAAATGACTTAAGAATGAGATCAATATTGTTTCAGATGAAATATTGAAGCCCATTCTTCACACCCATTAGTCGTTGAAGTTTAAAAAAACTGCAAAAGGAAGGATTAGAAAAATAAAAATAAAATTCTAGAAAATGGACCCAAAAGCTGAAAATGTTTAAACACACAACAGTCAGTATGATACCACCCTACGTTGTTGTAGCTCTTTTAAAGATCTTTCCAAAAATATGCATTAATAGTCAATCCGAGCAACGAGCGAGGAGTTATGATCTAGAGAAGTTTTACCCCTAAAATTCAAAATGATGGCCAATGGAATGTCGTTGGAACTACCCCACTTTAATAAAATTGTAATTTTCATAAAGGGGAGTTCATTTATTGTCTATTAATGTAAATGCAAAGCCTGAAAATTGATTTGCCTTTAAAACATAAAAAAATATGAAATTCTGAAATTATAAAAATCCTTATAAAACATCAACTTTAAATAATTTTTTAAATTAAAAAAGACTTCAGAATGAGATCAAAATTATTTCGGATGAAATATTGAAGCTCATTCTTCACACCAATGCATTTATTTATGAAATTTAATTTTTTTTTTTTTTATTCTAGTCACCGAAGTTTTAAAAAAATTACAAAAGGAAGAGTTAGTCAAATAAAATTAAAATTTTGAAAAATGGATAAAAAAACTGAAAATGTTAAAACACACTACAATCAATATGATGTCGCCCTACGTTGTTGTAGCTCTTTTCAAGAGCTTTATGAAAATATGCACTAATAGTCAATCTAAGCAACGAGCGAGGAGTTAAGTCCTCGAGAAGTTTTACCTACAAAATTCAAAATGATGGCTAATGGGATACCTTATGAACTACCCCCATTTAATAAAATTATAATTCTCATAAAGGGAAGTTCATTTATTGTCTATGAATGCAAATACAAAGCCTAAAAATTGATTTACTTTCAAAATATGAAAAAAATGTGAAATTCAAAAATTATAAAAATCCTTATAAAAAAACAAATTTAAATAATTTTTATAAATTCAAAATGACTTCAGAATGAAATAAAAAATGTTTCAAATGGAATATTGTAGCTCATTCTTCACATCCATGCAATTATTTATGAAATTTCAATTTTATATTTATTTATTTATTATTTTAGTCACTGAAGTTTAAAAAAAATCTACAAAAGGAAGGGTTAGAAAAATAAAATTTAAATTTTGAAAAATGTACCAAAAAACCGAAAATGTTAAAACACACTATAGTAAGTATGATGCCGCCCTACGCTATTGTATCTTTCTTCGAGAGCTTTCCGAAAATATGCACTAATAGTCAATCCGAGCTACGAGTGAGGAGTTATGACCCCTGGATGTTTTACCCCCAAAATTCAAAATGATGGCCAATGGAATGTCGTATGAACTACCCCCCTTTAATAAAATTATAATTTTCATACAGAGAAGTTCATTTATTTTCTGTGAATGCAAATGCAAAGCCTGAAAATTGATTTACTTTGAAAATATGAAAAAAAATGTGAAATTCAAAAATTATAAAAATTCTTATAAAACAACACATTTAAATAATTTTTATAAATTCGAAATGAATTTAGAAAGAGATCAAAATTATTTCGGATGAAATATTGAAGCTCATTCTTCACACCAATGCATTTATTTATGAAATTTTAATTTGTTTTTATTTTTATTGTAGTCACCGAAGTTTTAAAAAAATCTACAAAAGGAAGGGTTAGAAAAATAAAATTAAAATTCTGAAAAACAAACTAGAAAGCTGAAAATACTAAAATACACTACAGTCAGTATGATGCCACCCTATGTTGTTGTAGCTCTTTTCGAGAACTTTTCAAAAATATGCACTAATAGTCAATCCAAGAAATGAGCGAGGAGTTATGACCCTAGGAAGTTTTACCGCCAAAATTCAAAATGGTGGCCAATGGAATACCGTATGAACTACCCCATTTTAATAAAATTGTAATTTTCATAAAGGGAAGTTCATTTAGTGTCTGTGAATGCAAATGCAAAGCCTGAAAAATCGATTTACCTTCAAAATATGAAAAAAATTATGAAATTCCAAAATTATAAAAATCCTTATAAAACAACTTTAAATAATTTTTTTAAATTCAAAATGACTTTAGAATGAGATAAAAATTATTTCGGATGAAATATTGAAGCTCATTCTTCATACCCATGTATTTATTTTTGAAATTTTAATTTTTTTATTTTTATTCTAGTCACCGAATTTTAAAAAATATGCAAAAGGAAGGGTTAGAAAAATAAATTTAAAATTTTGAAAAATAGACCAAAAACCGAAAAGGTTAAAACACATTATATTCAGTATGATGCCGCCCTACGTCGTTGTAGATCTTTTCAAGAGCTTTTGCAAAAATATGCACTAATAGTCAATCCAAGCAATGAGCGAGGAGTTATGACCCCGATAAGTTTTACCCCTAAAATTCATAATGATGGCCAATGGAATGCCATATGAACTATCCCCCTTTAATGAAATTGTATTTTTCACAAAGGGAAGTTCATTTATTGTCTTTGAATGCAAATGCAAAGCCTAAAAATCAATTTACCTTCAAAAAATAAAAAAAATGTGAAATTCAAACATTACAAAAATTCTTATAAAACAACAAATTTAAATAATTTTTATAAAATTGAAATGACTTCAGAATGAAATCAAAATTATTTCGGATGAAATATTGAAGCTCATTCTTCACACCCATGCATTTATTTATGAAATTTTATTTTTTTTATTTTTATTCTAGTCATCGAAGATTAAAAAAATTTACAAAATGAAGGGTTAAAAAAATAAAATTAAAATTTTGGAAAATGGACCAAAAATAAAAAATGTTAAAACACACTCAAGTTAGTATGATGCCACCCTATGCTATTGTAGCTCCTTTCAAGAGCTTTATGAAAATATGCACTAATAGTCAATCCAAACAACGAGCGAGGAGTTATGACCCCGAGAAGTTTTACCCCCAAAATTCAAAATGATGGCCAATGGAATACCGTATGAACTACCCCCCTTTAATGAAAATGTAATTTTCATAAAGGAAAGTTCATTTATTATATGTGAATGTCAATGCAAATCTTGAAAATCGTTTTACTTTCAAAATATGAAAAAAATGTGAAATTCAAAAATTATAAAAATCTTAATAAAACAACAAATTTAAATAATTTTTATAAATTTGAAATGACTTCAGAATGAGATACAAATTATTTTGAATGAAATATTGAAGCTCATTCTTCACATCCAAGCATTTATTTAAGAAATTATATATATTTTTTAATTTTTATTCTAGTTGCCGAAGTTTAAAAAATATCTGTAAAAGGAAGGGTTAGAAAAATAAAAATAAAATTTTGAAAAATGGACCAAAAAGCCAAAAATGTTAAAACACACTACAGTCAGTATGATACCGCCCTATGCCATTGTAGATTTTTTTTTAGAGCTTTCCGAAAATATGCACTAATAGTCAATCCGAGCAACGAGCAAGAAGTTTTACCCCTAAAATTCAAAATGATGGCCAATGGAATGCCATATGAACTATTCCCCTTTAATGAAATTGTAATTTTCATAAAGGGAAGTTCATTTATTGTCATTGAATGTAAATGCAAAGCCTAAAAATCAATTTACCTTCAAAAAAATAAAAAAATGTGAAATTCAAACATTGCAAAAATCCTTATAAAACAACAAATTTAAATGATTTTTATAAATTTGAAATGACTTCATAATGAGATCAAAATGATTTTGGATGAAATATTCAAGCTCATTCTTCACACCCATGCATTTATTTATAAAATTTTAATTTTTTTATTTTTATTTTAGTCACCAAAGTTTAAAAAAATATACAAAAGGAAGGCTTAGAAACATAAAATTAAAATTTTGAAAAATAGACCAAAAAACCAAAATTTTTAAAACAAACTATAGTTATTATGATGTCACCCTACTCCATTGTAGCTCTTTTCAAGAGCTTTATGAAAATATGTACTAATAGTCAATCCGAACAACGAGCGAGGAGTTATGACCCCAAGAAGTTTTCCCCTAAAAATTCAAAATGATGGCCAATGGAATACCGTATGAACTACCCCCCTTAACGAAATTGTAATTTTCATAAACAAAAGTTCAATTATTGTATGTGAATGCCAATGCAAAACCTGAAAATCGATATACCTTCAAAATATGAAAGAAATGTGAAATTTCAAAATTATAAAAATCTTTATAAAACAACAAATTTAAATAATTTTTATAAATTCAAAATGCCTTCGAAATGAGATCAAAATTGTTTCGAATGAAATATTGAAGCTCATTATTCACACCCATGCATTTATTTAAGAAATTATATATTTTTTATATTTTTATTCTAGTTGTCGAAGTTTAAAAAATATTTGCAAAAGGAAGGGTTAGAAAAATAAAAACAAAATTCTGAAAAATTGACCAAAAAACTGAAAATGTTAAAACACACTACAGTCAGTATGATGCCGCCCTATGCTATTGTAGCTTTTTTTAGAGCTTTATGAAAATATGCACTAATAGTCAATCCGAGCAACGAGCGATGAGTTATGACCTTGGAAAGTTTTATCCCTAAAATTCAAAATGATGGTCAATGGAATGTCATATGAACTACCCCCCTTTAATGAAATTGTAATTTTCATAAAGAGAAGTTCATTTATTGTCTTTGAATGCAAATGCAAAGCTTGAAAATTGATTTACCTTCAAAATATAAAAAAAAAAAATCCTTATAAAATAATGAGTTTAAATAATTTTTATAAGTTCAAAATGACTCCAGAATGAGATAAAAATTATTTTGAATGAAATATTGAAGCTCATTCATCACACACATGCATTTATTTATGAAATTTTTATTTTTTAAAATTTTTATTTTAATCGCTGAATTTTAAAAAAAAATTGCAAAAGGGTTAAAAAAATAGAATTCTGAAAAATGGACTAGAAAACCGAAAATGTTCAAACACAATACAATTAGTATGATGATGTCAAACTACACTATTGTAGCTATTTTCGAGAGCTTTTTGAAAATATGCACTAATATTCTATCCAAGCAATGAGCGAGGAGTTGACCTCGAGAAGTTTTGCCCCCAAAATTCAAAATGATGATCAATGAAATGTCGTATGAACTACCCCCCTTTAATGAAATTGTAATTTTCATAAAGAGAAGTTCATTTATTATCTGTGAATGCAAATGTAAAGCCTAAAAATTGATTTACCTTTAAAATATGAAAAAATGTGGAATCTTGAAATTATAAAAATCCTTATCAAAAAACAAGTTTAAATAATTTTTATAAATTCGAAATGACTTTAGAATGAGATTAAAATTATTTCGGATGAAATATTAAAGCTCATTCTTTACACCCATGCATTATAATTTTAATTTTAATTTTTTTTTTTTATTTTAGTCGTTGAAGTTTAAAAAAATCTGCAAAAAGAAGGGTTCATAAAATAAAAATAAAATTCTAAAAAATGTACCAGAATGCCAAAAAATTTAAAACACACTATTTTCAGTATGATTTTGCCCTATGTCATTATAGCTCTTTTCGAGAGCTTTTCGAAAATATGCACTAATAGTTAATCTGAGCAACGAGCGAGGAGTTATGACAATGAGAAGTTTTTCCCCCAAATTTCAAAATGATGGCTAATGGAATGTCGTATGAACTACCCCCCTGTAATGAAATTATAATTTTCATAAATGGAAGTTCATTTATTATCCGTGAATACAAATGCAAAGCCTGAAAATCAATTTACCTTCAAAATATGAAAATAAATATGACATTTCAAAATTCTAAAAATCCTTATAAAACAACTTTAAATAATTTTTATAAATTTGAAATGACTTTAGAATAAGATAAAAATTATTTCGAATGAAATATTGCAGCTCATTTTTCACACCCATACAATTATTTGTGAAATTTTATTTTATTTTTATTTTTATTTTAGTCGTCGAAGTTTAAAAAAATCTACAAAAGGAAAGGTTAGAAAAATAAAAATAAAATTCTAGAAAATGGACCAAAAAGCCAAAAATGTTAAAACACACTAAATTCAGTATGATATCATCCTACGTTGTTGTAGCTCTTTTCGAGAGCTTTTCAAAAATATGCACTAATAGTCAATCCAAGCAACGAGCGAGGAGTTATGACCCTAGGAAGTTTTGCCCCAAAAATTCAAAATGATGGCCAATAGAATGTCGTATGAACTACCCCCCTTTAATGAAATTGTAATTTTTATTAAGGGAATTTCATTTATTGTCTCTGAATGCAAATACAAAGCTTGAAAATCAATTTACCTTCAAAATATGAAAAAATTGCTTGAAAATCAATTTACCTTCAAAATATGAAAAAAAATGTGAAATGTCAAAATCATAAAAATCCTTATAAAATAATAACTTTAAATAATTTTTATAAATTCGAAATGAATTCAAAATGAGATTAAAATTATTTCGGATGAAACATTGAAGCTCATTCTTCACACCAATGCATTTGCTGATGAAATTTTAATTTTTTTTAAATTTTTATATTAGTTGTCGAAGTTAAAAAAAAATCTACAAAATGAAGGGTTTCAAAAATAAAAATAAAATTATGAAAAATAAACCAAAAAGTTAAAAATGTTAAAACACACTACATTAAGTATGATGTTGCCCTACGCCATTATAGCTCTTTTCGAGAGCTTTCTAAAAATATGCACTAATAGTCAATCCGAGCAACAAGCGAGGAATTATGACCCCGGGAAGTTTTACCCCTAAAATTCAAAATGATGGCCAATGGAATGTCGTATGAACTACCACCCTTTAATGAAATTATAATTTTTATAAAGGGAAGTTCATTTATTGTCTGTGAATGCAAATGCAAAGCATAAAAATCAATTTGCCTTATAAAAATGTGAAATTTTGAAATTATAAAAATCCTTATAAAACAACTTTAAATAATTTTTATAAGTTCGAAAAGACTTCACAATGAGATCAAAATTATTTTGGATGAAATATTGAAGCTCATTTTTCACACCCATGCATTTATTTATGAAATTTTTATTTTTATTTTAGTTGTTGAAGTTTAAAAAAATATGCAAAAGGAAGGGTTAGAAAAATAAAAAATAAAATTATGAAAAATGGACAAAAATTCGAAAACACACTACAATCAGTATAATTCCGTCCTACGTTGTTGTAGCTCTTTTCAAGATATTTTCTAAAATATGCACTAAAAGTCAATCTGAGCAATGACCGAGGAGTTATGACCTTGGGAAGTTTTACCCCCAAAATTTAAAATGATGGCCAATGGAATTTCGTATGAACTACCCCCCTTTAATGAAATTATAATTTTGATAAAGGGAAGTTCATTTATTATCTATAAATGTAAATGCAAATCCTGAAAATCGATTTACCTTCAAAATATAGAAAAAAATGTGAAATTTAGAAATTATAAAAATCCTTATAAAACAACTTTAAATAATTTTTATAAATTCAAAATGACTTCACAATGAGATCAAAATTGTTTCGAATGAAATATTGAAGCTCATTATTCATACCCATGCATTTATTTATGAAATTTTAATTTTAATTTTAATTTTATGGACTATAAAGCCAAAAATGTTAAAACACACTACAATCAGTATGATGTCACACAACAATATTGTAGCTTTTTTCGAGAGCTTTTTTAAAATATGCACTAATAGTCAATCTGAGCAACGAGCGAGGAGTTATGACTCCGAAAATTTTTACCCCCAAAATTCAAAATGATGGCCAATGGAATGTCGTATGAACTACCCCCCTTTAATGAAATTGTAATTTTCATAAATGGAAGTTCATTTATTGTCTGTGAATACAAATGCAAAGCCCGAAGATTGATTTACCTTTAAAATATGAAAAAAAATTGAAATTTTGAAATTATAAAAATCCTTATAAAACAACAACTTTAAATATTTATATAGATTTAAAATAACTTAAGAATGAGATCAAAATTGTTTTGTATGAAATATTGAAGCTCATTCTTCACACCCATGCATTTATTTATAAAATTTTAATTTTTTATTTTAATTTTTACTTTAGTCGTAAAGTTTAAAAAAATATGCAAAAAATAAAAATAAAATTTTGGAAAATAGACCAGAAAGCCAAAAATGTTAAAACACACTACAATCAGTATGATGTCGCCCTACACCATTGTAGCTCTTTTCGAGAGCTTTTTGAAAATATGCACTAATAGTCAATCCGAGCAACGAGCAAGGAGTTATGACCACGTGAAGTTTTACCCTCAAAATTCAAAATGATGGCCAATGGAATGTTGTATGAACTACCCCCTTTAATAAAATTGTAATTTTCATAAAGGGAAGTTCATTTATTGTCTATGAATGCAAATGCAAAGCCTGAAAATTGATTTACCTTATATGCATTAATAGTCAATCTGAGCAAAGAGCGAGGAGTTATGACCCCCGGAAGTTTTGCCCCCAAAATTCAAAATGATGGCCAATGGAATGTCGTATGAACTACCCCCTTTAATTAAATTGTAATTTTCATAAAAGGAAGGTCATTTATTGTCTGTGAATACAAATGCAAAACTTGAAAATTAATTTGTCTTTGAATAATGAAAAAAATGTGAAATTTTGAAATGATAAAAATCCTTATAAAACAATTTTAAATAATTTTTATAAATTCGAAATGATTTCAGAATAAGATCAAAGTTATTTCGGATGAAATAATGAAGTTCATTGTTCACATCCATGCATTTATTTATGAAATTTTATTTTTTTATTTTAGTCGTCAAAGTTTAAAAAAATCTGCAAAAGGAAGGGTTAATAAAATAAAAATAAAATTATGAAAAATTGACAAAAAAGCCAAAAATATTAAAACACACTACATTCAGTGTGATTTTACCCTACGCTATTGTAGCTCTTTTCGAGAGCTTTCCAAAAATATGCACTAATAGTCAATCCGAGCAACGAGCGAGGGGTTATGAAAACAAGAAGTTTTACCCCCAAAATTCAAAATGATGGCCAATGGAATGTCGTATGAACTACCCCCTTTAATGAAATAGTAATTTTCATAAAGGAAAGTTTATTTATTATCTGTGAATGCAAATGCAAATCCTGAAAATCGATTTACCTTCAAAATATGAAAAACATGTGAAATTCCAAAATTATAAAAATCCTTATAAAATAGCAACATTAAATAATTTTTATAAATTCAAAATGACTTCAAAATGAGATCAAAATGAGATCCTAACTAGCAAATACCTAGGATAGGCCAACCCAATCGATGTAGCTCACATCCCCTTGGATGGTACTGGGTCCCTAGTTTGGTAGACTCTCAAGTTAGGGTCTCAGGTTGTTAAAGACTGCTTATTTTGAAAAGTGGGAAGAGGGGAGAAGGCTTGTTTCTGGACAGATTCTTGGGATCAGTTCCCACCCATCATTGTTGAATTTTTAGAATTACAGCCAATAAAAGCAGCCATTGAAGCCAAGGTATGGATTCGTATTGAAAGTTATTTCACAACTACTCAGCTGGGGGAGTGTAAGTTTAAGCAGTTCAAGAAGTTGGATGAGTGGCCCATTTCAATCCCTTCGAATTTGACTCCCATCATGACTAAAATTTTGACAGAAATATTTCTTACAGGGGGAGACGTGGAGGATGAATTAGCCTGGGGATTTGAGAGTCTTGGCTTCTATACAGTAAAGGATGGATATGACAGCATTCTCCCAGAGACCCCCCTCATACTTTTTAGGTTGAGGACTGGAGGAAAATCCGGCACTCTAAAGGTCGGTCGAAAGTTAACTTTTTTGCCTGGTAGTACATGCACAATGGAATCCTCACTTTTGATAATCTCAGATCAAAGGTATCATCGGCCTTTCTCAATGTGTACTATGCTACAAGAGCGAAGAAACTATTGACCATTTGTTGTTTGGTTGCCCTTTCACCCAACAGATTTGGTTGCATTGGTTTGCTTACTTTAAAATTCAAGTAAGTGGTGACCTGAATCGGATGAATATCTAGGCAAAATGGTAGAAAGGTAGATTCAAATCTAAAGCTCTTCGTTTTGGCTGGGAGCTCGGTTTAAGCTTTATCTGGTGGCAAGTATGGCTAGAAAGAAATGCCAAAATTTTTAAAGAAACTTTTACTGCTCTAGACGGGATTTGGTAGACCATTTGGAGCAAGGTTACCGAAACTGTGGTTGTTCATGCTAAGGAGGAAGCTAAAATTGGTATTGGAGCTTTGGAAGAATGCCTTGAACTGTAAGAGGGACAGGACTAAAATTGTTGAAAACCTCCCCCTGAAGGTTGGATTAAAATCAATACTGATGGAGCTGCAAAAGGCAATCCGGGTAGAGCCGGAATTGGAGTGGTGTGCCGAAACCATGCTGGGACTATGCTTTATTAGGAATTGTAAGGCTTGGGAAGATCCACTAACAATGAAGCCGAAGCCATTGCCATCAAGTTTGTTTCTTTTTGGGCAGTGAAACATGGCCATTGTAGGATTATTCTTGAATCAGACTCACAAATAATGGTTGGAGCTCTAGACTGCATGAGGAACTTTGATCTAAAATCTTGGAGGTTGAGGGCTCTTGTTACCCAAATTAAAGAATTATGGAAGGAATTGGAGGACGTGATCCTAGTTTATGTGAGTAGATATTTGAACAAAGCGGCTGAATTTTTGGCTAAGATGGGTGCGAAAAAGGAGGTTGGATTTCAGTTGCACAGTGACATGGATATTGAGGATGAGGTGATTAGACAGGGTCTGGAAAGGTCCTTCAGCCAATGATCAAAGAAAAATCAAAGGGAGGATATTTGTTGCGATATCGCGACATGTTGCACCGTTGCGATCGTTGGAGGAAAGTTGTCATGATATCGCAACATGTTGCATTGTCACGGTCATTGGAGGAAAGTTGTCACGATATCGCGACATGTTGCGTCATCGCGGTCATGGGCAGAAAGTTGTCACGATATCACGACATGTCGCTTCGTCATGGCCAAGGGTGGAAATTTGTCGCGATATCATGACATGTTGCTTCGTTGGGGCCAAGGGTGGAAAGTTGTCGTGATATCACAACATGTTGCTTCATCGCGGCTAGGGGTGGAGAGTTGTCACGATATCGCGACATGTTGCTTCGTCGCGGCCAAGGGTGGAAAGTTGTCACGATATCGCGACATGTTGCTTTGTCACAACCAAGGGTGGAAAGTTGTCGCGATATCGCGACATGTTGCTTCGTCGTGGCTAAAGGAGGAAATTTGTCGCGATATCACGACATGTTGCATTTTCGCGGCTAAGGGAGAAAAGGTTTCGCAATATCACATGTTGCATTTTCACGGCCAAGGGAGAAAAAGTGTTGCGATATCGCGACATGTTGCATTTTTGCGGCCAAAGGAGAAAAGGTGTCGTGATATCGTGACATGTTGCATTTTTGCAACCAAGAGAGAAAAGGTGTCGCGATATCATGACATGTTGCATTTTCGTGGCCAAAGGAGAAAAGGTGTCGCGATATCGCGACATGTTGCATTTTCGCGACCAAAGGAGAAATGGTGTCGCGATATCGCGACATGTTGCATTTTCACGGCCAAAGGAGAAAAGGTGTCACGATATCGCGACATGTTGCTTCATCACGGCCGAGAGAGAAAAAGTGTCGCAATATCGTGACATGTTGCACTTTTGTGCCCAAAGGAGAAAAGTGTCACGATTTCGCGACTTGTTGAATTTTTGCGGCCAAAGGAGAAAAATGTCGCGATATCGCGACATGTTGCTTTTTCGCGGCCAAAGGAGAAAGGTGTCGGGATATCGCGACATGTTGCATGTTCATGGCCTAAGGAGAAGAATAGTGTCACAATTTTGTGACAAGCCGCATCAACTGTCCATGCCGACCCCCTACTAGTTAGTTAATGGTTAAGGAGATTTGGCTCCATTGCAAATCTTCTTCTACTATTGTAAGCTTGTGTTCTCTCTAAATTCGGCTGGGAAGAGTCTCTTCCCTTATTGTAATTGATCTTTGTTTTAATACAAGTTTTTTCAAATTTTTCAAAAAAAATGAGATCAAAATTATTTTGGATGAAATATTGAAGCTCATTATTCACATCGATCCATTTATTTATAAAATTTTATTTTATTTTTATTTTAGTCACCAAAGTTTAAAAAAATCTACAAAATGAAGGGTTAAAAAAAATAAAATAAAATTATGGAAAATGGACCAAAAAACAAAAAATATTAAAACACACTATAGTCAGTATGATGATGTCACCCTATGTTGTAGTTCTTTTCAATAGCTTTATGAAAATGTGCACTGATAGTCAATCCGAGCAATGAGCGAGGAGTTATAACCTCGGAAAGTTTTACCCCTAAAATTCAAAATGATGGTCAATCAAATGTCATATGAACTACCCCCTTTAATGAAATTGCAAATTTCATAAAGGGAAGTTCACTTATTGTCTGTGAATGCAAATGCAAAGCCTGAAAATCGATTTACCTTCAAAATATGAAAAAAATGTGAAATCCTAAAATTATAAAAATCCTTATCAAATGAAGGGTTAGAAAAATAAAAATACAATACTGAAAAATGGACCAGAAAGCCAAAAATATTAAAACACACTATAGTCAGTATGATATCACCCTATGTCATTGTATCTCTTTTCGAGAGCTTTATGAAAATATGCACTAATAGTCAACCCGAGCAACAAGCGAGGAGTTATGACCCCTGGAAGTTTTACGCCCAAAATTCAAATTGATAGCTAATGGAATGTCGTATGAACTACCCCCCTTTAAGGAAATTTTAATTTTCATAAAGGGAAATTCATTTATTTTCTCTGTAAATGCAAATGCAAAGACTGAAAATTGATATGCCTTCAAAATATGAAAAACATGTGAAATATTGAAATTATAAAAATCCTTATAAAATAGCAACATTAAATAATTTTTATAAATTCAAAATGACTTCAAAATGAGATCAAAATTATTTTGGATGAAATATTGAAGCTCATTCTTCACACCCATGCATTTATTTATGAAATTTTATTTTATTTTTATTTTTATTTTAGTCACCGAAGTTTAAAAAAATCTACAAAAAGATGGGTTAAAAAAAATAAAATAAAATTCTAGAAAATGGTCAAAAAAAAATATATATTAAAACACACTACAGTCAGTATGATAATTTCGCCCTATGATGTTGTAGCTCTTTTCAAGAGCTTTATGAAAATGTGCACTAATAGTCAATCCGAGCAACGAGCGAGGAGTTATAACCTCGGGAAGTTTTAGCTCTAAAATTCAAAATGATGGTCAATCAAATGTCGTATGAACTACCCCCTTTAATGAAATTACAAATTTCATAAAGTGAAGTTCACTTATTGTCTGTTAATGCAAATGTAAAGCCTGAAAATCGATTTACCTTCAAAATATGAAAAAAATGTGAAATCCTAAAATTATAAAAATCCTTATCAAATGACATGTTTAAATGATTTTTATAAATTCAAAATAACTTCAAAATGAGATAAAAATTATTTTGGATGAAATATTGAAGCTCATTCTTCACACCCGTACATTTATTTATGAAATTTTATTTTATTTTTATTTTTATTTTAGGCATCGAAGTTTTAAAAAAATCTACAAAAGGAAGGGTTAGAAAAATAAAAATAAAATTCTGAAAAATGAACCAAAAAGCTGAAAATATTAAAACACACTATAGTCAATATGATATCACCCTACGTCGTTGTATCTCTTTTCGATATCTTTCTAAAAATATGCACTAATAGTCAACCCGAGCAACAAGCGAGGAGTTATGACCCCTGGAAGTTTTACCCCCAAAATTCAAATTGATGGCTAGTGGAATGTCGTATGAACTACCCCCCTTTAATGAAATTTTAATTTTCATAAAGGGAAGTTCATTTATTGTCTGTAAATGCAAATGCAAAGACTGAAAATTAATATGCCTTCAAAATATGAAAAACATGTGAAATTCCGAAATTATAAAAATCCTTATAAAATAGCAAAATTAAATAATTTTTATAAATTCAAAATGACTTTAGAATAGAATCAAAATTATTTTGGATGAAATATTGAAGCTCATTCTTCACACCCATGCATTTATTTATGAAATTTTATTTTATTTTTATTTTTATTTTTATTTTAGTCACCGAAGTTTAAAAAAATCTACAAAATGAAGGGTTAAAAAAAATAAAATAAAATTCTAAAAAATGGTCCAAAAAACAAAAAATATTAAAACACACTACAGTCAGTATGATAATGTCGCCCTATGATGTTGTAGCTCTTTTCAAGAGCTTTATGAAAATGTGCACTAATAGTCAATCTAAGCAACGAGCGAGGAGTTATAACCTTAGGAAGTTTTACCCCTAAAATTCAAAATGATGATCAATCAAATGTCGTATGAACTACCCCATTTAATGAAATTAAAAATTTCATAAAGGGAAGTTCACTTATTGTCTGTTAATGCAAATGTAAAGCCTGAAAATCGATTTACCTTCAAAATATGAAAAAAATGTGAAATCCTAAAATTATAAAAATCCTTATCAAATGACATGTTTAAATAATTTTTATAAATTCAAAATAACTTCATAATGAGATCAAAATTATTTTGGATGAAATATTGAAGCTCATTCTTCACACCCATGCATTTATTTATGAAATTTTATTTTATTTTTATTTTTATTTTAGTCACCGAAATTTAAAAAAAATCTACAAAAGGAAGGGTTAGAAAAATAAAAATAAAAATAAAATACTAAAAAATGGACCAGAAAGCCAAAAATATTAAAACACGCTATAGTCAGTATGATATCACCCTACGTTGTTGTAGCTCTTTTCGAGATCTTTCTGAAAATATGCACTAATAGTCAACTCGAGCAACAAGTGAGGAGTTATGACCCCTGGAAGTTTTACTCCCAAAATTCAAATTGATGGCTAATGAAATGTCGTATGAACTACCCCCCTTTAATGAAATTTTAATTTTCATAAAGGGAAGTTCATTTATTGTCTGTAAATGCAAATGCAAAGACTGAAAATTGATATACCTTCAAAATATGAAAAACATGTGAAATTCTGAAATTATAAAAATCCTTATAAAATAGCAATATTAAATAATTTTTATAAATTCAAAATGACTTCAGAATGAGATCAAAATTATTTCGGATGAAATATTGAAGCTCATTATTCACACCCATGCATTTATTTATGAAATTTTATTTTATTTTATTTTTATTTTTATTTTAGTCATCGAAGTTTAAAAAAATCTACAAAAAGAAGGGTTAAAAAAAATAAAATAAAATTCTGGAAAATAGACCAAAAAACAAAAAATATTAAAACACACTACAATCAGTATGATGATGTCACCCTACGATGTTGTAGCTCTTTTCAAGAGATTTATGAAAATGTGCACTAATAGTCAATCATTGCAACGAGCGAGGAGTTATAACCTCGGGAAGTTTTATCCCTAAAATTCAAAATGATGGTCAATCAAATGTCGTATGAACTACCCCCTTTAATGAAATTACAAATTTCATAAAGGGAAGTTCACTTATTGTCTGTGAATGCAAATGCAAAGCCTGAAAATCGATTCAAAATATGAAATCCTAAAATTATAAAAATCCTTATCAAATGACAAGTTTAAATAATTTTTATAAATTCAAAATGACTTCAGAATTAGATCAAAATTATTTTCAATGAAATATTGAAGCTCATTCTTCACACCCATGCATTTATTTATGAAATTTTATTTTATTTTATTTTTATTTTTATTTCAGTCACCAAAGTTTAAAAAAAAATCTACAAAAGGAAGGGTTAGAAAAATAAAAATAAAATAATGAAAAATGGACCATAAAGCCAAAAATATTAAAACACACTATAGTCAGTATGATATCACCCTATGTTGTTGTAGCTCTTTTCGAGAGCTTTCTAAAAATATGCACTAATAGTCAACCCGAGCAACAAGCGAGGAGTTATGACCCCTAGAAGTTTTACCCCCAAAATTCAAATTGATGGCTAATGGAATGTCGTATGAACTACCCCCCTTTAATGAAATTTTAATTTTCATAAAGGGAAGTTCATTTATTGTCTGTAAATGCAAATGCAAATACTGAAAATTGATATGCCTTCAAAATATGAAAAACATATGAAATTCCGAAATTATAAAAATCCTTATAAAATAGCAACATTAAATAATGTTTATAAATTTGAAATGACTTCAGAATGAGATCAAAATTGTTTTAGATGAAATATTGAAGCTCATTCTTCGCACCGATACATTTATTTATGAAATTTTAAATTTGTTTATTTTTATTCTAGTCATCTAAGTTTAAAAAAAAATCTGCAAAAGGAAGGGTTAGAAAAATACAAATAAAATTCTGAAAAATTGACCAAAAAGCTGAAAATGTTAAAACACACTACAGTCCATGCGGCCATACGTGATTGTGGCTATTTTTGATATATTTCGAAAATATGCACTAATAGTCAATCCGAGCAACGAACGAGGAGTTATGACCCCGGGATGTTTTACCTCCAAAATTCAAAATGATGGCCAATGGCATACCATACGAACTATCCCCCTTTGATGAAATTGTAATTTTGATAAAGGAAAGTTCATTTATTGTTTGTGAATGCAAATGTAAAACCTGAAAATTGATTTACCTTCATCATATGAAAAATGTCAAATTTCGAAATTATAAAAATCTTTATAAAACAACTTTAAATAATTTTTATAAATTCAAAATGACTTAAGAATGAGATAAAAATTATTTCGGATGAAATATTGAAGCTCATTCTTCACACCATGCATTTATTTATGAAATTTAATTTATTTATTTTTTAGTCGTCAAAGTTTTAGAAAAATATACAAAAGGAAGGGTTAAAAATAAAAATAAGAGTCTAAAAAATGGATCAGAAATTCAAAAATATTAAAACACACTATTTTTAGTATGATGTTGCCCTACATTGTTGTAGCTCTTTTCGAGAGCTTTTCAAAAATATGTATTAATAGTCAATCCGAGCAATGGGCGAGGAGTTACGACCCCGGGAAGTTTTAACCCCAAAATTCAAAATGATGGCAAATGGAATGTCGTATGAACGACCCCATTTTAATAAAATTGTAATTTTCATAAAGGAAAGTTCATTTATTGTTTGTGAATGTAAATGCAAAGCCTGAAAATCGATTTACCTTCAAAATATGAAAAAATTCTTATAAAACAATTTTAAATATTTTTTATAAATTCGAAATGACTTCAGAATGAGATCAAAATTATTTTGGATGAAATATTGAAGCCCATTCTTCACACCCATGCATTTATTTATGTAAATTTAATTTATTTTTATTTTTATTCTAGTCAACAAAGTTTAAAAAAAATCTATAAAAGGAAAGGTTAGAAAAATAAAATTAAAATTATGAAAAATAGAATAGAAAACTAAAAATGTTAAAATACACTACAATCAGTATGATGTCGCCCTACGCCATTGTAGCTCTTTTCGAGATATTTCTAAAAATATGCAGTAATAGTCAATCCAAGCAACGAATGAGGATTTATGACCTCAGGAAGTTTTACCCTCAAAATTCAAAATGATGGCCAATGGAATACCATATGAACTACCCCCCTTTAATGAAATTGTAATTTTCATAAATGGAAGATCATTTATTATCTGTGAATTAAAATGCAAAGATTGAAAATCGATTTACCTTGAAAAAATAAAAAAAATATGAAATTATAAAATTATAAAAAACCTTATAAAATAACTTTAAATAATTTTTATAAATTTTGAAATGACTTCAGAATGAGATCAAAATTATTTCGGATGAAATATTGAAACTCATTCTTCACACCCATGCATTTATGTTGTCGAATTTTAAAAACAATCTACAAAAGGAAGGGTTAGAAAAATAAAAATAAAATTATAGAAAATGGACCAGAAAGCCAAAAAATATTGAAACACACTACAATTAGTATGATGTCATCCTACATTATTGTAGCTATTTTCTAGAGATTTATGAAAATATGCACTAATTGTCAATTCGAACAACAAGCGAGAAGTTATGACCTCCCGAAGTTTTACCCCCAAATTTCAAAATGATGGCCAATAGAATGTCATATGAACTACCCCCCTTTAATGAAATTGTAATTTTCATAAATGGAAGTTCATATATTATCTTTTGAATGTAAATGCAAAGCCTAAAAATTGATTTGCCATAAAAATATGAAAAAACTATGAACCAAGCGAGGAGTTATGACCCCGAGAAGTTTTACCCTCAAAATTCAAAATGATGGCCAATGGAATGTCGTATGAACTACCCCCTTTAATAAAATTGTAATTTTCATAAAGGGAATTTCATTTATTGTCTATGAATGCAAATGTAAAGCATGAAAATCAATTTACCTTTAATGAAATTATAATTTTGATAAAGGAAAGTTCATTTATTGTATTTGAATGTAAATTTAAAACCTGAAAATTGATTTACCTTCAACATATGAAAAAAATGAGAAATTTCAAAATTATAAAAATCCTTATAAAACAACCTTAAATAATTTTTATAAATTTGAAATGACTTCAGAATGAGATCATATTTATTTCGGATGAAATTTTGAAGCTCATTCTTCACACCCATGCATTTATTTATAAAATTTTAATTTATTTTTATTTTTATTCTAGTCATCGGAGTTTAAAAAAAATATGCAAAAGGAAGGGTTAGAAAAATAAAAATAAAATTATGGAAAATGGACTAGAAAGCTGAAAATGTTACAACACACTACAGTCAGTATGATGGCACCCTACACCATTGTAGATCTTTTCGAGAGCTTTCTAAAATATGCACTAATAGTCAATCCGAGCAACAAGCGAGGAATTATGACCTCGTGAATTTTTACCCTCAAAATTCAAAATGATGGCCAATGGAATGCCATATGAACTACCCCCTTAATAAAATTATGATTTTCATAAAGGGAATTTTATTTATTGTCTATGAATTCAAATGCAAAGCCTGAAAATCGATTTACTTTAAAAAATGTGAAATTCTAAAATTATAAAAATCCTTATAAAACAAAAACTTTAAATAATTTTTATAAATTTTGAAATGAGATCAAAATTGTTTCAAATGAAATATTGAAGCTCATTCTTCACACCAATGGATTTATTTATGAAATTTTATTTTATTTTTTATTTTTATTTTAGTCATTGAAGTTTAAAAAAAAATTCAAAAGGAAGGGTTAAAAATAAAAATAAGATTATGAAAAATGGAACAGAAATCCAAAAAATATTAAAATACACTACAATCAGTATGATGTCACCATACGTTGTTGTAGCTCTTTTCGAGAGCTTTTCGAAAATATGCACTAATAGTCAATCCGAGCAATGAGTTATGATCCTGGGAAATTTTGCTGCCAAAATTCAAAATTATGGCAAATGGAATGTCGTATGAACTAACCCATTTTAACAAAATCATAATTTTTATAAAGGGAAGTTCATT
This sequence comes from Wollemia nobilis, assembly GCA_028583015.1. NCBI lineage: Eukaryota > Viridiplantae > Streptophyta > Pinopsida > Araucariales > Araucariaceae > Wollemia > Wollemia nobilis. The sequence continues at coordinate 32,292,445 of JAQPPZ010015824.1, forward strand.
TATTGTCTGTGAATGCAAATACAAAGCCTAAAAATTGATTTACCTTCAAAATATGAAAAAATATGAAATATCGAAATTCTAAAAATCCTTATAAAACATCAACATTAAATAGTTTTCATAAATTTGAAATGACTTTAGAGTGAGATCAAAATTATTTCAGATGAAAGATTGAAGATCATTCTTCACACCCATGCATTTATTTATTTTGGAGCAACGAGCGAGGAGTTATGACCACGAGAAGTTTTACCCCCAAAATTCAAAATGATGGCCAATGGAATACTGTATGAACTACCCCCTTTAATAAAATTGTAATTTTCATAAAAGGAAGTTCATTTATTATCTGTGAATGCAAATACAAAGCCTGAAAATTGATTTACCTTCAAAATATGAAAAAATGTGAAATTCTGAAATTATAAAAATCCTTATAAAACAACTTTAATTTTTTTTTTTAAATTTGAAATGACTTCAAAATGAGATCAAAATTGTCTTGGATGAAATATTAAAGCTCATTCTTCACACCTATGCATTTATTTATGAAATTTTTATTTTTATTTTAGTTATTGAAGTTTAAAAAATATGCAAAAGGAAGGGTTAAAAAAATAAAAATAAAATTCTAGAAAATGGACCAGAAAATAGAAAATTTTAAAACACACTACAGTAAATATGATGATGTCACCCCACATTGTATTTTTTTTCGACAGCTTTATGAAAATATGCACTAATAGTCAATCCGAACAACGAGCGAGGAGTTATGACCCCAAGAAATTTTTCCCCCAAAATTCAAAATGATGGCCAATGGAATGTCGTATGAACTACCCCCCTTTAATGAAATTGTAATTTTATAAAGAGAAGTTCATATATTATCTATGAATACAAATGTAAAGACTGAAAATCAGTTTGCCTTCCAGGATTATAAAAATCCTTATAAAACAACTTTAAACAAATTTTATAAATTTAAAATGACTTCAGAATGAAATCAAAATTATTTTGGATGAAATATTAAAGCTCATTCTTCACACCCATGTATTTATTTATGAAATTTTATTTATTTATTTATTTTAGTCGTCGAAGTTTAAAAAAATCTACAAAAGGAAGGGTTAGAAAAATAAAAATAAAAATAAAAATTTGAAAAATAGACTAGAAATTCCGAAAATGTTAAGACACTCTAAAGTCAATGTGATGTTGCCCTACGTTGTTGTAGATCTTTTCGAGAGCTTTCTTAAAATATGCACTAATAGTCAATTCGAGCAACGAGCGAAAGGGTTATGACCCCGGGAAGTTTTTTCCCCAAAATTCAAAATGATAGCCAATGGAATACCATATGAACTACTCCCCTTTAATGAAATTGTAATTTTCATAAAGGGAAGTTCATTTATTGATTTGGATGAAATATTGAAGCTCATTCTTCACACCCATGCATTTATTTATGAAATATAATTTTTTTAATTTTTAATTTAGTCGTCGAAGTTTAAAAAATCTGCAAAAGAAAGGGTTAAAAAAAATAAAAATAAATTCTAAAAAATGGGCCAAAAAACCAAAAATGTTAAAACATACTACAATCAGTATGATGATAACGCCCTATGATGTTGTAGTTCTTTTCGAGATCTTTATAAAAATATGCACTAATAGTCAATCCGAGCAACGAGAGAGGAGTTTTGGCCCCAAAATTCAAAATGATAGCCAATCAAATGTCGTATGAACTACCCCCCTTTAATGAAATTGTAATTTGCATAAATGGAAGTTCATTTATTGTCAATGAATGCAAATGCAAAGTCTGAAAATCGATTTACCTTCAAAATATGAAAAAAATGTGAAATCCTAAAATTATAAAAATCCTTATCAAACATCAAGTTTAAATAATTTTATAAATTCAAAATAAATTCACAATAAGATCAAAATTTTTTCGGATGAAATACTGAAGCTCATTCTTCACACCCGTGCATTTATTTATGAAATTTTAATTTTTTTATTTTTATTTTAGTCACCAAAGTTTAAAAAAATCTACAAAAGGAAGGGTTAGAAAAATAAAAATAAAATTCTGAAAAATAGATTAGAAAGCTGAAAATATTAAAATACACTACAATCAGTATGTTGCCACCCTGTGTTGTTGTAGCTCTTTTCGGGATATTTTCGAAAATATGCACTAATAGTCAATCCGAGAAACGAGCAAGGAGTTATGACCCTGGGAAGTTTTACCCCCAAAATTCAAAATGATGGCCAATGGAATACCGTATGAACTACCCCCTTTTAATAAAATTGTAATTTTCATAAAGGGAAGTTCATTTATTGTCTATGAATGTAAATTCAAAGCCTGAAAATCGATTTACCTTTAAAATGTGAAAAAAATGTGAAATTCTGAAATTATAAAAATCCTTATAAAACAACATTAAATAATTTTTATAAATTCGACATGACTTCAAAATGAGATCAAAATTGTTTTGGATAAAATATTGAAGCTCATTCTTCACACCCATGCATTTATTTATGAAATTTTAATTTATTTTATTTTTATTCTAGTCATCGAAGTTTAAAAAATTCTACAAAATGAAGGGTTAGAAAAATAAAAATAAAATAATGGAAAATTGACTAGAAAGCTGAAAATGTTAAAACACACTATAGTCAATATGATGTTGCCCTACGCCATTGTAGCTCTTTCCGAGAGCTTTCTAAAATGTGCACTAATAGTCAATCCGAGCAACGAGCGAGGAGTTATGACCTCGAGAAGTTTTACCCCTAAAATTCAAAATGATGACCAATGGAATGCCCTATGAACTACCCCTCTTTAATGAAATTGTGATTTTCATAAAGATAAGTTCATTTATTGTCTGTGAATTCAAATGCAAAGCCTGAAAATCGATTTACCTTAAAAAAATGTGAAATTTTGAAGTTATACAAATCCTTATAAAATAACAACTTTAAAGAGATCAAAATTGTTTCAGATGAAATATTGAATCTCATTTTTCACACCCATGCATTTATTTATGAATTTTTTTTTTTATTTTAGTCGCCGAATTTTAAAAATTATCTGCAAAAGGAAGGGTTAGAAAAATAAAAAATAAAAATATGGAAAATGGACCAGAAAGCCAAAAATATTAAAATACACTACAGTTATTATGATGTCACCCTACTTTTTTGTAGCTCTTTTCGAGAGCTTTCCGAAAATATGCACTAATAGTCAATCCGAGCAACAAACGAGGAGTTATGACCTTGAGAAGTTTTACCCCCGAAATTCAAAATGATGGTCAATGGAATGTCGTATGAACTACCCCCCTTTAATGAAATTGTAGTTTTCATAAAGAAAAGTTCAATTATTATCTATGAATGCAAATGCAAAGCCTGAAAATAGTTTTGGCTTCAAAATATGAAAAAAATGTGAAATTTCGAAATTATAATATTCCTTATAAAATAAAAAATTTAAATAATTTTTATAAATTCAAAATCACTTCATAATGAGATAAAAATTATTTTCGATGAAATATTGAAGCTCATTCTTCACACACATGTATTTATTTATGAAATTTTAATTTTAATTTATTTTTATTTTTATTCTAGTCACTAACGTTTTAAAAAAATCTTCAAAAGGAAGGGTTAGAAAAATAAAACTAAAATTATGAAAAATGGATTAGAAAGCTTAAAAATGTTAAAACACACTACAATCAATATGATTTCGCCCTACGCCAATGTAGCTCTTTTTGAGAGCTTTCTAAAAATATGCACTAATAGTCAATCCGAGCAACGAGCGAGGAGTTATCACCCTGGGAAGTTTTGCCCCCAAAATTCAAATTGATGGCTAATGGAATGTCGTATGAACTACCCCCCTTTAATTAAATTATAATTTTCATTTACAAAAGTTCATTTATTGTCTGTAAATGCAAATACAAAGCTTGAAAATCGATATACCTTCAAAATATGAAAAAAATGTGAAATTCCAAAATTATAAAAATCCTTATAAAACAACAATATTAAATAATTTTTATAAATTCGAAATGACTTTAGAATGAGATAAAAATTATTTTGGATGAAATATTGAAGCTCATTCTTCACATCCATGTATTTATTTATGAAATTTTATTTATTTATTTTTTATTTTAGTCATCAAAGTTTTAAAAAAATCTACAAAAAGAATGGTTAGAAAAATAAAAATAAAATTCTCAAAAATGGACCAAAAAATCGAAAATGTTAAAACACACTACAGTCAGTATGATGCCACCCTACGATGTTGTAGTACTTTTAAATAGCTTTCCAAAAATATGCACTAATAGTCAATTAGAGCAATGAGTGAGGAGTTATGACCCTGGAAAGTTTTACCTCCAAAATTCAAAATGATGGTGAATGGAATGTCGTATGAACAAACCCGTTTAATGAAATTCTAATTTTCATAAAGGGTAGTTCTTTTATTTTCTGTGAATGCAAATGCAAAGCCTGAAAATTGATTTGCCTTCAAAATTTGAAAAAAAATGTGAAATTCCAAAATTATAAAATCCTTATAAAACAGTAAATTTAAATAGTTTTTATTAATTCGAAATGACTTTAGAATAAGATCAAAATTGTTTTATAAGGATAGGAGAGGGAAATCCTCCAAGAGAGGTCCCAGGTTCAAATCTCCACCCTACCAAAAAAGCTGAATTGGGTATCCAAAATCCAATTGATAATGTTGGTGCGGGCAGGGTCGGGTGTGACTCCCGGGTGACTTTGACGATGTAGAACCCCCTGTTCGTGGTCTCTCAGACCAAGGCAGCCCCGCAAGAGGTTTTTCGCTTAAAAAAAAAATTTAAAATTATTTTGGATGAAATATTGAAGCTCATTCTTCACACCCATGCATTTATTTATGAAATTTTAATTTTTTTTTTTCTATTTTAGTCACCGAAGTTTTAAAAAAAATCTGCAAAAGGAAGGGTTAGAAAAATAAAAATAAAATTCTAGAAAAAGGACCTAAAAGCCAAAAATGTTAAAACACACTATAGTTAGTATTATGCCTCCCTACGCCATTGTAGCTATTTTTGAGATATTTCTAAAAATATGCACTAATAGTCAATCCGAGCAACGAGCACGGAGTTATGACCCCAGGAAGTTTTACCCCCAAAATTCAAAATGATGGTCATTGGCATGTCGTATGAACTACCCCCCTTTAATGAAATTGTATTTTTCATAAAGGGAAGTTCATTTATTGTCTGTGAATGCAAATGCAAAGCCTGAAAATCTATTTACCTTCAAAATATGAAAAAATTGTGAAATTTCAAAATTATAAAAATCCTTATAAAACAACTTTGAATAATTTTTGTAAATTCGAAATAACTTCAGAATAAGATCAAAATTATTTTCTATGAAATTTTGAAGCTCAATCTTCACACCCATGCATTTATTTATGAAATTTAAATTTATTTTTATTTTTCTTCTTATCACCAAAGTTTTAAAAAAAACTGCAAAAGGAAGGGTTAGAAAAATAAAAATAAAATTATGGAAAATGGACTAGAAAGCTAAAAATATTAAAACACACTATAGTCAATATGATTCCACACTATGCCATTGTAGCTCTTTTCAAGAGCTTTCTAAAAATATGCAGTAATAGTCAATCCAAGTAATGAGCGAGGAGTTATGACCTTGAGAATTTTTACCCCTAAAATTCAAAATGATGGTCAATGGAATGTCGTATGAGCTACCCCCCTTTAATGAAATTGTAATTTTCATAAAGGTGAGTTCATTTATTGTCTATAAATTCAAATGCAAATCCTGAAAACCAATTTACCTTTAAAAAAATGAAAAAAAATGTGAAATTTTGAAATTATAAAAATCATTACAAAAAAACTTTAAATAATTTTTACAAATTTCGAAAAGACTTCATAATGATATCAAAATTATTTTGAATGAAATATTGAAGCTCATTCTTCATACCCATGCATTTATTTATGAAATTTTATTTTTATTTTTATTTTAGTCATCGAATTTTAAAATTAATTTGCAAAAGGAAGGGCTAGAAAAATAAAAATAAAAATAAAATTATGAAAAATAGACCAGAAAGCCAAAAAATATTAAAACACACTATAGTTAGTATGATGTCACCCTACATTATTATAGCTCTTTCCGAGAGCTTTATGAAAATATGCACTAATAGTCAATTCAAGCAACAAGCGAGGAGTTATGGCCCCGGGAAGTTTTACCCCCAAAATTCAAAATAATGGTCAATGGAATGTCATATGAACTACCCCCCTTTAATGAAATTGTAATTTTCATAAAGAGGAGTTCATTTATTATCTGTGAATGCAAATACAAAGCTTGAAAATTGATTTGGCTTCAAATATGAAAAAATATGAAATTTTGATATTATAAAAATCCTTATAAAACAATAACTTTAAATAATTTTTATAGATTCGAAATCACTTCAGAATGAGATCAAAATTATTTCGGATGAAATTTTAAAGCGCATTCTTCACACCCATGCATTTGTTTATTAAATTTTAATTTTTTTTTAATTTTTATTTTAGTCGTTGAAGTTTAAAAACATCTTCAAAAGGAAGGGTTAAAAATAAAAATAAGATTATGGAAAATTGACAAAAATTCCAAAAATGTTAAAACACACTACAATAATTATGATATCGCCCTACATTGTTGTAGCTCTTTTTGAGAGCTTTTCGAAAATATGCACTAATAGTCAATCCGAGCAACGAGCGAGGAGTTATGACCCCAGGAATTTTTGCCACCAAAATTCAAAATAATGGCAAATGGAATGTCGTATGAACTATCTCATTTTAATAAAATTGTAATTTTCATAAAGGGAAGTTCATTTATTTTTTGTGAATGCAAATGCAAAGCCTGAAAATCGATTTACCTTCAAAATTTGAAAAAAATGTGAAATTATGAAATTATAAAAATCCTTATAAAATAGTAACTTTAATTAATTTTTATAAATTCGAAATGACTTTAGAATATGATAAAAATTGTTTCTAATGAAATATTGAAGCTCATTCTTCACACCAATGCATTTATTTATGAAATTTTAATTTATTTTTATTTTTATTCTAGTCACCAAAGTTTAAAAAAAATCTACAAAAGGAAAGGTTAGAAAAATAAAATTAAAATTATGAAAAATGGACTAGAAAGCTAAAAATGTTAAAACACACTACAGTCAGTATGATATCGCCCTATGCCATTGGAGCTATTTTTGAGAGGTTTATGAAAATATGCACTAATAGTCGATCCGAGCAACAAGCGAGGAGTTATGACCTTGGGAATTTTTACCCCCAAAATTCAAATTGATGGCTAATGGAATTCCGTATGAACTACCCCCCTTTAATGAAATTATAATTTTCATAAAGGGAAGTTCAATTATTGTCTGTAAATGCAAATGCAAAGCCTGAAAATCGATATGCCTTCAAAATATGAAAAAAAATATGAAATTCTAAAATTATAAAAATCCTTATAAAACAACAACATTAAATAATTTTTATAAATTCAAAATGACTTCAGAATGAGATCAAATTTTTTTTGGATGAAATATTGAAGCTCATTATTCACAATAATGCATTTATTGTGAATATCGCGATATCGCGACATATTTCTCTCTCCAACAGCGGTCTTCCTTTTTGTCACGATATCGCGACCTTTTTTCTCTCTCCAACGGCGGTGTTCCTTTTTGTCGCGATATCGTGATAAGAAGCAAGGGAGCTTCAATATTTCATATGTCGCGATATCACGACAAAAAGGAAGACCGTCGTGCGACATATGAAATATTGAAGCTCCCTTGCTTCTTGTCTCGATATCGCGACACTTTTTCTCTCTCCAATAGCGGTCTTCGTTTTTGTCGCGATATCGCGACATTTTTTCTCTCTCCAACGGCGGTCTTCCTTTCTGTCGCGATATCGTGACCTTTTTTCTCTACAACGGCGGTCTTCCATTTTTGTCACGATATCGCGACACATTTTCTCTCTCCAACGACGGCCTATTCCGTAGTGATATCGCGACCTTTTTTCTCTCCAACGGCGGTCTTCCATTTTTTTCACGATATCGCGACACTTTTTCTCTCTTCAACGGCGGTCTTCCATTCTGTCGCGATATCGCGACCTTTTTTCTCTCCATCGGCGGTTTTCCATTTTTGTCACGATATCGCGACACCTTTTCTTTCTCCAACGGCGGCCTTCCATTCTGTAGCGATATCGCGACCTTTTTTCTCTCCAACGGCGGTCTTCCATTTTTGTCGCGATATTGCGACACTTTTTCTCTCTCCAATGGCGGCCTCCCATTATTTCGCAATATCGCGACCTTTTCTCTCTCCAATGGCGGTCTTCCATTTTTGTCGCGATTTCGTAACCTTTTTTCCCTCCAACGATGGCCTTCCTTTTTGTCGCGATATCGCGACATTTTTTCTCTCCAACGACGGTCTTCCTTTTTTGTCGCGATATCGCGACATCTTTTCTCTCCAACGGCGGTCTTCCTTCTTGTCGTGATTTCGTGACACTTTTCCTCCTAGGCTGTGGATCTTCAGATTGTCACGATTTCGCTGCACTTTTTGTCCTCGGCTGCGGTCCTCCAGATTGTCGCGATTTCGTGACACTTTTTCGTCTTGGCAGCGGTCTCCTAATTTGTCGTGATATCGCGACAATTTTCCTCTTCGGCAGTGGTCTTCATTCTTGTCGCGATTTTGCGACACTTTCTCTTCTCGACAGCAGGCGTCCACTTTCATCACGATTTCGCGACTCATTTTCCATTTTGGCTGCGGTCTTCATTCTTGTCGCGATTTCGTGACTCTTCTTCTCGTCCGGCTCCAACCTAGCAACTTGTCGCGATATCGCGACACCTTTCAACATGTCGCGATATCGCGACATCACCATTTTGGTTGCGATTTCGCGACACCTTCCCTAGTGCGAAGGTTTGCCAACTCTCTATTACTTTCTTCTTGGACCACCTCGGTCGTTATGGATTTCTTGTAATCTCTCTTGTACAAGGTTCAGGGACCTTTCAACACCCTTTCTACCAATCAAAAAAAATAATAATAATGCATTTATTTATGAATTTTTTTTTTTTTAGTCACCAAAGTTTTAAAAAAATCTAAAAAAATGAGGGTTAGAAAAATATTAAAACATACTACAGTTAGTATGATGCCACCCTATGTTGTTGTAGTTCTTTTCAAGAGCTTTCCGAAAACATGCACTAATAGCCAATTCGATCAATGAGCGAGGAGTTATGACTCCGAAAAGTTTTACCCCCAAAATTCAAAATGATGGCCAATGGAATGTTGTATGAACAACCTCGTTTAATAAAATGGTAATTTTCATAAAGGAAAGTTCATTTATTGTTTATTAATGCAAATGTAAAGCTTGAAAATTGATTTACCATCAAAATATGAAAAAAATATGAAATTCTGAAATTATAAAAATCCTTATAAAACAACTTTAAATTATTTTTATAAATTTGAAATAACTTCAAAATGAGATCAAAATTATTTCGGATGAAATATTGAGGCTCATTCTTCACACCCACGCATTTATTTATAATTTTTTTTTTTTTTTGTCACCGAAATTTAAAAAAATTTGCAAAAGGGTTAGAAAAATAAAAATAAAATTCTAGAAAATGGACTAGAAAGCCAAAAATGTTAAAATATAGTACAGTCAATATGATATTTCCCTATACCATTGTATCTATTTTCGAGATATTTATGAAGTTATGCACTAATGTCAATCCAAGCAATGAGCGAGGAGTTATGACCCCGGGAAGTTTTGCCCCCAAAATTCAAAATTATGGCCAATGGCATACCGTATGAACTACCCCCCTTTAATTAAATTGTAATTTTCATAAAAGGAAGTTTATTTATTGTCTGTGAATGCAAATGCAAAGCCTGAAAATCGATATGCCTTCAAAAAATGAAAAAAATGTGAAATTCTAAAATTATAAAAATCCTTATAAAATAGCAACTTTAAATAATTTTTATAAATTCGAAATGACTTCAAAATGAGATCAATTTTTTTAGATGAAATATTGAAGCTCATTCTTCACACCCATGCATTTAATTATGAATTTTTATTTTTATTCTAGTCGTCGAAGTTTAAAAAAAAATTGCAAAAGGGTTAGAAAAATAAAAATAAAATTTTGGAAAATGGACCAGAAAGCCGAAAATATTAAAACACACTACAACTAGTATGATGTTTCCCTATGCCATTGTAGCTATTTTCGAAATCTTTCTGAAAATATGCAGTAATAGTCAATTCGAGCAACGAGCAAGGAGTTATGACCCTAGGAAGTTTTGCCCTCAAAATACCAAATGATGGCCAATTGAATGTCGTATGAACTACCCACCTTTTATGAAATTGTAATTTTCATAAAGGGAAGTTCATTTATTGTCTATGAATGCAAATGCAAAGCCTGAAAATCGATTTACCTTCAAAATATGAAAAAATATGAAATTTTGAAATTATAAAAATCCTTATAAAATAGCAACATTAAATATTTTTTATAAATTTGAAATGACTTAAAAATGAGATCAAAATTGTTTCAGATGAAATATTGAAGCTCATTCTTCACACCCATGCATTTATTTATGAAATTTTATTTTTATTTTTATTTTTATTTTAGTCGCCAAAGTTTAAAAAAAAAATCTAGAAAAGGAAGGGTTAGAAAAATAAAAATAAAATTTTGGAAAAGTGTCATCGAAAGACTTCATAAAAATATTTTCATATGGAAAGGGACCCTTCTCAGTGAAGAAGCCAAAGACACTCTAGTTCAAGCTTGTCTTCAAAGCATCCCAGTCTTCTTCATGTCTATTTTCAAGGCCCCAACTTCCATCTATCAAAAAATTGGGAAAATTCAAAAAATATTCTTGTGGTTAGGGCTTGATAATTGAAGACAGTTTCCTTTAGTAGCTTGGAATAAAATATTCTCTAAGAAATATCAAGGTGTTCTAGTTTTTAGGAAGGTTAGTAAAATGAACATGGCCCTCATAGCCAAGCAACACTGGAGAATCCTCACCAATGAGAAGTTAGCATGGGTTGACATCATCAAAAGCAAATATATTTAGCATAACAAACTTTTGGATACTGGGGCCCTCCTAGGTGGGTCCACATTCTGGAAATTTATCATTAAATCCAAATTCATTATAATAAAAGGGCTCAAATGGAATTTAGGCAACGAGAGCAACAACAATTTTGGAAGGACCCCTAGCAGACATACCAGCCCCTAATTTTTGACCCTAATATGGACATCATAAAGCCCTTCAAATACCACCTCTTTGGGGATACATTTTACAATTTTATCAATTCCATTCATCAAAGAAGGGTTTGGAAAATCATCCCCCTAAGAAACTTGAATGATGATCAAGTTAAATGATGTTAGGACCTTGTTAGACCTTCTAAGAAATTGTGTCATTCCCAATGTTAACTCCAAAGATACTCCTTTTTGGAAAGCCTATGAAAATGGCCAATTCTCAATTAAGTTTTTCTACTATCTCTTTTATGGTCCTTTTGATAAATGGTTTCTTGCTAAACTCATTTGGTTAAAGTACCTCATTCCCAAAAAAAAAAATCTTTTGTCTCATTTTCCAAAATTAAAATTTTAACCATTGATAATCTCTTAACTAGAGGTATGATCATCCCAAACCACTACTACCTATATCATTCTAGATGGGAATCCTTGCACCACATTTTCCTTGAATGTCCCTTCTCCATTAGCATCCTATGCCTCATTTTCAAGATGTTCAACATAGCTTGGATTCAACCCAACACTATCTCAGAGTTATGTATCCAATGGACCAATTCCTTCTTGAATCCCTACCTCGAACATTTACGATACTTATTCCTTTGTAAAGTCTAGAAAGAAAGAAAATCTAGAGCCTTTTCCAAAATCTCTAGGGATCCCCTCTTAATTGGAAATAATGTGCTCTTTACTGCCATTGAAAACTTAAATTTGGTACTCTCTTTTGAGTCCCTTGGATTAGGCTTAGAGTCTAGGATGGTTTCCCTACTCAACCTTTAACTAGATATTTCTTGTCCTTCCATGCCTCCTATTAATAGAGCTATTTTCAAGTGGTCTTCACCCCCTATTGGCTAGATTAAGCTCAAATTTAATGGGGCATCCAAAGGAAACCCTAGAAAAGTTAGAGCCAGAGGCATCTTCAAATATAATCACAGGAGAATCATTCTTGCATATGCAAAAAATATTATCAATTGAATAAATCATGTAGTTGAATCCAAAGCTCAATATCAAGGGTTATCTTTCCTGGATGATCTTTGGCCTAACAAAATAATCATTGAAGGAGATTCTATTAACATCATTAACTACCTCAAAGAAACTCAAAGGGTATCTTGAAATGTTTACAACCTCATTGAATAATCCAAGAGGTACCTCCATAATCATAACAATATCATCATCCAGCATGTGTATAGGGAAGGCAATAGATATACTAACGTCTTGGCTAACTTAGGCTTGTTTCAATAAACTATCCACGTGTGGAATGACAACTTCCTTCAATCCCTCTATGATCCCATACATCATGAAGGTATCTCTTTATTGTAGTGTTGTGTTGTGGTTCAACATCATTTCAAAGTTTTATGGGTTTTGTTGTGGAGCCCACACCCTTTGCCCCCCTTCTTATCCACATGGCAGTTAGTCTGAGCTCACCTATTTGAAGTGGCTTCTTGTGACCCCACCCAAGATTAAATATCATTCTCATCCCATGGAGGTGATCCCATATACTTTGCTAGTTTCCTAAGCACCCATGTATCAGTCATATTCTTTTCATGATAGGTTGGCTCATGAGATTACCCATGCCATTTCAAATATCCAAGGCCATATTTATTGCCCTTTTGAACCTAATCATTCCCAAGAAGTGCGTTCAACCAATCTCACCTCCATCCCCCGTGGGTTTGCTCATAATTTTAGAAACCTTCCCAAGGTATTCCTTTGCATCATTGGTTGCATCACTACCAAGTTTGATTTAGCACATGAGGTTGAGCTTTGGATTGTTTTTTGATATAATTTCAATAATCAATAGCTCCTAAGCATGAATATTTCTAGAAGTTTTGGCATGTGTATCTATAAATCCCTTGCTATTTAATTTCCCTCCAACTCTAAGCACTTTATATGCGACCCTTGCTACAAAATATTTTTCTTCAAGTCCTTATTCAAGGTGTGTGCTCAGTAGATTTGTATTTACTTATTTAGCTTCAGGCCTACATTATCCCATGATGGCACTCTTGGAGCAAAAATCTCTATAGATCGATCCCATTGTTGAAGATATCCTCAACACCCATGGGTTTTATCCTTTCCTCAAGAAATTTAATGGAAGTGATCCTGATATCTCACTTGAGTTAACCCAGTCTTGTAATAATGGTAGAGTGATGATATGTGGCCTCAATTTCACTAACAATTTTTGAATGCTTTTTGAGGTAATATGCCTTCTTGATGACGAGAGATATTTCGGCATGACAAGCACTCGCTAGCTGAGGAGGTGAGCTTCTTCAGAGATAAGGGCAAAAATATTGAAAGGAAGAAGGAAGGTATAATTAGAGGGTCCCCCCTAAGCCATGGAATATAGTTATCCTTCCCATCCTACAATATTTCATGATCAATAAGATCAAATCCTTCTCAAAAGTTTTTATTTTTACTTCCTAAACCATCTTAGGGACATTAAGGCCATAAAGGTGCCAAACTACCTATTCAAATTATTGGAGTGCTCTATCTACAACATCAAGAAGGGAACCTCCACTCATCTAGTGTACCAAGACCTTCACTTTATTTTGTATAGTCATGCCCTCCAAAATAAGGCTAAAAAATCCATCATTTCTTGTGTTGGCAGCCCACCTACATACCCTTCTATTCTGGTCTCAATCCATGGGAGCCCTCTTCCTAACACTGTTATCGATGATGATCTTCTAAATAATGCCTTTGGTGAGACCACCTATTATGGGAAGAAGTAAGACTTTGGCTCCAACTCTAGAAATACTCCTCCTTCTATAAGAATGGAGGCTTGGTATCGTTCTTCAAGGAGCAAAATCCAATTAGGAAAGATAAAATCATCTATTACCATAGAGAACAATCATGAGAAGTTGGATAACTCACCTGTGTTATAGAAGAAACCAAATTTTGATGGTATCCTTGCTCACTCTTCATCTCATAAGGGAGAAACTCATTTTTGTATCCACCTTTGTAAAAGGTTCGAGGTCCCTTTCAAAACCCCTTCCTCCAATAAATAAATAAAATGATACTTTATGTACTTCCTTATTGTAAAATTCACATGTTTACCTTTTAAAGGGATTATTATGATTATTTTCATTCTACTTTGGATTCTTATCATTTTTATCTTTGACAACCACTTATTTTACAATTCCTTGTTTGAAGAAATATTTACCTTATCACTCTATCTTATTACCTAATGATGAAAAAGTACTTGTATATCTCATAAATTGGTGGTGTAGGAGAATTAGAAAATTAAACATGAAGCATCTCAAACACAACCACAACTATATCGTATGTCTCTAAAATATTGTTGAAGATAATATTTGGTTCAAAACTCTTCTCATTATGTAATAGCTTCATGAATTTCTCTTATTACCTTTAAATATTCCTCTATCAATCTAGATATCATATTGTAATTTTTTTTATTGACTAATGTACTCATCAACAATATCAAAATTTTCCATAGTTAAAGCAACAATCCCTTCAAGTTCCTAATATTTGTAGAACCATTGTGATCACACAATCCCTAAAACTCACCAAGTAGTTTTATGGGATCCTTGTTGTTGCTAACATGAGTGTCATGAATATTTTTAAAATAAAGAGCTATCACATCAAGAGACTCATCTTTCATATTCCTATACAACTACTTTTATTTTGGATTAGAAGCATGAGATTCTTCCTTCACATATTTGAGTAACCCCTTACTCTAGAGCAAATATTCAATCTTTATTTTCTTGGTAGCATAGTTTAGAAAATTTAGTAAGTGCACATGTTAATATATAATTATCATACAAATATACAAAATACTACATGTAATTTTATTTATAAACAACACCACCAATATAGAGATCTTGAAAAATCATTCAATTTGAGAAGGGGCTCAAAACACTTCTTTATACAAATGTTATGGCACCCAAAATATTGGCCAAAAATATACAAAATACCTCTAAAAAATAAAAATAATACCTACAATGAGTAGGAGCCCTCCATGTGGCACTGCATGTGTGGTTGAGAGGATGCCAATTTTGTGCTAGTGTACCAACAAAAAAGGTGATACCAATTGACACAATTAGGGGATTTTCAATTATGTATTAACTATGAAGGCTATTGAATAGATAAAATGATCAATATTGTTCTACTTGTTGCACTATAATTTTAACTACAATCTATAAACCATATTATGATCCTTATCACATCTTGATTTGATTTGAAATCCATGATTTTCCAAGTCTATTGTTGATTGTGTGACTATATGGTCTTTGGGTTTTATGAGTTGGTAGAATGTAATTGGTAAAACCTATATTTATATTCCTATGTCAATTGCCACCCTAGTTGGCACATTACCTATCATGTTAGTTGTATGGACCATCACATCAACTACCATGTCACCTACCATATTATTTTTCACACCATCTACATGGACTACCATGCCAGGTGTATGGAATTCCATATCCTATGTTAGCTTGGATGGTTGGAAAATTTGTGATATTAGTAGGTTCCATGTAATTAGATCCTATGTTAGCTTGTATGATTAGAAAATTTATGACATCATCATGCTATGCCATATCATTAATAGAAGTCATGTTGATGTTATCTATTATGATTAAATATTCTAGAAGGGGAGGTTTAAACCATGAACCTCCAAGTCTCAATGTCTAATGAAAGTATATTATAGCCATAAGGGAAGAGGTGACTCTAAAAACATAAGGTGATTCCTTTGCTTTTAGCCCTTGTTTACAATTCAAATGTATTTCTTCTTGTATACATTTGATACCAACACACATCATGTTGAAATAGGAACATGTTTTTTCCATTTATTATAGGGAATATTTCTTAAATTTAATTTTAGATTTTTACATATTGGAGGAAAAGAGTAAAATTTCAACATGGAAAAAATGGTACCCATAAGAAAAAATGAAAAAAAAAAGCATTGAACTAAGACCCTCCTAAAATTTCACAAGAATCCTATAAATGTTAATGGTTTCTTTGTATCTATCATGCTTTTCCCTAGATAATTTTTTTTCAAATGTAACTAATCAAGAAATATTCAAATGTCTTTATAGCAAATATATTATCAAAACATTTTAACAACTTTTTCAAGTGACTCGAAGGCCTTTGCCATACATATATGCCTACAAATGATGTATTTGGTGCTAGGGATATATGGAAAAATGTTCAATCTCTTATTTTATTCTTTTATGGAAATAAATTAGTCCATCATCTCATTTATGCTACTATTGGACATACAATACTAAAAGAGAAAAGGAAAAGGATTTTTGAAAAAAATCATAAAAGACAAATGAGTTTTTTTAATTCATGAGAAACTCAATCCTAAATTTAGGGCATATATTTGATTAGATATTAAAATTAAAAAGGATTGGGTGGTAATAAGATAAATAAAATATCCTATCAATGAAAAATTATCTTAGAGTAAATCTAGTGAATCCAATGAGACCCTTACAATCCAAGTCTACCTAGGATTTTATTAGAAATTATTTTTTCCAATTTTATCAACTTATAAAAAATATTTTGGATGCTCCCAATTTCAAGTTACATTTATGTTAACATCAAGTAGCCATCGTTTAGGTTTAAAATATTAAAATATTACAAATATTGTTTTCAAGGTTTACAAGGGCCCAAAGAGCTTATACATATAATACAATACAAACCCATCATGGCCTCAAGTGAAGATTTATCACCAAATATTTCAACATTGGGAAGGTAAATATAATAGAAGTTAGTCACTTGGACATAGACATTTCAACTCTTACAGTGATTTGAGTTTGATAATATTAAAAAGTATATTTCTAGCTTCAAGGCATTAAGAATAGATATCAAATATTTTGAGGTCACAAAGAAAACTATTTCGAATGTGTTTAAAAATTATTATCAATATCTCTTCTTCATTTAAAATGGTTCAATTGGTGATTCATGGTACACTTTTTTTATTTATGAATCATAATATTCTAACCCTTAATGAACTCTTCTCTCTTCAAGTTATTTCTAAAGTAGCTCTAAAGAAGTAGAATGACTCTCCTCATGACCAAGACCATAAAAAGTGCTCTCAAATGTATTTATATGAATATATTATTGAATAATATTATATAATTTGATAATGTGTTAAAGTACCCACATGGTACATTTGTACATTTGTAAATATTATATTAGGGTACGAGTTATTAGATTATAGAGTGATTTATATTTCCGTTAAGTATGTGTCAATGTATAAGATGAGTCTAGGTGTAATGTAATTAAGTGTGCAAGTGTGTAACATGTGAGAGTGTGCAATGTGTCATAAAATAAAGTCAAGAGTCATGTGTATGAGTCAAGTATATAAGTGACAATACACATGATGTGTCAAGATGTAAATTGAAGAGACATGAGAGGTTTGTCATGTATCTAGAATAGTAAAGGATGCATCTCCCATATATATGAGGCCAAAAAAATTCAAAGTATTGAAAGATCATGTAAGGCTATATTATGGATTAAGGTTATGCATAAGGGGTTGGACCCAAAATGTAATTTTAAAAAAATGGTGAATCCTAATCGAAATCAAGGTGAATCTTAAGCAAATTAAATCAATCATCTTCACACCAAAATTTGGGGGTATTTGAAGCTCTAAAAAAGTAAGGTAATATTTGGGGTAAATTTTAACATATTAAATCACCTTATAACTTCCTAAAAACACCACCATTATATCAGGCTTGCAAAGAGCTTTCCAACGTGTACAAATATTCCTATGTTTGGATATATATTGTGGTGAATTGAACCTAAGAAAAAATTAGTCCCAAAAAGTTTAGGCAAATGGGCCGACGTCGAGGGTCCTCATATTCACCAATTTCCAATTTAGTAAATCCTAATATTCACCAATTTGCAAATATTCACCATTGTGCACAACCCTGTTATGGAGGTAAAGCTCCACGTATTATATAAACAAATAATATTCATCTAAATATTGAATAAATACAAGAGATCTTGTATATTTGAACAATAATATTGTATGTTTTTTTTGCATATTATTGTTATTTCATGAATCTTATATTCATTGATATTGATTAGATTGATTGAATGGTCTAATATTGAGTTTGATTAAACTTCTATATATTGGGACCTATCATTTAATTTGGCTAAAAATCCATCAATTGTATCAGAGCCACACATCCTCACTCTATATCAAAATAAATTCTAGTGTGAATTTAATTGATAGTGCATCGAGGAGAAGATAAAATAAAGGGTTGATTTCACCCTAAAGTTAAGGGAAATTTTGAGTTTATAATAGAACCCAATATTCTAGAGAAGAGAATTTTTTAATGAAAGCCAACTTGAGGAAGACAAATATCAAAGAAGTTGAGTGTTTTTTGGAAGCCAAGCTAAAATATAGTGAAGAAACTGGTGAAAGCATGGAGAAGCCAAACTATGGTAAAGCTTAAAGACAAAAAAGAAGAACTAATTCAAGGACTATAAACAAGAAAGAAAAGTGCTAGGCTATAAGCTAAAATTTTATGTAAATGTAGTGAAAAATATAAAGTACTCATGTGAAATCAATATTGACGATTTCTATGAGCAAGACAAATTATTGAGTACTTGTGCAAGTTGAGGTAGAACTAACAGAATAGAAAAGAAAAGGTAAAATTAGTGAGCACCTATGTAATTAAAATCATCATTGAGAAGCATCATGTTTGAAGATCAACTATAGATTGAAATATATTGAAGCACTAAGGAGATGGAATTCAAAATGCCAAAGAATGAGAAGTCAATTGAGAGAAATATTGATTGTGCTTGAAGAGGAAAGTATCATATTCGACTACAAAGGAGAAGATCATATTTTGGAAAAATTATACATGAGAAACAAGAGTGAATGAATGAACTCTTCATCTAATTCTTCCATTTGTAAAGTGGATATTAAGGGACTTTTTTCAGTCATATCAGCCTACTTCGTATAGGAGGATGGGGAAGAGGGTTGGTTTATTAACATAATTTGGTTTAAAAACCTTACCACCAAAACAAATTTCTTTTTTTGGTTGATTTCACAAAATAAGATCCTTACAATTAAAATCTCCACAAAAGAGGTTTTCGCATTCTAAATTCTGAATAGATACAACCTATGTGAAGTAGCCTAGGAGAATTCCAACCACTTATCTCTTAAATTTCTATTTTCCCTAAATATTTTCTCCCTTCTCCTTAGAAACCTTGACATTGTTTATATCTTGCTCAATAATATTTTTCTTATTTTTGCATGCAATGGACCTCCCCTTTTCTTAGTCCTGAGCTCAAAACCTTTTGGTATTTCTATATGACTCATTACTTTTGGAAATTTGGAATGAAATAAATAATAGAGTTTTCCAAAACATAAAAAAGGATCCTAAGTTGGTGGAAATAAGAATTTCCAATGTTCTAAAAGAAAATTTTTTAATGATGTTCTTCCATGTTGAGAAGTGGTCTAAAATTGAATCCATCAATGTTGCCCTTTTAGGGATTCAAGAAAGTGAAGCCTCCCCACCCCTTCCTTTATCTCACCCCCATTACTTAGTCACATGAGACCCTTTGCCTCAAGGATAGATAAAACTAAACTTTGATGGGGCTACCAAAGGCAATATGAGCAATTATAATGTTGGAGAGCTTATAAGAAATGATAAAGGAAATATCCTCTTAGCCTATTATGATAATTTAGGGTTTCAATCAATATTTTTTGCTAAAGTGATAGCTCTCTTTCAAGGAGTTCTGGTTCTAGAAAATTTGGGCCCTAAAAGGGTGATTATTGAAGGGAAACCTTTTTTCATTATCAATATTGCCAAAGGACTCCAACCTCCAGACTAAAACATTGAAGACTTAATGGAAGATGTCAATATTTATCTACAGAAGATGGAGAGCCTTCAGTTCAATCATGTATTCAAAGAAGGGAATAGGAAATCTGATTTGTTGGTGAACATGGGTATTCTTTAGAACTTCCTCCACATTTGGGTTGATAGATTCCCCAAAGAGCTTTTACTTTTGAATGCTATTACCTAAATATGTTGAGTTGTCCCCCCTGTCCACTAGGCTTTGAGCAGTTGAAAGCACCCCTTTCTCTCACTTGGTAGGATAGGCTTTAGTAAGGATCGCATTTCCATTTTTTTTTTGGTAGATAATATACTATAGCATTAATACCGAGTTTTACAGGTTGACCCAAAACCTTTTACAAAAATTAGCCCAGGGCTGTTGATGAACATATCCTTACTAAGGATCCTATATATGTAAAATCTACATGCCGCCAAAGCCATTACATCCGGTAAGGCACATAGCCTATTATCAAAAAGAAACTTCCCATACAACATTTTTGGTATACCCCGAGAAAACACATATGCATCATAATTATGAAAAATAAACAAACACGGATCCTTGGATCGCATTTCCAATTACTTTTACATTTACCTTGTAATTTGATGAGGGCCCATTTTCTTACTTTTAATTTTTATAATTTTCATACCCCTTTCCCTTAGTGGTGTTTATGACATGTCAATCATCGGTAACGAAATTCAAATTGGAAATTCTAAACATATTTGACGAGGTTGAAAAAGACTAAGTGTGGATATAAAAAGGAGGTAAGGTTTGTCATTTAATTTTTGGGTGAAAAATCAATTTATTGAGTGCATAATTTTAGGAGTCATAAGGAGAAAATTTAAATAGTCATTTGACTAATGCTTTAGGATAATAAGGTGAATATAAACATTGATAAAAAATAATTGAAATTGAGAGATAAGGATTATTTGAATATTTATTAATGAATGAAAGAATGAAGCTAAAATAAAAAATGATGAAATCTAAAGTTTGATAAAGATTGATGAATGCAAAATTAATTATTATTACAAATTGAAATTTGAAAATTTAATTGATTTGAAGATTAATAAAGATTAAATATTTAAAATAATTTGATATTGATTGAAGAAATTATTGATTGTTTGAATTAAAATTTTGGAGAAATAAGGATTTCCGCATCAAAGGATTTCACTATGCAAGAAATTATGATAAATATGTTGTCATAATATAGTGAAGAGATGTTAAAAAATCTAAAATTATATACTCAAAATATGATGGATAATTTTAATGAGAAAAATGATATACTAGACAACTTGAAGAAAAAATTGTCTTCAATTCTCAAAACTATAAAAGATGAAAATTTTACAACATTTGTCAACTATCTTAATGAAAACCTCTTTGGAGCATGGTGGAATTCTCAAATTCTATTATATTACTTACTTATGTAGGCATAGTGATGTACATGGCATTAGTTACTTTTAAGCTTTATCAAGAAAAAATACAAGAAAGAAAAACTAAAATGAGAAATGCTAGTTGTGATACAATTGATTTGAATGAAGGTGAAGAATGTCCAAAAGATGAAAAAATAATATGTTGATAAATTCAACATATGCTGAATATGCTAACTTTAATATGGAATATTTAAATTCTAATATTCATAGAATATATTATTGTGTTGACTCGCTAATTCATTAAATAGAAGTCATACAAGCAACCATACCATGATTGAATATAAATATAATAATATCAAAGAAGAAGATCAAATAAAAGAACTAAAGAAAGAATAAAATTAAAAGGGAAATTTAGTCCAATAAATTCAAGAGACAAAAGAAGTTGAAAAAGAAATTAGATCCCTTACATAGATGAAGATCAAATTGAAGAGGATGAAAATGAAGATCATCCAAAAATTCCTAATAACACTAATGTTTTAGATTATAAAATAAAAGTAGCAAAAACAAGACTAAAAAATAGAGGAAAAGAGAAAATTAAAATGCAAATCATTCCAAAATTGTAAATTTTGTAAGAGAACCAAACCAAAAATAGACCATGAAAATAAAATTCAAGTACACTATGGATGGATCAAGAAATCAAACAGGAATAGAATCATCTATATGTTAAAATGTTTTATGGTCACAAAGAAATTCTAATAAACACTACAAGAAACAATTTAGTAGATCAACACCAAAATATCAAGTAGTTCTAGAGTTAAAGTAGAAGGACAAAGACTAGAATTAGAGATTGAAGACTAAAGTCTTTAAATTCAAATAATGTAATACAATGATATTCTAGAGAATATTACATTATTTGATAATGTGTTAATCTACCCCTATGTTAAATTTTTATATTTGTAAATATTAGATTAGGATTGAATTATTAGATTAGAGTGTGATTTATATTTCCCTTAAGTATGTGTCAATGTGTAGAATGATTCCAAGTGTCATGTAATAAAGTGTGTAATATGTGAGAGTGCACAATACGTCATATATGTAAGTCAATTCATGTGTGTATGTGTCAAGTATACAAGTTAAGAGACACGTGATATGTATCAAGATGTAAATTAAAGAGACATGAGAGATCATATGTGAAGAATAGGAAAGGATGCATCTCCTAAATATGTGAGGAAAGCAATAGTTAAAGTATTGAAAACTTATGTAAAGTTATTTTATGGACACAAAAATTTATGTATTGTATAAATGAAGAATACTCGTGTGAGTATTGAAGAAGTACAAGAGATCTTATATATTTGACAATAATATTGTAAGTTTATTTTTGCATACTATTGTTATTTAACGAAAGTTATATTTATTGATATTAATCATATTGGTCGAATGCTCTAATATTGAGTTTGATTAATATCCTAGATATTGGGATCTATGATTTAATATGGCTAAAAGTCCATCAAATCCTACGTTTTTTGGATAAGTCAAATCCTTCAAAGAAGATAAAAAATACTTTAAAATTATGTAAGGAAAAAGGTCATTTTATCAAGAATTTTCTTATGAGATTAAAGAATATTAAAGTGTAGTGTAAGAAGTCTAGATATAATATAGTCTTTCTATAGGATAACAAGGTATTCCAATGGGTTATATTTTTATAAAATTTAATAGATGTGGTAGATATAGAGGTAGATATTTATTATATTCTATCCTTGTACCCTGAATTTAAATTATGTAAGTGTTGAGATGTATAGTCTATTATTTTTTGGCAAATTCATTATTTCATAATATAATTTATTGGATAATCCTATGGGATAACATTGTGTGGTATGATATGGAGTTTATTGTATAAGCTTATAGGTCTATATATCACGTTGGAACATGAATATTTGTAATTCTACATAATAACATATTGATTAAATATTTCTTAGGACTAAGAGAATTACTAGAGGTATTTATATACGTCTTCCATTTATCCATTACATCAATTTATGATCAATTAGTTATCATTTGCATTGGGAACCTAAAATAATCCTCTCATATTTGTATTCCTTTTTTTTTTTTTATCTCTCTATTCCTATTTAACTATATGATTTGAATAATGTATGTTTCTTATTATTCTATAAACTATTATGAGCTCTAAAAAATATAATGTATATTGTGCATTTTTCTAATTATTTATAGCCCTTGTTGTTCTTTAGATAAAGGACCCTTAGGATTTTCACTAAAGATAAGTCTCAAGGACATTGAAGGTGGAGGAAACAAGGCATAGATAATACATGAACTTATCAATGTATAAGTATGCACTTTTATTGTATGCTCATTGCATTTTCTACCTACAAATAGGTAGGAGAAGAATTGAATAGAAACACAACTATTTTCTAAAACATTTAATATTAAAACCAAAAATAACCAACCATAACTATCAATTAGAAAAAATAAAATGATTACAAAGTAATCTTATAAACCATGATATGGCTCATTATCTCTTCCATATGCTTTATATAAACTTATAGGATTTTAATATCAAAGACATATCACTATTACAAATTGACACAAGTTGTATCACTATTCAAATTAGAACACCACAATAAGATAAATCATAATATAAACTAGAATGCATTATACAAATACAAAATGACCAATAAATCTAATTAGGATAACTCATATCAAGGATTGTAATGTTTTTTAATAGTTGCTTAGTTAATATCTTTTACTTTTTAATTATTTAAAATTTGGATTTATTCTATATCTATCTATCTATCTATCTATCTATATATAATTCTATTTCTAATTAAAAATCAGGGTTATGTGTAAGGGTCAGCCCCAAAATGTATTTATAAAAATTTGGTGAATCAGTTTCAAAATCCAGGTGAATAGTTTCCAAATGCATGTAGAAGGTTAACTATTATTAGGGGTAATGTTAGAAATTTAAACTTAAAATGGTCAAATTATTATAAAATTGGGGCGAATCGACCCCAAAAAAAATTGCACCCAAATTTTTTTGGCTAATGGGCCTTGGTCAAGGGTCCCAAATATTAGCCAATTCCAAATTTCAAAAATCCTAATTTTAGCCAATTGGCTATAAATAGTCACTATGCATAACATCTGCTAAAAATAAAAATATGTTTACTAACAAATAAATTATATATATATATATATATATATATATATATATAATTTATTTATTTATTAGTAAAATTATATATAATCCCTAAGATAGTTGGAGAAAAGGATTTCAAATATTACAAACCCATCAGCTTGTGTAACACCTTATATAAGATCTTGATGAAGGTTCTTTCTAATAGGTTAAATATTTTCTTGCCTACCCTAGCTAATAAATCCTAGAGTAGTTTTGTGGTAGGGAGACAAATCTTAGATGGAATTATAACAGTTCATGAATTTATTTACTTAGCAGATAAAAGTGGGAGACTTGGATATTCCTTAAAATTGATATAAATAAGGTATATGATAGGGTGTCTTGGGATTTTATTTTAAAAGTGTTGGTTAAATTTGGGTTTGACCAAAGGTGGATCAACCTAGTTAAGGCATGTATTTCTTCTATGAAATTCTCTATCATTATTAATGGGTCTCGTACTGACTATTATATAAGTTGTAGAGGCATATGCCAAGGTGATCCACTATCTCCATATCACTTTATTTTTATGGCTAAAGCACCGGGAAGGTCTATTAAGGCAAAGGTTGTGATTGAAGGTTTGATATCTCACCATCAATTTACAGATGAAACTCTTTTTTATTTTCTTACCTATGTCCCTTAGGACAAAATGATAAATGAAATTCTTCTATCCTTTGAAAATGTAGTAGGTCAAAAAATAAACTTTTTGAAGATTAAGATCTTTTTGAATTCTCCCCCCTCTAGGTAGAGGAATATTACTCATATCCTAGGGTGTGATATTGTAGTTTTTCTAGCTCTCTATCTTGGAATACCATTATTTAAAGGAAGTATCAAGGAGAACCTTTGGGATCTAGTAGTGTAAAGAGTCCAAAAGAATATTTTTGGGTGGAAATAAACCCTCCTCAGTCAGGCAAGGAAGTCTTTGCTAGTTGAACAACTCCTTAAAGCATACCTACTTATTTCATGTCTCTCTTTAGAATTCCTAATAAAATTTTACAAAAAAATGAACACATCCAAAAATATTTTCTATGGTCGGGCTCAGAAGAAAGGAAGAAATTACATCTGATCTCTTGGGATCAAGTTTGTAGTAGGAATGAACATGGAGGTTTAGGTCTTAGGAATATGCTCCAAATGAATAAATCTCTCTTGGAAAATCAAGGTTGTAAGCTAACTAACTAGGATAATATGGGTTGGGTCCACATTCTAATGGCAAAATATATGCATCGGAGAGAAAAAAATGGACCCTCTTCCACCCTCAGGATCCACTTTTTGGGAGAGCATGCTAAATTCAAGTCCTACAATTATGAGAAGATGCAAATGGAATATGGGAAGTGGGAAAAGGATTGAGTTCTATAAATATCCTTGGCTTCTAGACTGACTCCTTTCCCTATACCAAAATTTGGCTAGTGTGGAGCCTAAAATCAGAATCATCTTTGGGTCAAAAATACCTAACTTTATTGAATCCTTGAATGGACACAAGAAATAGAAAACCTTGGTAACTTCTAACTTCTATCAGGCTAAGAAGGAGGCTTGGAATTTTATTTTTGATAAGTTGAAATTTTATGTCATCAAGAGTGGGAATGAGGAGGATACATTGTTTTGGAAGGGTGAAAAATATGGTCCCTTCTTAGTAAAGCTTGCCTATGCTATTTTGGATGCTAACTACCAGTCTTGGCTCCCCTCTTTTAAAATATGGTTTAAAGGTCTTACTCCCAATATTAATGTCTTATTTTGGCTTGTTATCTAGAACAAGATCCTAACTTTGGAAAACCTTTATAAAATGGGTGTGTACCTACCTAATAGATGTTATTTATGTGGATCTTGTTTTGATTCCTCTAACCATTTTTCTTTCAATACTCCTTTTTCTTGGATGTATTGAGAGATTGGAAGTCTATTGGGTTACCCCAAACCTTCTATCATTTTTTTGTATTCAGTGGGTTCCCCCCTTATTTGCTCCTAGACTAATTTTGTTATTATCTTTATCTTACCTCATTTTTTGGGAGTATTTGGAAGGAAAGAAACAACGAGGCTTTCAAGAATTATAACAGAGACGTGGCTATAATTTATTCTAGAGCCATCTCAAGTGTGGTGGAGAATATATTTAGCCTTCAATGGGACTTGACTGGTGGTTGATAAAATAATGAGGGGTTGGATTTGAAGCTAGGTTTTCAACATAGGTCAAGGGTTAACGAGCAGGCAATGGTTAACTTAATATCCCAAACTAAATGGGAACCACCTCCACTAGGATGGATCAAATTTAAATTTTATGGGGCAAATAAAGGTAATATTGGGATGTGTTTAGAAATTATAAAGGTGGGATTATCTTGGCATTCTCTAAGAATTTGTATTTCCAAACCTACCACTTCACGGAGGCTAGAGCTCTTTACCAAGGAATGACTCTTTTGGAGTCTCTAGACTATAGAAATATGATTATTTAAGGAGACTCCCTAAACATTATTAATTTTATTAAAGTATCTCAATGCCCTAGTTAGAACATAGCTAATATGATTTTAGAGGCTAAAAGAATAATTCAAACTTGGGAGGAAGCCCAAATTAATCATATATTTAGAGAAGGAAATGGGTCTACAAATTTCTTGGGAAACCTTAGTTTGCTCCAAAATGGAACCTCTTTGTGTAGGAGGGACTTCCTCCAAGGTCTCTTGTAGTTGGATAGTGAGTCTTGAGATGATGTTAATAATTGATGTAGTAATAGTTTTGTGTAGGGGTGTGATTTATTCTTTCCTTATAAATCAGGATATCACTACAAAATTAATATTTGATTCTTATAGTCTGTGTGATAGGGGAAGCTCCTCATATTGTCAAAATTCCTCATTATTTGAATTTTATATTTTTGGTGCCAAACTCTTATAGGGATGGACTCCTAACCAAAAGTAGCATGGTTCAAGTCGTAAGTATTAACAAGTTTGGAGGTAGGGTGGTGTTTTAATTGGTGGCTAAGGTCATGTGCTAGTAATTCATACAAATCACATGGTCCATGCATATACATCATCACCAAAGTTGTTTCACTTCAAGAAACCTATTTCATGAAAAAGTAAGTCTTTTTAGATGGGAATTCTTGCTTTTTTCAATTGACAAAAGGCAAGATGGTAATAATTTGTCTAGGTGGTTGTTTGGAAGCCATATCAAAACCTTTGCCTTACTTGGAATTCATGATTTGAAGTGGTTATTTAGAATGTGGAGAGGCCCTATTGGTTTGCACAATTGGATGTCAAGTGGCCATAAAATACTATAGTTTATGTTGCAAATTGGTTCTAATATTCATAGAGATGGGTGCCATGATTCTAATTATTTCAAAGAAAATATGATATGATTCTAATTATGATACTAATGTTGGCTTGGATTGGGATGAGAGCTCTATTATACTATTTCTAGGAAAGAGCAAGCTTTTAAATTTACCTATTTTATAAAGATCCTAGTTTTCCCATGTTGGATTAATTTTAGTAGTGGGTTATTTGTTCTATGATTTTTAGGTGAAGGTTGGCTATCTTCCAATGGTCTCTTGAGGCTTCTAAATTCCTAGGTGGATATTTCATCATTTTGTATTTTTCTCCTCCAAGGTCTGTTGGTTGCTCTATATCTCAATTATCCAAAGAGTGTAATATATGGGTGGTATTTTGGACTATGGAGGGGATAGTCCTTGAGCCAAATTCACTTGAAGTTAAGGATGATGTAAGGAAGATATTGAGTAAATGTGATCTTCTGTAATGATTGTTGAAACTCCATGGTTTTAACAGATAATTATCAAAACAAATGGCCCATTCATGGAATAATGGGATGGATAAAGTGGAGGGTCTTGAGTTTGAAATCTTCATTTTCTTAGTTTTGGTGTGATGGGCCTGCCTTTAGATGGTGTATGCCATAATAGGAAAAATCATTCCTTGGTAAGAGATATCAGGTACTTTTTAGGAGAGGATGAGGTATTGTTGAATATCCATAATTATTTCCAAGGGAAAGTTCTCAAGGCTCCATGGGATAGGGTTTATTTGGTAATTATGGAGTACTTCACATTAGGTGAGAGTAAATATATCCTGTGAAGTTATCATTTCATGTTCCTAAATCAACTCTGATACAAGAGAGTGTTTAACATACCTTCATTTTTATTTAAGTCTTTCGAGAAGTCTATGTTGCATGTTAAAGGTAGGAATATTGCTAATTCAATCCATCAGGGCCTGGCTTTGTTAATTTTTGAACACATCAAAAAAATCAAGGAGGTCTCGGGGAGGTTGTACCTAATCTAACAACCCTTCAATCATAGTTCCCTACTACTGATGACTCTATAACTTTTTCTCACTCTAATTCAAACAACCCTTAGACAATGGAATTGAATCTAGTTAGTCCTCTAATATCTTAGAGGAAACTAAAGAAAACTATGAAGGATACAAGAGAAGCCTTAGATTCACCATTGGAAACTAGGGATGGAACAGAAAGTGCAAGGTGGTCTAAGTGCCTCTTCGCTAAGTTGGTCAAGTCTAAGAAGACCCCAATTTTAGTTGAGAACTCATATTTAGAGGATCATGTTCTCCTAAAGAAGAAAACTAATTTCACTTTGAAGTCTACATGTTGATGGGGTAAGAAGCTCTCCAATCCATTGGATGTGACCAAAATGCCAAAATAATTTAATAAAATGATGATGGATTACAAAAATTTCCTTATTAGAACTTTTAATATGGTCATTTATTGTGCAAAAAAAGATAAAATCATTGATGTATTGGAATCAAGCTTAGCCTAGGGCCTTGGAGGTAGAAATAAAAAATGCAAAAATTGGTTCTACTAAGGCTTGAGTCCTCCCTTTCTATGGTTAATTTTGGGAGCTGTGTTGGTTGTCTGTTGTTGCTAACCCATGTTGGGTGTCTTATCTAGTCTTTGTAATATCATTTTGGTTATGCTCAGGATACTAGGATCATTTTCATCTCCAAAATATTGTGGTCTTCTATTGGTTGTTTTATTGGCCTAATTTGCTTATTATTTTCCAATCGATTGGTTTCTAGTATTTTATCTATTCTCTGTAGTCTTTGGTTTTATCCTGGATATGCATTGTTCCTTTATTTTTAAAAGGTTTGGAGACCATTTCAAAACCCATTCTTATAACTAATAAAAAATATATATTTTTGTTTTTAATTCGAAATAGAATTTAATTGTATATTATATTTTATATTGTTTGTTGTCTTCTTCATTTCTCTATCCACAATAATCCTATCTATTGAAAATACACCCTTCTATATCCATTTTGATCTAATGAGGGATTTTGAAGCTAGATTCAAAATATCATTTGATAAACTTCTACACTAGCTTCCTAAATTCTTTATATTTTATAAACATGTCAAGTGAAAGTCTTAGATCTTTAATTATTAGGATGCATAAAAGGACTAAAATTAGCTAGATCATTGTGATACATAATCCTTAATATTAGACATGGGTAACATATTCATTTTCAATTAGAAATTATAATAGTATCAGGTGTGGTCATTACATAATAATAATTCTTGAATGACAACCCAAAATATGCCTAAAATGGATAAATATTACTTCATTTAAATTATTATGAAAAATATATTCACTTTAGGGATGTTTAAGCTCAAGTGCATATTTTTGAATAAGTTTTTATTTTATCATAATAGATTTTAAATCATCTAAATACCTAGTTTAATCTAAATTAAAGTATCCTCCACTTTGGTGTCTTTGAAAATAAAAATCACATCGCTCTCTGTAGTCTTCATATATCAATTGCTATTAATAAATTGCATGCATTTCTATCACTAAGGATTATTAATTGGATAAATCGTAATTATCTCAATAGAAGGTTTTGACATGGTTTAGCACTAATTTATTCATTTGAGATTTTGAATATGGATAACCCCTAGACACCACTCTATTTTATTTTAACCACTTCCAAGTGCACACAAAATAGCTTGATATATCTTAGCAATAGTAATTATTTATATTTCTCTTTTGAGGATGAAAAAATTCCCTATAGAATCGTAACATGTTTATTTCTCTATTACGTTCCATCGTATCTATCCATCCATAATTTATATGGTTTTTTTTTGTCATTTTGCCTTTCTACCAATAATTTATAATTAAATCATTTTTTAATATGGGTAAAATCATATAGATTAGAACACATGTTTTAAACATTTCTAGCTATACATAATTTTTTTTTTGTTTTTAATTTTAATTTTGTGCACATTGGGATGTCTCACCTTCCATCAAGGTTTCAACTTATAGAAATTTATTCTCATTACTTGATTAACTATCTTAACCAAAACCTTTGTTCTTTGGCCTAATGCTTGGCAATGTAGGATTTATTGTTACTTGCCCATTCCTTCCTATACCTCTATCATCATATCTCATTCTGATGAGGCTCTAAAAAGCCTCATTTGGTATAGTATTTAAGCCTCATATTATGTCACATAACTATGGATTATATTATAATTTGCATATATATTGTAGTTAAGCATAGTGAAAAGGAGGAACATTGAACTAAGTTGAAATAAATGCATTAATTTGCTTTTAGGGATAAAAATTTAAGATTTGATATTTAATTGATGGATATCATGGCATGGAAAGGAATATTGAAACTTTGTAGATTTAAAAACAACATTTTAGATCATACAAAGCAACACCAAAGTAGTCCTAGAATAGCATTGAAGTAGCACCAAAGTAGCACTGAAACCCTACAAATTGGCACTACAACCATATAGAAAAGCACCACAGATTTGATAGAAACCCTGAATATTATGATGTCATCATTAAAGCCTTGACAATAGCCATAGAGATGATGACATCAATACTAAATATGATGATGTTAGCACCAGAGATGATGTCAATATTGAAGAATATCATAGGAGAACTAGAGAACAACAATAGAGATAATGATATCATCTCTAAAGATGATGTCAGTATTAGAGATAATGCCAACACAACACCAAAGAATATTAGACATGATGGTGTTAGCACTCGACATGATGATGTCAACATTGGACATGGTGACATAGAAAACACAAATATAATTTTTGGGTTGAATTCAAATTAGTTGTATAGAAATAAGATATGTTAAGATTGGTTTCCATCTACCTTGAGTGGATTTAAATTAGTTGGATTTGTTTCAAACTAATTTTAGTTGTTATTTTCCCTAGATATAATTGGTTGGATATATTTCCAACTAATTTTAGTTGTTATTTTCCATAGATATAATTGGTTGGATTGTTTCAAACTAATTCAAATTGGAAATATTTTATAGTAATAGTTATTATTGTATTATCTCTCTATAAAAGAGTAATAATGATGCATTAGAGGGGTCAAAAGAGGATGAGATATGAAAATGAATGAGAGGAAGAGAATGGATGTGTATAATTGAAGGTTTTTGTAAAAGGGTAATTTCATCCTCTTTTTAATAAAATATGTTTGTGTCATTTTCTTATTTTTGCATGTTTATAAATATTATTTTGAATTAAGATTTACTTTTCATTAGACTGAGGAGTAAGGGCCCACTCCATCAACATAATAGAAAGTATCATCTTTGTAAATATGTTCATAGAATAATTAATTAATTATTATTTTATTTCAATGTCTTGTGTATAATTTTTATTTGTAATTAATACCTTTGCATATTACATTAATTAATTATTTTTATTTCCCATGATAGTTTCATGTTGTTGCTATATTTGTTCTTGCAAGTGCATTTTTATTTCCTACAAGTGTTTTAATTTACTTTTCAACAAGTGTGATTTCATTTCCTACATGCATGATTTTATTTTGTGCAAGCTTTATTTTCTACAAGGTATGGTTTAATTTCTACAAGGGTATTATTTAATTTTTTGTAGGTGAGTTATTTTTTGTCAGAATATTCTAGTAACCCAATATTGAAACCTATACAAACCTTCCTAACACATATAGAATTCAGTCACCACCATAGATTTGACAAAATTAAAGTGACATTATTAAAACCTGCCACTTTTTGGCATCATTTTTTGGGATGATGGCAATTATAGAAAATTATTCAAACATCCAATATCATCATCTTCTTTGCTATATTTTCAATAAGATATTCATGTCAGCTTATGGTAGACTACATCTTCCTAATCAAATATATTGTCTTATAGTTGATCCACATAGTCATAAATTAATTATGATCCTAAAAATATGATTACATGATTAGAGTTCTAGAAAGTTAGAGCATTAAATTACATTTCCATGATTCTTAGCCCAAATCAATTTTGGTTGATCTGTCGTTACCTCTATTTCTATTTTTTATATTAAAAAGTGGAATCAATAGACCACAAATAATGGTCATTGTGAGGTGGTCATAATATTAGGTTATGGTTGGTCTATTAATATATGATACTAAGTGATATTTGTACTCAATCCAATGGTAGAATAATTGGTTAAAACCTAATAAGAGATAATATTATTGAGAGGTAGTAGGTATTGAAGGAATTAAAATTTAGGATTTTTATATTTAGATTTGAAAGTAGGGGTCCATTAAACTAGACTCTATAAGAACCAAAGAGAAATATTCATTAGTTAAAACCCCTCATGAACCATAGGAAATAGGTGTCAATTCCATGAGGCTTGACTCTAAATAAAGTCAACCATGATAAGTCACATAGCATGTGTTTCCTATATCACCCATGAATGATCCAAATAAATATAGATAGGTCTCATTTGTGTGCATTGTTGAAATAAATGACATAATTAACTATGATAATATTTGACTATACCTAGGAAGAATATTTAGTGAGTTCCACAAAGATGTATTTCAATTGGATCAAGTAATAAAGTATTTAATTATGGATCTATCTTTATTTTGCACAAACAAGTATTAAAGGATAAGTCTTTGCAAGTGATCAGATAGCACCAAAACATTTTGATGCTCATGAAATGAAAAGTCTTTATAGGTAATTGGGAAATATCAAAACCTCTTGGTATTCTCATTTATAAAGACTATATAGCATTGAAAATTCCTATTTGGTTTATGGTGCCTTACAACACTAGCACATCATTGAAAGAATTTTTATAAATTGGAATTTAACACTAGAACCTTCTAATGCCTAATGTTGTCATCTTATCGTGGTGCCTTTTGGATCTGAAGCATACAACACTAAATTGTTTTTAGCTGTAATTTTTTTAGTGAACATGGCATCACCACACAGGTTTGGTTTAAAAAAATAAGAAAAAGAACAAGAAAAAATATGTGATAAAAAATGAGGCAAAAAAAAACCTAGATCAAGTATTTGTCATAGGAATATATATTCTAAAATCAATATTAGGATATTTTGTAGATTCGCTTTAGAGGAGGGACGTTTTTCGTAGGACTACCCAAAATTTCGAACTTGTTTCGGCCATATCTCACTCATCCGGACTCGGATTGAGCTGAAATTTTGAGGGTAGATGCCTAAAAAACCCTAGAACGTCTCCACCAATTTTCATATCATTTGGAGCAACACAGATCCTAGCGCATCCCTATGTGTGAACGAGATTTTTGGCAAGCGGCTATGCGAGGGTTTCATCTGGGTTGAGTGCAAGCAGCTCCAGAGGTTGGTTTTTAGGGCCTTCGGGCCCTAGCGGCCAATATTTTTGTGGTTTATGCTCAATATTTTAGCAAGAAATGTTGCAGGGGATCCAATATGGGTTAGAAATTTATCTTTCAACAGATCATACTGTGAACTTGAGTGACAACGACTTCCAATTTGCTGCACAAAAGAAAAGTGAAAACCATACCTTTCCACGACGTCTAGGGCAAGGATTAAAGAGATCACGAAACAAGTTTCAAGTAGTTGATCAAAAAATGGCTCATATCTCAAGTGAATCTGGTGCTAAGGTGCACCCACAAAATAATTCTACTATGAAAACCCCTGTCAAGGGTAAGAATTTCGAAAACTCAGCCCCAAAAATGAATTTTAGGGATGCCCTCCGTGGTGGACAGCCTCAGCCCAATGCTAATATCAATCTTAGGGCTTCCCATAAACCTCTAAGAATGCCTAATATTGATCCCAGGAAAACGGAGTCAGGATGTCTTAAAGCAACTGATGGAACTCCTATTGTTAAGCTTGATATGGGTAACATTCAGACTGGCATTGAAGATTTGGAAAAAAGGGGACTAATTTGTCGGTTCGTGGGTTTTCGTCCGAGCCTATCTGCTTTCAAAGTCTGGGCTGCAAAAATCTGGAAAACTAAAGGTGAGTTACAAATCTCTATTTATCCAAATGGTTATTTTCTTGTTTTATTTGCTAATAATGAAGATAGAGAGAAAACTTTTCAAGGGGGTCCTTGGTTTTTTGGAAGGGCAGGGCTTTTCATGAAGCCCTGGCATACTAAATTTAAAGCCGAAGAAGAGATGCCTTCTATAGCTCCCGTGTGGGTTAGACTCTTTGGCCTCCCTATTGAATTTTGGAATCCTACTATTTTTTCTTCAATTGGAAACTCTTTAGGAACTTTTATGATGACTGTTGATTGTACTCAAAATTTTGAACATATTATTTATGCTCGGATTTGTGTTTTAATGGATTTTGACAAACCCCTACCTAAAAATATCACATTACAATTTGGGGAAGACACTTGGGAGCAAGTAGTGGACTATGAGAACATTCCTTTTCATTGTAGAATTTGCCATGAATATGGTCATTTGGCAAGTGCTTGCCCAAATAAAATTCTTGATCAAAAGAAAGAAGATATAAACTCAGCAGATTTCCAAATGCCTAAGAAGAAGAACACTCAAAAAAACCAGTTATGAAGGATCAATCAAAGTCATCTGCTAATATGTTTGAAATCCTTTCCACAAATGATGTCCCAAGTGAGGAAGAGGAAATAATGGAAACATAAATCTTAGAAACACAATTTAAATATGAAGGGAAGAACTCAGAGACAAACCAACAAATCAAAGGTTTTCAACAAAAAAAAAGGGAGAAAATTTACACAAGAAAAACAATCTTTTAAATGTCAAAACTTCAAATAATACAGGTCCCAATATAGACTCCGTTGAACCCTCTAGTAAAATTTTGGTTGTGTACGAGCATTCTTCAAGGTTAGAAGCCATCTCAGATTCAATTGGAATAAGTCAAGAAACAGGGAAAAAAAATTGAAGATGGATTCTAATCAAAAAGCAGGTCGCAAGACCAATCAATATCATATGGTAAAAGAAGGTGAAAAGCTTGTAGAGGAAGGTAATATTAATGCCCTTCCCAACTTTTTTAGCCCTGGTATTAATGAAGATCATCACTTGGAATATTAGAGGACTCAAAGGGAGTCTTTCAAAACAAAATGAAATTAGAAGAATGATTCAGATAAATCATCCACATCTTGTTTTCCTTCAAGAAACAAAGATGTCAATGGAGGATATGGACTCAATTGCCAGTAAAATTTGGCCAGCTGGAAAAGTGGTTTCCCTCGGCTCCCAGGGGACTTACGGTGGCATTGCTTGTCTTTGGGACCCAAAAGAGGTAGTTATTCACCATATGGTTGGCAGTTGGGGTCTGTTGGCTATAGCTATTCAAAGTAGACATTCCAACCAAATTATGCTCTGCATTACTGTTTATGCTCCGACTACTTTGGAGGAAAAAAGAAGACAGTGGAAGGATATAACTCATATTATCTCTCATTTTCCTGAAGCTTGGATCTTGATCGGAGGAGATTTCAATACCATCCTCTCTCTGGATGAGAAAAGGGGGGGAAATAGAAATTTGGACAAAAGCACTGACCTCATGAGCGAATATATTGCAAACCTCCATCTTGTGGACATCCAACCAGATAATGGCCTTATGACTTGGTCTAACAGAAGGCAAGGCTTAGCTTGTATAATGGAGAGATTGGATAGGTTTTTGCTCTCTAAAAATTTCTTAATCCATGGTCACATTCCTAAAGTGAAGACTCTTAATAATGCTGGTTCGGATCATTGGCCAATCATGGTGGAAATGTGGAAAACCAATGTGAGTTTCTCTCCTTTTCGTTTTCAATTAATGTGGCTTAGAGACATTTCCTTTAGACCTCGTGTGCAACAATGGTGGAAGGAAGGTAAACCTAGGCATGGGACTAAGATGTTCTGTTTTGCCAAAAGACTGCAATACATTAAATCCAAAATCAAGACTTGGAACTGGAAAGAGTTTGGGGATGTTCATAAAAAAAAACATGAAGTTATTGCTCATATTGAAAATTTGAATAAGAAAATCCATTTAGATGGCCTCACAGAGAAGAGAAGTGCAGATGAAATTAAACTCACAACTCAGTTAGAGGAATGGGAAAAAAGAGAAGAAATATTATGGAAGCAAAAATCTAGAATTCAATGGCTCAAAGAAGGAGATCGAAACACAAATTTCTTCCACAAATCTCTTCTAGCTCGAAGATCTCACAACTTTATTTCTTCCTTGAAATCAGATTCTGGAGATGTTGTTTATACTTGGGATGGCATGAACTCTATTGTTGTTGATTACTTTTCCAATATTTTTGTTGCTACTCCTCTTGACTCAACTTCTCAACAAAATGTTCTTCAAGCAATCCCTTCTCTTATCACTTCAGTTACTATCAATGAGCTTCAACAGGTAGTTTTTAAAATGCAAAAAGGGAAAACCCTAGGTCCCGATGGTTTTCCCATTGAGTTCTACCAAGAGTTTTGGGATATCCTTCATGTTGATTTATTAGAGGTGGTGGAAGAAGCCAGGAAAGCCAAAGAAATTTTGAAGGTTATCAATAAAACTTATATTACTCTTGTTCCAAAAGCTCAAGAGGTTGATCATATCTCAAATTTTAGACCTATTGCTTTATGTAATGTTCTTCTCAAAATCATTACTAAAATCATGGCAGAAAGGTTGAAGCCTCTTTTGCATAAGATTATTTCCCCCAGCAAGGGGGTTATGTGGAAGGGCGTCAAATAGTAGATGAGATAGTTCTTGCTCAGGAAGCCATCCATTCCATGGATATGCAAAAATCTCCTTCCATGTTCATTCGGTTAGACTTATCCAAAGCTTATGACAGAGTGGATTGGCACTTCCTTATCAAAGTTTTGAGGCAATTTGGTTTCTCTAAGGATTGGATGGATTGGATTATGGGATGTATCTCTTCAGTTTCCTACTTAGTTCTTATCAATGGCAGGCCTTCTCAACTATTCCTAGCTTCCAGAGGTATTAGGCAAGGTGACCCGCTATCCCCTTATTTATTCATCATTCTTGTTGAATGCTTGGGTAGGACTATAACCAAAAAGAGGGAAAAAAAAACCCTTGAGGGAGTTACCATTGCTCATGGAGCTAGACCTATCTCTCATCTTCAATTTGTGGATGACTCTACTCTTTTAGGTAAAGCTACAGTTAAGGAAGCTTCTAATATTAAGCAAATCATTAGCTATTTTTCTAAGGCTATCGGGCAGTTGATCAATGAAGACAAATCTAAAGTTATTTTCTTTCACTACTCTCCTAGACAGGAATCCATGGTCTTGGATAAATTAAGATATAAGAAGACCTCCCTTCCAATCACTTATTTAGGTATTCCCATAAATATTCAAAGGCAAAAAAATAAATATTGGAATTGGTTGTTGGACAAAGTCAAGAAGAAAATTGGAAAGTGGACCAACCAGGTGGCTTTCTTCTGGGGGTAGAATCACCTTGGTAAAATCAGTCCTTCAAGCTATTCCTATTTATGTATCTTCCATGTTGAATATTCCAAAGGTTGTTCTTCGAGAACTGGATCAAATCAGTCATCATTTCCTTTGGAGTGGTACTAAGGAGAAAAGAAAATGGGCCTTGGTGAAATGGGACACTTTATGTCTTCCTAAGAATAAAGGGGGGTTAGGATTCCGGTCTTCTATTAATAACAACAAAGCTTTAGCTGCTAAATTATATTGGAGGATGTTGCATAACCCCAATGCTCTTTGGGCCAATAATCTCCATGCTAAATATGCTCAGAACAAAAGTCCTGAAGACCTTGTTCGCTATCAACTTCCTACCAAAGGTTCTCCCATTTTAGCAGTTCTTAAGACGTGAGGATTTGATAAAGAAAAATTTATTTTGGATCATTCATAATGGTCAACAGGCAAATTTTTGGACAGATTCTTGGGATGGTCACAAGCCTTTGATAACTTAGTTTTCCGATTGGAGGCCTTGGATGGAGGAGCTTCACCGAGCTAATTGGATAAAGGTGGCTAATTACTATCGGTACCATACTGGTAATTCAAAGGTTGGTAGATATTGGATCCCTATTGAGGACTGGCCTATTCAAATCCTAGAAAGGCAAAGACAAGATATCCAAGGCATCCTTCATATGAGATCTCTCTTGGTCCCATGAAAAAGATTGTTTTGGATGGAACAACACTACTAAGGGTGAGTATTCAGTTGCTCAAGGTTATTTGACCTTATGCCATAATAATCCCAACCATTCTTCTGACATATTTTCTCAATTGTGGGCTCAAAATATCTAGCCTAAGGTGAGGTTCTTTAATTGGCTTTTATTGCATCGTAGGGTGCTTACTGGTGAGCAACTTATGAAGCATGGTTTTCATGGCCCTTTTAGATGTGAGATATGTGAAGAGAATGTAGAAACTCTCAACCATATTTTTATTGAGTGTACTTTAGCCTCTGAGCTATGGAGGAGAATGGCCACTTTACTTGGCTTACAGTGGTCCAATTTTTTTACTTTTGAACAACTTTGGAGGGATTGGCCTAATCAAGAGGGTGTTGATCATTTTATTAGGCAGTTAGTTTGGATGGGTTCTACCATTCTTCTTTGGAATATTTGGATTGAAAGGAACAACAAAATTTTTAATCAAGATAGGAAGGATATTCACTATATTTGGCAAAATACCATAGCCAACTTAGTTGAATCAATCCATCAACTCCTTAATCACCCCCAAAACTCCCACCAAAGATGGGATCAAGTGATGCAAATATTGAAGATTAAATATTCTAAGGGCAACCAACTTAAAGGGAATGTGAGTATTAGTAAGATGGATAGGACAAGAAATTGGCAACCTCCTCCTAAGGATTTTGGAAAAGTCAATACTGATGGAGCCTCTAGAGGGAACCCTGGAAAAGCCAATGTGGGAGGAATTGGTAGACTTTCAGATGGCTCCCTGGTTTTTACTTTTGCTGAGAATTTGGGTATTCTTTCCAATAACCTTGCTGAGGGGTATGGTATCCTCAGAGGCCTTCAGGAGGCTACTAAGGTTGGATGGGAAAAGGTGTTAGTTGAGTCTGACTCTCAACTTATGATTAATCTTTTGAAGACTCCTTCCAAGAATCATAAGGTTGATTGGAGAATAAAAATAATTATTGAGAAGATTCAATTAATCCAGATGGGATTTTTGAAAGTTGATTACAATCATGTGGTCAGAGATCAAAACAAGAGTGTTGATGCTTTAGCTAATTGGGCTTTGGACAAAGGTGATCTTACTTGTTATGGCCACCCTCCTAGATGGTGGGCTTCACAAATTAGGGAAGCTCTTCTTTCTATCATTTCTTTGGATGGCTCCAGTTCTGAAGGTACCTAGTTTCTTCTTGTTTTTTTTGCTTCTCTTTGGTTCATTCAGGTTTTTTTAGTTCCCTAGCTCACTCTTTTCTTTCTTTTGTTTCCTTTGTTGTTTCTTGCCTTAATAGTCTTCTGGTCTAGATAGGTCATTGTTATGTTCAATTTTTTTCTTTTTTTTTTTTGTTTAGTTTTTTAAGGTGTGTGTGTTCTTTTGTTTTGTTTTGTTTTTGTGTTCTTTGTGTTGTTTTTTGTTGTTCTTGTGTTTTTGTTGTTTTGTGTTTTTTTTATGTTTTTTGTTATTGTTCTTGTGTTTTTGTCGTTCTTGTTCTTGTGTTTCTCTTTGTTTGTGTTAATTCATATTTTTTTGTGTGAGTGTTTTCTATGTTTTTTGTTTTTGTTTATTGTCTGTTGTTGGTTGTTTTTTATTTTTATTTTTTTAATATTTTAGGTTTTGGTTGTGTTTATTTTTCATGTTTTTTTTGGGTTATGTCTTTGTAGTGTTCTGTTGTTTTTGTCTTGTTTGTGTTTTGTTATGTGGTTCTTGTGTTTTTCTATGTGGTTCGTGTTGTGGTTTCTTTTATCTTATTGTGTGTGTGTTTGGTTGTGCTTTTGTTTTTGACACACTCAAGGAGCATGTTTTTTATTTTATTTTATTATTTTTGTTGTTATTTACTTATTTTTAAATTGGTTTTGTGTGTTTGTTTGCTCCTTGAGTATGTCAAAGGTGGTAGGCCAGGTCCGAGTCCTAGGCATTTTTGGCGGAATGGATACCCCTGCCTCCTTGGGTCTTACCCAAAAGTGGCATCCCTTTTGGGATGTTTTCCACAAATAAAAAAAAAAATCTTTGTCATAGGTGTGACTTTGCTAGTTCTAAATATCAATTAGTGGTCAACAAGAATCGCTTATGGTTACATAATAACATATTTAAAGTCACAGTTGACTTCTAGATTCTAAAGGGGGTTCCCCCTTCCATGTAGAATCCATTATATATATATATATATATATATACATATTTTAAATCGATAGTGAAAACCTCTTTTGAGGTGCTATTAGACCAATGCTAGCATGAAAACCAATTTCCAACATGCTAGTCTTACAAAAAAGAAAAAAAAACTTGTTTATGAAAATCCCTTGTGGACATAACTAAAGTAAGA
Source organism: Wollemia nobilis (assembly GCA_028583015.1). Taxonomy (NCBI): domain Eukaryota; kingdom Viridiplantae; phylum Streptophyta; class Pinopsida; order Araucariales; family Araucariaceae; genus Wollemia; species Wollemia nobilis. The sequence goes on from JAQPPZ010015824.1 coordinate 32,333,595, forward strand.
GAGGATTGAAAACTAGAATGGAGGTTCCTTCTATTAAAAAATAATAATAAATAAATAAATAAATGCATTGATCATTTTTAGTCTTGGAGTAGTTCTAATCTCCCTACCTTGACCTTTTAGGTTTTTATCTCCTACAAAGCATCATACATTATCTATTTCAATGAGGCATGTGTTTTTCCTTTTTGAGTATGGCTTAATCTAAATATTTTGCATAATTATAGTTACTCTATGGTTTATGGTGCACAACAGGGGATTATTATACCATTAGTATAAGCAGATTTCATAATTTGATGTGTGCTTTGTAAGAATTACACAACATTGGAACCATTTGGTGCCTCTTTTCTAACATCTAGTTTAATATTGGAAAAAACTATACAACATCGAAGCATCTCCAATTCCACTCAACATGATTAACTATACAATACAAAAGCACTTTCAGTGTTAATTTAGGGTGAGGTAGTATTAGCATAGTGTTAAAAAAAATGCTTTGAGAGAGCACTAAAAAAAACTTGACATGTGGTATAAGTAAAGCTATTATAGACAACAAAGAACTTGGCACTAGTGCAAATATGGAGTAAGATAATGCATTAATACATGCATTATGATAGGTTGGTTGGAGTGATGGGGCTCTAAAAAGACTCATTTTGTACAATATTTAAGCCTCTTGTTGTGTCACTCAACTATGGATTAGATTATAGTTTCCATATATATTACAATTAAGCATAGTAAAAAGGAGAAATACAATACTAAGTTGAATAGAACTATTTATCTGCTTTTAAAGATAAAAATACAAGCTTTGGCATGTAATTGATGGATATCATAGCATGGAAAGGAAGATTGACACTTTACAGGTCTAGAAACAATATTTTGGAGCATGCAAAGCAACTTTGAAGTAGCATCGAAGCACCAAACAACAAAACCAAAGCATTAGAACCCTACAAAGCAACATCAAAACCCTATAGAATATCATCAAAGCCCTAATAGAATACCATCAAAGATGACAATATTAGCACTAGAAATGATGACATCGGTATTGGAGACAATGATGTTAGCACCAAAGATGATGTCAACACCAAAGAACAACACAAGAGCACCAAATAATAACATTAGAGATGATGATATCAACACCAAATATGATGATATTGGCATCGAATAATAGTACAAGAGCACCAATGAATAGCACTGGAGCACCAGAGAATATCACAAGAGCATTAGAGAATAGCACCAAACATGATAACATCAACACCAAACATGATGATGATGACATCGAACATGGTGATGTGGCAACAAAAAATAGAATATTTTGATTGAATTTCAAATTAATTAGATGGAATATGTTAAGATTGGTTTTTCACTACCTTGAATTGATCTAAATTAGTTAGATTGATTGAGATTAGTTTCTAACTTATTTGGATAGATCCAAATTAGTTATAATCCTTAACAATTTATTTTGGTTGTTCTCTTCCCTAGATAGAATTGGTTGTATTTGTTACCAACTAATTTTGGTTGTTATCTTCCCTAGATAGAATTGGTTGGATTTGTTTACAACTAATTTTTGGTTGTTATCTTTGTTAGATAGAATTGGTTGGATTTGTTTCCAACTAATTGAGATTGGGAATCTTTTATATTAATAGATTGTTATTGTATTATTACATATGACCTATTTATAAAGGAGGGAGAATAATACATTAGAGGGGTTACAAGAGGATGGGATATGAAAATTAAGAAGAGGAAGAGAATGGAAGTGTATGAATTGTAGATTCTTGTAAAAAGGTAATTTTATCCTCTTTCTTAATAAAATATGTTTGTGTTCTTTTTTTATGTGTATATGTTTAATTTTATTTGGAATTAAAATTTACTTTCCATTGGGCTGAGTAAGGGCCTACTCCATCAACACAATGGAAAGTATCATCTTTGTAAATATGTTCATAGAATAATTATGAATTATTATTTTATTTCAATGTCTTTTGTATATTATTTTAATTTGTACTTAATACCTTTATATATTGTCTAATGAGGATAGCATAGTGGTTAGGGATTTAGCCTCTCTTTGGGGTGGTTCAAGGTTCAAACCATAATATACCCAAAAAGGGATAGGTTGGATGGTAACGATTGAGTGTTTATCAGTTAGCTATGCCCTAGTTTGATGCCCTATAGGATTAGTAGTCCCATTGACTTTATCTAACCCAAGTTAGCTGCCCTAGTTTGATGCCCTAGAGGATTAGTAGTCCCATTGACTTCATCTAACCTAAGTTAGCTGCCCTAGTTTGATACCCTAGAGGATTAGTAGTCCCATTGACTTCATCTAACCCAACAAGCTAGGGTTTACAGTGGGAGCACCCAATAGTGTTACCAATTCACCTATGTATTAAAAAAATATCTATGTATGTTACTTTAATTATTTATTTTAATTTCTTGGGATAGTTTCATGTAGCTTCTAGTTTAGATTTTATTCTCACAAGTATGTTATTTATTTCCTCCGAATGTGATTTTGTTTTCCACAAACATGATTTTATTTTTTGCAAGCTTTATTTTTTACAAAGTGTGATTTAATTTTTGCAAGGGTGTGATTTATTTTTTTGTAAGAATATTTTAGGAACTCAATACCAAAACCTATATAAACCTTCCTAGCACATACAACCTTTAGATACCATTGCAAATTTGACAAAATTAAACAAATGTTATTAAAATGCATCACATTATTTTTATGATTTGTGAATTTATCACTTTGGTTTATCTATCAAAGAACCCAATGTCATCATCATGTCCATCATTGTGAATACATATGTAATTATTATTATATGCTTTATAATGGACATAAATAATACAATTGTCATCATTAATACTATCTTCAAGACAAACATCACCATTAGGAATAACATTGCAACAAATATAATCAATATTACCTTCATAATTTACAATATTATTATAACCATGGGATCCAACTTGATTGGTACTTAATGATATCACCTATATCACACGATAGGTCTATCATTATGGTCTTCATTTTTATCCTCTCATCTAACTTTTAGTATTCCTCCTTAAGTATGATATGTTTGGTTAGTGTATTGTATACCATCTTTATAAAAGGAAGAGAGAACACAAAACCATCTTTATCAAAATTAGAATCTCCAAGAAACATCTCAAAATTTATCTTAAAGCTTGATAGTTCTTTATCTTCCCTACCTTTATTGATATTAATTAATGTCACATACTTATGAGATTGGTCATGTTTCCTCTTTGTGTTTCTCATTCTAGGTAAGTGATGTGAACTAAATTGTGACTTGTCTCTTAATGTCTTTAACTCTTCTCTTCTAGAAAATATTACCTTTCACATTTTGGGGTGGTGAGTAAGGACAATCATGCACCCCATCAATATTACATGAAATTATAATAATCCTTATTGTAGCAATTGAAAATGTGAACTAGGAAGTGGAGGTTAAGAAAGAAGAACATGAAGAAAATACGTTGGATAGTGTTTTTTGTCCATAAAAAAATTACCTAAAATAAGAAAGGTCAAATTCATGTGTAAATCGGTATGGTCTAGGAGCTTTATGCTTATATTGCCAAAGAAAATAGGCTTAGTAGAAATTGTATTACCTGGCTATATTAAGGAAACAACGAGAAGATATGGTGAAATTCTATCAAAGGCTAATGTAGAGGGTGACAAGACCAATGTATAATCCAACAAGCAACACTCTAAGAGAAGAAGGAGGTCTAAAGGAAGATTTGTTGGTTTCTAGACAAATTAATTTAGTTAAATCAACTCTAGAAAGCTCAATGAGTGGCATAGTTCCTCATCTAGATTTTAAATCGGTATGCAAGCAGGCATATCTTGGTAAGAAAAAGGATAAATCTCCCTTATGTTACTTATTAGTGTGTTTGGAAGACTGGTTGTTACACAATTGATTAATAGATCATGAAGCTGAAGTCACTATTATATCCAAGGAAATGTGTGACACCATGAACATGAACTACACTAAAGTTGATCCTAGGATAATGCAATTCATTAAAATGATAGTTAGTAAAATAGGGATAGTTTAAAAAGTGCCAGTACTACTATGTAGAATGCTAGACATAGCAACAATTTAGGACATCATAGTAGTAGATGTACCTCCAACATTTAGAATGGGTTTGTCCAAATCCTTCTTAATACAAATAGAAGCATACACGACACAAGATCATGTGCATACAATTGTGCCATGCAATAAAAAATTGGTTCATGTTCATGCTAAAAAATCAAACCATTTCACATTCAAAGATATGAAGAATACAAGGTAAATCTGGTTGAAGAAGTCCACAAGCTAGGTAACATGGAGGTAGTTGATTGGATAGAGGGTGAGTAAGGGCCAATTGGCAGTGACATTTTCTTTAAGAGTATTGATCCAACACTCTTGTCAAGCTTGAAAATGAGCATAATCTACAAACTAGCTAAGATCCCTTACAATATATGGCCAATGGTATGCTTCAACAAGCAAGACCAAAAAGTTTAGGAACAAAATTGGGAGATTGACTCTTGATAGAAGAGAATTCAACACTGCATCGCTAGCCAGAAAAGCTTTATTACATTTTAAATCTTCAATGACCAATTAGTGATCTAGCACATAGACCAATATACATATAAGAGGCGATAAACAACTCATGTTATTAGCAAGAATCCTCACCATTGATTTCCTATGCCATTTTTAAAGCAAGCTTGGAAACTGATATATGCCCAAAGTCAATATTATGGAAAAATTTTGACAAGACAAGTTGTGCATCCCAAGACATATGTCAAATACAAAAGCACAAATTTGGCACTATATGGTCGAGTCACTACAAATTTTGATACAAGAGCTAAAGATCAAGTGACTACTGGCATGTGGAAATATACCACAATTTTGTATAAATAAGCTAGCAAATAAATAAAATTTGTATAAAAAATAAAGAATAAGGCAATTAGCCAAAGGGATAGAAAAAGATGTTGGAAAGCATGCAAACCATATCACATGATGTAGTGAATTATGAGGAATGACTATTCAATGGTATAAAATGTTGTTGCTTCTTGAAAGTTGGATACAATCAAGCTAAGGAGAAAGAGGATTCACAAGGTAGGTTGAATGGTGAATTTTTCAAGAATAAAAGCCTATAAAAGGGGTTCCCTTTCTCAACGTCAAATCGCTCCTAAGGAAGAATTATGCTCTGAGGGAGTATGGTAGATAGGCCTTAGTAAAAGGTGAAGATGAGAATAAAGAATTTCCCCACATAGAATCTGTAGTTAAGTCTAAATATTCTTGTGTTTAGAGGAGATGCAAAAACATTGGAGGAAAAGGATGATCAATTTTAGCCTTCTTGATGCAGGAGCATCCAATGGTGTAAGAGTGATCATGCATCATCCAAAATTTGTATTAATTTTATTCTGTTCTAAAACTAGTTAGTTTGAATCCTGCCAAAATGGTGAAAATCCTACCACTAAAACTTAAGGGTGAATTTTGAAGGCCTTAGAGGCCTCATAGAGGGGTGAAAATTGGTCATAGTACCCATTGGGACACTACATTGTTGTAGCTCTTTTCAAGAGCTTTGCAAAAATATGCACTAATAGTCAATCTAACGAGGAGTTATGACCCTAGGAAGTTTTACCCCCAAAATTCAAAATGATGGCCAATGGAATGTCGTATGAACTACCCCACTTTAATGAAATTGTAATTTTCATAAAGGGAAGTTCATTTATTATCTATGAATGCAAATGCAAAGCTTGAAAATCGATTTACCTTCAAAATATGAAAAAAATGTGAAATTTCAAAATTATAAAAATCCTTATAAAACAACAACTTTAAATAATTTTTATAAATTTGAAATGACTTAAGAATGAGATAAAAATTATTTCGGATGAAATATTGAAGCTCATTCTTCACACCCATGCATTTATTTATGAAATTTTATTTTTTTTAATTTTTATTTTAGTCATCGAAGTTTAAAAAAATCTGCAAAAGGAAGGGTTAGAAAAATAAAAATAAAATTTTGGAAAATGGACTAGAAAGCCAAAAATGTTAAAACACACTACAGTCAGTATGATGCCACCCTACGTTGTTGTAGCTCTTTTCGAGAGCTTTCCAAAAATATGCACTAATAGTCAATCCGAGCAACGAGCGAGGAGTTATGACCTCGGGAAGTTTTACCCCCAAAATTCAAAATGATGGCCAATGGAATGCCGTATGAACTACCCCCTTTAATGAAATTGTAATTTTCATAAAGGGAAGTTCATTTATTGTCTATGAATGCAAATGCAAAGCCTGAAAATCGATTTACCTTCAAAATATGAAAAAAATGTGAAATTTCAAAATTATAAAAATCCTTATAAAACAACTTTAAATAATTTTTATAAATTTGAAATGACTTCAGAATGAGATCAAAATTATTTCGGATGAAATATTGAAGCTCATTCTTCACACCCATGCATTTATTTATGAAATTTTTTATTTTTATTTTAGTCTCATAAGGTTTAAAAGAAATTTGCAAAAGGAAGGGTTAGAAAAATAAAAATAAAATTCTAAAAATGGACCAAAAAGCTAAAAATATTAAAACACACTACAGATCAGTATGATGATGTCGCCCTACATTATTGTAGCTCTTTTCAAGAGCTTTTCAAAAATATGCACTAATAGTCAATCCGAGCAACGAGCGAGGAGTTATGACCTCGAGAAGTTTTACCCCCAAAATTCAAAATGATGGCCAATGGAATGTCGTATGAACTACCCCCCTTTAATGAAATTGTAATTTTCATAAAGGGAAGTTCATTTATTGTCTATGAATGCAAATGCAAAGCCTGAAAATCGATTTACCTTCAAAATATGAAAAAAATGTGAAATTTCAAAATTATAAAAATCCTTATAAAATAACAAATTTAAATAATTTTTATAAATTCAAAATGACTTCAGAATGAGATCAAAATTATTTCAGATGAAATATTGAAGCTCATTCTTCACACCCATGCATTTATTTATGATTTTTATTTTATTTTTATTTTAGTCATCGAAGTTTAAAAAAATCTGCAAAAGGAAGGGTTAGAAAAATAAAAATAAAATTCTAGAAAATGGACCAAAAAGCCAAAAATTTTAAAACACACTACAGTCAATATGATGCCGCCCTACGTTGTTGTAGCTCTTTTCGAGAGCTTTCCAAAAATATGCACTAATAGTCAATCCGAGCAACGAGCGAGGAGTTATGACCCCAAGAAGTTTTACCCCCAAAATTCAAAATGATGGCCAATGGAATGTCGTATGAACTACCCGCCTTTAATGAAATTGTAATTTTCATAAAGTGAATTTCATTTATTGTCTATGAATGCAAATGCAAAGCCTAAAAAATTTATTTACCTTCAAAATATGAAAAAATGGGAAATTCCAAAATTATAAAAATCCTTATAAAACAACTTTAAATAATTTTTATAAATTCAAAATGACTTCAGAATGAGATCAAAATTATTTTAGATGAAATATTGAAGCTCATTCTTCACACCCATGCATTTATTTATGAAATTTTAATTTTTTTATTTTTATTCTAGTCATCAAAGTTTAAAAAAATCTACAAAAGGAAGGGTTAGAAAAATAAAAATAAAATTCTGGAAAATGGACCAGAAAGCCAAAAATGTTAAAACACACTACAGTCAGTATGATGTCGCCCTACATTGTTGTAGCTCTTTTCGAGAGCTTTCCAAAAATATGCACTAATAGTCAATCCGAGCAACGAGCGAGGAGTTATGACCCCGGGAAGTTTTACCCCCAAAATTCAAAATGATGGCCAATGGAATGTCGTATGAACTACCCCCTTTAATGAAATTGTAATTTTCATAAAGGGAAGTTCATTTATTGTCTGTGAATGCAAATGCAAATCTTGAAAATTGATTTACCTTCAAAATATGAAAAAAATGTGAAATTCTGAAATTATAAAAATCCTTATAAAACAACTTTAAATAATTTTTATAAATTCGAAATGACTTCAGAATGAGATCAAAATTATTTCGGATGAAATATTGAAGCTCATTCTTCACATCCATGCATTTATTTATGAAATTTTAATTTTTTTATTTTTATTTTAGTCATCGAAGTTTAAAAAAATCTGCAAAAGGAAGGGTTAGAAAAATAAAAATAAAATTCTGGAAAATGGACCAGAAAGCCGAAAATGTTAAAACACACTACAGTCAATATGATGTCGCCCTACGTTGTTGTAGCTCTTTTCGAGAGCTTTTCGAAAATATGCACTAATAGTCAATCCGAGCAACGAGCGAGGAGTTATGACCCCGGGAAGTTTTACCCCCAAAATTCAAAATGATGGCCAATGGAATGTCGTATGAACTACCCCCCTTTAATGAAATTGTAATTTTCATAAAGGGAAGTTCATTTATTATCTATGAATGCAAATGCAAAGCCTGAAAATCGATTTACCTTCAAAATATAAAAAAATGTGAAATTCTAAAATTATAAAAATCCTTATAAAACAACTTTAAATAATTTTTATAAATTCAAAATGACTTCAGAATGAGATCAAAATTATTTTAGATGAAATATTGAAGCTCATTCTTCACACCCATGCATTTATTTATGAAATTTTAATTTTTTTTATTTTTATTTTAGTCACCAAAGTTTAAAAAAATCTACAAAAGGAAGGGTTAGAAAAATAAAAATAAAATATTGAAAAATGGACCAGAAAGCCAAAAATGTTAAAACACACTACAGTTAGTATGATGTCGCCCTACATTGTTGTAGCTCTTTTCGAGAGCTTTCCGAAAATATGCACTAATAGTCAATCCGAGCAACGAGCGAGGAGTTATGACCCCGAGAAGTTTTACCCCCAAAATTCAAAATGATGGCCAATGGAATGTCGTATGAACTACCCCCTTTAATGAAATTGTAATTTTCATAAAGGGAAGTTCATTTATTATCTGTGAATGCAAATGCAAAGCCTGAAAATCGATTTACCTTCAAAATATAAAAAAATGTGAAATTCCAAAATTATAAAAATCCTTATAAAACAACTTTAAATAATTTTTATAAATTCGAAATGACTTCAGAATGAGATCAAAATTATTTCGAGATGAAATATTGAAGCTCATTCTTCACACCCATGCATTTATTTATGAAATTTTAATTTTATTTTTATTTTAGTCATCAAAGTTTAAAAAAATCTGCAAAAGGAAGGGTTAGAAAAATAAAAATAAAATTCTGGAAAATGGACCAGAAAGCAAAAATGTTAAAACACACTATAGTCAGTATGATGCTGACCTACATTGTTGTAGCTCTTTTCGAGAGCTTTACTAAAATATGCACTAATAGTCAATCCGAGCAACGAGCGAGGAGTTATGACCCCGAGAAGTTTTACCCCCAAAATTCAAAATGATGGTCAATGGAATATCGTATGAACTACCCCCTTTAATGAAATTGTAATTTTCATAAAAGGAATTTCATTTATTGTCTATGAATGCAAATGCAAAGCCTGAAAATCGATTTACCTTCAAAATATAAAAAAATGTGAAATTTCAAAATTATAAAAATCCTTATAAAACAACTTTAAATAATTTTTATAAATTTGAAATGACTTCAGAATGAGATCAAAATTATTTTAGATGAAATATTGAAGCTCATTCTTCACACCCATGCATTTATTTATGAAATTTTTATTTTTATTTTTAGTTGCCAAAGTTTAAAAAAATCTGCAAAAGGAAGGGTTAGAAAAATAAAAATAAAATTCTAGAAAATGGACCAGAAAGCCAAAAATGTTAAAACACACTCCAGTATGATGTCGCCCTACGTCATTGTAGCTCTTTTCGAGAGCTTTCTAAAAATATGCACTAATAGTCAATCCGAGCAACGAGCGAGGAGTTATGACCCTGGAAGTTTTACCCCCAAAATTCAAAATGATGGCCAATGGAATGTCGTATGAACTACCCCCTTTAATGAAATTGTAATTTTCATAAAGGGAAGTTCATTTATTGTCTGTGAATGCAAATGCAAAGCCTAAAAATTGATTTACCTTCAAAATATGAAAAAAATATGAAATTTTAAAATTATAAAAATCCTTATAAAACAACTTTAAATAATTTTTATAAATTTGAAATGACTTCAGAATGAGATCAAAATTATTTCAAATGAAATATTGAAGCTCATTCTTCACACCAATGCATTTATTTATGAATTTTTATTTTTATTTTAGTCATCAAAGTTTAAAAAAATCTACAAAAAGAAGGGTTAGAAAAATAAAAATAAAATTCTAAAAAATGGATCAGAAAGCCAAAAATGTTAAAACACACTACAATCAGTATGATGCCACCCTACGTTATTGTAGCTCTTTTCGAGAGCTTTCCAAAAATATGCACTAATAGTCAATCCGAGCAACGAGCGAGGAGTTATGACCCAGGAAGTTTTACCCCTAAAATTCAAAATGATGGCCAATGGAATGTTGTATGAACTACCCCATTTAATGAAATTGTAATTTTCATAAAGAGAAGTTCATTTATTGTCTATGAATGCAAATGCAAAGCCTAAAAATCGATTTACCTTCAAAATATAAAAAAAATATGAAATTATAAAATTATAAAAATCTTTATAAAACAACTTTAAATAATTTTTATAAATTTGAAATGACTTCAAAATGAGATAAAAATTATTTCGAATGAAATATTGAAGCTCATTCTTCACACCCATGCATTTATTTATGAAATTTTAATTTTTTTATTTTTATTTTAGTCGTCAAAGTTTAAAAAAATCTGCAAAAGGAAGGGTTAGAAAAATAAAAATAAAATTATGAAAAATGGACTAGAAAGCCAAAAATGTTAAAATACACTATATTTAGTATGATGTCGCCCTACATTGTTGTAGCTCTTTTCGAGAGCTTTCCGAAAATATGCACTAATAGTCAATCCGAGCAACGAGCGAGGAGTTATGACCTCGAGAAGTTTTCCCCCAAAATTCAAAATGATGGCCAATGGAATGTCGTATGAACTACCCCCTTTAATGAAATTGTAATTTTCATAAAGGGAAGTTCATTTATTGTCTATGAATGCAAATGCAAAGCCTGAAAATCGATTTACCTTCAAAATATAAAAAAATGTGAAATTCTGAAATTATAAAAATCCTTATAAAACAACTTTAAATAATTTTTATAAATTTAAAATGACTTCAGAATGAGATCAAAATTATTTCAGATGAAATACTGAAGCTCATTCTTCACACCCATGCATTTATTTATGAAATTTTAATTTTTTTATTTTTATTTTACTTGCTAAATTTAAAAAAAAAATCTGCAAAAGGAAGGGTTAGAAAAATAAAAAATTCTAGAAAATGGACCAAAAAGCAAAAAATGTTAAAACACACTATAGTCATATGATTCCCCTACTTGTAGCTCTTTTGAGAGCTTTCTAAAATATACACTAATAGTCAATCCGAGCAACGAGCGAGGAGTTATGACCTGGGAAGTTTTCCCCCAAAATTCAAAATGATGGCCAATGGATGTCATATGAACTACCCCCTTTAATGAAATTGTAATTTTCATAATTGAAAATCAATTTACCTTCAAAATATTAAAAAAAATGTGAAATTCAAAATTATAAAAATCCTTATAAAACAACTTTAAATAATTTTTATAAATTCAAAATGACTTCAAAATGAGATAAAAATTATTTTGGATGAAATATTGAAGCTCATTCTTCACACCCATGCATTTATTTAAGAATTTTTTTTTATTTTTATTTTAGTCATCAAAGTTTAAAAAAATCTGCAAAAGGAAGGGTTAGAAAAATAAAAATAAAATTCTAGAAAATGGACCAGAAAGTCAAAAATGTTAAAACACACTACAGTCAGTATGATGTCGCCCTACATCATTGTAGCTCTTTTCGAGAGCTTTCCAAAATATGCACTAATAGTCAATATGAGAAATGAGCGAGGAGTTATGACCCCGGGAAGTTTTACCCCCAAAATTCAAAATGATGGCCAATGGAATGTCATATGAACTACCCCCTTTAATGAAATTATAATTTTCATAAAGGGAAGTTCATTTATTATCTCGTGAATGCAAATGCAAAGCCTGAAAATCGATTTACCTTCAAAATATGAAAAAAATGTGAAATTCCAAAATTATAAAAATCCTTATAAAAACAACTTTAAATAATTTTTATAAATTTGAAATGACTTCAGAATGAGATCAAAATTATTTTGGATGAAATATTGAAGCTCATTCTTCACACCCATGCATTTATTTATGAAATTTATTTTTTTTTTAATTTTTATTTTAGTCGTCGAAGTTTAAAAAAAATCTGCAAAAGGAAGGGTTAGAAAAATAAAAATAAAATTTTAGAAAATGGACCAGAAAGCCAAAAATGTTAAAACACACTACAATCAGTATGATTTTGCCCTACGTTGTTGTAGCTCTTTTCGAGAGCTTTCCGAAAATATGCACTAATAGTCAATCCGAGCAACGAGCGAGGAGTTATGACCCCGAGAAGTTTTACCCCCAAAATTCAAAATGATGGCCAATGGAATGTCGTATGAACTACCCCCCTTTAATGAAATTATAATTTTCATAAAGGGAAGTTCATTTATTATCTATGAATGCAAATGCAAAGCCTAAAAATCGATTTACCTTCAAAATATGGAAAAAAAGTGAAATTTCAAAATTATAAAAATCCTTATAAAACAACAATTTAAATAATTTTTATAAATTCGAAATGACTTCAGAATGAGATCAAAATTATTTCGGATGAAATATTGAAGCTCATTCTTCACACCCATGCATTTATTTATGAAATTTTATTTTATTTTTATTTTTATTTTAGTCATCAAAGTTTAAAAAAATCTGCAAAAGGAAGGGTTAGAAAAAAAAAAACTTGAAAATGGACCAGAAAGCTGAAAATGTTAAAACACACTACAGTCAGTATGATGTCACCCTACGTTGTTGTAGCTCTTTTCGAGAGCTTTCCGAAAATATGCACTAATAGTCAATCCGAGCAACGAGCGAGGAGTTATGACCCTAGAAGTTTTACCCCCAAAATTCAAAATGATGGTCAATGGAATGTCGTATGAACTACCCCCTTTAATGAAATTGTAATTTTCATAAAGGTGTAAAATCGATTTACCTTCAAAATATGAAAAAAATATGAAATTTTAAAATTATAAAAATCCTTATAAAACAACAACTTTAAATAATTTTTATAAATTCGAAATGACTTAAGAATGAGATCAAAATTATTTTGGATGAAATATTGAAGCTCATTCTTCACACCCATGCATTTATTTATGAAATTTTATTTATTTTTTATTTTTATTTTAGTCATCGAAGTTTAAAAAAAATCTACAAAAGGAAGGGTTAGAAAAATAAAAATAAAATTCTAGAAAATGGACCAGAAAGGCCAAAAATGTTAAAACACACTACAATCAGTATGATGTCACCCTACATTGTTGTAGCTCTTTTCGAGAGCTTTCCAAAAATATGCACTAATAGTCAATCCGAGCAACGAGCGAGGAGTTATGACCCTAGGAAGTTTTACCCCAAAATTCAAAATGATGGCCAATGGAATGTCGTATGAACTACCCCCTTTAATGAAATTGTAATTTTCATAAAGGGAAGTTCATTTATTGTCTGTGAATGCAAATGCAAAGCCCGAAAATCGATTTACCTTCAAAATATGAAAAAAATGTGAAATTCCGAAATTATAAAAATCCTTATAAAACAACAACTTTAAATAATTTTTATAAATTCGAAATGACTTCAGAATGAGATCAAAATTATTTCGGATGAAATATTGAAGCTCATTCTTCACACCCATGCATTTATTTATGAAATTTTAATTTTTTTTTTTTTTTTAGTCGTCAAAGTTTAAAAAAATCTGCAAAAGGAAGGGTTAGAAAAATAAAAATAAAATTCTAGAAAATGGACCAGAAAGCCAAAAATGTTAAAACACACTATAGTCAGTATGATGCCGCCCTACGTTGTTGTAGCTCTTTTCGAGAGCTTTCCGAAAATATGCACTAATAGTCAATCCGAGCAACGAGCGAGGAGTTATGACCCCAGGAAGTTTTACCCCCAAAATTCAAAATGATGGCCAATGGAATGTCGTATGAACTACCCCCTTTAATGAAATTGTAATTTTCATAAAGGGAAGTTCATTTATTGTCTGTGAATGCAAATGCAAAGCCTGAAAATCGATTTACCTTCAAAATATGAAAAAAATGTGAAATTCCAAAATTATAAAAATCCTTATAAAACATCAACTTTAAATAATTTTTATAAATTTGAAATGACTTCAGAATGAGATCAAAATTATTTCGGATGAAATATTGAAGCTCATTCTTCACACCCATGCATTTATTTATAAATTTAATTTTATTTTTATTTTAGTCGTCGAAGTTTAAAAAAATCTGCAAAAGGAAGGGTTAGAAAAATAAAAATAAAATTATGAAAAATGGACCAGAAAACCAAAAAATGTTAAAACACACTACAGTCAGTATGGTTCCACCCTACGTTATTGTAGCTCTTTCGAGAGCTTTCAAAAATATGCACTAATAGTCAATCCGAGCAACGAGCGAGGAGTTATGACCCCGAGAAGTTTTACCCCCAAAATTCAAAATGATGGCCAATGGAATGTCGTATGAACTACCCCCTTTAATGAAATTGTAATTTTCATAAAGGGAAGTTCATTTATTGTCTGTGAATGCAAATGCAAAGCCTGAAAATCGATTTGCCTTCAAAATATAAAAAAAATGTGAAATTTGAAATTATAAAAATCCTTATAAAACAACTTTAAATAATTTTTATAAATTTGAAATGACTTCAGAATGAGATCAAAATTATTTCGGATGAAATATTGAAGCTCATTCTTCACACCCATGCATTTATTTATGAAATTTTAATTTTATTTTTATTTTAAAGGAATTCTAAAAAATGGACCAGAAAGTCGAAAATGTTAAAACACACTATAGTCAGTATGATGTCACCCTACGTTGTTGTAGCTCTTTTCGAGAGCTTTCCAAAAATATGTACTAATAGTCAATCCGAGCAACGAGCGAGGAGTTATGACCCAGGAAGTTTTACCCCAAAATTCAAAATGATGGCCAATGGAATGTCGTATGAACTACCCCCTTTAATGAAATTGTAATTTTCATAAAGGAAAGTTCATTTATTGTCTATGAATGCAAATGCAAAGCCTAAAAATCGATTTACCTTCAAAATATGAAAAAAATATGAAATTATAAAATTATAAAAATCCTTAAAAAACAACTTTAAATAATTTTTATAAATTCAAAATGACTTCAAAATGAGATCAAAATTATTTCAGATGAAATATTGAAGCTCATTCTTCACACCCATGCATTTATTTATGAAATTTTAATTTTTTTATTTTAGTCATCGAAGTTTAAAAAAATATACAAAAGGAAGGGTTAGAAAAATAAAAATAAAATTCTAGAAAATGGACTAGAAAGCCAAAAATGTTAAAACACACTAAAATTAGTATGATGTCGCCCTACATTGTTGTAGCTCTTTTCGAGAGCTTTCCAAAAATATGCACTAATAGTCAATCCGAGCAACGAGCGAGGAGTTATGACCCTAGGAAGTTTTACCCCTAAAATTCAAAATGATGGCCAATGGAATACCGTATGAACTACCCCCTTTAATGAAATTGTAATTTTCATAAAGGGAAGTTCATTTATTGTCTGTGAATGCAAATGCAAAGCCTGAAAATTGATTTACCTTCAAAATATGAAAAAATATGAAATTTTGAAATTATAAAAATCCTTATAAAACAACTTTAAATAATTTTTATAAATTTGAAATGACTTCAGAATGAGATCAAAATTATTTTGGATGAAATATTGAAGCTCATTCTTCACACCCATGCATTTATTTATGAAATTTTATTTTTATTTTAGTCATCGAAGTTTAAAAAAAATCTTCAAAAAGGGTTAGAAAAATAAAAATAAAATTCTAGAAAATGGACCAAAAACTAAAAATGTTAAAACACACTATAATCAGTATGATGCCACCCTACATTGTTGTAGCTCTTTTCGAGAGCTTTCCAAAAATATGCACTAATAGTCAATCCGAGCAACGAGCGAGGAGTTATGACCCCGAGAAGTTTTACCCCCAAAATTCAAAATGATGGCCAATGGAATGTCGTATGAACTACCCCCTTAATGAAATTGTAATTTTCATAAAGGGAAGTTCATTTATTGTCTATGAATGCAAATGCAAAGCCTGAAAATTGATTTACCTTCAAAATATAAAAAAAATGAAATTCAAAAATATAAAAACCTTATAAAACAACTTTAAATAATTTTATAAATTCGAAATGACTTCAGAATGAGATCAAAATTATTTCGGATGAAATATTGAAGCTCATTCTTCACACAATGCATTTATTTATGAAATTACTTTTTTTATTTTAATCATCGAAAAAAAAAAAAAAAAAAAAAAAAAAAAAAAAAAAAAAAAAAAAAAAAAAAAAAAAAATGGACCAGAAAGTCAAAAATGTTAAAACACACTACATTCAGTATGATGTCACCCTACGTTGTTGTAGCTCTTTTCGAGAGCTTTCCGAAAATATGCACTAATAGTCAATCCGAGCAACGAGCGAGGAGTTATGACCCGAGAAGTTTTACCCCCAAAATTCAAAATGATGGCCAATGGAATGTCGTATGAACTCCCCCTTTAATAAAATTGTAATTTTCATAAAGGAAGTTCATTTATTGTCTGTGAATGCAAATGCAAAGCCTGAAAATCGATTTACCTTCAAAATATGAAAAAAAATGAAATTTCGAAATTATAAAAATCTTTATAAAACAACTTTAAATAATTTTTATAAATTGGAAATGACTTCAGAATGAGATCAAAATTTTGGATATAACTAAAATGCATTTGAGGCTCCTATTGCATTTCTATATTTTTTAGTAGATTGTTTGTCGTGTTGACTCAAAACTACTTCACTTCTTAATTTTAGCTAAAGTAGGTATGTTAATTATTCCAAAATTATTCCAAAAGAGTGAAGTCCAAGGATAAAAGAAAAAAATGATATAATTTGAGATGTCAATAAGATTGGAAAGCTTGTAGGTACCAAATTATTGGTATGCTTGACCAACAAAAACAACCATTTGTAGACCCTTCTTAAATTTATAGAATCTACCAAGATAGAACAAGGATAAGAAATAGCAAAATCTATTAAGAACTCCCTCAATTAGGAGTGAGATGATTCAACTTCTTGTCTTATTTTTTGAAGTAAATACAACAAGCAACAAGAAGATAAAAGATCAAAGCAAATGTTGAACTAACTAGAGCAAGTAGCCAAAAAACAAAGAGGCCCCTCTTAGGTATGATGCTTCCATCATTTCACCAATATAAACTCACCACACCATATTCCTCTCCCATATCTCTCCATTCCTCCATGACTCTCACTTTACCTCTCCAAATATACTTTACACTCCTTTCCATCCATGCTTATAATTTATCTTTCTACACCATTAGTATTTTATTTTTACCCATTCTATTGTATCAAATAGCATGTGCCCCACTCCCCATTACTTTTTCATGAATCCCTAGCCCAATAGAAAGGATAACTAAATTCTTCCTTTACAATCAACTAAAGACATTCCACACAAGTGGGAAGTCATGCAAAAAGATATATGAGTACCTTAGCTATGAAAGTAGATGCCAACTACTATCACAAGGAGAATAGCACTAGTAAGAAATATGACCAAATGATATCATGACATATGTGAAATGATATTGCTTGAGAGGGGAATTTCGAAATTGTAAAGAGAGGGTCTCTATAACTACATTTGTTTTTAGAACGGTAATACAAAAAAGCTTTGGGGCTCCTATTACATTTCTCTCTTTTTTTTCAGTATATTTTTTGCATCCTGTTGATTCAATATTGCTTCACTTCTTGATGTTAGCTAAAGTAGGCATGTTAATTTTTTCAAAATTATTCCAAAAGAGTGAAGTCCAAGGATAAAAGAAAAAAAAAAGATATAATTTGAGATGTCAATAAGATTGGAAAGCTTGTAGGTACCAAATTATTGGTATGCTTGACCAACAAAAACAACCATTTGTAGACCCTTCTTCAATTTATAGAATCTACCAAGATAGAACAAGTATAAGAAATATCAAAATATATTAAGAACTCTCTTAATTAGGAGTGATATGATTCAACTTCTTGTCTTCTTATTTTTTGAAGTAAATACAACAAGAAACAAGAAGATAAAATGTCAAAGCAATTCTTCGAACCCGAACCCGAAACCAAAACAAAATGGTAACATTGCTTAAATTTGATGAACTCCCTAGGTCTAAGTGGTTTCATCAGCATATCAACAGTATACTTATGTGTGGTACAATGTTGAAGGTAAATCACTTTTCAATCAACCAGTTATCTTATGTAATGGTGTTGAACTTTTGTGCTTTGTTTTGCATGGTAGATAGATTTTTTCAGCTATGTCAAAGCACCTTGGTTGTCACAAAGAAGTGGAGTAGGCTAAAATTGTTCTATTTACAAATCCTTTAAAAGTTTCCTTAATCGAGCAACCTCATGACTATTTCTACAATGCAGTGAATGGGATAACAAGTATAGGTTGTTCTTTTTGCGTTGCCACTAAGTTGCACCTAAACAAAGAGGAAAAATATAGCTTGTAGTGAATTTAATATCACCATAGAATCTGCTCAATGTGAATTATCCAGTTAGCCCAAAATCAACAGGTTTTTAATATAGGATGCAAAATCAACTGTACTATTGACATGTATCATCACCCTTCTTCTAACCAATGACTTACCTTTTGGCTTCTTACCAATGCTTGTGCATGTTTATAGGATATTTGCTTGTATATTCACTACTTTTGTGCAACACAAAGTTTTAGCTAAATCCAAATTTTGTTGAAGCCAGCAGTGTTTTTTTTTGGGCAGGTTTGGGATTTTAATCTTCTTAATAGTGTTTTTAATGCTCTTCCAAATTTTATATTGCATGAATATATATTTTCTTGTGTCTACCCCTTTTATTGAATTTTTTTTTTTAGTCTTTTTGCTGATTTTTTATTATGGTTGAGGCTTTCTTGTATAGTGAAATGGTAGTCAATAATTTACCATAGTCGGTCAATTGTTAGCGTTACCAATGGGTTAGAACTTGGAGAATTATTTGTCTTGTTGTGCACCAGCATTCTCTACTACCATAAGAAAAATTAAGATTGATCTTAATTTTTTTGTTACTTTTAGAACAATATCATATTTTAGAACATTTTCACTGATATAACTACCCCATCACATGGCATAAATTAAATAGTTTGTGATCCAGGAATGTGACCTTTTTGAGGCATGGCTTTAATCCCAAAAATGTATGAAAAACTAATTTTGTGATCCTAACCACACTATTAGTGGGATAACTTAATGTTTGGGACTCTATTTTGATCCATTCAAGAAACGTTGGAAAGATTAGAGGGAGAACAACTATTTCAGCACAATAATTATGTGGAAAAAATGCTCTGGAGGCCCTCTAAAATGTAAAAACAAAATGTTTACTAAAAATAGTAGTTTTCTATTTTTAGATTTTTCATAGCCAAAATGCATCTCTAGCTATGTTGACACATTAGTAGAAGATAAAACACAAAAGCACAAGTCATATGTATGTAATTTTCATTTAAATGCACTTTGTAACTCATGGAAGATGAATCACCACATTTTCATATGGGTGACCTTCTAACTCATGGAAGGTGAACCACCACATTTCCACATGGGTGACCTTCCATATTCAATATGGTAGATTTCCAACACACCAAAGATATCGCATAAAGAGACATGCACCCCTGATTGTAAATACTTGAGTAATGGATGCAAGTCATAGCCTCACATCTCCTCTTAGAGATTGCTTGTGTTGTACTCTGTTTTTTGAGTAATAAAATCATCATGCTATTTTGTTATATATTTTTTTGTTTTGGTTTGTTATACTCTTTTATTTGTGAATTACTCTCTTTCATGAACTTATTTAATTAGAAATTCTGATTTTTGGATTAGTTTGTTTGAACTTTGAATTTAACTTTTTTTAAAATGGGATTAAAATTGTTGCAGTGTTATTTTGCAACTAAATTGAATAAAGTTAGAAATTACCAACAAAGGTTTAGTTTTCTGTTTTTCGTGAATATAACTTAGCTCTAAATGCTTATTTTGTTTAAATATTTGTGTTACAATGTCTATATGAAAGCATGAGATTTGGTAATCTCCTATTTTTTAGCTTTTTTTTTTCTACAGTACCTCCTACATTTGATTTGTATTCACTAAAATTATTTGATTATTGCAAATATTGTGAGTAGTAAGGCAGAAATATTGATAGCAGAAGGTGAATCATATGGTTCACAATTGCTTGTGTTTCCTAAAGCCTTAATTGGAGGCTATCCTCAGGGTTCCACTTTTGGTGTTGTTGTTGGAAATCACTCTTTGAAGGGCCAGGAGGAGTTCAAAAATATTATGCTTATGGTATTGATGTATCAGGTGCATATTTTGTATTCTTATTTTCTTTGATGGGGAATTTTTTGTGTTATTACATGCATATGCTCTGTAGTAAAGCATTCCATGAAATAGCTTTAATGCTTGTATGTTTAAAAAGTGGATGCAAGTATCTAGAGAGAATTCACAAACTATTTGTGTTCAATTTGAGGAGATTTGATATTCAATGGTTTTCCATCCAATTGACTTGATAATTTTAGATGATGGTCAAGTGTTAAATCCCTAATCTCCTGTTGATAGTGACAACTGGCATATTTAAATAATTATTCTTTCAATTCCTTACCAAGACTATCATACTTTGTTCTTAGACATGTTTCGCAGGGAAGTGTCCCTAGGTCTGTGGATGTGGGGATGTCACCCAGACATCGTAGACTTGGGCAATGTCCTTAGCATGTCCCTCTCGTAACTTTCAAAGCAAGAATGGGCAACAGGGTGCCTGTACCTAGGTTTCTTGTACATGGATCCCATATGGGAGTGGGTTTGGGTGGTGGCCAGGGGGTGAGGTGTAAATAAAGACAATAAAACTAAACCTAAATAAAAAAACTAAATGGATTGCATATAGACATTCAACTAAGATGACTGATACTCTACCATTTTTGGCTACTGGTGTATTTTAGACTCAGACCTCCTCTGCATTCAGCTGATGAATAGACAGGTAGGATGCATTCAAATTTATACCGTGTGTTGGATTCAAATTTTTGTTGTGTGATGTCATTGTTGTGTGAATTCTAATGCTATAATTTCTGTATGGGTGCAAACATGTTTTGTAGACTAGAGAGTGGAAGTGTTTTGTAGATTGGAAACTGGAAATCTATGTTGGATACTTTGCAGACATCTATGATGAATACCTTTACATACACCTGTGCCTAGAAGTACCTTAGTGATTTGCAAGTAACTGTTAACAAAGGGTCTATGTTGGTTTATTTTATTATGCTATACTAATGATTGTTCATGAAACTTAAAGAAATCGACTGTAAATGTGATTGAATTCCTCTAATTATTGCTTTATGATTGAAAATGAAATAAATATGCATTGCTAAATATAAAATGTAATGACCTTAAACTATCATTAGAAATTATCCCTCTTTAATGAAACCATAATTTTCATAAAGATGAAAATATTTAATGCTTTAAAACAATAGCCTTTAGTACAATGTGTAAATTACCTCTCTTTAACGAAAACATAATTTTCATAAAGAGCAGTCAATTTATTACTCTAAAATGATGGCCAATTGAATGTCGTATGAACTACCCCCTTTAATTAAATTGTAATTTTCATAAAGGGAAGTTCATTTATTGTTTGTGAATGCAAACACAAAGCCTGAAAATTGATTTAGCTTCAAAATATGAAAAAAATGTGAAATTCTAAAATTATAAAAATCCTTATAAATAGCAACTTTAAATAATTTTTATAAATTCAAAATGACTTCATAATGAAATCAAAATTGTTTCGTATGAAATATTGAAGCTCATTCTTCACACCCATGCAATTATTTATGAAATTTTAATTTTTTATTTTATTTTAGTCATCGAAGTTAAAAAAAAAATCTACAAAATGAAGGGATAGAAAAATAAAAATAAAATTCTAGAATATGGATCAGAAAGTCAAAAATGTTAAAACACACTATATTTAGTATGATGCCACCCTACATTGTTGTAGCTCTTTTTGAGAGCTTTTTGAAAATATGCACTAATAGTTAATCTGAGCAACGAACGAGGAGTTATGACCCCGAGAAGTTTTACCCCCAAAATTTAAATTTCAAATGAATTGTCCTAGGTGGGAAAAGGGAAAACAGGGTATTATAGGGTAATTTCAAAATTGTAAAGGGGGGGTCTCTATAACTGCATTTTTTTTGGAACAGTAATACAAGAAATTTGTGGGGATCCTATTGCATTTCTCTATTTTTTAGTAGATTGTTTGTGGCTTGTTGATTCAGTACTACTTCAGTACTTGATGTTAGCTAAAGTAGGCATGTTAATTATTCCAAAATTATTCCAAAAGAGTGAAGTCCAAGAATAAAAGAAAAAAAAGATATAATTTGAGATGTCAATAAGATTGGAAATCTTGTAGGTACCAACTTATGAGTATGCTTGACCAACAAAAATAACCATTTGTAGACCCTTCTTCAATTTATAGAATCTACCAAGATAGAACAAGGATAAGAAATAGCAAAATCTATTAAGAACTCCCTCAATTAGGAGTGATATGATTCAACTTATTGTCTTCTTATTTTTTGAAGTAAATACAACAAGCAACAAGAAGATAAAATGTCACAGCAAATGTTGAACTAACTAAAGCAAGTAGCCCAAAAATAAAGAGGCCCCTCTTAGATATGATGCTTCCATCATTTCACCAATATAAACTTACTACACCATATTCCTCTTCCATATCTCTTCATTCTTCCATGACTCTCACTTTGCCTCTCCAAATATACTTTACACTCCTTTCCATCCATGCTTATCATTTATCTTTCTACACCATTAGTATTTTTTTTACCCATTCTATTGTATCAAATAGCATGTGTCCCACACCCCATTACTTTTTCATGAATCCCTAGCACAATAGAAAGGATAACTAAATTCTTCCTTTAAAATCAACTGAAGACATTCCACAAAAGTGGGAAGTCATAAAAAAAGATATATGAGTACCTTAGCTATGAAAGCAGATGTTAACTACTATCACAAGGAGTATAGCACCGGTCAGAAATATGACCAAATTATGTCATGACACATGTGAAATGATATTTCTTGAGAGGATCAATGACAACTAACACCAATCGATGAAGGTTGAACATGTAGACACCATCACAAGCTATTAGGCATACACCATGACAGATGGATAATAAAAGTAAGCTTGAGTTATAACAGAATAGTATCCATCATGGTAAGATATAATGGTTTAATGTAAATGGAAGGTAAGAAGATAAATCTTCATATAAGGAATAGGATCCATTAAATAAATGTCTACTTGCTGAGAGGTAATTTTATCCAATTACAAAACCACACTCACCCTTGGGATTTTGATCACAAAACCCTCTCTTGTAGAGAAGTTAAAAAAAAAAATAACTTCTCTAGGGTTCTGCTATGTAAGCATTGCACATGTGTATTAGTAATATTTGTGAAGATGTGTTAAATAAGTGCTAGGAATACCTTAGTGATTTGCATGTAACTGTTAACAAGGGGTCTATGTTGGTTTATTTTATTATGTTATACTAATGATTGTTCATGAAAATTAAAGAAAGCGACTCTAAATGTGATTGAATTCCTCTAATTATTGCTTGATGACTAAAAATGAAATAAATATGCATTGCTAAATATAAAATGTGATGACCTTAAAATTTCATTAAAAATTATCCCTCTTTAATGAAATCATAATTTTCATAAAGAAGAAATAATTTAATGCTTTAAAACAATAGCCTTTGGTATAATGTGTAAATTACCTCTCTTTAATGAAATTAGAATTTTCATAAAGAGAAGCCAATTTTTTTTTTTAAGCGAAAAACCCCTTACGGGGCCGCCTTGTTCTAAGAGATCACGAACAGGGGGTTCTACACCATCAAAGTCACCCGGAGTCGCACCCGACCCTACCCGCACCAACATTATCAATTGGATTTTGGATATCCAATTCAGCTTTTTGGTAGGGTGGAGATTTGAACCTGGTACCTCCCTTGGAGGATTGCCCTCTCCTCTCCAACTCACCTACAACACCTGGGTTAAAACTAATTTGTAGTGGAAAACACCCTTTTCAAGGTGCCACTTTCAACAGGTTGGGCATAGGAGGAATGGAGCCTTGTCAGCATCTATCAGCACATAGGACATTCCTAACTATACCATATATCTGTAGGATGGAGACAAGGGGAATGGAACCTGGGTCGGCATCTACTAGCACCCAGGGCATTTACCACTGCACCACAACAAACAGATAAAGAGAAGCCAATTTATTGCTCTAAAAATGATGGCCAATGGAATGTCGTATGAACTACCCCCCTTTAATGAATTTGTAATTTTCATAAAGGGAAGTTCATTTATTGTTTGTGAATTTAAATGCAAAGCCTGAAAATCAATTTACCTTCAAAATATGAAAAAAATGTAAAATTCTAAAATTATAAAAATCCTTATAAAACAACAACTTTAAACATTTTTTATAGATTCAAAATGACTTCAGAATGAGATCAAAATTATTTTGGATGAAATATTTAAGATCATTCTTCACACCCATGCATTTATTTATGAAATTTAATTTTTTTTTTAGTCGCCGAAGTTTAAAAAAATATTGCAAAAGGAAGGGTTAGAAAAATAAAAATAAAATTCTAGAAAATGGATCAGAAAGCCAAAAATGTTAAAAAACACTACAGTCAATATGATGCCACCCTATGCTCTTGTAGCTCTTTACCAGAGCTTTCCAAAAATATGCACTAATAGTTAATTCGAGCAACAAGCAAGGAGTTATGACTCCGTGAAGTTTTACCCCCAAAATTCAAATTTTAAATGAATTTTCCTAGGCGGGAAAAGGGAAAATAGGGTATTATAGGGGAATTTAAAAATTTTAAAGGGAGGTCTCTGTAACCGCATTTTTTTGGAATAGTAATACAAGAAATATTTGGGGCTCCTATTGCATTTCTCTGTTTTTCAGTAGATTGTTTGTGTCCTGTTGATTCAATACTGCTTCACTTCTTGATGTTAGCTAAAGTAGGCATGTTAATTATTCCAAAATTATTCCAAAAGAGTGAAGTCCAAGGATAAAATAAAAAATGATATAATTTGAGATGTCAATAAGATTGGAAAGCTTGTAGGTACCAAATTATTGGTATGCTTGACCAACAAAAACAACCATTTGTAGACCCTTCTTCAATTTATAGAATCTACCAAGATAGAACAAGGATAATAAATAGCAAAATATATTAAGAACTCCCTCAATTAGGAGTGAGATGATTCAACTTCTTATCTTCTTATTTTTTGAAGTAAATACAACAAGCAACAAGAAGATAAAAGGTCAAAGCAAATGTTGAACTAACTAGGGCAAGTAGCCAAAAAAAAAAGAGGCCCCTCTTAGGTATAATTCTAAGGTACTCATATATATTTTTGCATGACTTCCCACTTGTTTGAAATATCTTTAGTTGTTGTATTTCATAGAAGTTTCCAAAAATAAATGGAATCAACATATTACGTAGTATTGCTAAAAAATAAATACATATATTTTAATGCATTTGATACATGGGTGTGTATGTAGAGACAAAATAATATTGCTATAGAAAATACAATACTCTCTAATTGATAATGAAATGGTTGGCATGTTGGGTATTTATACCTAAATACAAGTTAACTTATGGTCAAGGTTAAGTAACTAACCTTTATGCTTAAAATAATAATATGATACAAACATATTTTTTTTCAAGGTTTACGAGGATCAAAATGTCTTATACATGGAATATAACATAATGTTAGTCATGGCTTCAAATGAAGCTTAATCAACTTATATATTAACATTTTATCTGAGATGAAAAATGAACATAGAGAGACGCTTATTTTCCATCCCCATGAAGTGATACACTCTTACACCAAGTAGTTATTGCACAAAAGGAACCTCAAACATAACCTTGGTTAGGATATCTACTATTTGTTCTACTATTGGTATAATAATATGATCAAGCATCCCATGGGCATAAATCCATCTCAAATAATAAATCCAAATCTCAAAGTGTTTGGTTTATTAATGAAATATTGGATTGCTAACAAACTTGATGGTGCAACTAATCCAAATTCATGAGCATCCATTGAAGGTGATTAGCTTCCTCATTGCTAGTACACTATTTAGTTTTGGTTGAAGAATAATATATAGTATATTATCATCTAGAACACCATGAAAAAGGGTTGGAACCCATTAGAATACAAAGCTTATGGTGGAACATCACTCATCCAAATTGTTGGTCCAATCAGTGTCTAAAAATCCTATTATATTTAAAGGTGATCCAGCTAAATAATTAATACCCATATTATAAGTATATATGATATATCTAAAAATCCTCTTGGTCATGTTCTAGTAACTCTCTAGGAGGATTGCATGTATATTGATGAATAGTTGACAATAAAGTCTATATCAGATCATGTGTGAGTAAGGTAAAGGAGGCATCCCAAAAGAGACCAATATAAAGTGGAATCTAGCAAAATATTCATAAAATCATCCCAAATATTTAGTCTTGAAGCAAAAGAAATCTAAATAGACTTATGGTCCCCCATGCTGAAGTGCTAAAGAATATCTAATGCATACTTGGGTTCTAAGATATATTTCATCAATCTAAGTTCCCAAGAAATATTGTAGAAGCCATAATTTTGTTATCTCAAAGGAAATCCAAAGCCATGACTTCATATCCTAAATAAAAATAGGAGAGTTGCCTATAAGAATATCATCCACATAGAGAACAAACACCAATTTCTCCCTGTCCTAATTGTTGATATAAACATCATGTTCATCCTTACACCATCAAAATTTATAACTACGGAATAAGGGGTGGATATTATCATACAAATTATGAGATGCTTTCTTAAGCCCAATCTATTCAATCAATAAACCAAGGGAATTAGACCCTCAAGATCATAACTAGGTGTTTTATTTCTTTGAAGGCACTCCTTACATCCATATGATTTACATTCCAACCAAATAAGACCATTATATAAATAATTATCTTGAAAAAACCATCCTAGAAACAAGAGCAAATATCTTTGAACATTCAACTCCCTCCTCTTGAGAGAACATATTAGCAACAAGGCATATCTTATGCTTTTTCACCTAACCATTTGAATTGTACTTGGTCCTATAGACCCATTTGAATTCAACAATATTATTTCCTTCCAAAATAGGAACAAGCTCTTGTGTCCTATTTTTCATTAAGAACTCATATTATGCAATCATAACATCTTCCTACTCTAATATGTCCTTAGAATGAGAATATTTAAGAGGATCTCCACAATGATAAACCTTTAAGCGCAATTATTGATAAGAAGTATTCTAGTGTCATTCTAGAGATATAATAGGTTAAGCATCATGTTGAAGTGTCTGAATCCTCTTAGGAGCTAGATGGATTGGAGAAGAATTAGGCACCCACTATGGAAAAGCAACATTAGAAGCTAAACCTAGAGAATCTAAATTAAACTCATTACTCACATCATCATGAAGCACTCAAAAATTATGTGTCAAGCTTAATATCCCCTATATTTGAAACTAAAGGTACTATATATGGTGCTACCTATGAGGGGTGTCAAATCCATAAGCATAATACTATCACTAGAATATTAGAAATGCGTTATGATAGGAATAGATCCTACAAGAGTTTCTAAAGGTTCTACTAGATTAGTCAAATAGATGAGGAGGTATTTTACCAGAAGCTTGAGTGGTGGACTAGAAGAAGCCCCTAGAAGAACATCACAAAAATAAAATATATCCAAATAATAACTTCATTTCTCTAAGTATTATAGACATTATATACCCAAGAGGTATACAAAGATTCATCTATAACTCTTCAATGACTCCTTTTTTCTAATATTTAGGTATGCAAGACCATGATGAATTCCTACATATATTGAATCATGACACTTTTGGCTTATCACCCATAAACCTCTCAAGGGGTTTCATGCCTTAAAAACTTTATTAGAAACCCTATTGATGATGTATGTTATACAAGTGATGGCCTCACCCTAAAAATTGTGCTCCATCCTCTTACCGTAAATCATGCAACATGCCTCCATGACTAGCATATTTTCCATTCAACCACTCTATTATTCTTAGGGATATAATGAATAGTCATTTTATATGCTATCCCATGAAGAGTCAAAAAAATCATGAAATACATTGCTTATGTAATCATCTCACATATCCAACCTAAAAGACTTGATCTTCCTCTCTAGCTAATTTTCTATAGGAGATTTAAATACCTTGAATATCTTAAGGATCTCATCCTTGTTTTAAATAGTATATAACCATGTTTATTTAAAAATAATAATAAAAAAGTACCTATTTCTAAAAATGGATTGTATACCACATAGGTCTATATATGTCATGATGTATGATCTTGAAAAGATGAGTAGCATGTCTCATTGTCCCTTTTAGAAAGATATATCTATGATGCTTTCTAATAATGCATACCTCACATGCATAACTTCAAGAGAAAATGTGAGGAATTCTAATGGCCATCTAAAAATGACTCATGTATCTCATGGATCCATAGCTAAGATGTGCAATCCTATAATTCCATTGTTGACTCTCAATGTTTATATGAGAAACCATAGTTACAAAATATTTATTATAATAGGAAGAATAAAATGGATCTTTCTCCTAAATTATACATTTGGTTAGATTCATCACAATAACTAGAATAAATTACTTTAAATACATGTCTATATTGTTAATAACCCAATAATTAGGATAGAATTCTACCTTTTATTTGTATGATTAATGAGATAAGATATTGAGGATAAGATTAGGAACATGAAGCATTTCATCAAAATAAGAAGATCCAATACTAACATATCCACATCTTGATTCCTGTAAAGAAGATTCATCTCCAATTATAACATTCTTCCCTAAATACAAATTGGTGTACCCCTATAGGATATGTTTGTAACTGGTCATGCATATTTTTTCCCTTGACTATATAATCTAGTCATTGGAGGAAGTGGATGAGGTTTCTCCATCAAAACATTCCTAACCCTATGCATAGAAAAGAGAAGCATCAAATACCCTACTTTTTCACTACTTATTCAAGCTTCTTCATGTGACTTTAACAAAATTATACTTTATGTGACATTATGGTGAGCAGGATGCCTCAAAAATTTGAATCTCAAGTTGATAGAAATTCTAGCACAGGCACAAGCAATGGAGATGACACGGATAATGTATTTGGTTCATAGGATGGTTCAGTCAGGGGAGTGGAGGTCATGGGTGTCGGGAGGAGCCCTTCCTGACCCACATCAAAATTCCAACCCTGTCTCCTTTGCAAATATAGTAAAAACACATGGGGCTTCCACCACCCCTCTCTTTGCAAGGCTCATTTTCTCTAATATTGAGTAATAGAGAACTAGAATAAACTATATTTCTACACTAAATGGCAAAAGTAGGGTCATTTCAGGTCACAATGCCCCTCTCTCCAAAAATAATCTAGGAAATAATGACATCATGCTAAGAAATCCTTATTGGATGATCAAAAATCCAATATCAAAAAGAAAAATCCAATTGATGGCAACCTCAGCAACAATATTCTAAAGTCTGAAGGCAAGGATATGATCCCTACTTCTAATGAAGGCCATTTCGACCAAGTATGTTCCTCCTTCACTAATCCTAATCACTTCAACTCTTTATATGAGTCTCGTAATGACCAATTTAAAAAAATTCCTCCTAATGATATCCCCATTCTTGAGTCCCAAGAGTGTCCTTCTATGAGTTTTCTTCCCATTGTTTTCCATATGGGTGTACCCCCTCTTCACTCTTATCCCAATAATGAGATGTCCCCCTCTAGGTCAGGCCCTTCTGGTCTTCCTCTCTCCAAGGATTCCTTTACCCTCCTTAATTACTTCTTACCTCCCGTGGGTTTTATCTCATATTCTATTGGTGATCTCAATACCAGTGATCTAAATGAGTCTTTAAGCCCCTCAATATTGGTAAAAAAAAATCAAAATAAAAGCTCAGCTGATGTGGGAAGTGATAAGAAGAAAGTTAGACCATCTAATCAAGTGATATAAAGAAAATAAACCAAGGAAAAAATAGCCAATGACACTCAAGCCACACTTTTCTCATACCTTAAAGATAACCCTAGGGTGGAAATGCACAAAGAAGATGGAAAATAAACCAAACCCCCCTCATCCCATCGAAGGAAGGAAAAATATTCCTCCAAATATAATAAATGAATATCCTCTCATGGAATGTGAGAGACCTTAATGGACTAATCAAG
The DNA here is from genome assembly GCA_028583015.1 of Wollemia nobilis. Taxonomy (NCBI): domain Eukaryota; kingdom Viridiplantae; phylum Streptophyta; class Pinopsida; order Araucariales; family Araucariaceae; genus Wollemia; species Wollemia nobilis. Next base: position 32,364,041 of record JAQPPZ010015824.1, read on the forward strand.
AAGTGGTTGGTGTCATCCATAAGGAAAGACCTTAAACCCAATATCATTCTCCTTTAAGAAACTAAAATTGATGAAGACAACATGGGAAAATTTTCCAAAGCCATATGGAAAAGCAGTGAATTCATTGCTAGCCCAACTCAAGGTAACTTTGGAGGCCTCCTCTATTTGTGGGATCCATCCAAAGTTGAAGGTAGACTCTTATCTACCTCAAAAAAAATCATATATATTTTTTGTATTGTAAATGCACCAAAGCAAGGTGGGTGCTTTCAAACATCTATACTCCTAATAATATACTAGGGCAGTTTGGCTTGTGGAATAGCCTTAGTCAAATAAGACATATATTTCCTAATACATATTGGATGGTGTATAATGACTTCAATTCTCCTCTTTATCCATTAGATAATAGTGGAGGAACTACTATCACACCTAGATGTTATGAGGATTTTTTTGAGTTTGTTGACAACAATGAGATAATTGTAGACACCAAATTGCAACCATTAATCCTCCATACTAACCATCCCACCACTCACTTGTCCACCATACACCTTTTCCACCATCCATTTAGCCACTTTTAGTCCTTCCCACCTTCAAAAGGCCCACTTTAGCCCTTTTTTGCCATTTCCTGACCCAATTGGGCTTATTTTAATATTATTTTATATTATTTTATATTTAATATAATATTTTATATTATATTATAATATATTTATTATAAAATATGTATTTATAAACCCAATTAACCTCAGCCATCCAATCCAATCTAATCTCCACCGTCCATCTTCATTAATCCATGCCACATCTAAAATGTAATCTCAGCCTTAGGATCTTATTTAATCTTAGCCACATAATTAAAAGTGTAAGGTTAAAACCCTAATAAAACCCTAGGTTGGATTATAAGTAAGGGCATTTGCAAATTCTCAAACCCTAGAATGCCCTGGAAGATATTCGCACATAGAGAAATCAGTAAAGAAACCCTTGTGAAGCATAAGGTTATAGAGCCCTGAAGATCCAAAACCCTAGCTTGTCATAGGACTTCTCCATTCCAGCCACCTCTGCATCCATCCCCCATTGTCGTCATTATCCCCCATCTACCATATCCTTCACATCCCCATGATCTGCTTCTATAGATTTAACCCTCACCCATAGGCACTCTTCGGAGCTTTCCAAGCTCACTACAGAGCCTGCCAGGTGTACACCAAAGCCTATCATATTCTGTAGGCTCACCCCAGAGCCTACCGAGCTTGCCTCAAAGCCTACAAAGTGTCTGCTAGAGCATGTTGTCATCATAAATGCCCCATTGATTTGTTGCATCACATCTACTGCTATGATCAAGACATCACACCAACAGATCTGCAATGAAGCATCATCATTGTAAGCAAGGTAAATCATCTTAGTTGTTATTTTATTGCATGATCCATAGATTTTCATATGCCATTTGATTTATTGATAGCTAGGATTTACTGATATCTGAGGGTCTCACGTTGTGGAGCCCTCACAGGTATTACTAATCTCTCTTTCTATTTGTGTATATGCAGATCTATAGGTTCTATCTATTGTTGGACAGCTATTGAAGTTGGACTGGTCCAGAATTGGATACCTAAAACCCACTCATTCTATTGGGAGAGAATTACGTTGAAGACAATTTTTTTATTGTAGCTAGGGTTTCAAAGAACCCTAGCAATCTGTATTCATTGTATCATAACATTTCTGTCAAGGTAGAATTAATTGTACAAAGGAGTTTTTCAGCTTCCCCCCCTCGTTATTTAATAATAATATATCTTATGCAATTACATTTGTATTATCATATTTCTTTGCTTTCTATTTTTATTTAGTGTTGTCCTTTTAGCTCTACACTAATGTATATCCAACTTAAAGGAACCAATTTTACTTGGAGCAATAAAATAATGGGAAGCCAACTCATTCAACTTAGAATTGATATATTCCTCCTATCCAAATATGTCATTCACCTTTTTCGTGATGCCTTCCTGCATTCCCACCCTAAGATTGTCTTGTATCACAACCCGCTTATCCTAGAAGACCTCCATCCAACTTCTTCATTCAAAACTTCTCTTTAGATTTGAATCCATGTGGCTTCAACACCTGGATATCAAAAATCATATTATTGAGTGGTGGAACAAGAAATTCGCATGGCCTCTTATTACCCAAGTCACCAAGAAACTCAACTTTATCAAAGTTAACCTCAAATCTTGGAGTAAGGAAGTGTTTGGTAACATCTTAGAAAACAAACACCAAATATAGAGGTAGCTCAATATTATTGAAGAATATGTTTAAAGTGGGAACTATTCATCAAAATACAGAAGCAAGGAAAGAGACCTCCTATCCGAGTTTCAGAACATCCTAGCAAAGGAAGAAGTCTTCTGGAGACAAAAATACAAAGCTTTATGGATTAAAGAGGGATACTCCAACACAAAGTATATTTATGCTATGACTCTCAAATAATGAAGCAATAATAAAATCAAAGAATTATCTAAAGATGATGGGTTTGTTATCAATGACATCTTCGAAATAAGATTTGAAGTAGTCAATCACTTTGAGAGACTTATGGGACCAATCCATCCTCATCCTGCTCATGCTTCTAATATGCTCCTCCAAAACATCCCCTGCCTCATTTTCCCTGATTTTAACTCTCACTTACTTAGAACCTTTACTCAGGAGAAAATAAAAAAATGGTCTTTTTTTGATGTCGGTAGACAAAGTCCCTAGTCCTAATGGGTTTCCCCCTTGATTATTTTAATGTTAATGAGATACTATTGGTCATGACATCATTTTTGCTATCCAAGAAGTCCAAAAGGATAAAATTTTACCAAAATATGTTAATTCCACATTTTTTTTCCTTATCCCAAAGTATCCTAAAGCTAGGTCTCTCTTTGAATTTAGACCTATTAGCCTTTGCAATGTTATTTAAAAAATTATCTCTAAATTCATTTCCAATAGGATGAAGGAAATCCTTCATCTCATCATTGACCCCTACCAAGGTAGCTTTTTTCAAGGGAGACTCATCACTGATGGCATCATTACCATCCATGACCTCATCCACTCTATCTTCAAGAGTAAAAAGGCTAGTCTCTTCCTCAAGCTTGATATAAATAAAGACTTCAATAGAGTTTCATGGGAGTTTCTCTTTGTTGTACTCTATAAATTTGGTTTTCATGATAATTGGATTGCACTTATTAATAAATGTCTTACTTTAATGTGGTTCTCTATCATTGTTAATGGATCAATTGTAGAGTATTTAAAAAAAATTAGAGGCCTAATATAGGGTGATCCTCTATCACCTTTCCTTTTCATAATTCCTAGAGAGTCACTTGGAAGATCCCTTAAAGTATCCTGCTCACAAGGAGCTATCTCAAGAATCAAGGCTTCATCAATACTCAACCCCATCACTCATCAATAGTTCATTGACAACACCAACTTGGCCATGTTGTCATTAATCCCTAAAGCTAAAGCTATCAAATCCATTCTAAACCTTTATGAAGAAGCTACAAGGCAAAAATTCAATTTCATTAAAAGCAAAAAAAAATCCTTAACACACCCATGGATAGACAACTCAAGATAGCCAAGATTCTAGGTTGCACCATATCTTGCTTTCCTTCTATTTATCTTGGCCTTCCTCTCTTCTCTGGAATTTTATTTGATAACATGTGGAACAGTGTCATCGAAAGACTTCATAAAAATATTGTCAGATGAAAAGGGACCCTTCTCAGTCAATAAGCCAAAGCCACTCTAGTTCAAGCTTATCTTCAAAACATCCCAGTCTTCTTCATATCTATTTTTAAGGTCCCAAATTCCATCTATCAAATGATTGAGAAAATTCAAAAAATATTCTTGTGGTTAGGGCTCGATAATTGAAGACAGTTTCCATTTGAATCTTGGGATAAAATTTGCTCTAATAAAGATCAAGGTGGTCTAGGTTTTAGGAAGGTCAGTAAAATGAACATGGCCCTCATAGCCAAGCAACACTGGAGAATCCTCACTAATGAGAAGTTAACATGGGTTCACATCATAAAAAGCAAATATCTTTAGCATAACAAAGTTCTGGATGTTGGGCCCCTCCTAGGTGGATCCACATTTTGGAATTTTGTCATTAAATTCAAATTCATTATAAGAAAAAGGCTCAAATGTAATTTAGGCAACGAGAGCAACATCAATTTTTGGAAAGACCCCTAGCTGATAGATCAACCCCTGATTGATGATTCTAATATGGACATCATAAAGCCCTTCAAATACCACCTCTTTAGGGATACATTTTACAATTTTATCAATTCCATTCATCAAATAAGGGTTTGGAAAATCATCCCCCTAAGAAACTTGAATGATGATCAAGTTGGTGCTACTAGGACCTTGTCAGACCTTCTAATAAATTGTGTCATCGCCAATGTTAACTCCAAAGATACTACTTTTTAGAGAGCTTATGAAAATGGCCAATTCTCAATTAAGTTTACCTACTATCTCTTTGATGGTCCTTTTGATAAATTATTCCTTGCCAAACTCATTTGGCTAAAGTACCTCGTTCTCAAATTTTTTTATTTTGTATCATGGTCCAAAATTAAAATTTTAACCATTGATAATCTCTTAACTAGAGGTATGATCATCCCAAACCACTATTACCTATGTCATTCTAGATGGAAATCCTTGCACCACCTTTTCCTTGAATGTCCCTTCTCCATTAGCATTCTGTACCTCATTTTCAATACGTTCAACATAGCTTGGATTCAATCCAACACTATCTTGGAGTTATGCATCCAATGGCCCAATACCTTCTTGAATTCATACCTTAAATATTTATGATCCTTTTTATTTTGTAAATTCTAGAAAGAAATAAATTCTAAAGCCTTTTCCAATATCTCTAGGGATCCCCTCTCAATTGGAAACCATGTGCTCTCTACTGCCATTGAAAACTTAAATTTGGTACCCTCTTTTGAATCCCCTGGATTAGGATTAGAGTCTAGTATGGTTGCCTTACTCAACCTTTAACTAGATATTTATCATCCTTCCATACCTCCTATTAATAGAGTTATTATCAGGTGGTATTCAACCCCTATTTACTAGATTAATCTTGACTTTGATGGAGCAGCCAAAGGAAACCCTGGAAAAGCTAGAGCCAGAGGTATCTTCAGATATGATCATAGGATAATCATTATTGCATATGCAAAAAACATTGTCATCAAAATAAATCATGTAGTTGAAGACAGAGCTCTATATCAAGGGTTATCTTTCATGGATGATCTTTGGCCCAACAAAATCATCATTGAAGGATATTATATTAACATCATTAACTACCTCAAAGAAACTCAGAGGGTAGCTTGAAATTTTTATAACCTCATTGAAGAATCCAAGAGGTACCTCCATAATCATAACAATATCATCATCCAACATGTTTATAGGGAAGTCAATAGAGATACTGACGTCTTGGCTAGCTTGGGATTGATTCAAGAAAATATCCATGTGTGGCATGACAACTTCCTTCAATTCCTCTATGATCCCACACATCATGAAGGTATCTCTTTATTGCAGTGTTGTGTTATGGTTCAACGACATTTCAAGGTTTTATGGGTTTTTTTGTGGATCCCACACCATTTACCCCCCTTCTTATCCATATGGTAGTTATTATTAGCTCACCTATTCGAAGTGGCTTCTTGTGACCCAACCCAAGCTTAAAGATCATTCTCATCCTATGGAGGTAATCCCATCTACTTTGCTAGTTTCCTAAGCACCCATATATCAGTTATATTATTTTCATGCTAGGTTTGCCCATGATATTACCCATGCCATTTCAAATATCCAAGGCCATATTTATTGCCATTTTGAACCCAATAATTCCCAAGGATTATCTTCAACCAATATCACCTCCATCCCACATGGGTTCACTCATGATTTTAGAAACCTTCCTATGGTAGTCCTTTGCATCATTGACTACATCACTACCAAGTTTGATTTGGCATATGAGGCTGATCTTTGGATTTTTTCTTGGTATAATTTCAATAATCAACAACTCCCAACCATGACTATTTCTAGAGGTTTTGGCATGTGTATCTAGAAATCCCTTACCAATTCATTTCCCTCCAACTCTAATAACTTTTTATGTGACCATTGTTGTATTTTCTTCAATTCATTATTCAAGGTGTGTGCTTAGTGGATTTTTCTTTGCTTGTTTGGCTTCAGGTCTACATTATCCCATGATGGCACTCTTGGAGCAAAAATATCTATAGATCGACCCCATTGTTGAAGATATCCTCAAAACCCATGGCTTCTCTCATTTCCTCAGGAAATTTAATGGAAGTGATCATGATCTCTCACTTGAGTTAACCTAGTCTTGGAATGATGGTAGAGTCATGATATGTGGCCTAAATTTCAATAACAATTTTTGAATGCTTGTTGATGTGACATGCCTTCTTGATGATGAGAGATAGTTTGGCATGACAAGCACTCACTAGCTGAGGAGGTGAGCTTCTTCAAAGATAAGAGAAAAAATATTAGAAGGGAGAATGGAGGTATCATTAGAGGGTCCTCCCCTAAGACATGGAATATAGTGATCCTTCCCATCCTACAATATTTCACGATCAATGAGATCAAGTCCCCCCTCAAAATTTTTTATTTATCCTTCCTAAACCATCTCAGGGACATTAAGGCCATCAATGTTCCAAACTACATATTCAAATCATTGGAGTGCTCTATATGTAACATCAAGAAGGGAACCTCCACTCACCTAGTGCACCAAGATCTTCACTTTATTTTGTACAGGCATGTCCTCCAAAAGAAGGCTAAAAAATCCATCATTTCTTGTGTTGGCAGCCCACCTGCATACCCTTCTATTCTGGCCTCAAGCTATGGGATCCCTCTTCCTAACACTTTTATCGATGATCAAGGTTATGCATAATGGCTATTTATCACCAAATTGGCTAAAATTAGGATTTTTGAAATTTGGAATTGGCTAATATTTGGGGTCCTTGACCAAGGCCCATTAGCCAAAAAATTTTGGGTCCCCAATTTTATAATAATTTGACCATTTTAAGTTTAAATTTCCAACATGTCCCCTAATAACAGTGAACCTTCTACATGTGTTTGGACACTATTTGCCTGGATTTTGAAACCGATTCACCAAATTTTTATAAATATATTTTGGGGTCGACCCCTTATGCATAACCCTGTCGATAATGACATTCTAAATAATACCTTTGGTGAGACCACCAATTTTGGGAGGAAGTTAGACTATGGATCAAACTCTAGAAATACTCCTCGTTCTATTAGAATGGAGGCTTGGTGTCGTTCTTCAAGGAACAAAACCCAATTAGGAAAGAGAAAATCATCTATTACCTTAGAGAATGATCATGAAAATTTGGATAAATCACTTGTGCTATAGAAGAAACAAAATTCTGATGGCATCCTTGCTCATTCTTCATATCATAAGGGAGAAACTCCTTTTTGTATCCACATTTGTAAAAGGTTCGAGGTCCCTTTCAAAACCCCTTCCTCCAATAAATAAAAATGATACTTTATGTACTTCCTTATTGTAAAACTCACATGTTTACCTTTTAAAGGGATTATTAGGATTATTATAATTCTACTTTGGATTCTTATCATTTTTATCTTTGACAACCACTTATTTTACAATTCCTTGTTTGAAGAAAAATTTCCCTTATGACTCTATCTTATTACCTAATGATGAAAAAGTACTTGTATATCTTATAAATTGGTGGTGTAGGAGAATTAGGAAATTAAACATGTAGCATATCAAACACAACCACAACTATCTCATATGTCTCTAAAATATTGTTGAAGATAATATTTAGTTCAACATTATTCTCATTGTCTAATAGCTTCATGAATTTCTCTTATCACCTTTAAATATTGCTCTATCAATCTATATATCATATTGTAATTTTTTATTGACTAATGTACTCATCAACAATATCAAAATTTTCCATAGTTAAAGCAACAATCTCTACCTTCAATCTCCTAATATTTGTAGAACCGTTGTGATAACACAATCCCTAAGAATCACCAAGTAGTTTTATGGGATCTGTGTTGTTGCTAACATGAGTGTCATGAATATTTTTAAAATAAAGAGCTATCACATCAAGGAAATCATCTTTCATATTCCTATACAACTAATTTTATTTTGAATTAGAAGCATGAGATTCTTCATTCACATATTTGAGTAACCCCTTACTCTAGTGCAAAGCTTCAATCTTTATTTTCTTGGTAGCATAGTTTGGAAAATTTAGTAAGGGCACATGTTAATATATAATTATTATACAAATATACAAAATCCTACATGTAGTTTTATTTATAAACAACACCACCAATATAGAGATCTTGAAAAATCATGCAATTTGAGAAGGGGCTCAAAACACTTCTTTATACAAATGTTATGGCCCCCAAAATATTGGCCAAAAAATATACAAAATACCTCTAAAAAAATAAAAATAATACCTACAATGAGTAGGAGCCCTCCATGTGGCATTGCATGTGTGGTTGAGGGGATGCCAATTTTGTGCTAGTGTACCAACAAAAAAGGTGATACCACTTGACACAATTAGGGGATTTTCAATTGTGTATTGACTATGAAGGCTATTGGATAGATAAAATGATCAATATTGTGCTACTTGTTGCACTCTAATTTTAACTACAATCTACAAACCATATTATGATCCTTATCACATATTTATTTGATTTGAAATCCATGCTTTTCCAAGTTTATTGTTGATTGTGTGACTATATGGTCATCGGGTTTTATGAGTTGGTAGAATATAATTTGTCAAACCTATATTTATATTGCTATGTCAATTTCCACCCTAGTTGGCACATTACCTACCATGTTAGTTGTATGGACCATCACATCAACTACCATGTCACCTAACATGTTATTTGTCACACCATCTATATGGACTACCATGCGAGGTGTATGGACTTCCACATCATTAGGTTCCATGTAATTATATCCTATGTTATCTTGGATGGTTGGAAAATGTGTGATATTAGTAGGTTCCATGTAATTTTTTTTTTTGTAGATAATATACTATAGCATTAATAACGGGTTTTATAGGTTGACCCAAAACCTTTTACAAAAATTAGCCTAGGGTTGTTGATGAACATGTCCTTACTAAGAATCCTATATATGTAAAATCTACATGTCGCCAAAGCCATTACATCCGGTAAAGCACATAGCCTGTTATCAGAAAGAAACTTCCCATAAAACATTTTGGGTATACCCCAAGAAAACACACCTGCATCATAATTACAAAAAATGAAACAGACACAAATCCCTTCCTTGAAACAGTGGAGAAACAAAAAGCTGCAGACACGCATAGCAGAGTACTGAAAAAAACTGCCACAAGCTCTGTATTGACAGTTACTCTTAATAATTCTTTGGTAATTACTTTCTTCCGTATATGACTTGCTTTGGGACCACATCTCGTCTTGGCCAATCAGCCTTGGAGAAGTGAACCTGCTGGATAGATTTATGGTGGTGGCTATCTGGTAGTCCACGTGGCTCTAGTTCTATGTCTTATATTACCGTTTCTTTCCTACCCTGTGATTATCAACCAACCTCAAATTACTAAGACAACTAGGAGCCATGTTATCTAACATGTGACTATCCCCATTAGTCTTTGTGGTATTTCCAAGCAACATCCACCAAGACTGACAACTCGGATAATTTTTATTGTGAGTCCATTTCAAAAAAGATATGGGAATACTCATAGTCTTCGAACTTATAGTGCCTTACCTATTGGTAAATTTGACTATCATTCTTGGCATTCTTGTTGAATAAGCTCCTCTACTTCGCTTGGGACACTGTGTTCCCATTTGAAAAGTACGTCACCATCGACACCCAAATTGGCCAGCTTATCAGCAACTTTGTTAGCTTCCTAAAAGACATGTTGGGATTTTATGTCTTGTCTTCCCTGGAAAAGGATCCTAGCCTCTTCAAAAAAAAATTTAATCCTCCAAGGAGATGTTTTTCAATTATTGAGGATATTTATAACATGCATAGAGTATCCTTCTATGATCAAATTGCCTTTTAAGTCTTGAGTCATTTGAAGGCCTCTCCACATAGCTCTAGCTTTAGCTTCATTATTCGTCCTTGTTTCCAAATATTTAGAAAATACAAGCATAATATTCCCATTATGATCTCGCACAATGCCACCAACGCCTGATCGGCCAAGATTATCCTTAGCCGCTCCATCAAAATTAATCTTAAACCAACCCGTAGGAGGTGGGGACCAATTAACATTGGATCTGGGGTTGATTACCCTAGGCACAAACTCATATAACAAGGTTAAGCTTAAAGATTGAGCAATCATGGTCTCCTGTAGATGAGGTTTACGACTATCAAAAGGGATAAGGTTCACATTATCGTTGGCAAAGGATAAGATCTTGGCAATGATAGTTTTATGATCATGGATAGAATCATTAAAGACTCTATGGTTCCTTTCTAACCACACCTACCAAAGACAGTGATTGAGACAAATTCTCCACATGTATCTAAGTCTTTGGCTTGAAAAGGGGTAAGGCCACTGGATGAAAAAATAAAGTATGGTGGCTGGTTTAACCCAAGAAATATTGAAGGCCTAAAAAACCCACTTAGGACAGTCAAGGAAAAAGGGCACTCAAGGAAAATGTGATAAATGCTCTCCCAATTAGCCTTGCACAGATAATAGTGATTAGTGATACAAATACCTTTACACATCATATTATCAATGGTTAGAATTCTTCCTTGGATAACCAGACATGAAAAGACTACAATTTTTGGAATTAAATTTTTTATCCAAACTAAGTCCTTTTGGAGGACAAAATCCTCGTCATCAAGCAAAAGATTGTAAGTTGATTTAATAGTGAACTACCCATTTTTCGTAGGAGCCCAAGTCACTTGATCTTCCTTGGGTATCATGGGGATAAACTATTGCCTAAGAATATTACAAAGATCATTTGATTATGCTTGAAATCCCTAAATACTTATTTGTTTCCACTTCATTCTGCCTCTCTCCTCAACCATATAATTGAATACTTTTCTACCAATGACTTCTTTCGTGATATCTCTAATTCGGACTAAGTTAGGATATTTTTTCAGTGGTTCATCCTTAGCCCACCTATCATTCCAGCAATTTATCCTCTCACCATTGCATAAAACCCATCTTAAACCTTTTTTTATGATTTCCTTATAATTGATAATTGCTTTCCAAAAAGCAGAACCTCTGATTGGAACTGAGTTACTTAGAAATTCCACATTTATAAGATACTTTCATTTGATGATAGTTGTCCATTCATTTTCTTCACAAAAAATGAGGCACCACGCATGCTTAGCTAGTAAAGATAAATTCATATGAGAAATTATCCTTAGACCTAATCCCCCATTTTCCCTAGGTTTGTACACTTTGGTCCATCCTACAAGGTGTATCCTTTTTTTCTCCTCTGATCTAGTCCATACAAATTCTTTTTGGAGTTTCTCAATTTTTTGGAAAACCTTCACAGGGGCTTTGAAAATGGAGAGGAAATAAACTGGAATGCTCTGAAGAGAGGCCTTTTTGAGGTTCAGCTTTCCTACTTGAAATAGAAGATGACCTTTCCATCCAGCAAGTTTTTTTTTAATTCTTTCAATAACCCTGTCCCACATTGACTCTCTCGGAGAACCAATGAAAAGAGGGAGATCAAGATACGAAGTGGGGAGGTTTTCTATATGACACCCTAAAATTTCTATAATCCTTCCTTGCCTCTGAATGGGGGTGTTCAAGAAATATAACTTGCTTTTACTAAAATTAACTTTCTGACTAGCAGCATCCTTGTAGAGTTGCAAGATGTATTTAATTCTTTTAGCCTCAACCACCGATGCCTTAGTCAATAGAAAGGTATCATCGACAAATTGTTGGTGATAAATAGCCCTCGTGAGAGATGTTGCCTTGATTCTTGATATTAGCCTTGAACTGCAATAATTTTTTATGGTTTTTCCTAAAGATTATGCCACAATGATGAATAAAATAGGGTTGATAGGGTCCCCTTGCCGAATTCCTCTGCAACTTTGAAAGTAACCAACAGTTGTTCCATTAACTATAATCAAGAACCATGCTTTAGAAATGCATTATTTGATAAAATTAACCCATTGGTGGTGAAAACCAAACTTAAGGAGGACAACAATCAGAAAGTTCCAATTTAGCCTGTCAAATGCTTTGTTAATATCAAGCTTGAGGGTAAAAATAGACATGTTAGTCTTATGAGCAGAGTGCAGAGATTCATGAACTGTGACAACTCCATCCAAGATTGACCTACCCTGGACATAGCTTCCCTGGCATGGATCTATGATGCGGGGCAGAACATATTTCATTCTATTTGCAATGGATTTAGTTAGGATATTGTAAGAAACATTGCACAAACTGATTGGCCTGAAGTCAACCATAGATTCAGGGGTTTGCTTCTTGGGAATTAAAGAAATAAAAGTAGAGTTGATACCTTTTGGGATATGATTGCTTTCTTGGAATTCTATGACAGCAAAAATTACGTCCTCACTTACGATGTCCAAAAAAGCTTGATAGAAATGAGGGGGAAAGCCATCGGATCTCGGGGCTTTGTCTGGCTCCATGCTAAGCAAGGCTTCCTTAATTTACTCATCATAAAATGGAGCTAGAAGCTTAAGGTTTATATCCTCATTTATTATGCTAGGAATGGATTGTAAGAGAATATCTTTGGCCTTCTCATTGCACTGTGATTCCTAACCAAGGATAGAATTGAAATAAGTTACTATATCCTTTCTAATTTCTGTTAAATCCTGAGTAATAGAACCATCTACTTTTAAAAAAAAAATTATCTTGTTATTGCTTCTATTTCTAAGCGTGGTGACATGAAAAAAATTTGAATTTGAATCTCCATATTTCAACCAAAGAGCCCTTGATTTTTACCTCCAATAGATTTCCTCATAGGCCAAAATGTTATGAAACTCTGCTAGTTTTGTCTGTTCCTCCTGCCTAGTAGTTTCATCAGCATCACCATGTTGAATCCTCTGATAAATTATCTTCAAACTTTCAAAAACCTATTTTTTATTTTCAAATAGGTTCCCAAAGACATCTTTGTTCCAAGTTCAAAGCTTTTCCTTAAAAAAAATTAATTTGCCAGCAAGTTTAAAAGTTGTACTACCCCTGACAGGCTACTGCCACCACTGAATTAAGTTATCTCTAAAACTGGAATGTTTGATCCACATAGATTGAAATCTGAAAGGTTTATTGAAGGACAGAGAGTTAGAGATCTCCAATAAAATGGGATTATGATCAGAGGCAATTTTAGTAAGGGCTTGCAAGGTAGAATCATCAAACAAAGTTGTAGCCTCCTTTGATAGAAAAACTTGTCAAGCCTTTCTTGAATGAGATGACACCCTATCCACTGATTTCTCCAAGTATAATTCGCTCCTCTAAGTTTTACATTCATCAACATGTTGGATTTCACAAAGTTATTGAACTCATCCATGCTCCTGATAGGTGGTCCATTTCCACCCATTTTTTCTTAAGGGTAAAGAGGAGTGTTAAAATCCCCAGCCAGAATCTAGGGGACATTATGGAAAATTTCACTCAAATTGCCTAAGTAATCCCACAGTAGAGATCTCCATTGAATTGAAGTCGGGGCATAAATATTTGAAAGGATCCATGACTTGTTGCTATTTATTTCCTTAAATAAAACACTAAGAACCCTATCATCTTTCTGAATAATGGTGCCTTCTACTATCTGGGGATCCCACAAAGTCATAAGGCCTCCAAACACTCCTCTGGATGATTTGCAAACCATCTCCTCTTGATTCCAAATTTTTTTGGCTACTTTTTTTGATTGAATCTCATCAATTTTTGTTTCTTGCAACATGATAATAGTTGGATTCACTTGATTTCTTATTGCACTGACTTCCCTGTGTTTGGGTAGGCCATTGAGGCCTCTCACGTTCCATGAGAGGAACTTCATTTAGATTGTTTGGGATTTCTTCCTCTCCCCCTCCCTTGAGGGGATTTTCCTAATTTGTTGTCTTCATAACCCGGAATAACCTGTTGAAACAAGGTTCTCTATTTTCCATTGGCAATGTCATTATCAGTTTTAATTTTTTTATGCTCAACATTTGATATTCTCCCTCTTATTTTTTCACTACCAAAATCTATAGGAGACTTCATAGTGCTTCTGGTTTGTTTAGTACTAAACTGGGGGGAGGCAATTTTTTGCAGAACCGGACTGCCATATTCCTCAGTCTAAAGAGTTTCACATATATCCATCCCTACATCCAAATATTATCCTTTTTTCTTGTATTCCCTTGGTCTACGAGATGGCGCCTAAGTAGGATTCACATGGCTCCTAGTGATGATGTTAGGGAGATGAGATTTTTTATTTTCCAATACCTCAACTTTCTTCCTAAGTTCTTCAGCATTAGGGTTTGGCTTTGGGATGCCCACTGGGCTTGAAGTATTTTTAGCATTGGGGTTTAAGGATCCCGACTTGGATGGGGATTCTAGAGATGGGCATTAGGGTTTGGCTTTATGATGACCACAGGGCTTACAATAATTTTAGCATTAGGGTTTGAGGATCCTAACTTTTATGGGGATTCTAGAGAGTCAAAAAGGTTAGACTGAAGGTTATGGGCTTCCATGTCTTTCGATAATCCTCCTACTCCCATATTGGATAGAATTGAAAATTTATTTGAAACTAGAGGATTGGAACTTACCTGAGTATTTTGGTTGCCAACAACTTGTTGTTTTCCTTTGTCTTGTTGGGACCCTGCACCCTATCTTTTCTTTTTTTGGTAGACATAGTTTGCCTGATTGAAATTGCCTTTGCCAGGGAAACTCCTCAAATTTCCTCTATCTAGCATTCCCTGCTTCTGCTTTTCTTTATTCATTACAAGTTTAGGGCACTAATTGCATAGATGTCCTTGATTTTACATTTTGCACATAATTCTAGTCTGTTCTTGTATTCTACCAGCTATTTTTGATAGTATTATCCATACTCTAGCTCCACAAACCTTGGTAATTCATTATCCAAATTAGCATTAATGTAGATTCATGCATGAGTCATCCTTGTCATGGCCAAGGTTGCATGGTCAATGGAGATCAGGTCCCCCATAGTTCTGGCTATGCCCTACAACCAGTATTCATTGAATAACTAGGCAGGTAGACTCGGGAGACGAACCCAAATAGGGGTAATGTTAATATTTTACTTTTTAGGGTCAAAATATTCACCCCATCGTCTGATAAAAAGGCTCATTTTGCCCAAAAACCAAGGACCTCCTATTAAAATGTGGTTAGCATCCTCCATATTGTTAAAATGGATAATGAAGAACCCTCGAGTTAGAGCTACCAACTCCAAGCTACCTACCAGTCACCATTTACCCGTCGCCCAAGCCTTGATAGTCTCCATGTCCGACCTACCTCCCAAAAACTTGCCTACCAGGGAGAATTCTTCCATTGAAATAAAATGGCTCATGGAACTTACCGGGGCCAAAATTTTATTATTTACTAGAACTAGGGGCGGAAGAGAGAGAACCTCATTTCTTTTTCCTCTAAGATTCTCAGCAAAATACAGCCACTTCTTGGGCCCCACATTGTCCTTCGTATATTTTTTGTCGAGGTCTTTCTGAGGAGGGTCGAGCCCCCACGTGATGCCTGCCTCCAAATCTATCATAGCCTGACCGCCTTCCTCTGGATCCTCACTTGATCCATGCTCGAGGTTCCCACCGCCCCTTCCGTACCTACTCTACCTCTATCACCTTGGCTAATATTCCTACCTAGAAAATTCAAACCCTCACTCTTGCTGCACCTGCTAAACCTCAACTCACTCATTCTTGGTGATGCAATCAGTAGTAGGTTCCATGTAATTAGATCCTATGTTAGCTTGCATTATTAGAAAATTTATGACATCGTGAAGTACCACATCATCATGCTATGCCATGTCATTAATAGAAGTCATGTTGATGTTATCTATTATGATTAAATATTCTAGCAAGGGAGGTTTAAACCATGAACCTCCAAGTCTCAATGTCTAATGAAAGTATATTCTAGCCATAAGGGAAGAGGTGACTCTAAAAACATAAGGTGATTTCTTTGATTTTAGCCCTTGTTTGCAATTCAAATGTATTTCTTCTTGTATACATTTGACACCAACACACATCATGTTTACATAGGAACATGTTTTTCCCATTTATTATAGGTAATATTCCATAGAATATTTCTTTAATTTAATTTTAAATTTTTACATCTTGGAGGAAAAGAGCAAACTTTCAACATGTAAAAAATGGTACCCATAAGAAAAAAAAAAAAACATTTAACTAAGACCCTCCTAAAATTTCACAAGGATCCTATAAATGCTAATGGTTTCTTTGTATCTATCATGCTTTTTCCGAGATAATTTTTTTAAAATGCAATTAATCAAGAAATCTTCCAATGCCTTTATAGCAAATATATTATTAAACCATTTTAACAACTTTGTCAAGTGATTCGAAGGCATTTGCCATGCATAGATGCCTACAAATGATGTCTTTGGTGCTAGGGATATATGGAAAAATGTTCAATCTCTTATTTTATTCTTTCATGGAAAAAAATTAGCCCATCATCTCATTTCTGCTACTATTGGATATACAATACTAAAAGAGAAAAGGAAAAGGATTTTTGAAAAAATCATAAAATATAAATGAGTTTTTTAATTGATGAGAAACTCAATACTAAATTTAGGGTATCTATTTGATTAGACATTAAAATTAAAAAGGATTGAGTGGTAATAAGAGGAATAAAATATCCTATCAATGAAAAATTCTCTTAGAGTAAATCTATTGAATCCAATGAGACCCTTACAATCCAAGTCAACCTAGGGTTTTATTAGAAAATACTTTTTCCAATTTTATCAACGTATAAAAAATATTTTGGATGCTCTCAATTTCAAGTTACATTTATTTCAACATCAAGTAGCCATCGTTTAGGTTTAAAATAATAAAATATTACAAATATTGTTTTCAAGGTTTTCAAGGGCCCAAAGAGCTTATACATATAATACAATACAAACCCATCATGGCCTCAAGTGAAGATTAATCACCAAATATTTCAACATTGGGAATGTAAATACAATAAAAGTTAGTCACTTGGACATAGACATTTCAACTCTTACAATTATTTGAGTTTGATAATATTAAAGAGTATATTGCTAGCTTCAAGGCATTAAGAATAGATATCATATATTTTGAGGTCACAAAGAAAACTATTTCGAATGTGTTTAAAAATTATCGTCAATATCTCTTCTTCATTTCAAATGGTTCAATTAGTGATTCATGGTACACTTTTGTTATTTACGAAGCATAAGATTCTAACCCTTAATGAACTCTTCTCTCTTCAAGTTATTTCTAAAGTAGCTCTAAAGAAGTAGAATGACTCTCCTCATGACCAATACCCTAAAAAGTGCTCTCAAATGTATTGATATGAATATATTGTTGAAGAATATTACATAATTTGATAATGTGTTAAAGTACCCCCATGATACATTTGTACATTTGTAAATATTAGATTATAGAGTGTGATTTATATTTCCATTAAGTATATGTTAATGTATAAGATGAGTCCAAGTGTAATGTAATTAAGTGTGCAAGTGTGTAACATGTGAAAGTGTGCAATGTGTCATATAAGAAAGTCAAGAGTCATGTGTATGAGTCAAGTATATAAGTGAAGATACACATGATAAGTGTCAAGATGTAAAATGAAGAGACATGAGAGGTTTGTCATATATGAATAATAGTAAAGGATGCATCTCCCATATATGTGAGGTCAACAAAATTCAAAGTATTGAAATATCATGTAAGGCTATATTATGGAGTAGGGTTATGCATAAGGGGTTGGACCCAAAATGTAATTGTAAAAAAATGGTGAATCCTAAGCAAATTAAATCAATCATCTTCACACCAAAATATGTGGGTATTTGAAGCTCTAAAAAGTATGGTCAACTATGGGGTAAATTTTAACCTATTAAATCACCTTATAACTTCATAAAAACACCACCATTAGATCAAGCTCAAAAATAGATTTCCAACGAGTACAAATATGCCTATGTTTAGATATATATTGTGGCAAATTGACCCTAAGAAAAAATTGATCCCAAAAATTTTAGGCAAATGGGCCGACGTCGAGGGTCCTCATATTCACCAATTTCCAATTTAGCAAATCCTAATATTCACCAATTTGTAAATATTCACCACTGTGCACAACCTTGTTATGGATATAAAGTTCCATGTATTATATAAATAAATAATGCTCATTTAAATATTGGATAAATACAAGAGATCTTGTATATTTGAACAATAATATTGTATGTTTGTTTTTGCATATTATTGTTATTTCATGAATCTTATATTCATTGATATTGATTAGATTGATTGAATGGTCTAATATTGAGTTTGATTAAGCTCATGTATATTGGGACCTATCATTTAATTTGGCTAAAAATACATCAATTGTATCAGAGCCACACATCCTCACTCTATATCAAAATAAATTCTAGTGTGAATTTAATTGATAGTGCACCGAGGAGAAGATAAAATAAAGGGTGGATTTCACCCTAAAGTTAAGTAAAATTTTGATAATAGCATCCAAGATTCTAGAGAAGATAAATTTTTAATAAAATCCAACTTGAGGAAGACAAAAATCAAAGAAGTTGAGTGTTTTTTGAAAGCCAAGCTAAAATATAGTGAAGAAACTGGTGAAAGCATGGAGAATCCAAACTATGGTAAAGCCTAAATACCAAAAAGAAAAAATAGTTCATGGACTATAAACAAGAAATAATAGTGTTAGGCTATAAGCTGAAATTTTATGTAAATGTAGTGAAAAATCTAAAGTATTCATGTGGAATGAATATTGAAGATTTCCATGAGAAAGATCTTTTATTGAGTGCCTGTGCAAGTTGAGGTAGAACTAACAGAGTAGAAAAGCAATGGTAAAATTAGTAAGCACCTATGTAATTCAAATCATCATTGAGAAGCATCATGTTTTAAGTTCAACTATAGATTGAAGGACATTGAAGCACTAAGGAGATGGAATTCAAAATGTCAAATATTGAGAAGTCAATTGAGAGCAGTATTGATTGTTCTTGAAGAGGAAAAGTCTCATATTCGACTACAAAGGAGAAGATCTTATTTTGGAAAAATTATACATGAGAAACATGAGTGAATGAATGAACTCTTCAGCTAATTCTTCCATTTGTAAAGTGGACATTAAGGTCATTTTTTCAGTCATATCAGTCTACTTTGTATAGGAGGACGAGGAAGAGGATTGGTTTCCAGTTAACATAATTTGGTTTAAAAACCTTACCACCAAAATCAATTTCTTTTTTTAGTTGATTTCCCAAAATAAGATCCTTACAATTAAAATCTACACAAAAGAGGTGTTTCCATTTTGAATTCTGAATAGATACAACCTATGTGAAGTAGCCTAGGAGAATTCCAACCACTTATTTCTTAAATTTTCATTTTCCCTAAATGTTTTCTCCGTTCTCCTTTGAAATTGTTTAGATCTTGCCCAATAATAATTTTCTTATTTTTGCATGCAATAGACCTCCCCTTTTCTTAGTCCTAATCTAAAAACCTTTTGGTATTTCTATATGACTCATTACTTTTGGAAATTTGGAATGAAATAAATAATAGAGTTTTCCAAAACATAAAAAAATATCCTAAGTTGGTGGAAATAATAATTTTAAATGTTCTAAAACAAAATGTTTTAATGATGTCCTTCCATGATGAGAAGTGGTCTAAAAGTGAATCCATCAATGTTGCCCTTTTAGGGCTTCAAGAAAGTGAATCCTCCCCACCCCTTCCTTTCTCTCACCCCCATTCCTTAGTCATATGAGACTCTTTGCCTTAAGGATAGATAAAAATAAACTTTGATGGGGCTACCAAAGGTAACCTGAGCAATTATAGTGTTATAGAGCTTATAAGAAATGATAAAGGAAATATCCTCTTAGCCTATGATGATAATTTAGGGGTTCAATCAAGATTTTTTTCTAAAGTGATAGCTCTCTTTCAAGGAGTTCTACTTCTGGAAAATTTGGGCCCTAAAAGGGTGATTATTGAAGGGAAACCTTTTTTTATTATCAATATTTCCAAAGGACTCCAACCTCCAAACTGAAACATTGAAGACTTAATGGAAGAAGTCAATATTTATCTGCAAAATATGGAGAGCCTTCAGTTCAATCATGTATTCAAAAAAGGGAATAGGAAAGCTAATTTGTTGGTGAACATGGGAATTCTTTAGAACTCCCTCCATATTTGGGTTGATATATTTCCCAAAGAGCTTTTACTTTTGAATGCTATTACCTAAATATGTTAAGTTGTATTCCCTATCCACTAGGCTTTGAACATTTGGAAGCACCCCTTTCTCTCACTTGGTAGGAGAGGTTTTAGTAAGGATCACATTTTCATTTACTTTTACATTTACCTTGTTATTCTATGAGGGTCATTTTCTCTTACTTATTTTAATTTTTATAATTTTCATACCCCTTTCCACTTAGTGGTGTTGATGACATGTCAATCATCGACAAGGAAATTCAAATTGAGAATTTTAACCTAAAAACTTTTTAATTCAGTCTGAGAAATATCTTGTTGTCAACCTCTATTGCCTTTTCAAGACCTATATTTTGAATCACATGTGGGCCTTTAAATTCATGCTTTCCAATTTCAATAGTGTAATAGAGGCGAAACCTCAACAAAAAAGAATTATGAAATTCCTCCTTGGATTCCCCAAGTAGTAATCTTGTTGACCTAAAATTCCTCATGAAATCCCTACATAGGATGAACATAATGATAATAATTCTAATGGAGAATGTGGTAAACCATTTGGAGGAATTCCAAAAAAAAGGTGGTGAATCCTAGTCCCAATAAGTTATGGCTTACTTGGTAGTTGTTTTGTTTGGATAGGTGGTTCTTTTCCTACCTCTCTCTATTCCTTTTTCTTTTGTACTTCCACTCCCTTTTGGACTGGGGGACTATTGGTTTTTTCTTCCCCTCTTTGGATCTCCTCTTCTTTGTTGTTTTTCTACATGTGGTAGTTTTAGGTTTAATCCTAGCTCTTAGGAGCAATTCCTCTTTCTTTCTTCTCATTCTTTTATTATATATTCTTCTCTACTATTTGTAGAAGGTTTGGGAATCATTTCAAAATCTCTTTTTAATGCATAATAAAAAAATATTCCATGCCTAGAGTAATCATTCACCCTGACTTGAATAAAGTGCCCTAACATGGTTAAAGCACTTAGAAATATTTTACAAGGTTGAAAAAGACTAAGTGTGGATATAAAAAAGAGGTAAGGTTTGTCATTTAATTTTTGGGTGAAAATTATTTCAATTTATTGAGTGCATAATTTTAGGAATCATAAGGAGCAAATTTAAATATTCATTTGACTAATGCTTAAGGATAAATAAGGTGAATATAAACATTGATAAAAAAACAATAATTAAAATGGAGAGATAAGGATTATTTGAATATTTATTAATGAATGAAAGAATGAAGCTAAAATAAAAAAATGATGAAATCTAAAGTTTGATCAAGATTGATGAATGCAAAGTTAATTATTATTACAAATTGAAATTTGAAAAGTTATTTTATTTGAAGATTAATAAAAATTAAATATATAAAAGAATTTGATATTGATTGGTTGAACACATTGATTGAAGAAATTATTGATTGTTTGGATTTAAAATTTTGGAGAAATAAGGATTTTCACATCAAAGGATTTCACTATACAAAAAAATTATGATAAATGTGTTTTCATAAGATAGTGAAGAGATGTTAAAAAATCTAAAATTCTATACTCAAAATCTGATGGACAATTTTGATGAGAAAAATGATATACTAGACAACTTGAAGAAAAAATTGTCTTCAATTCTCAAAACTATAAAAGATGAAAATTTTACAATATTTGTCAACTATCTTCATGAAAACCTCTTTGGAGCATGGTGGAAGTCTAAAATTCTATTATATTACTTACTTATGTAGGCATAGTGATGTGCATGGCATTAGTTACCTTTAAGATTTATCAAGAAAAAAGACAAGAAAGAAAAAACTAAAATGAGAAATACCAATTGTGATACAATTGATTTGAATGAAGGTGAAGAATGTCCAAAATATGAACAAAATAATATGTTGATGAATTCAACATATGCTGAATATGCTGACTTTAAAATGGAATATTTAAATTCCAATATTCACAAAATATGTTATTGTGATGACTTGCTAATTCATTATATAGAAGTCATACAAGCAACCATACCATGATTGAATATAAATATAATAATATCAAAGAAGAAGAGCAAAGCAAAGAACTAAAGAAAGAATAAAATTAAAAGGGCAATTTAGTCCAATAAATTCAAGAGACAAATTAAGTTGAAAAAGAAATTAGAGCCCTTACATAGATAAAGATCAAATTGAAGAGGATGAAAATGAAGATCATCCAAAAATTCCTAATGACACTAATGTTTCAGATAATAAAATAAAAGTAGAAAAAAACAAGACTACAAAGTAGAGGAAAAGAGAATATTAAAATGCAAATCATTCCAAAATTGTAAACTTTGTAAGAGAACCAAACCAAAAATAGACCATGAAAATAAAACTCAAGTATGGATGGATCAAGAAATTAAACAGGAATAGAATCATCTATATGTTAAAATATTTTATGGTCACAAAGAGATTCTAATAAATACTACAAGAAACAAGTTAGTAGATCAATGCCAAAATCTCAAGTAGTTCTAGAGTTAAAGCAGAAGGACAAATACTAGAATTAGAGATTGAGGACTAAAGTCTTCAAACCAAATAATATAATACAATGACATGCTAGAGAATATTACATTATTTGATAATGTGTTAATGTACCTCTATGTTACATTTTTATATTTTTAAATATTAGATTATGATTGAGTTATTAGATTAGAGAGTGTGATTTATATTTCCCTTAAGTATGTGTCAATGTGTAGGATGAGTCCAAGGGTCATGTAATAAAGTGTGTAATATGTGAGAGTGCGCAATGCATCATATAAGTCAATTCATGTGTGTATGTGTCAAGTATACAAGTGAAGAGACATGTGATATGTATCAAGATGTAAATTAAAGATATATGAGAGATCATATGTGAAGAATAGGAAATGATGCATCTTCTAAATATGTGAGGAAAGCAATAGTCAAAGTATTAAAAACTTATGTAAAGTTACTTTATCGACACAAATATTTAT
This sequence comes from Wollemia nobilis, assembly GCA_028583015.1. Classification (NCBI taxonomy): domain Eukaryota; kingdom Viridiplantae; phylum Streptophyta; class Pinopsida; order Araucariales; family Araucariaceae; genus Wollemia; species Wollemia nobilis. Next base: position 32,387,265 of record JAQPPZ010015824.1, read on the forward strand.
GTATTGCATAAATGAAGAATACTCATGTGAGTATTGAATAAATACAAGATATCTTATATATTTGACAATAATATTGTAAGTTTATTTTTGCATATTATTGTTATTTAACGAATATTATATTTATTGATATTAATCAGATTGGTCGAATGCTCTAATATTGAGTTTTATTAATATCCTAGATATTGGGACCTATGATTTAATCTGGCTAAAAGTCCATCAGTGTTTTATGGATAAGTCAAATACTTCAAATAAGATAAAAAAATACTTTAAAACTATGTAAGGGAAAAGGTCATCTTATCAAGAATTTTCTTATGAGATTAAATAATATTAAAGTGTAGTGTAAGAAGTCTAGATATAATATAGTCTTTCTATAGGATAACAAGGTATATTCCAATGGATTATCTTTTTATAAAATTTAATTTATGTGGTAGAGGTTCCAATATAGAGGTAGATATTTATTGTCTTCTATCCTTGTACCCTAAATTTAGATTATGCAAGCGTTGAGTTGTGTAGTCTATTCTTTTTTTGGAAAATCCAATATTTTATAATATAATTTATTCGATAAGCCTATGGGATAACATTGTGTGGTATGATATGGAGTTTATTGTATAAGCTTATAGGTCTATATATCACATTGGAACATGAAGCTTTGTAATTATACATAATAACATATTGATTAAATATTTCTTAGGACAAAGAGAATTACTAGAGGTATTTATATACCTCTTCCATTGATCCATTGCATTAATTTATGATCAATTAGTTATAATTTACGTTGGGAACCTAAAAGAATCCTCTCATATTTGTATTCCTTTTTTTTTTTAAATCTCTCTATTCCTATTTAACTATATAAATTGAATAATGTATGTTTCTTATTATTCTATAAACTATTATGAGCTCTAACAAATATAATGTATATTGTGCATTTTTCTAGTTGTTTATAGCCCTTGTTGTTCATTAGATAAAGGACCCTTAGGATTTTCACTAAAGATAAGTCTCAATGACATTGATGGTGGAGGAAACAAGGCATAGATAATACATGAACTTATCAATGTATAAGTATGCACTTTTATTGTATGCTCATTGCATTTTCTACCTACAAATAGGTAGGAGTAGAATTGAATAGAAATGCAACTATTTTCTAAATCATTTAATATTAAAACCAAAAATAACCAACCATAACTATCAATTAGGAAAATAAAAATGATTACAAAGTAAGCTTATAAACCATGATATGGCTCATTATCTCTTCCATATGCTTTATATAAACTTATATTATTTTAATATCAAAGACATCTCACTATTACAAATTGATACAAGTTGTATCACTATTCAAATTAGAACACCACTATGCTAAATAAGATAAATCATAATGTAAACTAGAACGCATTATACCAATACAAAATGACCAATAAATCTAACTAGGATAACTCATATCAAGGATTGTAATGTTTTTTAATAGTTTCTTAGTTAATATCTTTTACTTTTTATAGTTATGAGTATTTAATTATTTTAAATTTGGATTTATTCTATATCTATCTATCTATCTATCTATCTATCTTATTATATATATATATATATATATATATATATATATATATATATATATATATATATATATATATATATATATATATATATATATATATATATAATTCTATTTCTAATTAAAAATAAAAATATTTTTACTAACAAATAAATTATATATATATATATATAATTTATTTATTTGTTAGTAAAATTATATATAATCCCTAAGATAGTTGGAGCAAAGGATTTCAAATATTACAAACCCATCATCTTGTGTAACACCTTATATAAGATCTTGATGAAGGTTCTTGCTAATAGGTTAAATATTTTATTTCCTACTCTAGTTAATAAATCCTAGAGCAGTTTTGTGGTAGGGAGACAAATATTAGATGGAATTATAGCAATTCATGAATTGATTTACTTAGCAGATAAAATTGGGAGACCTAGATATTCCTTAAACTTGATATGAATAAGGTATATGATAGGGTGTCTTGGGATTTCCTTTTAAAAGTGTTGGCTAAATTTGGGTTTGACCAAAGCTGGATCAACCTAGTTAAGGCATGTATTTCTTCTATGAAATTCTCTATCATTATTAATGGGTCTCGTACTGACTATTATATAATTTGTAGAGGCATATGCCAAGGTGATCCACTATCTCCATGTCACTTTATTTTTATGGCTAAAGCACTGGGAAGGTCTATTAAGGCAAAGGTTGTGATTGAAGGTTTGATATCTCACCATCAATTTACATATGAAACTCTTTTTTATTTTCTTACCTATGTCTCTTAGGCCAAAATGATAAAGGAAATCCTTCTATCCTTTGAAAAGGTAGTAGGTCAAAAAATAAACTTTTTGAAGATTAAGATCTTTCTAAATCCTCGTCCCTCTAGGTAGAGGAATATTACTCATATCCTAGGGTACGAAATTATAGTTTTCCTATATTTTTATCTTGGAATACCATTATTTAAAGGAAGTATCAAGGAGAACCTTTGGGATCCAATAGTGGAAAGAGTCCAAAAGAATATTATTGGGTGGAAATAAACCCTCCTCAGTCAAGAAAGGAAGGCTTTGCTAGTTGAAAAACTCCTTAAAGCATCCCTACTTATTTCATGTCTCTCTTTAAAATCCCTAATAAAATTTTACAAAAAATTGAACACATCCAAAAATATTTTCTATGATCAGGCTTAGAAGAAAGGAAGAAAATACATTTGGTCTCTTGGGAGCAAGTATGTAGTAGGAACGAACATGGAGGTTTGGTTCTTAGAAATATGCTCCAAAGGAATAAAGCTCTCTTGGAAAAGCAAAGTTGGAAGCTAATTGACTAGGATAATGTGGATTGGGTCCACATTCTAATGGCAAAATATATGCATTGGAGAGAAAAAAAATTGGACCCTCTTCCACCTTCAGGATCCTCTTTTTGGGAGAGCATGCTAAAGTCAAGTCCTACAATTATGAGGGGATGCAAATGGAATATGGGAAGTGGGAAAAGGATTGAGTTCTAGAAATATCCTTGGATTCTAGACTGACCCCTTTCCCTATACCCAAATTTGGCTAGTGTGGAGCCTAAAATCAGAATCATATTTGGGTCAAAAATAGCTAACTTTATTGAATCCTTGAATGGAAATAAGAAATGGAAAACCTTGGTAACTTCTAACTTCTATCAGGCTAAGAAGGAGGCTTGGAATTTTATTTTTGATAAGTTGAAATTTTAGGTCATCAAGAGTGGGGATGAGGAGGATACATTGTTTTTTAAGGGTGAAAAATATGGTCCCTTATTAGTAAAGCTTGCCTATGCTATTTTGGATGCTAACTACTAGATTTGGCTCCCCTATTTTAAAATATGGTTTAAGGGTCTTACTCCCAAGATTAATGTATTTTTTTGGCTTGTTATGTACAACAAGATCCTAACTTTAGAAAAACTTTATAAAATGGGTAGGTATCTACCTAATAGATGTTATTTATGTGGATCTTGCATTGATTCCTATAACCATATTTCTTTCAATGCTCCTTTTTCTTGGATGTATTGAGAGCATGAGAGTCTATTGGGTTACCCAAACCTTCTATCAAATTTTTGTATGCAGTGGGTTCCCTTGTTATTTGCTCCTAGATTGATTTTTTCTTATATTTAGCCTACCTCATTTTTTTGGAGTATTTGGAAGGGAAGAAACAACGATGCTTTCAAGAATTCTACCAGGGATGTGGCTATTTTATTCTAGAGCCATCTCAAGTGTGGTGGAGAATATATTTAGCCTTAAATGGGACTTGAATAGTGGTTGATAAAAGGAGGAGGGTTTGGATTTGAAGCTAGGTTTCCAACGTAGGTCAAGGGTTAATGAGTAGGCAGTGGCTAACTTAATATCCCAAACCAAATGGGAACCACCTCCACCAGGATGGATCAAATTTAACTTTTATGGGGCATCTAAAGGTAATATTGGGATGTGTTTAGAAATGATAGAGGTGGGATTATCTTGGCATTATCTAATAATTTATATTTCTAGACATACCACTTCACAGATGCTAGAGCTCTTTACCAAGGAATGACTCTTTTGGAGTCTCTCGACTATATAAATGTGATTATTGAAGGAGTCTCCCTAAACATTATTAATGTTATTAAAGTATCTCAATCCCCTAGTTAGAACATAACTAATATGATTTTAGAGGTAAAAATAATAATCCAAACTTGGGAGGAAGTCCAAATTAATCATATATTTAGAGAAGGAAATGGATCTACAGATTTCTTGGAAAACCTTGGTTTGCTCCAAAATGGAACATCTATGTGGAGGAGGGACTTCCTCCAAGGTCTCTTGTAGTTGGATAGTGATTCTTGAAATGATGTTAATAATTGATGTAGTAATATTTTTATGTAGGGGTGTGATTTATTCTTCCCTTATCAATCAGGATATCACTACAAAATTAATATTTGATTCTTATAGTCTGTGTGATAGGGGAAGTTCCTCATACTGTCAAAATTATTTTATTTTTGAATTCTATATTTTTGGTGCCAAACTCTTATAGGGATGGACTCCTAACCAAAAGTGGTATGGTTCAGGTGGAAATTATTAACAGGTTTGGAGGTAGGATGGTGTTTTAAATGGTTGCTAAGGTCATGTGCTAGTAATTCATACAAATCACATTGTCTATGCATAGACATCATCACCAAAGTTGTTTCACTTCAATATCCCTATTTCATGAAAAAGTAAGTCTTTTTAGATGGGAATCCTTTCTTTTATAAATTGATATAAGACAAGATGGTAATCATTGGCCTAGGTGGTTTTTTAGAAGCCATATAAACCCCTTGGCCTTCCTTGGCATGCATGAGTTGAAGTGGTTGTTTATAATCTGGAGAGGCCCTATTGGTTTGCACATTTGGATGTCAAGTGGCCATAAAATCCTATAGTTGATGTTGAAAATTGGCTCTAATATTCATAGATATGGGTGCCATGATTGTAGGGGATTCTAATTATTTCAAAGGACATCTGATATGCTTCTAATTTTTTATTACATATTCTTCTTTTTTATGATCCTTTTGAAATGTGAAGTGGCACTACCTCAAGGCTTCTGATAATTATGTTGGCTTGGATTGAGATGAGAGCCCTATTATCCTATTTCTAGGAAAGAGCAAGCTCTTAAATTTGCCTATTTTCAATAAGATCTTAGTTTCCCAAGTTGGATTAATTTTTAGTATTGGGGTATTGGTTCTAATATTTTGAGGTGAAGGTTGGCTATATTCCAATGGTCTCTTGAGGCTTCTAAATTCCTAGGTGGAGCTTTCATCATTTTGTGTTTTTATCCCCTAGGGTTTGTTGGTTGCTCTATATATAAATTATCCAAAGAGTGTAATCTATGTGTGGTATTTTGGAGGGGATAGTCCTTGAGCCAAATTCACTTGAAGTTAAGGATGATGTAAGGAAGATATTGAGTAAAGGTGGTATTCTATAATTTTTATTGAAATTCCATGGTTTTAACAAAGAAATATAAAAAAAAATGACCCATTCATGGAAGAATGGGATGGATAAAGTGGAGGGGCTTGAGTTTGAAATATTCATTCTATTAGTTGTGGTGTGATGGGCCTGCCTTTATATGGTGTATGCCACAATAGAAAAAATAATTCCTTGGCAAGAGAAATTAGGTACTTTCTAGGGGAGGATGAGGTCTTGTTGAATATCCATAATGATTTCCAAAGGAAAGTTCTCAAAGCTCCATGGTATAGGGTTGCTTTGATAATTATGGAGTAATTCACATTAGGTGAGAGTAAATATTACCTGTGAAGTTATCATTTCATGTTCCTAAATAAACTCTGATGCAAGAGTGTTTAAGATACCTTCATTTTTATTTAAGTCTTTGGAGGAGTCTATGTTGCAATTTAAAGGTAGGAATATTCCTAATCCAATCCATCAAGGCCTGGCTTTGTTATTTTTTGAACACATCAAAAAAATTAAGAAGGTCTTGGGGAGGTTGCCCCTAATATAAAAACCCTTCAATCAGATGTCCCTACTACTTATGATTCCTTAAATGTGTCTCACTCTAAGTCAAAAAACCCTCAAGAAATGGAAGAGAATCTAGTTAGTCCTCTAATCTCTTAGAGGAAACTAAAGGAAACTCTAAAGGATACAAGATAAGCCTTAGATTCACCATTGGGAACTAGGGGTGGAACAGAAAGTGTAAGGTGGTCTAAGTACCTCTTCATTAAGTTGTTCAAGTCTAAGAAGATCCCAATTTTAGTTGAGAACTCATATTTAGAGGACCATGTTATCCTGAAGAAGAAAAATAATTTCGCTTTGAAGTATACATGTTGATGGGGTAAGAAGCTCTCCAATTCATTGGATGTGATCAAAATGCCAAAATAATTTAATAAAATGATGATGGATTACAAAAATTCCCTTATTAAAACTTTGAATATGGCCATTGATTGTGCAAAAGAGAAAAATTCATTGATGTATTGGAATCAAGGTGAGCCTAGGGCCTTGGAGGTAGAAATGAAAAAAGCAAAAAATTGGTTCTACCGAGGCTTGAGTCCTCTCTTTCTATGGTTAATTTTGGGAGCTTTGTTGCTTGTTTTTTGTTGCTAACCCATGTTGGGTGTCTTATCTAGTCTTTGTGCTATCAATTTGGTTCTACTAAGGATCCTAGGATCCTTTTCATATCCTTTTCATATCTAAAATTTTGTGGTCTTCTATTGGTTTTTTTATTGGCCTGCTTTGCTTATTGTTTTTCAATCGACTGGTTTCTAGTCTTTTATCTATTCTCTATAGTATTTAGTTTTATCCTGGATATGTAGTGTTCCTTTATTTGTAAAATGTTTGGAGACCCTTTTAAAATCCATTCTTATAACTAATTATATATATATATATATATATATATATATATATATATATTATTTTTAATTTGAAATATAATTTAATTGTATATTATATTTTATATTGTTTGTTGTCTTCTTCATTTCTCTATCCATAATAATCCTATATATTGAAAATCCACCCTTATATATCCATTTTGATCTAATAAGGGATTTAGAAGCTATATTCAAAATATCATTTGATAAACTTCTACACTATATTCCTAAATTCTCTATGTTTTATAAACATGTCAAGTGAAAGTCTTAGATATTTAATGATTAGGATGCATAAAAGGACTAAAATTAGCTAGATCATTGTGATACATAATCCATAATATTAGACATGGATAACATATTCATTTTCAATTAGAAATTATAATAGTATCGGGTGTGGTCATTACATAATAATAACTCTTGAATGACAACCCAAAATATTCCTAAAATGGATAAATATTACTTCATTTAAATTATTTATGAAAATATATTCACTTTAGGGATGTTTAAGCTCAAGCGCATGTTTTTGAATAAGTTTTCATTTTATCATAATATATTTTAAATCATCTAAATAGCTAGTTTAATCTAAATTAAAGTATCCTACACTTTGGTGTCTTTGAAAATCAAAACCACATCGCTCTCTGTAGTCTTCATCTATCAATTGCTATTAATAAATTGCATGCATTTCTATCACTAAGGATTATTAATTGGATAAATCATAATTATCTTAATAGAAGGTATTGACATGGTTTAGCACTAATTTATTCATTTGATATTTTGAATATGGATAACCCCTAGACACCACTCTATTTTCCCTTAACCACTTCCAAGTGCACACAAAATAGCTTGATATATCTCAACAATAGTAATTATTTATATTTCTATTTTGAGGATGAAATAATTCCCTATAGAATCGTAACATGTTTATTTCTCTATTACATTCCATCATATCTATCCATCCGTGATTTAAATATTTTTTGTTTGTCATTTTGCCTTTCTACCAATAATTTATAATTCAATTATTTTTTAACATGGGTAAAATCATATAGATCTAAACATATATTTTTAACATTTATAGCTATACATAAATATTTTTATTAAAAAATTTAATTTTGTGCACATTGGGATGTCTCACCTTCCATCAAGGTTTCAACTTTTAGAAATTTATTCTCATTACTTGATTAACTATCATAACCAAGACCTTTGTTCTTTGGCCTAATTCTTGGCAATATAGGATTTATTTTATTCCTTGCCCATTCCTTCCTATACCTGATGCAGGAGCATCCGGAGGTGGCAGAGCAATCTTGCATCATCCAAAAATATTTTTTTCTCTAAGTGCTGGCAAGGGGCGAAGCTGTCGCGATATCGCGACACTTTTTGAGAAAAAGCGCCAAGGGGCGAAACTGTCGCGATATCGCGACACTTTTTGAGAAAAGGCGCCAAGGGGCAAAGCTGTCACGATATCGCGACACTTTTTGAGAAAAAGCGCCAAGGGGCGAAACTGTCGCGATATCGTGACACTTTTTGAGAAAAGGCGCAAAGGGGCAAAGCTGTCGCGATATCGCGACACTTTTGGAGAAAAGGCACCAAGGGGCAAAGCTGTCGCGATATCGCGACACTTTTGAAGAATGGGCGCCAAGGAGAAAAGTTGTCACGATTTCGCGACACATTTTGGGCAAAGGCGCCAGGGAGAAAAGTTGTCATGATTTCGCGACACATTTTGCGGATAGGCGCAGAGGAGAAAGTTGTCGCGATTTCGTGACACATTTTGAGCGAAGGCGCCAGGGAGAAAAGTTGTCGCGATTTCGTGACACATTTTGCAGATAAGCACCAAGGAGAAGAGTTGTCGCGATTTCGCGACACATTTTGCGGAGGAGCGCCGAGGGGAAAAGTTGTCACGATTTCGCAACACATTTGCAGATAAGCATCGAGGAGAAAAGTTGTCGTGATTTCGTGACACATTTTGCGGAGGAGCACCGAGGGGAAAAGTTGTCATGATTTCGTGACACATTTTGCGAAGGAGCGCCGAGGGGAAAAGTTGTCATGATTTTGTGACACATTTTGTAGATAAGCGCCAAGGAGAAAAGTTGTCGTGATTTCGTGACACATTTTGCGGATGGGCGCCAAGGGGAAAGGACGTCACAATTTCGTGACCCGAAGGCAGAAAATGAGTGCTGAAGGCAGAGACGTCATGATTTCGTGACATGTCACGTTTTCGCGGCCCGAAGACAAAAGAGAGCATGGGGGGTCAGGATGTCACGATTTCGTGACATGTCACATTTTTGCAGCCCGAAGATAGAAGAGAGCACGGGGGGCTAGGATGTCATGATTTTGTGAAATGTCATGTTTTTGCGGCCCGAAGGAGAGAATACGATAGGTCGTTCACGACTCCATGCGGACAGGCGACTGTAGAGGCCGTTGCAGAAGGGCACATGGCAGCAAAACGTAGGTGGCTATAGAGCACTCCTGGGAATGATGACTCAGTGGGTCGATGGACAGGTGGCTGCAGAGCACTCCGCCATTACATGCCATGATGATTCAAGGCACCTGGCAGGAATATGCAGGTGGTGACAGAACATTCATGTGGGGCGGTTAGAAACCAACTTCGCAGTCTATGTAATGATGCCCGAAGGGGGTCGGGTCCGCTATAAGAAGCAGCTCATGCATTGTAAAGGGGGTTGGCCATTTTGTACTTTTGTAATTTTGAATTTGAAAGCTGTTAATGAAAATTTGGTGATTTTTCTACGTGTTATTCCAGTCCTGCGTCAAGTGGTATCAGAGCCAGAAGGTTCTGAGCGCGTGAATAGACCGTCGACCGTGAGGCAGTTTGCGCCAGGACTTGTGGTTGTGGGTTGTGAGAAAGTGAGTAGGATGCCTCCGCGAAGGAACCGTGGTGGTGCGAGGAATAGGGAGGCAGAGGTCGAGTTCAGAGCCTTGCAGAGGCAAGTGCAAGCCCTGCAGGAGGAAATGAGAAGAGGAGTTGAGCCAAGAAGAGAGGAACACAGTGAAGATGAAGTTTGGGAAGACGAGGGTCCATCTGATGAGGAAGAAGCGTTGGATCCAGTAGAAGCTAGGCTATATAGGGCCATATCCCAGATCGAGAAGAAGCCGAAGTTTGACGTCTCCACCTATTCTAGGAATCTCAATCCCGAGGAGTTGATAGATTGGATCAACGACATGGAGGAATATTTCGAGTATGAGGAGATCTCAGATCCAAATCGGATCAGGTTCACAAAAACAAAGTTGAAGGGACATGCTAGCATCTGGTGGAAAGGAGTACAACTGGAAAGGAATAGGAGGGGAAAGGAAAAGATCACCAGGTGGGATCGGATGGTGGAGAAATTGAAGAGGCAATTCATCCCCGTAGATTATGAGTTGGATCTGTTGAGGAAGATGCAGAGTCTTAGACAGGTGAGTAAATCTATCAAGGAGTACACGGAGGAGTTCTACCAGATCTCAATTAGAACCGACCATTCTGAGGCGAATAAGGAGAAGGTTGCCCGCTACATCAATGGATTGAGAACCAGCATCCAAGAAGAGCTGAGTCTGGTTCGGATGAGCACGGTTGAGGATGCATACCAGTTTGCATTAAAAGTGGAAGAGAAATTGAATAGGAGATTTGATGGTAAGCAGAGAGGAAAGGATCGTGGTGGAAGAGCTGGTGGAAGGACCAGTGGAGGAAGATACAAAGATCTAGGGAAGCTGGTGAAGCAAGCAATAGCCAAAACTAGAAAGAAGAGAAAGAGGAGAATACCCAACGCCCACGCAATCAGAACAACAACTACCCGAGGGGAAGAGGTAGGCCTGGGCGAGGGTTTGGGAGAGGTGTCTTTCGAGGAACCTGCTTCAATTGTAGAGAAGAAGGACATCGGGCATACAACTGCCCGCAACACCAGGAAAGGCCAAATCGAAGACCTGAGGGTTAGGCCAGAGCTGCTATAGCAGACGAAGGTGTCGAATATGAGCACTCTGAGGAGGCAGAACGAGGGGAAGCGATGGTTATCAGGAGAGTCTTGTTGAATGAGGAAAAGAAGGCAGACCAGAGGAACAACCTGTTTCGCACAAGATGCAAGTGCTCGGGCAAGGTCTGTAACATCATTATCGATAATGGCAGCACTGATAACCTGGTCTCTAAGGAGATGGTTGCCAAGCTGCAGCTGGAGAGAAGAAGACACCCGCATCCATATCGGATTGCGTGGTTACAAAAGGACCATAGGGTGCTGGTCAGTGAGCAATGCCTGGTGAAGTTCAACATTGGAACTTACCGAGATGAGGTCCTGTGTGACATCCTGCCTATGGATGCATGTCACATGTTGCTTGGGAGACCGTGGCAGTTTGATCGGAGTGTAGTACATGATGGTCGAGCCAATACATATTCCTTGTCGAAGGATGGAGTTCGCCATAAGTTGAAACCCTTGAAGGAGGCGGATGAGAAGGTATGTAGCAGTGCTCGAGTCTGTCTAGTTGATGGAAGAAGATTTTTAGATGGCCTGAAGCCAGATCATATGTGCTATGCAATAATCCCTAGGGTTAGGGAAGAAGAATGCAAGGAAACCCCAGTGGAGGTCATGGGTCTGTTAGAGGAATTCCCAGATATCATTTCTGATAATGTTCCTGAGGGTTTACCCCCAGTAAGGAAGATCATCCACCATATAGATTTGGTGCCAGGGTCTAGCTTGCCCAATAAAGCCGCACACAAAATGACTCCTATGGAAACTGAGGAGCTGAATAGGCAAGTTCAAGAGCTGCTAAAGAAGGGGTTGATTAGGGAGAGTCTTAGCCCGTGTGCAGTACCTGCAGTACTAGCACCCAAGAAGGATGGAGAGTGGAGAATGTGCACAGACTCTCGGGCAATTAACAAGATCACTATCAAATACAGATTCCCATTGCCAAGGATGGATGATATCATGGACTGTTTGAGTGGAGCTGAGTACTTCACGAAGATTGACCTAAAAAGTGGTTATCATCAGATCCATATCCGAGAAGGGGATGAGTGGAAGACAGCCTTCAAAACCAGAGAGGGTTTGTATGAGTGGTTGGTCATGCCATTTGGGCTAACCAACACACCGAGTACATTCATGCGGCTGATGAATGAAGTCTTGAAGGAATTCCTAGGCAAATTTGTCATTGTCTACTTGGATGACATCTTGATATTTATCAGAACCCTAGAGGAACACCTGATGCATATCAGGAGGGTTTTTGAGAAACTACGGGAGGAGCAGTTGTTGATAAACTCGAAGAAGTGTAACTTCGTGAAGAGGGAGTTAGTATACCTGGGATTTGTCATCTCAATAGATGGTCTCAAAATGGACCCAAAAAAGGTGAGGGCTATCATAGAATGGCCTGCTCCAAGAAGCGTGACTGAGGTAAGATCGTTTCATGGTCTAGCCAGTTTTTATAGAAAGTTCATCCAAAATTTTAGCAGTATTTGCGCATCCCTTACGGAGACAATGAGGGGGAACAAGAAGGAATTCAAGTGGACAACCAGGGTAGACAAAAGCTTTGCTATGCTAAAGAAGAAGGTCATAGAGCAACCTATCTTAGCACTTCCAAATTTTAACAAGGTGTTTCAGGTAGACTGTGATGCGAGTGGTAGTGCCATAGGGGCCGTATTGAGTCAAGAGGGTAAGCCTGTTGCTTATTTTAGTGAGAAGCTCAATGATGCCAGGAAGAAGTATTCGGTATATGATCAGGAGTTCTATGCCATAGTTCAGGCTCTAAAGAAATGGAGGCATTATTTGTTGCCAAAGGAGTTTGTTCTTTATACTGATCATCAGGCACTACAATATATTAACAGTCAAGGAAAGTTAAATCAGAGGCACCTAAAGTGGGTGGAGTTCCTGCAGAGCTACACCTTTGTGCTGAAGCACCGGAGCGGGAAGTCCAACAGAGTTGTGGATGCCTTGAGTAGGAGGCAATGTTTATTGATGGAGATGAAGGTGGAAGTTGTAGGGTTTGCTGAACTTAAGGGCTTGTACCCTGCAGACCCCGATTTCGTAGAAGCTTGGAAGGCCTGTTCTGCGCCTGTTACTTTGGACAGGACTAAGTGGCTAAACTTTCTGATCCAAGATGGAATGTTGTTTAGGGGAAACCAATTATGCATTCCATGGAGTTCAATGAGGGAGAATATGATCAAGGAAAAGCATAGTGGCGGTTTGGCTGGACACTTTGGTCGAGACAAGACCATCTCCCTGGTTAATGAAAATTACTACTGGCCGCAATTGCAACAAGATGTGGCAAAGTTCGTGCAAAGTTGTAGGATATGCCAGATGGCAAAAGGTGTGAGGCAGCCTACTAGTTTATATCAACCACTACCTATACCCGAAAGGCCATGGGAGGATATTAGTATGGATTTTGTTCTTGGTTTACCCAGGACGCAGAGGGGACACGACTCCATATTTGTGGTAGTGGACAGGTTTTCAAAAATGGCTCATTTTATTCCCTACCAGAAGACCAACGATGCGGTCCATGTGGCTGGTTTATTCTTCAAGGAAGTGGTACGACTTCATGGTCTACCAAGGAGCATTGTGTCGGACAGGGATACCAAATTTGTAGGGTATTTCTGGAGAACCCTGTGGAAGAAACTGAAGACGGATTTAAAATTTAGTTCTGCATATCACCCCCAAACAGATGGCCAAACAGAGGTGGTAAATAGGAGTTTGGGCAATCTACTGAGATGCTTGGTAGGAGACAAGCCCAAGGGATGGGATTTAGTTTTGTCGCAGGCAGAATTCGCATATAACAACTCTGTCAATAGGAGTACCAATAAGTCTCCATTCCAGATAATTTATGGGAGCAGCCCAAGAAATGCCTCTGAGTTGAGAAGGATGGATGCAGGAAAAAAGTGCAGTGCTGAGGCCAAAGACTTTGTAGAACACCTGAAAAGCTTGCATAAAGAGGTGACTAAGCAGATCACTAAGATGAATACTCAATATAAGACTAGGGCAGACCAGAAGCGCCGGGCTAAAGCATTTGAAGTCGGAGATGCTGTCATGGTCCATTTAAGAAAAGAAAGGTTTCCTGCCAAGACCTATAACAAGCTGAAGATGAAGAAGTTTGGGCCATGCAGGATCATTGGAAAACGGGATTCGGGCAATGCATACGAGGTGGAGTTGCCGAGTGAACTTAACATCTCACCTATTTTTAACGTTTTGAATTTGGTTGAGTACCATGAAGGAGGTAGCAGTGAGACACCCAGTCTAAATTTGTGGAGCATTCCAGCAGCCATCCCAGTCGCAGACGAGATAGAAGAAGTGCTGGACACGCGTGAAGGCCGAAGCACTAGGAATAGGTGATATTCTGAATATTTGATCAAGTGGAAGGGTAGGCCCATAGAAGATGCGACTTGGTTGTCGAAGGCAGAGGTTGACCGCCTGGGTCTACCTCACACAGAATAGAAGTGAAGGTCACTTCTCAATTCACCTCGGGTGTCTGATGCAGGAGCATCTAGAGGTGGCAGAGCAATCTTGCATCATCCAAAAATATTTTTTCTCTAAGTGCTAGCAAGGGGCGAAGCTATCGCGATATCGCGACACTTTTTGAGAAAAGGCACCAAGGGGCAAAGTCGTCATGATATCGCGACACTTTTTGAGAAAAGGTGCAAAGGGGCAAAGTCGTCGCGATATCGCGACACTTTTTGAGAAAAAGCGCCAAGGGGTGAAACTGTCACGATATCGCGACACTTTTTGAGAAAAGGCGCAAAGGGGCAAAGTCGTCGCGATATCACGACACTTTTGGAGAAAAGGCATCAAGGGGCAAAGCTATCGCGATATCGCGACACTTTTGAAGAATGGGCGCCAAGGAGAAAAGTTGTCGCGATTTCGCGACACATTTTGGGCAAAGGCGCCAGGGAGAAAAGTTGTCACGATTTCGTGACACATTTTGTGGATAGGCGCAGAGGAGAAAAGTTGTCACGATTTCGTGACACATTTTGAGCGAAGGCGCCAGGGAGAAAAGTTGTCACGATTTCGTGACACATTTTGCAGATAAGCGCCGAGGAGAAGAGTTGTCACGATTTCGTGACACATTTTGCGGAGGAGCGCCGAGGGGAAAAGTTGTCACGATTTCATGACACATTTTGCGGATAAGCGCCGAGGAGAAAAGTTGTCACAATTTCATGACACATTTTGCGGAGGAGCTCGAGGGGAAAAGTTGTCACGATTTCGTGACACATTTTGCGGAGGAGCGCCGAGGGGAAAAGTTGTCACGATTTCACGACACATTTTGCGGATAAGCGCCAAGGAGGAAAGTTGTCACGATTTCGTGACACATTTTGCGGATGGGCGCCAAGGGGAAAGGACGTCGCGATTTCGTGACATGTCGCGGTTTCGCGACCCGAAGGCGAAAAACGAGTGCTAAAGGCAGAGACGTCGTGATTTCGTGACATGTCATGTTTTCATGGCCCGAAGACAGAAGAGAGCACGGGGGGCCAGGATGTCACGATTTCATGACATGTCACGTTTTCGTGGCCCGAAGACAGAAGAGAGCACGGGGGGCCAGGATGTCGTGATTTCGCTTTGCGGCCCGAAGGAGAGAATACGATAGGTCATTCACGACTCCATGCGGATAGGCGACTGCAGAGGCCGTTGTAGAAGGGCACATGGCAGCAAAACGTAGGTGGCTACAGAGCACTCCTAGGAATGATGACTCAGTGGGTCGATGGACAGGTGGTCGTAGAGCACTCCGCCATTACATGCCATGATGATTCAAGGCACCTGGCAGGAATATGCAGGCGACGACAAAACATTCATGTGGGGCGGTTAGAAACCAACTTTGCGGTCTGTGTAATGATGCCCGAAGGGGGTCGGGTCCGATATAAGAAGCAGCTCATGCATTGTAAAGGGGGTTGGCCATTTTGTACTTTTGTATTTCGGATATTTGAAAGCTCTGTTAATGAAAATTTGGTGATTTTTTTGCGTGTTATTCCAATCCTGCGTCAATACCTCTATCATCATATCTCATTCTGGTGAGGCTCTAAAAAGCCTCATTTGGTATAGTCTTTCAGCCTCATCTTGTGTCACTTAACTATGGATTAGATTGCAATTTGCATATATATTGCAGTTAAGCATAGTGAAAAGGAGGAACATTGTACTAAGTTGAACAAAATGCATTTATTTACTTTTAGAGATAAAAATGTTAGATTTGATATTTAATTGATGGATACCATGGCATGGAAAGGAATATTGAAACTTTGTAGATCTAAAAACAATATTTTAGATCATACAAAGCAACACCATAGTAGTCCTAGAATAACATTGAAGTAGCACTAAAGTATCACTAAAACCCTACAAATTGGAACTACAACCACATAGAAAAGCACCAAAGATTTGATAGAAACCCAAGATATTATGATGTCATAATTAATGCCTTGGCAATAGCCATAGAGATGATCATTGATGACATCAACACTAAATATGATGATGTTAGCACCAGAAATGATGTCAACATTGAAGAATAGCATAGGAGAACTAGATAACAACATTAGAGATAATGCTATCATCTCTGAAGATGATGTCAGTATTAGAGATGATGCCAACACAACACCAAATAAAATTAGACATGATGGTGTTAGCACCAGACATGATGATGTCAGTATTGGACATGGTGACATGGAAAACACAAATAGAATTTTTAGGTTGAATTCAAATTAGTTATATAGAAATTAGATATGTTAAGATTGGTTTCCATCTACCTTGAGTGGATTTAAATTAGTTGGATTTGTTTCAAAGTAATGTTAGCTATTATTTTCCATAGATATAATTGGTTGGATTTATTTCCAACTAATTTTAGTTGTTATTTTCCATAGATATAATTGGTTGGATTTGTTTCAAACTAATTCAAATTGGAAATAATGATGCAATAGAGGGATCAAAATAGGATGAGACATGAAAACAAAGGAGAGGAAGAGAATAAATGTGTATAATTGAAAGTTTTTGTAAAAGGGTAATTTTATCCTCTTTTTAATAAAAGATGTTTGTGTCATTTTCTTATTTGTGCATGTTTATAAATATTATTTTGACTTAAGATTTACTTTTCATTAGACTAAGTAGTAAGGGCCCACTCCATAAACACAATGGAAAGTATCATCTTTGTAAATATGTTCATAGAATAATTAATTAATTATTATTTTATTTCAATGTATTTTGTGTATAATTTTAATTTGTAATTAATACCTTTGCAAATTACATTAATTATTTATTTTTATTTCCCATGATAGTTTCATGTTGTTGCTATATTAGATCTTGTTCTTTCAAGTGCATTTTTTATTTCCTACAAGTGTTTTAATTTACTTTTCAACAAGTGTGATTTCATTTCCTACATGCATGATTTTATTTTGTGCAAGCTTTATTTTCTACAAGGTATGGTTTAATTTCTACAAGGGTGTTATTTAATTTTTTGTAGGTGTGATTTATTTTTTGTCAGAAATTTCTAGTAACCTAATATTGAAACCTATACAAACCTTCCTAACACATATAGACTTCAGTCACCACCTTAGATTTGAAAAAATTAAAGTGATATTATTAAGACTTGCCACTTTTTGGCATCATTGTTGGGGATGATGGTGTTTCTAGAAAATTATTCAAACATTCAATATCATCATCTTCTTTTCTAGATTTTCAATCAGTTATTCATGTCAGCTTATGGTAGAGTACATCTTCCTAATCAAATATCTTGTCCTATAGTTTATCCACATAGTCATAAATTAATTATGATCCTAAAATTATGATTACATGATTAAAGTTCTAGAAAGTTAAAGCACTAAATCATATTTACATGATTCTTAGCACAAATCAATTTTGGTTGATCTGTCGTTACCTCTATTTCTATTTTTTTACATTAAAAAGTGGAATCGATAGACCATGAATAATGGTCATTGTGAGGTGGTCATAATATTAGGTTATGGTAGGTCTATTAATCTATGATATTAAGTGATATTTTTATTCAATCCAATGGTAGAATAATTGGTTAAAACATAATAAGAGATAATGTTATTGAGAGGTAGTATGTATTGGAGGAATTAAAATTTAGGATTTTTACATTTAGATTTTAAAGTAGGGGTCCATTAAAATAGAATCTATGAGAACCAAAGAGAAAGATTCATTATTTAAAATCCCTCATGAACCATAGGAAATAGGTGTCAATTCCATGAGGCTTGACTCTAAATAAAGTCAACCATGATAAGTCACATAGCATGTGCTTCCTATATCATCCATGGATGATCCAAATAAATATAGACATGTCTCACTTGTGTGAATTGTTGAAACAAATGACATAATTAAAAATGATAATATTTGACTATACTTATGAAGAATATTTTGTGAGTTCCACAAAGATGTATTTCAATTGGATCAAGTAATAAATTATTTAATTATGGATCTAACTTTATTTTGCACAAACATGTGTTAAATGATAAGTCTTTGCAAGTGATCGGATAGCACCAAAACCTTTTGATGCTCATGAAATTATGAGTCTTTATAGGTAATTGGGCAAGATCAAAACCTCTTGGTGTTCTTATTTATAAAGACTATATAGCATTGAAAATGCCTATTTGGTTTATGGTGCCTTACGACACTAGCACATCATTGAAGAGAATTTTTATAACTTGGAATTTAACACTAGAACCTTCTAATGCCTAATGTTGTCATCTTATGGTGGTGCCTTTTGGATTTGAAGCATACAACACTAAATTGTTTTTAGTTGTAATTTTTTTAGTGAGCATGGCATCACCACACAGGTTTGGTTTAAAAAAAAAAAAAAGAACAAGAAAAAAATAGGTGAGAAAAAATGAGGCAAAAAAAACCTAGATCGAGTTTTTGTCATAGGTGTGACTTTGCTAGTTCTAAATATCAATTAGTGGTCAAAAAGAACCGCTTATGGTTACGTAATAACATACTTAAAGTCACAGTTGACTTCTAGATTCTAAAGGGGGTTCTCCCTCCCATGTAGAATCCATTATATATATATATATATATATATATATATATATATATATATATATATATATATATATAAATATATATATATTTTTTTTAAAATTGATAGTGAAAACCTCTTTTGAGGTGCTATTAGACCAATGCTAGCATGAAAACCAAATTCCAACATGCTAGTCTTACAAAAAAAAAAAAAACTTGTTTATGAAAATCCCTTGTGGACATAACTAAAGTAAGAGAGGAATGAAAACTAGAATGGAGGTTCCTTCTATTAAAAATAATAATAATAAATAAATGCATTGATCATTTTTAGTCTTGGAGTAGTTCTAATCTCCCTACCTTGACCTTTTAGGTTTTTATCTTCTACAAAGCATCATACATTATCTATTTCAATGAGGCATGTGTTTTTCCTTTTTGAGTATGGCTTAATCTAAATATTTTGCATAATTATAGTTACTCTATGGTTTATGGTGCACAACAAGGGATTATTATACCATTAGTATAAGCAGATTTCATAATTTGATGTGTGCTTTGTAAGAATTACACAACATTGGAACCATTTGGTGCCTCTTTTCTAACATCTAGTTTAATATTGGAAAAAACTATACAACATCGAAGCATCTTCAATTCCACTCAACATGATTAACTATACAATATAAAAGTACTTTAAGTGTTAATTTAGGGTGAGGTAGTATTAGCATAGTGTTAAAAAAAATGCTTTGAGAGAGCACTAAAAAAAACTTGACATGTGGTATAAGTAAAGCTATTATAGACAACAAAGAACTTGGTACTAGTGCAAATACGGAGTAATATAATGCATTAATACATGCATTATGATAGTTTGGTTGGAGTGATGGGGTCTATAAAGACTTATTTTGTACAATATTTAAGCCTCTTGTTGTGTCACTCAACTATGGATAAAATTATAGTTTCCATATATATTACAATTAAGCATAGTAAAAAGGAGAAATACACTACTAAGTTGAATATAACTATTTATCTGCTTTTAAAGATAAAAATACAAGCTTTGGCATGTAATTGATGGATATCATAGCATGGAAAGGAATATTGACACTTTACAAGTCTAGAAACAATATTTTGGAGCATTCAAAGCAACTTTGAAGTAGAATCAAAGCACCAAACAACAAAACCAAAGCATTAGAACCCTTCAAAGCAACATCAAAACCCTATAGAATATCATCAAAGCCCTAATATATTACCATCAAATATGACAATATTAGCACTAGAAATGATGACATCGACATTGGAGACAATGATGTTAGCACCAAATATGATGTCAACACCAAAGAACAACACAAGAGCACCAAATAATAACATTAGAGATTTGACATCAAATAATAGTACAAGAGCACCAATGAATAGCACTGGAGCACCAAAGAATATCACAAAAGTATTAGAGAATAGCACCAAACATGATAACATCAACACCAAACATGACGATGATGACATCGAACATGGTGATGTGGCAACAAAATTTAGAATATTTTGATTGAATTTCAAATTAATTAGATGGAATATGTTAATATTGGTTTTTCACTACCTTGAATTGATCTAAATTAGTTAGATTGATTGAGATTAGTTTCTAACTTATTTGGATAGATCCAAATTAGTTATAATCCTTAACAATTTATTTTGGTTGTGTTAACAACTAATTTTGGTTGTTATCTTCCCTAGCCATAATTGGTTGGATTTATTTACAACTAATTTTTGGTTGTTATCTTCCCTATATAGAATTGGTTGGATTTGTTTCCAACTAATTGAGATTGAGATTATTTTATATTAGTAAATTGTTATTGTATTATTACATATGACCTATTTATAAAGGAGAGAGAATAATACATTAAAGGGGTTACAAGAGGATGGGATATGAAAATTAAGAAGAGGAAGAGAATGGAAGTGTATGAATTGTAGATTCTTGTGAAAATGTAATTTTAACCTCTTTCTTAATAAAAGATGTTTGTTTTTTTTTTTTTATGTGTATATTTTATTTTTTATAAAATTTACTTTCCATTAGGGCGAGTAGGGGCCTCCCACCAACACAATGGAAAGTACAATCTTTTGGAAAGTATCATCTTTGTAAATATGTTCATATAATTATCATTTTATTTCAACGTCTTTTGTATATTATTTTAATTTATACTTAATACCTTTATATATTGTCTAATGAGGATAACAACTTTAAATAATTTTTATAAATTCAAAATGACTTTAGAATGAGATCAAAATTGTTTCGGATGAAATATTGAAGCTCATTCTTCACACCCATGTATTTATTTATGAAATTTTATTTTATTATTATTTTTATTTTAGTCACCAAAGTCTAAAAAAATCAACAAAATGAAGGGTTAGAAAAATAAAATAAAAAATTTTATAAAATGGACCAGAAAGCCAAAAATATTAAAACACACAACAAACATTATGTTCCCACCCTAGGCAATTGTAGCTCTTTTTGAGAGCTTTCCAAAAATATGCACTAATAGTCAATCCGAGCAACGAACGAGGATTTATGACCCCAAGAAGTTTTGACCCCAAAATTCAAAATGATGGCCAATGGAATGTCGTATGAACTACCCCCTTTTAATGAAATTTTAATTTTCATAAAGGGAAGTTCATTTATTATCTATGAATGCAAATGCAAAGCCTAAAAATCGATTTACCTTCAAAATATGAAAAAAATGTGAAATTTTGAAATTATAAAAATATTTATAAAATAACAACTTTAAATAATTTTTATAAATTCAAAATGACTTTAGAATGAGATCAAAATTGTTTCAAATTAAATATTGAAGCTCATTCTTCATACCCATGCATTTATTTATAAAATTTTAAATTGTTTTTATTTTTATTTTAGTCGTTGAAGTTTAAAAAAAATCTACAAAAGGAAGGGTTGGAAAAATTAAAATAAAATTCTGGAAAATGGATCATAAAGTCAAAAATGTTAAAAC
This sequence comes from Wollemia nobilis, assembly GCA_028583015.1. Lineage (NCBI taxonomy): Eukaryota > Viridiplantae > Streptophyta > Pinopsida > Araucariales > Araucariaceae > Wollemia > Wollemia nobilis. The sequence goes on from JAQPPZ010015824.1 coordinate 32,409,020, forward strand.
ACACTACAATCAGTATGATGCCGCTCTACGCCATCGTAGCTATTTTTGAGAGCTTTTCAAAAATATACACTAATAGTCAATCCGAGCAACGAGCGAGGAGTTATGACCTTAGGAAGTTTTACCCCCAAAACTCAAAATTATAGTCAATGGAATACCGTATGAACTATCCCCCTTTAATGAAATTGTAATTTTCATAAAGGGAAGTTCATTTATTGTCTGTGAATGCAAATGCAAAGCCTAAAAATCGATTTACCTTCAAAATATGAAAAAAATGTGAAATTCTAAAATTATAAAAATCCTTATAAAACAACTTTAAATAATTTTTATAAATTCAAAATTACTTCAGAATGAGATCAAAATTGTTTTGGATGAAATATTGAAGCTCATTCTTCATACCCATGCATTTATTTATAAAATTTTATTTTTTTATTTTTATTTTAATCACCAAAGTTTAAAACAAATCTGCAAAAGGAAGGGTTAGAAAAATAAAAATAAAATTATGAAAAATGGACCAGAAAGCCAAAAATATTAAAAAACACTATAGCCAGTATGATGCCACCCTACGTTGTTGTAGCTCTTTCTAAGAGCTTTCTGAAAATATGCATTAATAGTCAATCTGAACAACGAGCAAGGAGTTATAACCCTGGGAAGGTTTGCCCCCAAAATTCAAAATGATGGTCAATGGAATGTCGTATGAACTACCCCCCTTTAATGAAATTGTAATTTTCATAAAAAAAAGTTCATTTATTATCGAAACAAAGAAAGCAAAAACCCAAAAAGAAAAAAAGGAAAAAAAAAAAAAAAAATATTAGATGAAATATTGAAGCTCATTCTTCACACTCATGCATTTATTTATGAAATTTTATTTTAATTTTTATTTTAGTCATCAAAGTTTAAAAAAAATCTACAAAAGGAAGGGTTAGAAAAATAAAAATAAAAATAAAATTCTAAAAAATGGACCAAAAAGCTAAAAATGTTAAAACACACTACAATCAGTATGATGATGCCACCCTACGCTATTGTAGCTCTTTTTGAGAGCTTTATGAAAATATGTACTAATAGTCAATCCGAGCAACGAGCGAGGAGTTATGACCCTGGGAAGTTTTACCCCCAAAATTCAAAATGATGGCCAATGGAATGCCATATGAACTACCCCCCTTTAATGAAATTATAATTTTCATAAAGGGAAGTTCATTTATTGTCTATGAATGCAAATGCAAAGCCTGAAAATCGATTTACCTTCAAAAAAAATGTGAAATCATAATTATAAAAATCCTTATAAAATAATAACTTTAAATAATTTTTATAAATTCGAAATGACTTCACAATGAGATCAAAATTGTTTTGGATGAAATATTGAAGCTCATTCTTCACACCAAAGCATTTATTTATGAAATTTTATTTATTTTTTATTTTTATTTTAGTGGTCGAAGTTTAAAACAATCTACAAAAGGAAGGGTTAGAAAAATAAAAATAAAATTCTAAAAAATGGACTAGAAAGCCAAAAATATTAAAACACACTACAGTCAGTATGATGCCACCCTACATTGTTGTAGCTCTTTTTGGAAACTTTATGAAAATATGCACTAATAGTCAATCTGAGCAATGAGAAAGGAGTTATGACCCTGGGAAGATTTACCGCAAAAATTAAAAATGATGGCCAATGGAATGTCGTATGAACTACCCCCTTTAATGAAATTGTAATTTTTATAAAGAGAAGTTCATTTATTATCTGTGAATGCAAATGCAAAGCCTAAAAATTGATTTACCTTCAAAATATGAAAAAAATGTGAAATTTTAAAATTATAAAAATCCTTATAAAACAACAACTTTAAATAATTTTTATAAATTTGAAATGAATTCAGAATGAGATAAAAATTATTTTGGATGAAATATTGAAGCTCATTCTTCACACCCATGCATTTATTTATGAAATTTTAATTTTTTTTATTTTTATTTTAATCGTCGAAGTTTAAAAAAATCTACAAAAGGAAGGGTTAGAAAAATAAAAATAAAATTAAAAAAAATGGACCACAAATCCGAAAATATTAAAACACACTATAGTCAATATAATGTCACCCTACTTTGTTGTAGCTCTTTTTGAGAACTTTCCAAAAATATGCACTAATAGTCAATCTGAGCAACGAGCGAGGAGTTATGACCCCGGGAAGTTTTACCCCTAAAATTCAAAATGATGGCCAATGGAATACCATATGAACTACCCCACTTTAATGAAATTGTAATTTTCATAAAAATAAATTCATTTATTCTCTAGTGAATGCAAATGCAAAGCCTGAAAATCGATTTACCTTCAAAATATGAAAAAAATATGAAATTTTGAAATTATAAAAATCCTTATAAAAACAACTTTAAATAATTTTTATAAATTTGAAATGACTTCAGAATGAGATCAAAATTATTTCGGATGAAATATTGAAGCTCATTCTTCACACCAATGCATTTATTTATGAAATTTTAAATTTTTTTATTTTTATTTTAGTCGTCAAAGTTTAAAAAAATCTACAAAAGGAAGGGTTAGAAAAATAAAAATAAAATTATAAAAATGGACCAGAAAGCCAAAAATGTTAAAAAAACACACTACAGATTGTATGATGTCACCCTACGTTGTTGTAGCTCTTTTCGAGAGCTTTTCAAAAATATGCACTAATAGTCAATCCGAGCAACGAGCGAGGAGTTATGACCCCGGGAAGTTTTACCCCCAAAATTCAAAATGATGGTCAATGGAATACCGTATGAACTACCCCCCTTTAATGAAATTATAATTTTCATAAAGGGAAGTTCATTTATTGTTTGTGAATGCAAATGTAAAGCTTGAAAATCGATTTACCTTCAAAATATGAAAAAAATATGAAAATTTGAAATTATAAAAATCCTTATAAAACAACTTTAAATAATTTTTATAAAGTTGAAATGACTTTAGAATGAGATCAAAATTATTTCGGATGAAATATTGAAGCTCATTCTTCACACCCATGCATTTATTTATGAAATTTATTTTTTTATTTTTATTTTAGTCACCAAAGTTTTAAAAAATCTGCAAAAGGAAGGGTTAGAAAAATAAAAATAAAATTCTAAAAAATGGACTAGAAAGCCAAAAATATTAAAATACACTACAGTCAATATGATGTCACCCTACGCAGTTGTAGCTCTTTTTGAGAGCTTTCTAAAAATATGCACTAATAGTCAATCGGAGCAACGAGCGAGGAGTTATGACCCTAGGAAGTTTTACCCCCAAAATTCAAAATGATGGCCAATGGAATGCGTATGAACTACCCCACTTTAATGAAATTGTAATTTTCATAAAGGGAAGTTCATTTATTATCTATGAATGCAAAATGCAAAGCTTGAAAATCGATTTACCTTCAAAATATGAAAAAAATATGAAATTCCAAAATTATAAAAATCCTTATAAAACAACTTTAAATAATTTTTATAAATTTGAAATGACTTCAGAATGAGATCAAAATTATTTCAGATGAAACATTGAAGCTCATTCTTCACACCCATGCATTTATTTATGAAATTTTAATTTATTTTATTTTTATTCTAGTCACCGAAGTTTAAAAAAATCTACAAAATGAAGGGTTAGAAAAATAAAAATAAAATTATGGAAAATGGACTAGAAAGCCAAAAATGTTAAAACACACTACAATCAATATGATGTCGTCCTACGTTGTTGTAGCTCTTTTCGAGAGCTTTTCGAAAATATGCACTAATAGTCAATCCGAGCAACGAGCGAGGAGTTATGACCCCGGGAAGTTTTACCCCCAAAATTCAAAATGATGGTCAATGGAATGCCGTATGAACTACCCCTCTTTAATGAAATTGTAATTTTCATAAAGGGAAGTTCATTTATTGTCTGTGAATGCAAATGCAAAGCCTAAAAATCAATTTACCTTCAAAATATGAAAAAAATATGAAATTTTAAAATTATAAAAATCCTTATAAAATACAACTTTAAATAATTTTTATAAATTTGAAATGACTTCAGAATGAGATCAAAATTATTTCAGATGAAATATTGAAGCTCATTCTTCACACCCATGCATTTATTTATGAAATTTTAATTTATTTTTAATTTTTATTTTAGTCGTCGAAGTTTAAAAAATCTACAAAAGGAAGGGTTAGAAAAATAAAAATAAAATTATGAAAAATGGACCAGAAAGCCAAAAATATTAAAACACACTACAGTCAGTATGATGTCGTCCTATGCCATTGTAGCTCTTTTCGAGAGCTTTACAAAAATATGCACTAATAGTCAATCTGAGCAATGAGCGAGGAGTTATGACCCTGGGAAGTTTTACCCCCAAAATTCAAAATGATGGCCAATGGAATGTCGTATGAACTACCCCCTTTAATGAAATTATAATTTTCATAAAGGGAAGTTCATTTATTATCTCTGAATGCAAATGCAAAGCCTGAAAATCAATTTTCCTTCAAAATATGAAAAAAATGTGAAATTTTAAAATTATAAAAATCCTTATAAAATAACAACTTTAAATAATTTTTATAAATTCAAAATGACTTCAAAATGAGATCAAAATTATTTCAGATGAAATATTGAAGCTCATTCTTCACACCCATGCATTTATTTATGAAATTTAATTTTTTTTTATTTTTATTTTAGTCGCCAAAGTTTAAAAAAATATGCAAAAGGAAGGGTTAGAAAAATAAAAATAAAATTCTAGAAAATGGACCAGAAATACCAAAAATGTTAAAATACACAACAATTAGTATGATGTCACCCTACGTTGTTGTAGCTATTTTTGAGAGCTTTCCAAAAATATGCACTAATAGTCAATCCGAGCAACGAGTGAGGAGTTATGACCCCGAGAAGTTTTACCTCCAAAATTAAAAATGATGGCCAATGGAATGTCGTATGAACTACCCCCTTTAATGAAATTGTAATTTTCATAAAGAGAAGTTCATTTATTGTCTATGAATACAAATGCAAAGCCTGAAAATCGATTTACCTTCAAAATATGAAAAAAATGTGAAATTCTAAAATTATAAAAATCCTTATAAAACAACTTTAAATAATTTTTATAAATTTAAAATGACTTCAAAATGAGATAAAAATTATTTTGGATGAAATATTGAAGTTCATTCTTCACACCCATGCATTTATTTATGAAATTTTAATTTATTTTTATTTTTATTTTAGTCATCGAAGTTTTAAAAAAATCTGCAAAAGGAAGGGTTAGAAAAATAAAAATAAAATTCTAGAAAATGGACTAGAAAGCCGAAAATATTAAAACACACTACAGTCAGTATGATGTCGCCCTATGTCATTGTAGCTCTTTTCGAGAGCTTTATGAAAATATGCACTAATAGTCAATCCGAGCAACGAGTGAGGAGTTATGACCTTGGGAAGTTTTGCCCCCAAAATTCAAAATGATGGCCAATGGAATGTCGTATGAACTACCCCCATTTAATGAAATTATAATTTTTATAAATAGAAGTTCATTTATTGTCTATGAATGCAAATGCAAAGCTTAAAAATTGATTTACCTTCAAAATATAAAAAAATGTGAAATTATGAAATTATAAAAATCTTTATAAAACAACTTTAAATAATTTTTATAAATTCAAAATGACTTCAGAATGAGATCAAAATTATTTTGGATGAAATATTGAAGTTCATTCTTCACACCCATGCATTTATTTATGAAATTTTAATTTTTTTAATTTTTATTTTAGTCATCAAAGTTTAAAAAAATCTACAAAAGGAAGGGTTAGAAAAATAAAAATAAAATTTTGAAAAATAGACCAGAAAGCTAAAAATGTTAAAACACACTACATTCAGTATGATGTCACCCTACGTTATTGTAGCTCTTTTCGAGAGCTTTCAAAACATATGCACTAATAGTCAATCCGAGCAACGAGCGAGGAGTTATGACCCCGAGAAGTTTTACCCCCAAAATTCAAAATGATGGCCAATGGAATATCGTATGAACTACCCCCCTTTAATAAAATTGTAATTTTCATAAAGGGAAGTTCATTTATTGTTTGTGAATGCAAATGCAAAGCCTGAAAATTGATTTACCTTCAAAATATGAAAAAAATATGAAATTCTAAAATTATAAAAATCTTTATAAAACAATAACTTTAAATAATTTTTATAAATTCAAAATGACTTCAGAATGAGATCAAAATTATTTCGGATGAAATATTGAAGCTCATTCTTCACACCCATGCATTTATTTATGAAATTTAATTTTTAATTTTAATTTTTTATTTTAGTCGTCAAAGTTTTAAAAAAATCTGCAAAAGGAAGGGTTAGAAAAATAAAAATAAAATTTTAAAAAATGGACAAGAAAGCCAAAAATGTTAAAACACACTACAGTCAATATGATGCCACCCTACGTTGTTGTAGCTCTTTTCGAGAGCTTTTCAAAAATATGCACTAATAGTCAATCCGAGCAACGAGCGAGGAGTTATGACCACAGGAAGTTTTACCCCTAAAATTCAAAATGATGGCCAATGGAATGTCGTATGAACTACTCCCTTTTAATAAAATTGTAATTTTCATAAAGGGAAGTTCATTTATTGTCTGTGAATGCAAATGCAAAGCCTCGAAAATCAATTTACCTTCAAAATATGAAAAAAATGTGAAATTCTAAAATTATAAAAATCCTTATAAAACAACTTTAAATAATTTTTATAAATTTGAAATGACTTCAGAATGAGATAAAAATTATTTTGGATGAAATATTGAAGTTCATTCTTCACACCCATGCATTTATTTATGAAATTTTAATTTTTTTTATTTTTATTTTAGTCACCAAAGTTTAAAAAATCTACAAAAGGAAGGGTTAGAAAAATAAAAATAAAATTCTAAAAAATAGACCAAAAAGCCAAAAATGTTAAAACACACTATAGTCAGTATGATGTCACCCTACGCCATTGTAGCTATTTTTGAGAGCTTTTCAAAAATATGCACTAATAGTCAATCCGAGCAATGAGCGAGGAGTTATGACCCTAGAAAGTTTTACCCCCAAAATTCAAAATGATGGCTCAATGGAATGTCGTATGAACTACCCCCCTTTAATGAAATTGTAATTTTCATAAAGGGAAGTTCATTTATTATCTGTGAATGCAAATGCAAAGCCTGAAAATCGATTTACCTTCAAAATATGAAAAAAATGTGAAATTATAAAATTATAAAAATCCTTATAAAACAATAACTTTAAATAATTTTTATAAATTCAAAATGACTTCAAAATGAGATCAAAATTATTTTGGATGAAATATTGAAGCTCATTCTTCACACCCATGCATTTATTTATGAAATTTTAATTTATTTTTATTTTTATTCTAGTCATCGAAGTTTAAAAAAATCTGCAAAAGGAAGGGTTAGAAAAATAAAAATAAAATTATGAAAAATGGACTAGAAAGCTAAAAATGTTAAAACACACTACAATCAGTATGATGTCACCCTACGCCATTGTAGCTCTTTTCGAGACCTTTGCAAAAATATGCACTAATAGTCAATCCGAGCAACGAGCGAGGAGTTATGACCTAGGAAAGTTTTACCCCGAGAAGTTCATTTATTATCTATAAATGCAAATGCAAAGCCTAAAAATCGATTTACCTTCAAAATATGAAAAAAATGTGAAATTCTAAAATTATAAAAATCCTTATAAAACAACAACTTTAAATAATTTTTATAAATTTGAAATGACTTAGAATGAGATCAAAATTATTTTGAATGAAATATTGAAGCTCATTCTTCACACCCATGCATTTATTTATGAAATTTTATTTATTTATTTTTATTTTAGTCATCAAAGTTTTAAAAAAAATCTGCAAAAAGAAAGGTTAAAAAAATAAAAATAAAATTCTAAAAAATGGACTAGAAAGGCAAAAATATTAAAACACACTACAATTAGTATAATGCCACCCTACGTTGTTGTAGCTCTTTTCGAGAGCTTTCAAAAATATGCACTAATAGTCAATCCAAGCAATGAGCTAGTTATGACTCCGGAAAGTTTTACCCCTAAAATTCAAAATGATGGTCAATGGAATGTCGTATGAACTAACCCCCTTTAATGAAATTGTAATTTTAATAAAGGGAAGTTCATTTATTATCTGTGAATGCAAATGCAAAGCCTGAAAATCGATTTACCTTCAAAATATGAAAAAAATGTGAAATTCTAAAATTATAAAAATCCTTATAAAACAACAACTTTAAATAATTTTTATAAATTCGAAATGACTTCAGAATGAGATCAAAAATTTTTCGGATGAAATATTGAAGCTCATTCTTCACACCCATGCATTTATTTATGAAATTTTAAATTTAATTATTTTTTTAGTCGTCAAAGTTTAAAAAAATCTGCAAAAGGAAGGGTTAGAAAAATAAAAATAAAATTCTAGAAAATGGACTAGAAAGTCAAAAATGTTAAAACACACTACAGTCAATATGATGTCACCCTATGTCATTGTAGCTCTTTTTGAGAGCTTTCTAAAAATATGCACTAATAGTCAATCCGAGCAACGAGCGAGGAGTTATGACCCCGGGAAGTTTTACCCCCAAAATTCAAAATGATGGCCAATGGAATGTCGTATGAACTACCCCTCTTTAATGAAATTGTAATTTTCATAAAGGGAAGTTCATTTATTATCTATGAATGCAAATGCAAAGCCTAAAAATCGATTTACCTTCAAAATATGAAAAAAATGTGAAATTCTAAAATTATAAAAATCCTTATAAAACAACAACTTTAAATAATTTTTATAAATTTGAAATGACTTCAGAATGAGATCAAAATTATTTTGGATGAAATATTGAAGCTCATTCTTCACACCCATGCATTTATTTATGAAATTTTATTTTTTTATTTTTATTTTAGTCATCGAAGTTTAAAAAAATCTGCAAAAGGAAGGGTTAGAAAAATAAAAATAAAATTATGAAAAATGGACTAGAAAGCTAAAAATATTAAAACACACTATAGTCAGTATGATGTCGCCCTACGTCATTGTAGCTCTTTTCGAGAGATTTTAAAAAATATGCACTAATAGTCAATCCGAGCAACGAGCGAGGAGTTATGACCCAGGGAAGTTTTACCCCCAAAATTCAAAATGATGGCCAATGGAATGTCGTATGAACTACCCCCCTTTAATGAAATTGTAATTTTCATAAAGGGAAGTTCATTTATTGTCTATGAATGCAAATGCAAAGCTTGAAAATCGATTTACCTTCAAAATATGAAAAAAATGTGAAATTCCAAAATTATAAAAATCCTTATAAAACAACAAATTTAAATAATTTTTATAAATTCGAAATGACTTCAGAATGAGATCAAAATTATTTTGGATGAAATATTGAAGCTCATTCTTCACACCCATGCATTTATTTATGAAATTTTAATTTATTTTTATTTTTATTTTAGTCATCAAAGTTTAAAAAAATCTGCAAAAGGAAGGGTTAGAAAAATAAAAATAAAATTATGGAAAATGGACTAGAAAGCCAAAAATGTTAAAACACACTATAATCAGTATGATGCCACCCTACGTCGTTGTAGCTCTTTTCGAGAGCTTTCTAAAAATATGCACTAATAGTCAATCCGAGCAACGAGCGAGGAGTTATGACCTTAGGAAGTTTTACCCCCAAAATTCAAAATGATGGCCAATGGAATGTCGTATGAACTACCCCCATTTAATGAAATTGTAATTTTCATAAAGGGAAGTTCATTTATTATCTATGAATGCAAATGCAAAGCGAAAATCGATTTACCTTCAAAATATGAAAAAAATGTGAAATTCTGAAATTATAAAAATCCTTATAAAACAACAACTTTAAATAATTTTTATAAATTTGAAATGACTTCAGAATGAGATAAAAATTATTTTGGATGAAATATTGAAGCTCATTCTTCACACCCATGCATTTATTTATGAAATTTTTTTATTATTTTTATTTTAGTCATCAAAGTTTAAAAAAAATATGCAAAAGGAAGGGTTAGAAAAATAAAAATAAAATTCTAAAAAATGGACCAGAAAGCCAAAAATATTAAAACACACTACAATAAGTATGATGTCACCCTACACTATTGTAGATATTTTTAAGAGCTTTCCGAAAATATGCACTAATAGTCAATCCGAGCAACGAGCGAGGAGTTATGACCCCGAGAAGTTTTACCCCCAAAATTCAAAATGATGGCCAATGGAATGTCGTATGAACTACCCCCCTTTAATGAAATTGTAATTTTCATAAAGGGAAGTTCATTTATTATCTGTGAATGCAAATGCAAAGCCTAAAAATCGATTTACCTTCAAAATATGAAAAAAATGTGAAATTCCAAAATTATAAAAATCCTTATAAAACAACTTTAAATAATTTTTATAAATTTAAAATGACTTCAGAATGAGATCAAAATTATTTTGGATGAAATATTGAAGCTCATTCTTCACACCCATGCATTTATTTATGAAATTTTATTTTATTTTTATTTTTATTTTAGTCATCAAAGTTTAAAAAAAATCTGCAAAAGGAAGGGTTAGAAAAATAAAAATAAAATTTTAGAAAATGGACCAGAAAGCCAAAAATGTTAAAACACACTATAGTTAGTATGATGTCACCCTACATTGTTGTAGCTCTTTTCGAGAGCTTTCCGAAAATATGCACTAATAGTCAATCCGAGCAACGAGCGAGGAGTTATGACCCTGGGAAGTTTTACCCCCAAAATTCAAAATGATGGCCAATGGAATGTCAGTATGAACTACCCCCCTTTAATGAAATTGTAATTTTCATAAAGAAAAGTTTATTTATTGTAAACAACAACTTTAAATATTTTTTATAAATTTGAAATGACTTCAAAATGAGATCAAAATTATTTCGGATGAAATATTATTTTTAATTTAGTTGCCGAAGTTTTAAAAAAATTGCAAAAGGAAGGGTTAGAAAAATAAAAATAAAATTTTAGAAAATGGACAAGAAACCAAAAATGTTAAAACACACTACAATAATGATTCCCATTTGTAGCTCTTTTGAGACTTTTAAAATATGCACAATAGTCATCCAAACAAGATATACCAAATTTTACCAAAATTCAAAATAGCAAGAATATATGAACACCCATTTAATAAAATTTAATTTAAAAAATTCATTTATTGTTTGAACAAATCAAAACCTAAAAAATTTACTTCAAAATATGAAATTACAAAAAAATGAACCAGAAAGTCAAAAATGTAAAACACACTAGAATCAATATGATGTCACCCTACTTGTTGTAGCTCTTTTGAGAGCTTTCCAAAAATATGCACTAATAGTCAATCCGAGCAACGAGAGAGGAGTTATGACCTCGGGAAGTTTTACCCCCAAAATTCAAAATGATGGCCAATGGAATGTCGTATGAACTACCCCCTTTAATGAAATTGTAATTTTCATAAAGAGAAGTTCATTTATTATCTATGAATGCAAATGCAAAGCCTGAAAATCGATTTACCTTCAAAATATGAAAAAAATGTGAAATTCCAAAATTATAAAAATCCTTATAAAACAACTTTAAATAATTTTTATAAATTTGAAATGACTTCGAATGAGATCAAAATTATTTCAAATGAAATATTGAAGCTCATTCTTCACACCCATGCATTTATTTATGAAATTTTTAATTTTTTTTTATTTTTATTTTAGTCGCCGAAGTTTAAAAAAATCTGCAAAAGGAAGGGTTAGAAAAATAAAAATAAAATTATAAAAAATGGACGAGAAAGTCGAAAATATTAAAACACACTACGAGTAAATATAATGTCGCCCTACATTATTGTAGCTATTTTCGAGAGCTTTACGAAAATATGCACTAATAGTCAATCCGAGCAACGAGCGAGGAGTTATGACCCCGAGAAGTTTTACCCCCAAAATTCAAAATGATGGCCAATGGAATGTCGTATGAACTACCCCCCTTTAATGAAATTGTAATTTTCATAAAGGGAAGTTCATTTATTGTCTATGAATGCAAATGCAAAGCCTGAAAATCGATTTACCTTCAAAATATGAAAAAATGTGAAATTATAAAATTATAAAAATCCTTATAAAACAACAACTTTAAATAATTTTTATAAATTTGAAATGACTTCAGAATGAGATCAAAATTATTTCGGATGAAATATTGAAGCTCATTCTTCACACCCATGCATTTATTTATGAAATTTTAAATTATTTTATTTTTATTTTAGTCATCAAAGTTTAAAAAATCTGCAAAAGGAAGGGTTAGAAAAATAAAAATAAAATTCTAAAAAATGGACCAGAAAGCCAAAAATGTTAAAACACACTACAATCAGTATGATGCCACCCTACGTCATTGTAGCTCTTTTCGAGAGCTTTTCAAAAATATGCACTAATAGTCAATCCGAGCAACGAGCGAGGAGTTATGACCCCGAGAAGTTTTACCCCCAAAATTCAAAATGATGGCCAATGGAATGTCATATGAACTACCCCCTTTAATGAAATTGTAATTTTCATAAAGGAAAGTTCATTTATTGTCTATGAATGCAAATGCAAAGCCTGAAAATCGATTTACCTTCAAAATATAAAAAATGTGAAATTTTTTTATTTTAGTCACCAAAGTTTAAAAAAAACTACAAAAGGAAGGGTTAGAAATAAAAATATGAAAAATGACTAAAAAGCTAAAAATGTTAAAACACACTACAATCAATATGATGTCACCCTACGTTGTTGTAGCTCTTTTCGAGAGCTTTACAAAAATATGCACTAATAGTCAATCCGAGCAACGAGCGAGGAGTTATGACCCCGAGAAGTTTTACCCCCAAAATTCAAAATGATGGCCAATGGAATGTCGTATGAACTACCCCCCTTTAATGAAATTGTAATTTTCATAAAGGGAAGTTCATTTATTATCTCGTGAATGCAAATGCAAAGCCTGAAAATCGATTTACCTTCAAAATATGAAAAAAATGTGAAATTCTAAAATTATAAAAATCCTTATAAAACAACAACTTTAAATAATTTTTATAAATTCGAAATGACTTCAGAATGAGATAAAAATTATTTCGGATGAAATATTGAAGCTCATTCTTCACACCCATGCATTTATTTATGAAATTTTTTTTTTAATTTTCATTTTAGTCATCGAAGTTTAAAAAAATCTACAAAAGGAAGGGTTAGAAAAATAAAAATAAAATTCTAGAAAATGGACAAGAAAGCTAAAAATGTTAAAACACACTACAGTCAGTATGATGTCACCCTACATTGTTGTAGCTCTTTTTGAGAGCTTTTCAAAAATATGCACTAATAGTCAATCCGAGCAACGAGCGAGGAGTTATGACCCTAGGAAGTTTTACCCCCAAAATTCAAAATGATGGCCAATGGAATGTCGTATGAACTACCCCCTTTAATGAAATTGTAATTTTCATAAAGGGAAGTTCATTTATTGTCTGTGAATGCAAATGCAAAGCCTGAAAATTGATTTACCTTCAAAATATGAAATTTCAAAATTATAAAAATCCTTATAAAATAACAAATTTAAATAATTTTTATAAATTCGAAATGACTTTAGAATGAGATCAAAATTATTTTAGATGAAATATTGAAGCTCATTCTTCACACCCATGCATTTATTTATAAATTTTTAATTTTTTTTAATTTTATTTTAGTCATCGAAGTTTAAAAAAAATCTGCAAAAGGAAGGGTTAGAAAAATAAAAATAAAATTATGGAAAATGGACCAGAAAGCCTAAAATGTTAAAACACACTATAGTTAGTATGATGTCACTCTACGTTGTTGTAGCTCTTTTCGAGAGCTTTCCAAAAAAAAACAAAAATAGACAAACCGAAGAAGGGGAGAAGTTATGACCCCGAGAAGTTTTACCCCTAAAATTCAAAATGATGGTCAATGGAATGTCGTATGAACTACCCCCTTTAATGAAATTGTAATTTTCATAAAGGGAAGTTCATTTATTATCTGTGAATGCAAATGCAAAGCCTGAAAATCGATTTACCTTCAAAATATGAAAAAAATATGAAATTCTAAATTATAAAAATCCTTATAAAAAAACAAATTTAAATAATTTTTATAAATTTGAAATGACTTCAGAATGAGATCAAAATTATTTCGGATGAAATATTGAAGCTCATTCTTCACACCCATGCATTTATTTATGAAATTTTAATTTTTTTTAATTTTTATTTTAGTCATCGAAGTTTAAAAAAATCTTCAAAAGGAAGGGTTAGAAAAATAAAAATAAAATTATAGAAAATGGACCAGAAAGCTAAAAATGTTAAAACACACTACAGTTAGTATGATGTCGCCCTACACTGTTGTAGCTCTTTTCGAGAGCTTTTCGAAAATATGCACTAATAGTCAATCCGAGCAACGAGCGAGGAGTTATGACCCTAGGAAGTTTTACCCCCAAAATTCAAAATGATGGCCAATGGAATGTCGTATGAACTACCCCCTTTAATGAAATTGTAATTTTCATAAAGGGAAGTTCATTTATTGTCTATGAATGCAAATGCAAAGCCTAAAAATCGATTTACCTTCAAAATATGAAAAAAATGTGAAATTCCGAAATTATAAAAATCCTTATAAAATACAACTTTAAATAATTTTTATAAATTTGAAATGACTTCAGAATGAGATCAAAATTATTTCGAATGAAATATTGAAGCTCATTCTTCACACCCATGCATTTATTTATGAATTTTTTTTTATTTTTATTTTAGTCATCGAAGTTTAAAAAAATCTACAAAAGGAAGGGTTAGAAAAATAAAAATAAAATTCTAGAAAATGGACCAGAAAGCTGAAAATGTTAAAACACACTATAGTTAGTATGATGTCGCCCTACGTTGTTGTAGCTCTTTTCGAGAGCTTTATGAAAATATGCACTAATAGTCAATCCGAGCAACGAGCGAGGAGTTATGACCCCAAGAAGTTTTACCCCCAAAATTCAAAATGATGGCCAATGGAATGTCGTATGAACTACCCCCTTTAATGAAATTGTAATTTTCATAAAAGGAAGTTCATTTATTATCTATGAATGCAAATGCAAAGCCTGAAAATCGATTTACCTTCAAAATATGAAAAAAATGTGAAATTTCAAAATTATAAAAATCCTTATAAAACAACTTTAAATAATTTTTATAAATTCAAAATGACTTCAGAATGAGATCAAAATTATTTCGAATGAAATATTGAAGCTCATTCTTCACACCCATGCATTTATTTATGAAATTTTAATTTTTTATTTTTATTTTAGTCATCGAAGTTTAAAAAAAATGCAAAAGGAAGGGTTAGAAAAATAAAAATAAAATTCTAGAAAATGGACCAGAAAGCTAAAAATATTAAAACACACTATAGTTAGTATGATGTCGCCCTACGTTGTTGTAGCTCTTTTCGAGAGCTTTCCGAAAATATGCACTAATAGTCAATCCGAGCAACGAGCGAGGAGTTATGACCTCGAGAAGTTTTACCCCAAAATTCAAAATGATGGCCAATGGAATGTCGTATGAACTACCCCCTTTAATGAAATTGTAATTTTCATAAAGGGAAGTTCATTTATTATCTGTGAATGCAAATGCAAAGCCTAAAATCGATTTACCTTCAAAATATGAAAAAAATGTGAAATTGAAATTATAAAAATCCTTATAAAACAACTTTAAATAATTTTTATAAATTCAAAATGACTTCAGAATGAGATCAAAATTATTTCGAATGAAATATTGAAGCTCATTCTTCACACCCATGCATTTATTTATGAAATTTTATTTTTTTTTATTTTTATTTTAGTCATCGAAGTTTAAAAAAATCTGCAAAAGGAAGGGTTAGAAAAATAAAAATAAAATTCTAGAAAATGGACCAGAAAGCTGAAAATGTTAAAACACACTACAGTCAGTATGATGTCACCCTACGTCATTGTAGCTCTTTTCGAGAGCTTTCCAAAAATATGCACTAATAGTCAATCCGAGCAACGAGCGAGGAGTTATGACCCTAGGAAGTTTTACCCCTAAAATTCAAAATGATGGCCAATGGAATGTCGTATGAACTACCCCCTTTAATGAAATTGTAATTTTCATAAAGAGAAGTTCATTTATTGTCTGTGAATGCAAATGCAAAGCCTGAAAATCGATTTACCTTCAAAATATGAAAAAAATATGAAATTCTGAAATTATAAAAATCCTTATAAAACAACTTTAAATAATTTTTATAAATTCGAAATGACTTCAGAATGAGATCAAAATTATTTTAGATGAAATATTGAAGCTCATTCTTCACACCCATGCATTTATTTATGAATTTTTTTTTTATTTTTATTTTAGTCATCGAAGTTTAAAAAAATCTGCAAAAGGAAGGGTTAGAAAAATAAAAATATAATTATGAAAAATGGACCAGAAAGCCGAAAATGTTAAAACACACTACAGTCAGTATGATGTCACCCTACGTTATTGTAGCTCTTTTCGAGAGCTTTCCGAAAATATGCACTAATAGTCAATCCGAGCAACGAGCGAGGAGTTATGACCCCGGGAAGTTTTACCCCCAAAATTCAAAATGATGGCCAATGGAATGTCGTATGAACTACCCCCCTTTAATGAAATTATAATTTTCATAAAGGGAAGTTCATTTATTGTCTGTGAATGCAAATGCAAAGCCTGAAAATCGATTTACCTTCAAAATATGAAAAAAATATGAAATTCTAAAATTATAAAAATCTTTATAAAACAACTTTAAATAATTTTTATAAATTCGAAATGACTTCAGAATGAGATCAAAATTATTTTGGATGAAATATTGAAGCTCATTCTTCACACCCATGCATTTATTTATGAAATTTTAATTTTTTTTATTTTTATTTTAGTCGCTGAAGTTTAAAAAAATCTGCAAAAGGAAGGGTTAGAAAAATAAAAATAAAATTATAGAAAATGGACCAGAAAGCCAAAAATATTAAAACACACTATAGTTAGTATGATGTCGCCCTACACCATTGTAGCTCTTTTTGAGAGCTTTCTAAAAATATGCACTAATAGTCAATCCGAGCAACGAGCGAGGAGTTATGAACCTAGAGTATTTACCCCAAAATTCAAAATGATGGCCAATGGAATGTCGTATGAACTACCCATAATATTTCATAAAGGGAAGTTCATTTATTATCTGTGAATGCAAATGCAAAGCCTGAAAATCGATTTACCTTCAAAATATGAAAAAAATGTGAAATTCCAAAATTATAAAAATCCTTATAAAACAACTTTAAATAATTTTTATAAATTTAAAATGACTTTAGAATGAGATCAAAATTATTTCGAATGAAATATTGAAGCTCATTCTTCACACCCATGCATTTATTTATGAAATTTTAATTTTTTTTATTTTTATTTTAGTCATCGAAGTTTAAAAAAATCTACAAAAGGAAGGGTTAGAAAAATAAAAATAAAATTATAAAAAATGGACTAGAAAGCTAAAAATATTAAAACACACTATAGTCAGTATGATGTCACCCTACATTATTGTAGCTCTTTTCAAGAGCTTTTCGAAAATATGCACTAATAGTCAATCCGAGCAACGAGCGAGGAGTTATGACCTCGGGAAGTTTTACCCCCAAAATTCAAAATGATGGCCAATGGAATGTCGTATGAACTACCCCCTTTAATGAAATTGTAATTTTCATAAAGGGAAGTTCATTTATTGTCTATGAATGCAAATGCAAAGCTTGAAAATCGATTTACCTTCAAAATATGAAAAAAATGTGAAATTTCAAAATTATAAAAATCCTTATAAAACAACTTTAAATAATTTTTATAAATTTGAAATGACTTCAGAATGAGATCAAAATTATTTCGGATGAAATATTGAAGCTCATTCTTCACACCCATGCATTTATTTATAAAATTTTAATATTTTTATTTTTATTTTAGTCTATGAAGTTATAAAAAATTTGTAAAATGAAGGGTTAGAAAAATAAAAATAAAATTTTGAAAAATGGACCAGAAAGCTAAAAATATTAAAACACACTAGAGTTAGTATGATGCCACCCTATGTTGTAGCTCTTTTCGAGAGCTTTCTTAAAATATACACTAATAGTCAATCCGAGCAACGAGCGAGGAGTTATGACCCGAGGAAGTTTTACCCCCAAAATTCAAAATGATGGCCAATGGAATGCCGTATGAACTACCCCCTTTAATGAAATTGTAATTTTCATAAAGGGAAGTTCATTTATTATCTATGAATGCAAATGCAAAGCCTAAAAATCGATTTACCTTCAAAATATGAAATTTCGAAATTATAAAAATCCTTATAAAACAACTTTAAATAATTTTTATAAATTTGAAATGACTTCAGAATGAGATCAAAATTATTTCGGATGAAATATTGAAGCTCATTCTTCACACCCATGCATTTATTTATGAAATTTTAATTTTTTATATTTTTATTTTAGTCATCGAAGTTTAAAAAATCTGCAAAAGGAAGGGTTAGAAAAATAAAAATAAAATTCTAGAAAATGGACCAGAAAGCCAAAAATGTTAAAACACACTACAGTCAGTATGATGTCGCCCTACGTTATTGTAGCTCTTTTCGAGAGCTTTCCGAAAATATGCACTAATAGTCAATCCGAGCAACGAGCGAGGAGTTATGACCCCGGGAAGTTTTACCCCCAAAATTCAAAATGATGGCCAATGGAATGTCGTATGAACTACCCCCATTTAATGAAATTGTAATTTTCATAAAGGGAAGTTCATTTATTGTCTATGAATGCAAATGCAAAGCCTAAAAATCGATTTACCTTCAAAATATGAAAAAAATATGAAATTTTAAAATTATAAAAATCCTTATAAAACAACAACTTTAAATAATTTTTATAAATTCGAAATGACTTCAGAATGAGATCAAAATTATTTCAAATGAAATATTGAAGCTCATTCTTCACACCCATGCATTTATTTATGAAATTTTAATTTTTTTATTTTTATTTTAGTCATCGAAGTTTAAAAAAATCTGCAAAAGGAAGGGTTAGAAAAATAAAAATAAAATTCTGAAAAATGGACCAGAAAGCTAAAAATGTTAAAACACACTACAATCAGTATGATGTCGCCCTACGTTGTTGTAGCTCTTTTTGAGAGCTTTCCGAAAATATGCACTAATAGTCAATCCGAGCAACGAGCGAGGAGTTATGACCCCGAGAAGTTTTACCCCCAAAATTCAAAATGATGGCCAATGGAATGTCGTATGAACTACCCCCTTTAATGAAATTGTAATTTTCATAAAGGGAAGTTCATTTATTGTCTAGTGAATGCAAATGCAAAGCCTGAAAATCGATTTACCTTCAAAATATGAAAAAAATATGAAATTCCAAAATTATAAAAATCCTTATAAAATAACAACTTTAAATAATTTTTATAAATTTGAAATGACTTCAGAATGAGATCAAAATTATTTCGGATGAAATATTGAAGCTCATTCTTCACACCCATGCATTTATTTATGAAATTTTAATTTTTTTTTATTTTTATTTTAGTCATCGAAGTTTAAAAAATAATCTGCAAAAGGAAGGGTTAGAAAAATAAAAATAAAATTCTAGAAAATGGACCAGAAAGCCAAAAATGTTAAAACACACTATAGTTAGTATGATGTCACCCTACGTCGTTGTAGCTCTTTTCGAGAGCTTTATGAAAATATGCACTAATAGTCAATCCGAGCAACGAGCGAGGAGTTATGACCCCGAGAAGTTTTACCCCAAAATTCAAAATGATGGCCAATGGAATGTCATATGAACTACCCCCATTTAATGAAATTGTAATTTTCATAAAGGGAAGTTCATTTATTGTCTATGAATGCAAATGCAAAGCCTAAAAATCGATTTACCTTCAAAATATGAAAAAAATGTGAAATTCCAAAATTATAAAAATCCTTATAAAACAACTTTAAATAATTTTTATAAATTTGAAATGACTTCAGAATGAGATCAAAATTATTTCGGATGAAATATTGAAGCTCATTCTTCACACCCATGCATTTATTTATGAAATTTTAATTTTTTTATTTTTATTTTAGTCATCGAAGTTTAAAAAAATCTGCAAAAGGAAGGGTTAGAAAAATAAAAATAAAATTTTGAAAAATGGACCAGAAAGCTGAAAATATTAAAACACACTACAGTTAGTATGATGCCACCCTACGTTGTTGTAGCTCTTTTCGAGAGCTTTTCGAAAATATGCACTAATAGTCAATCCGAGCAACGAGCGAGGAGTTATGACCCAGGAAGTTTTACCCCCAAAATTCAAAATGATGGCCAATGGAATGTCGTATGAACTACCCCCCTTTAATGAAATTGTAATTTTCATAAAGGGAAGTTCATTTATTATCTATGAATGCAAATGCAAAGCCTGAAAATTGATTTACCTTCAAAATATGAAAAAAATGTGAAATTTTAAAATTATAAAAATCCTTATAAAATAACAACTTTAAATAATTTTTATAAATTCGAAATGACTTGAGAATGAGATCAAAATTATTTTAGATGAAATATTGAAGCTCATTCTTCACACCCATGCATTTATTTATGAAATTTTAATTTATTTTATTTTTATTTTAGTCATCAAAGTTTAAAAAAATCTACAAAAGGAAGGGTTAGAAAAATAAAAATAAAATTCTAAAAAATGGACTAGAAAGCCAAAAATGTTAAAACACACTACAATCAGTATGATGTCACCCTACATTATTGTAGCTCTTTTAGAGAGCTTTCTAAAAATATGCACTAATAGTCAATCCGAGCAATGAGCGAGGAGTTATGACCCTAGGAAGTTTTACCCCCAAAATTCAAAATGATGGTCAATGGAATGTCGTATGAACTACCCCCTTTAATGAAATTGTAATTTTCATAAAGGGAAGTTCATTTATTATCTCGTGAATGCAAATGCAAAGCCTGAAAATCGATTTACCTTCAAAATATGAAAAAAATGTGAAATTCTAAAATTATAAAAATCCTTATAAAACAACTTTAAATAATTTTTATAAATTCGAAATGACTTCAGAATGAGATCAAAATTATTTCAAATGAAATATTGAAGCTCATTCTTCACACCCATGCATTTATTTATGAAATTTTAATTTTTTTTATTTTTATTTTAGTCATCAAAGTTTAAAAAAATCTGCAAAAGGAAGGGTTAGAAAAATAAAAATAAAATTCTGAAAAAGGACCTAGAAAGTCAAAAATATTAAAACACACTACAGTCAGTATGATGTCGCCCTACGTTGTTGTAGCTCTTTTCGAGAGCTTTCTAAAAATATGCACTAATAGTCAATCCGAGCAACGAGCGAGGAGTTATGACCCTAGGAAGTTTTACCCCTAAAATTCAAAATGATGGCCAATGGAATGTCGTATGAACTACCCCCCTTTAATGAAATTGTAATTTTCATAAAGAGAAGTTCATTTATTATCTGTGAATGCAAATGCAAAGCCTGAAAATCGATTTACCTTCAAAATATGAAAAAAATGTGAAATTCCAAAATTATAAAAATCCTTATAAAATAACAACTTTAAATAATTTTTATAAATTTGAAATGACTTCAGAATGAGATCAAAATTATTTCGGATGAAATATTGAAGCTCATTCTTCACACCCATGCATTTATTTATGAAATTTTAATTTTTTTTATTTTTATTTTAGTCATTAAAGTTTAAAAAAATTTGCAAAAGGAAGGGTTAGAAAAATAAAAATAAAATTCTGGAAAATGGACTAGAAAGCCAAAAATATTAAAACACACTATAGTCAGTATGATGTCGCCCTACGTTGTTGTAGCTCTTTTCGAGAGCTTTCCAAAAATATGCACTAATAGTCAATCCGAGCAATGAGCGAGGAGTTATGACCTCAGGAAGTTTTACCCCAAAATTCAAAATGATGGCCAATGGAATGTCGTATGAACTACCCCCTTTAATGAAATTATAATTTTCATAAAAGGAAGTTCATTTATTGTCTATGAATGCAAATGCAAAGCCTGAAAATCGATTTACCTTCAAAATATGAAAAAAATATGAAATTTTGAAATTATAAAAATCCTTATAAAATAACAACTTTAAATAATTTTTATAAATTTGAAATGACTTTAGAATGAGATCAAAATTATTTCGGATGAAATATTGAAGCTCATTCTTCACACCCATGCATTTATTTATGAAATTTTAATTTTTTTATTTTTATTTTAGTCGTCGAAGTTTAAAAAAAATTGCAAAAGGAAGGGTTAGAAAAATAAAAATAAAATTCTAGAAAATGGACCAGAAAGCTAAAAATGTTAAAACACACTATAGTCAGTATGATGTCGCCCTACATTATTGTAGCTCTTTTTGAGAGCTTTCAAAAATATGCACTAATAGTCAATCCGAGCAACGAGCGAGGAGTTATGACCTAGAAAGTTTTACCCCAAAATTCAAAATGATGGCCAATGGAATGTCGTATGAACTACCCCTTTAATGAAATTATAATTTTCATAAAGGGAAGTTCATTTATTATCTATGAATGCAAATGCAAAGCCTAAAAATCGATTTACCTTCAAAATATGAAAAAATATGAAATTTTGAAATTATAAAAATCCTTATAAAATAACAACTTTAAATAATTTTTATAAATTTGAAATGACTTCAGAATGAGATCAAAATTATTTCGGATGAAATATTGAAGCTCATTCTTCACACCCATGCATTTATTTATGAAATTTTAATTTTTTTTTATTTTTATTTTAGTCATCGAAGTTTAAAAAAATCTACAAAAGGAAGGGTTAGAAAAATAAAAATAAAATTCTGAAAAATTGACAAGAAAGCTAAAAATATTAAAACACACTATAGTCAGTATGATAACACCCTACGTTATTGTAGCTCTTTTTGAGAGCTTTCTAAAAATATGCACTAATAGTCAATCCGAGCAACGAGCGAGGAGTTATGACCTCGAGAAGTTTTACCCCCAAAATTCAAAATGATGGCCAATGGAATGTCATATGAACTACCCCCTTTAATGAAATTGTAATTTTCATAAAGGGAAGTTCATTTATTGTCTATGAATGCAAATGCAAAGCCTAAAAATTGATTTACCTTCAAAATATGAAAAAAATGTGAAATTCCAAAATTATAAAAATCCTTATAAAACAACTTTAAATAATTTTTATAAATTTGAAATGACTTCAGAATGAGATCAAAATTATTTCGGATGAAATATTGAAGCTCATTCTTCACACCCATGCATTTATTTATGAAATTTTATTTTTTTATTTTTATTTTAGTCACCAAAGTTTAAAAAAATTGCAAAAGGAAGGGTTAGAAAAATAAAAATAAAATTCTAGAAAATGGACTAGAAAGCCAAAAATTTTAAAACACACTATAGTTAGTATGATGCCACCCTACATTGTTGTAGCTCTTTTCGAGAGCTTTTCAAAAATATGCACTAATAGTCAATCCGAGCAACGAGCGAGGAGTTATGACCCCGAGAAGTTTTACCCCCAAAATTCAAAATGATGGCCAATGGAATGCCGTATGAACTACCCCCTTTAATGAAATTATAATTTTCATAAAGGGAAGTTCATTTATTATCTGTGAATGCAAATGCAAAGCCTGAAAATCGATTTACCTTCAAAATATGAAAAAAATGTGAAATTATAAAATTATAAAAATCCTTATAAAATAATAACTTTAAATAATTTTTATAAATTCGAAATGACTTTAGAATGAGATAAAAATTATTTTGGATGAAATATTGAAGTTCATTCTTCACACCCATGCATTTATTTATGAAATTTTAATTTTTTATTATTTTTATTTTAGTCGTCAAAGTTTAAAAAAATCTACAAAAGGAAGGGTTAGAAAAATAAAAATAAAATTCTGAAAAATAGACCAGAAAGCTAAAAATGTTAAAACACACTACAGTTAGTATGATGTCACCCTACATTGTTGTAGCTCTTTTCGAGAGCTTTCCAAAAATATGCACTAATAGTCAATCCGAGCAACGAGCGAGGAGTTATGACCTCGGGAAGTTTTACCCCCAAAATTCAAAATGATGGCCAATGGAATGTCGTATGAACTACCCCCTTTAATGAAATTGTAATTTTCATAAAGGGAAGTTCATTTATTGTCTGTGAATGCAAATGCAAAGCCTAAAAATCGATTTACCTTCAAAATATGAAAAAAATGTGAAATTTTGAAATTATAAAAATCCTTATAAAATAACTTTAAATAATTTTTATAAATTCGAAATGACTTCAGAATGAGATCAAAATTATTTCAGATGAAATATTGAAGCTCATTCTTCACACCCATGCATTTATTTATGAAATTTTAATTTTTTATTTTTATTTTAGTCACCAAAGTTTAAAAAAATCTGCAAAAGGAAGGGTTAGAAAAATAAAAATAAAATTCTAAAAAATGGACCAGAAAGCCAAAAATGTTAAAACACACTATAGTCAGTATGATGTCGCCCTACGCTATTGTAGCTCTTTTCGAGAGCTTTATAAAAATATGCACTAATAGTCAATCCGAGCAACGAGCGAGGAGTTATGACCCCGAGAAGTTTTACCCCCAAAATTCAAAATGATGGCCAATGGAATATCGTATGAACTTACCCCCTTTAATGAAATTGTAATTTTCATAAAGGGAAGTTCATTTATTGTCTATGAATGCAAATGCAAAGCCTAAAAATTGATTTACCTTCAAAATATGAAAAAAATGTGAAATTCCAAAATTATAAAAATCCTTATAAAACAACAACTTTAAATAATTTTTATAAATTCGAAATGACTTCAGAATGAGATCAAAATTATTTCGGATGAAATATTGAAGCTCATTCTTCACACCCATGCATTTATTTATGAAATTTTAATTTTTTTTTATTTTTATTTTAGTCATTGAAGTTTAAAAAAATTGCAAAAGGAAGGGTTAGAAAAATAAAAATAAAATTATGGAAAATGGACCAGAAAGCCAAAAATGTTAAAACACACTATAGTCAGTATGATGCCACCCTACGTTGTTGTAGCTATTTTCGAGAGCTTTTCAAAAATATGCACTAATAGTCAATCCGAGCAATGAGCGAGGAGTTATGACCATGGGAAGTTTTACCCCCAAAATTCAAAATGATGGCCAATGGAATGTCGTATGAACTACCCCCCTTTAATGAAATTATAATTTTCATAAAGGGAAGTTCATTTATTATCTTGAATGCAAATGCAAAGCCTAAAATCGATTTACCTTCAAAATATGAAAAAATATGAAATTAAAATTATAAAAATCCTTATAAAATCAACTTTAAATAATTTTTATAAATTCGAAATGACTTTAGAATGAGATCAAAATTATTTCAAATGAAATATTGAAGCTCATTCTTCACACCCATGCATTTATTTATGAAATTTTAATTTTTATTTTTTTATTGGTAGAAAGGGTTTTGAAAGGTCCCTAAACCTTGTACAAGAGAGATTACAATAAATCCAAATCGACCGAGGTGGTCCAAGAAGAGAGGAATAGAAAGTTGGCAAACCTCCACCCTAGGGAAGGTGTCGCGAAATCGCGACCAAAATGGTGATGTCGCGAAATCGTGACAAGAAGCGCCGTAGAAGCCGAAGGAAGAAAAGAAGTCACGAAATCGTGACAAGAATCGCCATCGGAGCCGAAGAAGGAAAGAAGTCGCGATATCGCGACATGTTGCAAAGTGTCGCGATATCGCGACAAGTTGTAGGGTTGGAGCCGGTCGAGAAGAAGAGTCGCGAAATCGCGACAAGAAAAAGAAGTCACAAAATCGCTACAAGAATTGAAAACGCTGCCGAAGAGAAAAGGTGTCACGAAATCGTGACAAGAATGCAGACCGCAGCCAAAATAGAAAATGAGCCCCGAAATCGCGACGAAAGTGGAAGCCTGCTGCCAAGAATAAAAGGTGTCGCGAAATCGCGACAAAAGGAAGACCGCCGTTGGAGAGAAAAAATGTCGCGATATCGCGACAAAAATGAAAGTCCGCCGTTGGAGAGAAAAAGGTCGCGATATCACGACAACGAAGCCCGCCGTTGGAGAGAAAAGGTCGATCGACGGAAGCCCGCCGTTGGAGAGAGAAAAACGTCGCGAAATCGTGACAAAAATGAAGACCGCCTTGGAGAGAAAAATGTCGCGATATCGCGACAAGTTTGCGCAAAGGCGCCCGGAGAGAAAAAGTGTCGCGATATCGCGACAAGTTTGCGCAAAGGCACCCGGAGAGAAAAAGTGTCGCGATATCGCGACAGAATGGAAGACCGCCGTTGGAGAGAAAACTTGTCGCGATATCGCGACCGAATGGAAGACCGCCGTTGGAGAGAGAAAAGGTGTCGCGATATCGCGACAAAAAGCAAGACCGCGCCTGAAGGCCAAAAGTGTCGCGATATCGCGACAAGTTTGCAAAAAGCACCCGAAGGGAAAAGGTGTCGCGATATCACGACAAGTTTGCGAAAAGGCACCCGAAGGGAAAAGGTGTCGCGATATCGCGACAAGTTTGCAAAAAAGCACCCGGAGAGAAAAGGTGTCACGATATCGTGACAAGTTGGAAGACCGCGCCAGAGGGAGAGAAAAGTGTCGCGATATCGCGACAAAAAGCAACCTCGCGGCCTGAGCAAAAGGATAACGCAACAAGCTGAGATTTTGCAACCAACTTAGAAAAATGACGCGAAAGCGCCCCAAAGATGCCAAAACGCCATCGAAAAACCCGAAGACCAGTAACCCACTCACATTGTGCAAACATTGGAACTTGAAGAAACGTCCCTTAGACCGATTGGAAAGGAATCTCTCCAGACCTGAATGTCTGTTGCGTCAACTCCCTTATTAGCAAGCCAGTCCGCAGCTTTGTTTCCTTCCCGGTATTGATGTTGAATGATTAATTCTGGATAGACACCAATTAGTGTCTTGCATTCATCGAAGATGGAAACAAGGGCCCAGGGAGGCACAGAGGTTCCTTTGAGCCAGTTGATGCAATGCAATGAGTCTCCTTCTATGATGAGTTTATTGATAGACAAGCCTTCCAAGAGAATCAAGCTTTGGAACAAGGCCCGAGCCTCGGCCATATTGTTGGACTGAATTCCTAAGTTCTGAGCAAAGGCCAAAATTATTTCTCCTCTGTGATTTCTGAGAATTCCACCTCCGCCCGCCGCTCCAGGGTTGCCTTTGGCTGCGCCATCGAAATTGAGCTTGTGCCACCCAGAAGGAGGAAAGACCCACTTGATAATAGACCTATCAACAGAAGTGCGGGGTGTTGCAGAAAAATTGAGAAGATTGAAATGATTTGCTAGATCCAATTCAAGTCCAGGAGGGGGAGGTTTGGACGATGAGACGAGAGAGGCATTCTCCGCAAGCAAGGGCCAAGATTTTGGCAACAACAATCTTCTTATCCTTGGCAAGGTTTTGAAAAATTCTAGCATTTCTCTCAAGCCAAATCTGCCACAGGAAAATGTGAAGGCACGCTTGCCACATGAATTTGAGTTGACTGCTTTTGAAGGGTCGGGGCCACTGTTGAAAAAGGAGGGGAATGGAATGAGGGAGGGCTACGGAGATGGCGAAAGTGTTGAAAACCTAGTTGAGCACTGCAAGGGAGAAGGGACATTCCAGAAAAACATGCACAGTAGACTCACAGGCATTTTTACACAGGATGCACCAATTGGGGATGAGAAGCCCTCTGTTTATCAGATTGTCAATGGTGAGGATTCTATTTTGGATGGCCAACCAACAGAAGAATTTAACCTTGGGAATGATCTTGGGAACCCAGACCAGATTAGTGGAGTCACGGCCATCACTGGGAGCTTCTTGGCTGTAGTAGGCAGATTTAACAGTAAACTGCCCATAATCTTCAAGGTTCCAAACCATGGAGTCTTCTTTGTGAGAGTTGGGGATTATGCAGCTCCTCAGTAAGTTTTGAAGCCGTCTAAGCGCCTCGGTGATAAGTCTAGGCCCATTCAAAGCCAATTGTTTCCATTCGGGTCTTGTAGTACCTGGGTTGATGAAATGGCACACCTTATCTCCAAAGGTAGCTTCGGTCACCGTCTTGAGCATAGCAAGATGAGGATCTTGACTGAGAGGTTTGTCACGGATCCAAGGATCATCCCAGAAATGAATGGCCACTCCATTTCCAAGACACCACCTTAAACCTTCCATGATGATCTTCCTTGATTTAGTGACACCATTCCAAAAATGAGATCCGCCAGGAAGGTAGTGCTCTCCAAGAAAGGGAACCTGATGAAGGTACTTAGCTTTGATGATGTCAATCCAGGTGGCTTTTTCATTGATGGTAAGTCTCCAGGATTGTTTGGCAATGAGAGCCATGTTCATCCGCTTGATGTCCCTGAAGCCGAGACCTCCATCCTTTTTCTTGGAACAAACCTTGTCCCGGGCAACAAGGGAAAATTTGTTCTTGTTTTCGTTTCCCGCCCAAAGGAATCTACGTTGAATTTGCTCAATTCTTTGGCAGATGGAAGCCGGAGCTTTGAAGATAGATAAGAAAAAAATAGGAATACTTTGCATGCAAGCCTGGACCAGAGTGGCTTTGGTCGCCTGACTGAGCATTGAACTTTTCCAACCTGCAAGTTTCTTGTTGAGACGATCTAGAACAGGGTTCCACATAGCCGAGACCGATTTGCCATGGAAAAGCGGTAATCCGAGATAAGTAGTTGGAAGGTTCCCAATGATACACCCAAGGATCTCAGCAATCCTGTTTTGCCTGTGGATGGGAGTATTGAGGAAGTATAGCTTGCTTTTGCGGTAATTGACTTTCTGGCCCGCCGCCTCTTCATAAGAGTCAAGGATGTTCTTAATGATTTTTGCTTCGGGGACAAAAGCCAGAGAGGAAAGAATAGTATCATCTACAAACTGCTGATGGGAAATGGCCTTGGTAGTTGAGGCAGGTTTGATCCCAGAGACAAGTCCACTGTTGCAGGCAGCAGTAAGGGTTCTTCCAAGAGTTTCAACCAAAATGATGAAGAGGAAGGGTGACAGGGGGTCCCCTTGACGAATGCCTTTAAAACTTGGAAAGAAGCCAGCAGGTGAACCATTGATAAGAACAGAGAACCAAGCAGTAGAGATACATTCTCGAACCATCTTAACCCATTCTTTGTGAAACCCAAACTTCTCAAGGACCTCAAACAGGAATTTCCATGAAACCCGATCAAAGGCCTTGTTCATGTCAAGCTTAAGGAACATACTGGGTTTTTTGTTTTTATAAGCCGAATGAGCCAACTCATGGATGGTTATCACTCCATCAGCAATGAATCTGCCTTTGACCGAGCTGCCTTGGCACTGGTCAATGATGGATGGAAGGATGTCTTTCAGCCTGTTTGCCATGACTTTGGTGATAAGTTTGTAGATGACACTACAGAGACTTATAGGTCTGAAGTCGGAGAGGGAAGCACGCTCATTAGACTTGGGAATTAAAACAATGAAGGTGGAATTGGCTTCTCTCGGCATATTTTTGGCTCTCTGGAAGAATTTAACCGCAGCAACAACATCAGGGCCCACGACATCCCAAAAGTGTTGAAAAAACCGAGGTGGAAAGCCATCAGGACCAGGAGCCTTGTCAGGTTCCATTGCAAACAGAGCATCTTTGATCTCCTCTTCAATGTAGGATTGGAGCAGTTTCTCATTATCATCGTTAGACACCAACATTGGAATGTTCTGAAGCAGAGAACTTGTTGTGCGGGGGTGGCGGTCAACACTTGGACCTAAGATTTCCTGGAAGTGGTGCACAACTTCCTGTCTGATGGCATGGATATCAGAAACAATGGTACCATCCACCTTGGTCAGCTCTGAGATTTTATTTGAACCTCTGTGGCGCAATGTGGAAGCATGGAAAAACTTCGTGTTGGTGTCTCCTTCTTTGAGCCAGAGGCTTCCGGATTTTTGTCTCCAAGTAGGACTCTTCCTTAGCCAAAACATTGTGAAGGTTTGAAAGGAGGCATTTTTCTTCCATGAAAGTTTCAACCCTCTAATCCCCTTCCCGAATCAGATTTTTCACCCTTTTGAGCTCATCCAGCAGAAGTTTTTTTTCACTAAAAAGGTTGCCGAAAACCTCCCTGTTCCAAAATTTTAGCTTGAGTTTGACTGCTTTGAGTTTGAGGAACAGATTCAAGAGGGGGTTTGGACAAAGGTTTTGCTGCCACCATTGTCGAATACACCGACCTAAATCTGGATGAGTGAGCCACATCTTTTCAAACCTGAAAGGGGTTTTAAAGGTTTTCTGGGGTCGGGAACAATCCATAATAATAGGGTTGTGATCAGATCCAATTTTTGGGTGGCTATGCAGCCTGGCATCACCAAAAATAGGAATGAGTTCTTTGGACAAGAGAAATCTGTCAAGCCAAATTTGGATGTGATGAATGCCCGCCCGTCTGTTGCTCCATGTATAGTTGGATCCTTGGAGCGGTAAGTCCATAAGCTCATTGAGGTTGACAAAATCGCTGAAATCTTCAATGCAACGGCTAGTGATCGGATTGCCTCCTTGCTTATCAAACAGGTGAAGGGGAGAATTGAAGTCGCCACAGAGCATCCAAGGAAAGTCAGGAAAGTTGTTGCGCATTGCGGTAATGTTATCCCACAACAATCTTCTGGTTGGACAGGACTGTTAGGTCCATAGACATTGGTGGCAATCCATTGAAGGTTGGTGACTTTGTTAGTGAACAAAATGTTGATGGTTCTGTCAGAGACTGAAAGGACTCTCCCCTCAATAGTTGTCGGATCCCACAAACAAAGGAGACCCCTGGAGGCCCCAGAGGAGGGGCAAGAGACAAAATTGCTATTTTCCCAGATAAGTTTGCAAACTTGATTGCTGCTGTTCTCATCCAGTTTTGATTCTTGAAGAAACATGATATTTGGTTTTAGGTTTTTTCTCACCGACTTGACAGTCCTCTGTTTGGCAGATCCGTTGAGGCCTCTGACATTCCAGGAGACAAACTTCATCGATTTGACTTGGGATTTGCTTTGCGACCTCTGCCTCTCCCTTGAGACAGAGTAAGTTTAGGTCTAACCTCATCCAAATCTTGATGAATGGGTTGTTCGGAAGTAGGGCCCAAGGAGGAAGGCACAGATCCATCAGTCGCTTCAAGCTCAGCTGCTTTGGCCAGCTTTTCTGCATTGGACGGTCTTCCCCTTCTCTGTTCTTTGTTGACATCAGCTTTGGGGGTGGAAATGGGAGATTTCAGAGGGCTGGAAGATTGAAGAATAACGGTGGTGTTGGTCCCAAGAACAGGCCTATGGGGGGATGGAGAGCGGGGAGACTGGCGCAGAGCAACAGGATCAGGGGAGAGGGTAAGAGGACGGTTTTGAGTCGGGGGAAGGGGTGGGAAGGGAAGAGGAAGGTGAGAGGGACCAGAATCTGAGGGTGAGTGCGGGGAGGTCATTGTAGCCTTACCCTTGGACAAGGGAGACTGAAACGCAGTGGGTGTGGATGAGATGATTGGATCTATGGGAGGGTCATTGGAGATGTCCTCATTAGTTGGAAGATTATCTAAAGGAGCAAAATGATTGGTACGAGAAGGCAGAGCACTTACGTTGTTGGGAGCAGATGATTTAGGGGGGCCTGCAGAACGGCCTCGGCCCCTGCCAGGAGCCTTTTTCTGAACATTGGGAATCTGGGAATCCTTCTTCCTGCTAGAATCACTGGGAATATCTTTTTTCTGGGAAGGGCATTGAGAAGCCAAGTGACCCTGGGAGTTGCACTCCAAACAAAAAGCAGGCTTGTTCTCATACTCGATTCCTTGACGCCTTCTGAAGCTTTCGACGTTGATGCCGATGCAGGTAGGCAGAACCGAATCTAGATTAGCCATGACACAGACACGGGCATAGGTCATTCTGGTTCTTGCTCTGGTAGCAGGGTCGATGGCAACTAAATCTCCAATCGGTTGGGTGATGCCTTTGAGAGCATCATTATAGAAAAACTGAGGGGGAAGCCCATGGAGTTTGATCCAAATCGGGGCGATGTTGATAGACTGAGTTTCAGGGTCGAAATCTTCCCCCCATCTCCGCAGAAACAAGCATCGACGACCAAAAAACCAAGGTCCACCAGTGAGAATGCGTTGGGTGTCGAGGGCATTGTTTAGCCTTACCATAAAGAACCCCCTAGGAAAGGCCACAAGCTCCATGCTTCCAGACAGCCGCCATTTGGAAAGGGCCCATTCGCGGATAGTTTCCATATCGGGTCGGGCACCAACAAATTTCCCAACCAGAGAGAGGGACTCTTGAAAGATTAGTGGCTCCATAGCCTCGCTAGGAAACGAAACTTCAGTGCCCGAAACAGAGAAAGGCAAAGGAGTTTGAAAAGAGAAAGCTCCAGCCGAGGACTTGACTTTATCCGCAAAGGACAAAATTTTTAGGTCGCGCTTTGGAGGGAGGTTGAAACAGCAAGGGTTAGAAATAAAATAAATTATGAAAATAAAAAAAGCAAAAATATTAAAACACACTAACATTAGTATGATGTCACCCTACGTTGTTGTAGCACTTTGAACTTTCCAAAAATATGCACTAATAGTCAATCCAAGCAACGAGTGAGAAGTTATGACCGGGAAGTTTTACCCTCAAAATTCAAATGATCGTCAATGGAATGTCATTGAACTATCCTCCTTTAATGAAATTGTAATTTTCATAAAGAGAAGTTCATTTATTTTTTGTGAATGCAAATGCAAAGCCTAGAAATCGATTTACCTTCAAAATATGAAAAAAATGAAATTCTAAAATTATAAATATCCTTATAATAACAACTTTAAATAATTTTTATAAAATAAAAATGACTTTAGAATGAGATAAAAATTATTTCAAATGAAATATTGAAGATCATTCTTCATACCATGCATTTATTTATGAAATTTTATTTTTTTATTTTTATTTTAGTCGTCGAAGTTTAAAAAAATCTTCAAAAGGAAGGGTTAGAAAAATAAAAATTAAATACTGGAAATGGACAAAAGTCTAAAAATATTAAAACACACTACAATCAGTATTATGTCACCCTACGTTATTGTACCTCTTTTCGAGAGCTTTCTGAAAATATGCACTAATAGTCAATCCGAGCAACGAGCGAGGAGTTATGACCCAAAGATGTTTACCTCCAAAATTGAAAATGATGGCCAATGGAATGTCGTATGAACTATATCCCTTTAATAAAATTGTAATTTTCATAAAGGAAGTTCATTTATTGTCTATAATTTACCTTCAAAATATGAAAAAAATGTGAAATTTCAAAATTATAAAAATCCTTATAAAACAACTTTAAATAATTTTTATAAATTTGAAATGACTTCAAAATGAGATCAAAATTGTTTCGTATGAAATATTGAAGCTCATTCTTCACACCCATGCATTTATTTATGAAATTTTAATTTATTTTTATTTTTATTTTATTAAAAAAATTGCAAAAGGAAGGGTTAGAAAAATAAAAATAAAATTTTGGAAAATGGACCAGAAAGCCAAAAATTTAAAACACACTACAGTTAGTATGATGTTGCCCTATGCCATTGTAGCTCTTTTCAAGAGCTTTATGAAAATATGCACTAATAGTCAATCCGAGCAATGAGCGAGGAGTTATGACCCTGGGAAGTTTTACCCCTAAAATTCAAATTTCAAATGAATTGTCCTAGGCGAGAAAAGGGAAAACAGGGTATTATAGGGGAATTTTGAAATTGTAAAGGGAGGGTCTCTGTAACTACATTTTTTTTGTAATAGTAATACAAGAAATCTTTGGGGCTCCTATTGCATTTCTCTATTTTTCAGTAGATTGTTTGTGTCCTGTTGATTCAATATTGCTTCACTTCTTGATATTAGCTAAAGTAGGCATGTTAATTATTCCAAAATTATTCCAAAATAGTGAAGTCCAAGGATAAAAGAAAAAAAAAAGATATAATTTGAGATGTTAATAAGATTGGAAATCTTGTAGGTACCAAATTATTGGTATGCTTGACCAACAAAAACAACCATTTGTAGACTCTTCTTCAATTTATAGAATCTACCAAGATAGAATAAGGATAAGAAATAGCAAAATCTATTAAGAACTCCCTCAATTAAGAGTGAGATGATTCAAATTCTTGTCTTCTTATTTTTTGAAGTAAATACAACAAGCAACAAGAAGATAAAAGGTCAAAGCAAATGTTGAACTAACTAGAGCAAGTAGCCAAAAAACAAAGAGGCCCCTCTTAGGTATGATGCTTCCATTATTTCACCAATATAAACTCACCACACCATATTCCTCTCCCATATATCTCCATTCCTCCATGACTCTCACTTTACATCTCCAAATATACTTTACACTCCTTTCCATCCATGCTTATCATTTATCTTTCTACACCATTAGTATTATATTTGTACCCATTCTATTGTATCAAATAGCATGTGCCCCACTCCCCATTACTTTTTCATGAATCCCTATCCCAATAGAAAGTATAACTAAATTCTTCCTTTACAATCAACTGAAGACATTCCACACAAGTGGGAAGTCATGCAAAAAGATATATGAGTAACTTAGCTATGAAAGCAGATGCCAACTACTATCACGAGGAGAATAGCACTGGTAAGAAATACGACCAAATGATGTCATGACACATATGAAATGATATTGCTTGAGAGGATCAATGACAACTAACATCAATCAATGAAGGTTGAACATGTAGACACCATCACAAACTATTAGTCGTACACCATGATGGATGGATAATGAAAGTAAGCTTGAGTTGTAACATAATAGTATCCATCATGGCAAGATATAATTGGTTGAATGTAAAAGGAAGGTAAGGAGATAAATCTTCACATAAGGAATAGGATCTGTTAAAGCAATGTCTACTTTTTGAGTGGTAATTTTGCCCAATTACAAAACCACACTCACCCTTAGGATTTTGATCACAAAACCCTCTCTTGCAAAGAAGTTAAAAATGAAAACTTCTCCAGGGTTTCGCTATATAAGCATTGCACATGTGTATTAGTAATCTTTGTGAAGATGTGTTAAATAAGTGCTAGGAATACCTTAGTGATTTGCAAGTAACTGTTAACAAGGGGTCTATGTTGGTTTATTTTATTATGCTATACTAATGATTGTTCATGAAACTTAAAGAAAGTGACTATAAATGTGATTGAATTCCTCTAATTATTGTTTGATGACTAAAAATGAAATAAATATGCATTGCTAAATATAAAATGTGATGACCTTAAAATGTCATTAGAAATTATCCCTCTTTAATGAAATCATAATTTCATAAAGAATAAATAATTTAATGCTTTAAAACAATAGCCTTTGGTATAATGTGTAAATTACCTCTCTTTAATGAAATCAAAATTTTCATAAAGAGAAGCCAATTTATTGTTGTGAATATGATGGCCAATGGAATGTCGTATGAACTACCCCCCTTTAATGAAATTATAAATTTCATAAAGAAAGTTCATTTATTGTCTGTGAATGCAATTGCAAAGCCTGAAAATTGATTTACCTTCAAAATATGAAAAAAATGTGAAATTCTAAAATTATAAAAATCCTTATAAAACAACTTTAAATAATTTTTATAAATTTGAAATGACTTTAGAATGAGATCAAAATTGTTTTGGATGAAATATTGAAGCTCATTCTTCACACCCATTCATTTATTTATGAAATTTTAATTTTTTTAATTTTAATTTTAGTCACCAAATTTTAAAAACATCTACAAAAGGAAGGGTTAAAAAAATAAAAATAAAATTTTGGAAAATGGACCAGAAAGTCAAAAATGTTAAAACACACTACAGTTAGTATGATGTTATCCTATGTTGTTGTAGCTCTTTTTGAGAGCTTTCCAAAAATATGCACTAATAGTCAATCCAAGCAATGAGTGAGGAGTTATGACCCCAAGAAGTTTTACCCCCAAAATTCAAATTTCAAATGAATTGTCCTAGGTGGGAAAAGAGAAAATGGGTATTATAGGGGAATTTCGAAATTGTAAAGGGGGGGTCTCTATAACTGCATTTTTTTTGGAACAGTAATACAAGAAAGCTTTGGGGCTTCTATCGCATTTCTTTGTTATTCAGTAGATTATTTGTGTCCTAGGCATGTTAATTATTCCAAAATTATTCCAAAAGAGTGAAGTCCAAGGATAAAAGAAAATATATATATAATTTGAGATGTTAATAAAATTGGAAATCTTGTAGGTACCAAATTATTGGTATGCTTGACCAACAAAAACAACCATTTGTAGACCCTTTTTCAATTTATAGAATCTACCAAGATAGAACAAGGATAAGAAATAGCAAAATATATTAAGAAATCCTTCAATTAGGAGTGAGATGATTCAACTTCTTGTATTCTTATTTTTTGAAGTAAATACAAGCAACAAGAATATAAAAGGTCAAATAAAATGTTGAACTAACTAGATCAAGTAGCCAAAACACAAAGAGGCCCCTCTTAGGTATGATGCTTCCATAATTTCACCAATATAAACTCACCACACCATATTCCTCTCCCATATCTCTCCATTCCTCCATGACTCTCACTTTACCTCTCCAAATATACTTTACACTCCTTTCCATCCATGCTTATCATTTATATTTCTACACCATTAGTATTTTATTTTTACCCATTCTATTGTATCAAATAGCATGTGCCCCACTCCCCATTACTTTTTCATGAATCCCTAGACCAATAGAAAGGATAACTAAATTCTTCCTTTACAATAAACTAAATACATTCCACATAAGTGGGAAATCATGCAAAAAGATATATGAGTACCTTAGCTATGAAAGCAGATTCCAAATACTATCACAAGGAGAATAGCATTGGTAAGAAATACGTCCAAATGATGTCATGACACATGTGAAATGATATTGCTTGAGAGGATCAATAACAACTAACATCAATCAATGAAGGTTGAACATGTATACACCATCACAAGCTATTAGTCATACACCATGATAGATGGATGATGAAAGTAAGCTTGAGTTATAACCGAATAGTATCCATCATGGCAAGATATAATTGGTTGAATGTAAAAGGAAGGTAAAGAGCTAAATCTTCACATAAGGAATAGGATCTGTTAAAGCAATTTCTACTTGTTGAGTGGTAATATTACCCAATTACAAAA
Source organism: Wollemia nobilis (assembly GCA_028583015.1). NCBI lineage: Eukaryota > Viridiplantae > Streptophyta > Pinopsida > Araucariales > Araucariaceae > Wollemia > Wollemia nobilis. Next base: position 32,446,047 of record JAQPPZ010015824.1, read on the forward strand.
CCACTCACCCTTGGTATTTTGATTACAAAACCCTCTCTTGTAAAGAAGTTAAAAACAAAAACAACTTCTCTAGGGTTCTACTATATAAGAATTGCACGTGTATTAGTAATATTTGTGAAGATGTGTTAAATAAGTGCTAGGAATACCTTAGTGATTTGCAAGTAACTATTAACAAGGGTTCTATGTTGGTTTATTTTACTATGCTATACTAATGATTGTTCATGAAACTTAAAGAAAGTGACTCTAAATGTGATTGAATTCCAATCTCGTCTATCATCCAAAAATATTCTAAAATTTCCTTGACTCTATCAATATTCACACAATTCTTAATCCAGTGATGCAACAACCTTTGCCAGCCAAAATCATCCTCCAAACACATAATAGGATGTATGCAGCAGATATGCCTACCTTGTAGTGCAAAAGACTTGGTAAGAAGGGAAATTTCAAGTGGGTGGATCTTTGGGATGGAAACACTCGTATTTGGACTTCGTGGCAATAGTTGGTTGTTAAATTTAAACTAAAGTCCTTTGATAGGTATGTAGTGCAACAAATGCAAAGTCTTCTTTCAATGGAGCAACTATACAAGCTTTCCAATGGTCTTGTAGGTCTTATCTGGAAGGATTGGAGGTAGAAATATGGAAAACCAATTTGGTGTTTTAAAGCCTCTAAGATTTATTAGTTGATGGTTCCTGGAATACCGTTTGGTGATATTCTAAAAATAATATGGGGTTTGAGTTGTTCTTGTAAAAAATGGAAGAAGTGTCTCACTGGGGTGTGTATGTTCCACGTTTTTATGCAGTTGAAGATGTTTGCCTGGTTAGTTATTATGCGGGGTCTTCATAGTAAGGCTCGTCTAGCCAAATGGATGATTGCATCGGATGCTTGTTCTAGCTATGTAAAAAGTGAAACAATTAAGCATATTCTTTGGGAATATCCAAGAACAAGAAAGGTATGGAGAAAGGTAGTCTAGTTGTATGACAATATTGTTTAGGGGCAGCTAAGGTGGAAGGCAGTGTTGTTTGGAGACTCCATTGACTGTGCGAGCCACAGAAAGATATGTTGGCATATTATCAGACTCTATCTTGTTCAGTATTTGGAAAGATAGGTGTAGTCTAATTTTTAAAAATGAGGAGGTGTCGGTTGCTATTACTGTTGGCAAAGTTGTTGAGCTTATTTCTAGTCAACTTAAGGTGTTTAGGTCTGAGATTATTCAGGACTGTATTAGAATTGATAAAAGTGTTAGATCTGATTGTTTGCTACTCATTCACAAACTATTGTAGTGTTGCTATGATGATGTATTCTCTGATTATTCATTAATATGAAGTACTTTTTCAATAAAAAAAAATGTGATTGAATTCCTCTAATTATTGCTTGATGATTGAAAATGAAATAAATATGCATTGCTAAATATAAAATGTGATTACCTTAAAATGTCATTAGAAATTATCCCTCTTTAATGAAATCATAATTTTCATAAAGAAGAAATAATTTAATTTTTTAAAACAATAGCCTTTGGTATAATGTGTAAATTACCTCTCTTTAATGAAATCAAAATTTTCATAAAGAGAAGCCAATTTGTTGTTGTGAATATGATGGCCAATGGAATTTCGTATGAACTACCCCCCTTTAATGAATTTATAATTTTCATAAAGGGAAGTTCATTTATTGTCTGTGAATGCAAATGCAAAGCCCGAAAATCGATTTACCTTCAAAATATGAAAAAAATGTGAAATTCCAAAATTATAAAAACCCTTATAAAAAACAACTTTAAATAATTTTTATAAATTTGAAATGACTTCAGAATGAGATCAAAATTGTTTCGGATGAAATATTTAAGCTCATTCTTCACACCCATGCATTTATTTATGAAATTTTAATTTTTTTTAATTTTATTTTAGTCACCAAATTTTAAAAAAAATCTACAAAAGGAAGGGTTAGAAAAATAAAAATAAAATCTGAAAAATGGACCAGAAAGCCAAAAATGTTAAAACACACTACAATCAGTATGATGCCACCCTATGTTGTTGTAGCTCTTTTTGAGAGCTTTTTGAAAATATGCACTAATAGTCAATCCGAGCAACGAGCGAGGAGTTATGACCCCAAGAAGTTTTACCCCCAAAATTCAAATTTCAAATGAATTGTCCTAGGCGGGAAAAGGGAAAATAGGGTATTATAGGGGAATTTTGAAATTGTAAAGGGGGGGTCTTTGTAACTACATTTTTTTGGAATAGTAATACAAGAAAGCTTTGGGGCTCCTATTGCATTTCTCTATTTTTTAGTAGATTGTTTGTGTCATGTTGATTCAGTACTGCTTCACTTCTTGATGTTAGCTAAAGTAGGCATGTTAATTATTCCAAAATTATTCCAAAAGAGTGAAGTCCAAGGATAATATATATATATATATATATATATATATATATATATATATTATAGATATAATTTGAGATGTCAATAAGATTGGAAAGCTTGTAGGTACCAAATTATTGGTATGCTTGACCAAAAAAAATAACCATTTGTAGACCCTTCTTCAATTTATAAAATCTACCAACATAGAACTCCCTTCTAGACAAAAAATCTATTAAGAACTCCCTCAATTAGGAGTGAGATGATTCAACTTCTTGTCTTCTTATTTTTTGAAGTAAATACAACAAGCAACAAGAAGATAAAAGGTCAAAGAAAATGTTGAACTAACTAGAGCAAGTAGCCAAAAAACAAAAGAGGCCCCTCTTAGGTATAATGCTAAGGTACTCATATATCTTTTTGCATGACTTCCCACTTGTGTGGAATGTCTTCTGTTGGATTTCATAGCAGTTTCCAAAAATAAATGGAATCAACATATTACTTAGTATTGCTAAAAAATAAATACATATATTGCAATGCATTTGATACATGGGTGTGCATGTAGACACAAAATAATATTGCTATAGAAAATAGAATACACTCTAATTGATAATGAAATGGTTGGTATGTTGGGTATTTATACCTAAATACAAGTTAACTTATGGTCAAGGTTAAGTAACTAACCTTTATGCTTAAAATAATAATATGATACAAACATATTTTTTCAAGGTTTACAAGGGCCAAAATGTCTTATACATGCAATATAACACAATGTTAGTCATGGCCTCAAATGAAGCTTAATCAACCTATATATGAACATTTTCCCTAAGATGAAAAATGAACATAGAGAGACGCTTATTTGTCATCCCCCTGAAGTGATACTCTCTTACACCAAGTAGTTATTGCATGTGCACAAAAGGAACCTCAAACATAACCTTGGTTAGGATATCTACTATTTGTTCTACTATTGGCATAAAAATATGATCAAGCATCCCATGGGCATAAATCCATCTCAAATAATAAATCCAAATCTCAAAGTGCTTGGTCTATTAATGAAATATTGGATTGCTAACAAGCTTGATGGCAAGGTTATGCATAAGGGGTTGGACTCAAAATGTACTTGTAAAAAAATGGTGAATCCTAATCAAAATCAAGGTGAATCATGGAGAATCCTAAGAAAATCAAATTGAGCATCTTCATACCAAAATTTGGGGTATTTGAAGCCCTAAAATGTAATGTCATATTTGGGGCCACTTTTGACCTATTAAATCATCTTATAACTTCATATAAACACCCACATTAGATCAGGCGTGAAAAGAGCTTTCCAAAGAGTACAAATATCCTATGTTTGGATATATATTATGGCAAATTGAACCTAAGAAAAAATTGGTCCTAAAAATTTTAGGCGAATGGGCCGACATCGAGGGTCCTCATATTCACCAATTTCCAATTTTAGAAATCCTAATATTCACCCAATTTGTGAATATTCACCACTGTGCATAACCCTACTTGATGGTGCAACTAATCCAAATTCATGAGCATCCATTGAAGGTGATTAGCTTCCTCATTGCTAGTACACTATTTAGTTTTGGTTGAAGACTAATATATAGTATACTATTTGAAGATACAAAAATGCAACACTACAACTATGCTTAAATAAATGGATACACAAAAACCAAAATTGCACAACTGAATATATATTATATTAATGGGGGGAGCTTATAAACTTCGTTGTTACAATAATGATAATGTATAATCCTTTGATACAATAGTATAATAGTTAGGGTTCTCCGAAACCCTAATAGCAAAGTTGTAATGTCTTCAAGCGTGTTCTTGATCCCAATAGTGGTGAGTGGGCTTTGTGCTATCCAATACTGGGCCACTCTAGCTTAATCAACTGCTCAATGCTAATGGATCTATAGACCTGCACACATAGCAACAATATCAAATATTTAGTAATAACAATGAGGGCTCCACTGTGTGAGACCCTCAAATATTAATAGAAACCCTAGCTATTGTTAATGGATAATGTATACAAATCTGAAGATATTAAAATAAAATAACCAAAATGATTTACCTTACTTGTTGATCTTCTATGGATGGCTTGATCTATTGTATATTGATGATGAAAGTATGCTCTGGCATTGCACGAATGTAGGAAGTCTTCAGAAGTATTTACGTAAGGCACCCGTGGGAACCTAGCGGCTACAGGAGGCACCTATGGGCACTTGGGAGGTGTAGGTGGGCACCTGGGAGGTGTGGGCACCTAGGCACTTGGGAGGCACCCATGGGCACTTGGGAGGCACAGGTGGGCACTTGGGAGGCACTTATGGGCACTTGGGACTGAGGTAGGAATCTATAGAAGGAGATGAAGCGAGAGCGAAGGATGCAACGGTTGTGGTGGAGAGCAAGGGTATGCAAAATGTGGTAGATGGATGGGAATTAGGGCACAAAAGGTCTGGATAACAACCTTAGGGCACTTGGGGAAGTTAGGGTTTGGGATCAGGGATTTAGGGCTTAAGATCAAACCTGGGGTCAACAACTTAGAGAAGGACTAGGGGTTGAGCCATCAAAATAGCTCCTTCTTATAATCCAACCCAGGGTGTACTAGGGTTTCAATGACACTAATCGTGTGGCTGAGATTAAAACACATCCAAGGGTGGATAATAAGTTTAGGGTGTGGCATGGATTAAGGTGGATGGATGAATGAGATTAAATGAAATCTGATGGTTGGGATTTATTTATTTATATAAATATATATTTATTAAATATATATCAAATATAATATTAAAATATTATTATTTAAATATATATATATATATATATATATAAATATATATAAATAATAGGCAAAAATGGTAGGAAAGCTAGGATGAAGGGCAAATGGCTAGATTTTAGTGGTGGAAATGGTGGGAAGGCATGGATGGAGGACAAGTGGCTAGATTTTGGTGTCTACATATGCCCCTTTTTGTACCATGTCATGTGGAACACAATATGGTGCAAAAATATGAGACACCTACTCGAGCTTGGCACAGACGTAGCTTCTCTTTCCTATTGGAATGCGGATTTAACTTGAAGGCAAAAAGAATAAAGAATTTTGGAGTTATTGCATAGCTTACCCCCTCAATTGGCGAATGAGTTGCGGATGAATCTCATGAGCCAATTGAAAATAATTTATGGAAGAAATGTTGTGCAAATAAGGGAATGGGAATGATGGAATGTGTGTCTATTTTTGCCCCAACAGATGAAGGGTTTTGGGAGAAGTGGATGATGATGAAAGGTGTCTGTTTTTGCCCCAACAGATGAAGGGTTTTGGGAGAAAAGGTGTCTATTTTTTCCCCAACAAATGAAGGGTCATGATCATGTAAGATGTATCCCATCATGGGAAAATCATAATCAAATTTTGGTTGCCCCAAATTTTGGGTGATTCCATGATTTGGAATAAATTTCGTCGTATGGCATCATTGATATGCAAATATGAAGATGCAAAAGTAAAATAAAGAAGTCATTCTCGGAGGGCCTGCTAGTGACTGTAGGATAATTCCTCTCAAATGGAACCAATCACCCTAGCTAGAGCCAATCCCCTTTTTAATTGTTAAGGAAATTGGGAATGATGTGATTTGATTTTGTCCATGTGTTAAGCCTCATGAACTAGGCCATCAATGATAGTTGTCTAGCAAGATTCATATTTGTCAAAGGTTTCACTTGTAATGTGAGTAACCAAATTTGATTGTGCTTTTTGGACTAGGAGATATGGAGTGATGATGATGACCAAGTTTTCTTATGGTAATTCATTCATCTTACCGAATTGCATGGATGCAAATCGCTGCAATCGCCAAGTATATAGAAAGAACCACTATATACAAGATTCACTTGAATATTCGGCACCTTTGGGAGTAATGGATGATGTATGGTGATGTTGGTGAAATTTGAAATTGCATGGATGAAATTTTATGATTTTGCAAAAATCAAAATTGATTGGCAAAAATTGAATGGCATATTGGTTAATTTGGCACCTTTTTGGACATAAAATTTGATTTATTGGTCCAAATCAACTCAAATTTTCACAAAAATTGGTGAGATGATGGGAATTGTGATGTAGATGATGAATATGGTCATTTTGTAAAAATTTGGATCAATTTGATGTATTTTGTAAGTGGATTTGTGCTTTTTATGATTTTGGGGTGCAAATGAAAATTATGCATCCAAACTGATTTCTTCTTTTACAAAACCTTATGTTATGATGGCATTGATGTGTGTGTGAAATTTGGTATGATTTGGAGGAGGTAAGCTACCATTTTGATCAAATTTACCTTTTATTAATGCTGACACGAGGTGCCCGTGGGTGCCTCAATGCACCAAGAGGCACCCATGGGTGCCTCAGTGCATCGTGAGGCACCCATGGGCGCCTCAATGCACCTAAGGTAGCTATAAATAGCTTTTTAGGTGAATTTGGAGCTCATTTGTATGCTTGGGAAGTTGAGAAGTTGCATCTGAGGAGTGAGGGGAGTGAGGAGTGAAGTGAGGTGAATCATTTGGAGCACGGAAGCTATGGCGGTAGAGGGAGCTGGTGTAGGGGCTGGGGTTAGGGATGGGGTATGAGCAGTTGAGGTAACATTGCTTTGGTTTGGTTGTGCAAAATTTTTTTTAAATTATTAACAAATGTATTGTGTTGTGTTGTAACTTGTGGTTTTGGAGGCTCAACATTGATTTTTCACCTTATGTCCTTGGGATGAGGAAGACGATTACATAGAAGAGGAGTGGAAGTTGCTAGAGGTGATGGGGCTAGTGGAGGTAGCCCACTTGGATGTGGTGCAAGATGATGAGGGGTACCTCTCTGCCTTGGTCGAGAGGTGGGATGCGAATAAGGGGACTTTTTAGCTCCCCACGAGTGAGGTGATGGTTACCTTGGAGGATGTATATCGCATCCTCAAGATACCAATGGAGGGGATCTAGGTTGAGGTTGGTCACGACCTAGATATGGAGATGAAGAGTATGTTTGGGGATGCATGGCAGGGAGTGAGGGTGAAGGGTGGAGGTATATTGTACTTGTCCATGTATAGGGACAAGGAGTTGGACCCCCTCCGGGCCTTGGTGATGTTCGTGTTGGCCAACATTGTGGCCCCAAATAGTACTAGGGATAGGTTCCCTTGGAACCTGATAGGGATAGTGAGAAATATGCTCA